>CANIUD010000791.1:940000-1600820 GCA_947470075.1 Closterium sp. Yama58-4
ACACTTTTCATCTGCAGTAACAGTTCGCCAGGGTTCTGGGTTTTGGGTGGCAAATGTGCACCGTCGCTTTAACTGTGGAAGCTTTGGAATTTCAACATTTCCTAGCCAACATTTTCAACATTTCACAATCATTTCAACTATAAGAGGCTAACAAACGCATAAAATGCAGTGTGCTACATTGCCTAGCCAAAACGCGCTTGCATATGCACATCCAGCAGTAACCAACCAGGGTGTGGTATCACCGTGTCTTCTCCTGATATCACGATTCTTCTTCCAATAAGCCACACAGCGGCGGTGCTCGCTTGCTCCCTCCCCCCGACCCCCTCGACGGCAGAAACTCAGCAACAGCCTCGTCGCCAACAGCAGGCGGGTAATCATAGTCACCCACGGCCGATGGAAAATCTCCTCTCGCTGAACCACTCGACGCAGCAGCAGCAGCAGCAGGAAACTCCGCACCTCCTGCACTGACCCTGCCCTCCCCTTCCCTGCTCTGCACGTCCTTGCCTCTGCCCTCTGCCCTGGGGGAACCCCCTGACGACAGGTAGAAGAGACTGTTGCGCTTGCGCCACTCCTCTGTGCTGCCTTCCGCCCCAACACCCACATGCTGGGCCGCACTTGCACCACCTGCTACCCCTCCACCCCCTCCACCCATCGATTGTCCAGGAACAGGATAGCCCAGAGCACCATGCATCGCCACTCCTGCCCCTCCTGCTGCTACTGCTGCAGTCCTGCTGCCAGGAATGGCAGGGGAGGAGGTGGGGACGGAGGAGGTGGGCAGGAAGCGGGGTGGCAGCGCGCGCACAAAGAGGATACCAGAATCCCACTCGTCATGTGATGACTGCCCAAATGCGTCCAGCCATGCCAGAGCACCAGAAGCATCGCCACTGCTGCTGCCATGAGGCATGGCGGCAGGAGGGCCTACTCCCATCGCTACTGCTGCTCGCTCCACTGCTCGCAGCAGCTGCTGCTTGCCTGCTGCTGCTCCCACTGCTGCGATTTTAGATGCAAGGGGTGTGACAGCAAGAGGAGGGTGGGGTGCGGGCGCATCGAATTGATCAGGCTGCGCAGCAGGGAATAGCGAGGCCAAGGTGTGAAGCATCAGCAACTGCTGCTCCAACTGCTGCTGCCTCTGCTGTCCATTCACATCCGCGCCTGTATCTCCCCCATCCACAACCTTTCCCCTCACTGTGCTTCCAGCAACTTCACTTCCCCCTGCTGCCCCTCCTCCTTCCTCCCCCTTCTGCTCAACCTGCTTCTCAGCGCGCAAAGCTTCAAGCAGCAGCGGCAGCAGCAGGCCCAGCAGAGCGGCCACATTGCACGCCCTGTCAGCCACATCAGCATCAGGGGACTGCAGGAACGGTAGCAGCCGCTCACGCGCCTCCTCTAGCACACCCACCACCCACTGCACTCCGCTCCCCCTCGCCCCTGCTGCCTCTGCCACTGCCGCTGCTGCCACAGCCGACCGCACCTCTCTCCCTGCCGCCTCACAGCCACCACTAACCGCCACGTCTGGCGATTCTCCTCCTGCTCCAAGGCTGCTCCCAGCTGCTGCTGCTGGTGACCCCCCTGGCAGCAGGCGCGCGGGTGTGGCTCGTGCTGTGAGGGCGAGGAGCACCTTGAGGGCGGCCTGTAGGAACACAGCCTGGGTCGCCGGGGGCAGAAGCAGCACGCTAGGCTGCAGCAGGGACGCGAGCAGCGAGGACAGCGACGAGTCCAACGCACCTGCTGATTCTGATCTTGACGATTGAGGTGGCGGAGAGGGGGATTGAGATGGTGCAGAGAGCGCGGTTGTGCCACTGCCAGTGCTGCTGCTGCCCTCACGCGCCCCTGCATCTGCAGCAGCAGCAGCAGCAGCAGCAGGAACCCCTGGGCAGCAGCTCGTGCGCGCACTCACCCAGAAGGAACGCTGCAGCAGCCAGCACATGATCCCCGCCCGCCCTGCTCCTCAGCAGCGCCGTATCCCCCACCAGGCGCAGCGCCAGGTGCAGCGCTGCTGCTCTCACTCGCGGCCGATCTGCCACTGGCACGGGCAACCCTAATGCCACTGCCACCAGGTGTCGCCCCACCTCCCTGCCCCTCTCACTGCCCGCCCATGCGTCTGCCACTGCTGCACCCGCCGATAGGGCATGAGTGAGACCCAGGCCACCACTCACTCTGCGGCCGTACCCATGGGAGCTGTCTGATGGGTTTCCTAGGGGCGCCAGCGACCACACACTCTCATCCGCTGCTGCTGCTGATGCTGCTGCTGCTGCTCCGGCACCTGCGTGTGAGGGCAGAGCGAGGCTGGCAGAGGAGGTACCCCCACCCACAATCGCCACGTAACAGATGTCCTGTAGCACGTCTACATACCACACGAAGTCGGTCACGCGTTCAAACCCCCCCGCGCCGCACATCTGCAGCACGGCCGTCACCAGCTCGCCACACAGCGGGCTGCGCGCCGCCGCTGCCCCCGCCATGCGCTGACGCAGCGCCGCCACCGACGGCACGAGCGACGGCCGCGTGACGAGCACCGTGATCAGGCGTAGAGCTGCGGACTGCACGGCGGGGTCTGCATCGTCGAGTGATGCGATGATGGCGGCTTTGTAGCGGAGAACTTCGAGGGCGTGGTGGGGGAGGAACATCTCCAGTGCCCGCAGCCCCAGCAGACGCACGTTCGCGTCGTGTGCCCCCACCACCGCTGCCGGCGCTGCGCTAGTGCTGCTACCTGCAGCGCCGCCACCAGCGCCGCCGCAACCGTCCCCTGCGCTGCCGCCCGCGCCAGGATCCGCAGACAGGGGTTCGTTTGCTACTAGCCGCGTGGCGGCCACGCGGATGGCCAGCTGGCGCAGGGAGTCCACGTGGCGCATGCTGAGCGCGACGGCGCGCACGCACTCGAGCAGCAGCGACTTGGAGGGCGTGGCGCGCAGCAGCGCCGCCAGGGGCTCCGCCACCTTGCGCGCCACGCGGGGCTCCGCGGCGGCGAGCGCGGCGAACGTCTTGACGAGCTTGATCAGCAGCCAGGGGGACGACGACGGGTGCAGTAGCGGGAACAGATCCGGCGCCAGAGGCAGGTATTTGGACGCTAGTGGCTTGCCCGAGCCCGCGCGCTGCTGCTGCTGCTGGGTTTGCTGTGCTTGTGAAGGGGTGGATTGGAGGGTTGGGTCGATAGGGGTGCTGCCTGCGAGGCGCTGGTGCTGCTCGTGCAGGACTAATTCGCACACCAGCGAAACCACGGCGGTTACCACCGCCCTGTCGCTGTCGTGCAGGCGCTCCGCGAGCCTCGCGAGCAGCGCAGGCAGCTCGTCGTCGTCGCCTGCTCCTCCTGATCCTCCCACCCCGCCACTCGCGCTACTCTGTTGTTGTTGCTGTTGCTGGTGCACGATTCTAAGCATCGCCAGCGTGGCCTTGCGTCGCCCCGCGACGCGCGTGCCGTTCAGCAGCGCCACGACCTCCGTCGTCAGCTCCGCCGCCAGCCCCGGCGGCGCCGCCGACGCGATGCACGAGAGCGCGAGCGACGCGTCGTGCGGGTGCTGCCCGGTAAGATCCTTGCGCAGCTGGTGCGTCGCGAGCACTGCCACGTCAGGCGCCGCGGAGAGACTATGCGCCGCGGCGAGATAGCCAACGTATTTCACGGCGAAGCTGCGGTGGCACCCCATGGCCTCGACGGACGGGAACGCCGCCCACGCGATGTCCGAGCCGCCCGCCTGCCCCAGCATGTACAGGTATAGGAGCTTCTCTAGTGCTGCCGCCTTGCTGCGCGGATCCGACGACTTTACCTCGCGCCGCACGTCGCGGAGGGTTTTCGCGAGGATCTTGGCCTCTTCGGCGGGGGACGGCGCGGCTCGGAGGGATTTGATGACGTCGGTGAGGGATTTCTGGAAGAGGAGATCCATGGCGGCCGGGCGGGGTGATGCCGTGGGAGAGGAGACGCGAGGGGCTCGGATGAAGGGAAGATAAAAGGGTGTGGTGGGCGAGGATGAAGCGGCGGGTCACGGGACGAAGATGGGAGGATAGAAGAGAAGGACCGAGCGTGGTCGTGCGTGATGAAGACGAGAGGCGACTACTAACGAAGCGGGCCCGAGAGACAGGGCGAGGACGACGCGAGTGCTACCATGACAGCTTGAATTCGAATGAAGTGGTGAGTACTGCGATCAGCCGAAGGGGTGAAGTGCGTGAGGGGATTTGTAACCTCGTGTGCTCCATTGCACGATTCTCTGGTGTTAAGATGGTGACAGCAAATAGATTACATGGTGTAGTTTCTCAGTGCTATAACTTATATGATGTTCTGGGCGCATTTAAGGGCGCTTACGAGGATTGGAATCAAGATAGAAAATATACAATGTGAGTCCAGACACTGCATTTAAAACCTCTTGGATTGGTAGCGTGCAAAATTTGCAGGATAGGATGCCAACGACGAGATTTGGAAATAACAGAGATTTGGGTCGCGCAATAGGCTCTCATGCACACAAATTGTTGTCAAACATGTATTCATGTCAATCATGTATTGGTGTGTGTATTTATTTGTATGTTCTAGGCTGTAATGATGCATACATTAGAGGTTATAGGCTGTTAGGGTTTGCTTTTGTACCCACCTCCTTTTCTAATCATCAATTCCGTTGCTAGCTATTATTAAGATGGCATCACGAGTAGGTTCGTTCTTGACCATTTCTAGCCCGTCCTAGCCTAGCGCGCACCCGCGCCTCCGCGCCTAGCCCGCGTCTCTGCACCCTCTGCGCCTTCGCACCCTCCGCGCTTAGCCCGCACCCTCCCTCACGTGTGTGCGCGCCCTCCCCTGCCCGTCACGCCACTAGGCCAGCCTATCGCGCGCGCCCTGGGCCAACCCGTCGCGCGTCCTAGGCCCGCCCGTCGCGCGCGCCCTAAGCCGGCCCGTCGCGCGCCCCTAGGCCAGCCCGTCGCGTACGCCCTTTGCCAGCCCGTCGCGCGCGCCTGCATATGCAGGCGCCAGCACAGCGAGCGCCAGTGACGCTCGCGCACTAGCAATGCGCACGCGCCCAGCAGGCACACGCGCGCCAGCGCATCCCGCGCCACAACGGCACGCCCTGGCGCGACACGCGCCGCAGCGCACACCGCACTGCACTCGTAGGCACTCACTACTGCCAACCGCCAGAAGCTAAGCTCGCCGCCAGCAACTAAGCTCGCTGCTAGCAGCAAGTATGCTAGCCGCCAGCCCGCCTCTACATCAGCAGCCACGAACGTGCAGAGCTGCGCACGCCACGCTCTGCCTGCTGCACGCACGCAGTAGCGCACGGCTGCATTACACGCAGCCAGCGGAAGCGCTAGTGCCAGCAGCAGACACCAGCCGCCCAAAACTCTTTCGAGCTGCCCACGATTCATACCAGCCACCCCCAGCCCCTCCTAGCCGCCCACCACCACCTAATTTCGCCCATTTTCCACCTACTGCCTCCCAGAGTCGCCCACCATACCACCAGTGCCCATTGTCTCACGCTCGCCTCCTGCCCTTTGCATCCCTAACGGCTGCAGGCAGCCGCAATCACTTTTCCTGGCCTAGTTTCAGTTTGTGCCTCGACTGACGTTCCTAGCCCGCCTTGCCTTGCCGACTGTTCCTAGGCTAGTGGCTCTTCGTCGGTAGTTCCTAGTATTGCTCGAGCCGTGCCTCATTCCAGCCGTGCCTTGCTCTAGCCATGCCTTGTTCCAGCCATGCCTTGCTCCAGCCGAGCCCCGTGCCTTGCTCCAGCTGTGCCTTGCTCCAGCCAACTGTGCCTTGCTCCAGCCGTGCCTTGCTCCAACCAGCTGTGCCTTTCTCCAACCGTGTCTTGCTCTAGCCGTGCCTTGCTCCAACCAACTATGCCTTGCTCCAGCTATGTCTTGCTCCAGCCGTGCCTTGCCTTGCTCCAGCTGTGCCTCACTCCAGCCGCTCATCGTTCCACTCGCTCCAAGATGAATTTGATCATTGTATCGGCCGTTCCCCGCCTAGTTTCACCTGGTGCTCCTAGCTGTTCTCGCTCCTCGCTCCTAGCTTGGTTTGCTCAGTGCTCCGGCTGTTCCTCGACTAGTTTCACCTGGCGCTCCTAGCTGTTCTCGCTCCTTACTCCTAGCTTAGTTTGTTCCGAATTTAAGCTGTTCCTCAATCCAGTCGCTTCGATGCTACCGCTCCTGCACCCAGCTACAGTAGCCTTTCCCATGGCGTCCACTAGAGTTCTCCAGCAGCAGGGACAGCAGCAACGGCAGTTTCAGCAGTGGGAACCTCAGCAGCAGAGGTGCTCTCAGCAGCAGTGGCGACCTCAGTAGCAGTTGCACTCTCAGCAGCCGTGGGGGCCTGGTGGTTCGGGTGGCATTGGCTGCAGCAGCGGCCCAGCCTGCTGGGGGGCTCGTCGCGGTGGCCACGACGTCGGCCCCTGCCAGTACCAAATCTTGACTGGCCCTGGTGCTGGCACTACCTGCTGGCGTCCTGACCACTCTGCACAGTGCTGCAACCTCTACCGTGAGCGTTTTGGGTCTGAGTTGAGGCCACCGATCTAGTTCGGTCTGTCTCGTAGTGGTTACCCTGTTTTTGATATGTCTATGGATGCTGCTAATTCTGTGACATATGGATCTCTTAGCTTGCGTGTACCTAGCTTAGGACCTTTGCCTGTTGCTTTTCGAAAAGTTCTTGTGTAGTCACCAGTCCAGTCGTGATGACTGCTGTAGCGTTGCTCTCCTTCACGCAGGACTCAGGCGCGTCTCAGTGCTTCTTCCGCGACCACACCACTGTCACATCTTTTGGCTCCAGTTCCAGTTGCCCTGGCTAATCTTACTTCAGGACCAGTAGTCGCTCGCTGATCGACCACTCTCCCGTGCCCGGCTGTCCCTTCTGGTTTCCTCACTGGTCTCTACATCCCCTCGTTCTCTCGGAACTTGGTGGGTGTTGGATACCTTCAGGACCGTGGGATCACAGTCACTGTTCCTGCGCACGGGAGGAAGGCGATCTATACGGACGCTTCCACCGGGACACTTCTTGCCATGTTCACCAGGGAGCCCAACTCAGGTCTCTTCGTTCTGCACATTGCTTCCCACCAGATAGCAGAGTCAAATCAGGTTACTGCATCCTCCCAAGTAGCTGATTCTGGTCAGGTTATTGCGTCCCCACAGGTTACGGTGTCCAGTCAGGTTGTCGTGTCCGGTCAGGTTGCTGTTCGGTCACTCTCCCACCTAACAGTCTTGTGGCACCATCGTCTTGGTCACCCGCACCTCCCACGCCTCCTTAGCATGGCCAGCCAGCGTCTGGTCTACGGTCTCCCGCGGCTCTTTGAGTCACTTCCTCGTTCGCCTGCGCCGCCGTGCACTCCTTGCGTCGAGGGTCGACTACGCGCCACTCCTCACAACTCCTCTCTTCGTCCGGCCACCGCTCCCTTCCAAACCCTCCGCTTGGACGTCTGGGGCCCAGCCTCTCGTCTTGGGCTCGAGCGGGAGCGCTACTTTCTGGTGGTCGTCGACGACTTCTCCAGGTACACCAATGTGTTTCCTCTCGCGAAGAAGTCCGGAGTGACTTCAACGCTGATCCGGTGGCTCATGGCCACTAAGGACATTCGTGGTCGTTGTGACAGTTGTCTCCACTCTGACCGTGGGGTTGTGTTCTTGCCGGGTTCTGCGGCGAGAATGGACGCTTCCGAAGTCCCCACTGCAGAATGGGGTCGCTTAGCGCCGCATTGGCTTGGTCATGGAGATTGCCCGTACCTCCATCATCCATGCACGTGCACTCCATTTTATGTGGCCCTACGCGGTTCGCTACGCCGCTCACCAGCTGAACCTCTGGCCTCGTGCCACACGACCAGGGGATTCACTGACCAGTCTTTAGATCGGGTCCCCTGGTGTTGCATCAGAGTTTTGAGTCTGGGTCTGCCTTGTTCTTCTCTGCGAGACCTCTGCAGACAAGCTTTCAGCTCGTGCCATCCCCTGCATCTTCCCTGGTTTCCCGATGGACTCCTCTGACGACACCTTTTACCACCCGCCCCTCCACTGTTTCCTTGACTGCCGTGACGTCCGAGGCAGTGTCCTACTACGCTCGCTACTCTTGTTGAGGTCTCCAGGTTTCCCCTCCCCCCCTCTTCCAGGTTTCCCCCTCTCCTCCTCCTGCTCTCGCTCCTCTCGTACCCACGCCCCCTCCTGGTCCTGCCCCGTCAGGTGTGTCTCACGCTACCCCTCTACCCTCGGTCGCGCGTCAGGTAGCGTCTCCCTCCCCGCAGTCCTCCTCACAGTCCCCTCGTAGCCTTCGGCATTTCCGCGACAGGTTACTGTAGACTCAGAGAGTGTTGGAGCTGGAGGTGCTGCCACATGAGCTACTCGGTCTGGGAGTGCTCGTTCGAGAGGTGCTCGAGCTGGATGTGCTGGTACTAGAGGTACTAAATCCGGGGGTGCTCGAGCTGGAGGTTCTAGCGCTGGAGTTTTTGGCATAGGAGATGCTAGTTCTGGGGCACTTGGAGCTGGAGACACTACTATTGTGGCGCCTATTGCGCCTCCTCACCGCTACGCCACGTGCCTCCAGGCTCTTCGCCGGCGTGAGCGTGAGGAGCAGGAGCGGCTAATTGGAGCAAGAGTGGCAGGAGCTGCGGCAGCTGGACCAGCAGGAGCAGCATCAGCAGCAGCAGGAGCAGCATCAGCAGCAGCAGCAGCAGTCGTCGCTGCAGCCATCCCTTTTACAACAGTTTTTCCCACCAGTGAGTGGCCTTCGGGCCCTTGGTTTTCCCTCCTCTTCTCCTATCCACTCACAGTCTCCTACCGCGTAGGGTCCTACGTTTCCTCCTCCGGACTCTGCTCCAGCTGTTTTCTCTCCTCCTAGGTCATAGTCGCCTCCTCCTGTTCTCTCGCACGATTGGACCACTCATTGTTCTCCACGTGCTCGTCTCTCGCCTCCTTTTAACGACCTCAGCATTGTCTCGTTTTTGTTCTAGTCCTCGTCGTATTCCGCCTGTGTCTGTTCTCCCGTCACCTCCTGCGTCGTCGCTCACTGTCTCCTCACACCCTATTAGTGACTACTACCGTGCTGCTCGTCTTGTTGTCTCGCGTCTTCTCGCCTCTTGTGCCTCTTCGTCGTCTGTCTTGACTCTTACTTCTGCTGTCGCTGACTTTGCTACCACCCGCCGCCTTGACTTTGCGACGCGTGTAGTGAGTGCTCTGCCTGTCCGTCCTCTATCCGCCGAGGGTGAGTTTGCCCTTTGCTGTTACGTCTTAAAGGTTAGGCAATTTGAGCTGGAGTTCTTGGAAGCCGCTTCTCCTCATCTTTGTGCGATGCTGCTTGTCCTTGACCCCGACGCCCCCGACGCCCCCGACGCCCCCGACGCCCCCGACGCCCTTGACATACCGACTCCTCGCACGTACCGTGAGGCGATGTGAGGGCCGTGGACCTCTCAGTGAAAAGTTGCCATGGACGGAGAGATGGCCTCCTTTAGGTCCACAGGCACCTACATTGACGCAGTTCCCCTTCCAGGGGCGATCATTGTCGACGGTATGTGGATCTTCAAGGTGAAGCGGCCACCGGGTTCTCCGCCTGTCTTCAAGGCGCGCTACGTGGCTAGAGGTTTCAGTCAGCGTGAGGGAATTGTCTTCTTCCAAACCTTCGCCCCGACCCCGAAGATGACTACTCTTCACGTTGCAGTACAGCGAGACTACGAGCTGCACTCCCTTGACTTCCTTACTGCCTTTCTCCAGGGCAGCCTGCATGAGGAGACCTGGTTGCGTCATCCTCCTGGCTTTACTGGCACTTTCCCACCTGGGACCCGGTGGAGCCTGTCACGACCAGTCTACAGCCTCCGCCAGGCGCCCTGTGAGTGGCACAACACGCTGCACACCACTCTTGTCGCCCTCGGGCTTCGTCCTTCGTCCGCCGACCTATCGCTGTTTGTTCATTCTAGGCCCACACCTTTCTTCGTCCTCATCTACGTCGATGACTTGGTCTATGCTAAAGCGGACAGGACGGCCCTGGCTGAGGTGAAGTCTGAACTGCAAAAGAGACACACTGGCACTGACCTTGATGAGCTGCATTGCTACCTTGGCTTGCATATCACCAGGGACAGAGCCGCTCGCACCATTACACTCTCACAATCACACATGGTGCAGCAGGTCCTTCAGCGGTTCGGGCTTCAGCACTCCACCACACAGCCCACTCCTCTTGCCGTTAACCATCGACTCACCGCCTCTTTTCCGGACGAGCCCTTTAAGTCTAGTGGTCCCTACGCAGAGCTTGTGGGTTGCCTCATGATGACATGTACTCGTCCGGATCTCGCCTTTCCTCTCAATGTCCTCTCTCACTTTGTTACAACTGGGAGACACTGTACTATTCACTCGATAGCTGCTGTGAGGGTGGCAAAGTACCAGGCGACTACAACAAGCATGGGGCTTGTGAGGTGGGAGACAGCCAGTTGTTTTGACCGGTCACTGCGACTCGTCCTACACTAACGACGTGGAGGCACAGAGGTCCACCCAGGGGTACTGCTTCAGCTTGTGTGTTGGAGCTGTGTCGTGGAGGTCTACTCGGTCGTCGTCCATGGCTTTGTCCAGTGCAGATGCAGAGGTCTACGCTGGTGCCATGGCTGAGCAGGAGCTCCGCTGATTGACCTTCTTGCTCGCCGACCTTTGATTACCAACCTCGCTCTGCACCGACCTTGTTGGTGACAACAAGGCCATGATCCTCCTGTGTTGAGAGCTTTGACTGGAGAGCCGAGTGAAGCACGTTGACGTGAGGTACTTTCTTCTGCAAGAGTTGCAGCGATGCGGTCGGCACGCTTGGATTTCGAGGCCAACACTGCAAACATCTTCACCAAGGCCTCAGCGCCTACTGACCTCCAAAGGTTATATCTGCAGTTAGGCCTTGTTGACGCTGGTCGTAGGTTGCTGTAGCATTACTTGTTCTATTTTTCCTTGCATCTATGTGTATTTGTAAACTCCTGAACTGGCCCTGTACCCGTTAGCTTGTGCTCGGAATGTGTGGTGATCTTGAGATCCACCTTGAGCGTTCTTGGGTTGCTTCTCTTGACTGGTCTTGTAACCGCGTGTGTTTATTGCTCTCTCTTGCTATCCCTCGCTCAGCCTATGGGGTGTGTCAAACATATATACATTTACGTATGTATATATTCGTGTATTTAAATATATATATATATATGTATTTGTATGTTCTAGACTGTAGTATTGCATGCATTAGAGAGTATAGGTTGTTAGAGTTTGCTTTTGTACCCACCTCCTTTCCTAATCATCCATTCCGTTGCTAGCTACTCTTGAGAATTGTGTGCTGGGGTCGATAAGATGAATGATAGCAAATAGGTGCATCTGGCAAGTTGTAACAGAAACGGGAGGTGGCAAGGTGAAGGATGTAAAAAGATCAGCACTAGAGCATTAAAAATGCCCGATAGATTCTAGGGGAGGGTTACATGCACGTTGGCCTAGGCCCTAGGGGTTTATAAGCGCACTCAACCACTACACAAACAAGCCCATTTTATCCCATTGGTTAGTGACTAGGATTTTGACAAAGGAACATTGTTTTACACGATATGCAAAGCCACATGAAACAATTTGGAGCGAAGAAAAAACAAATCATTACATTTCCCTAAATGTGTCATCCTTAGAGTGGTGGATGTTTATATGGAAGGAAAAAACGTGAACAGATGTAGTTGATTATGCAAGAGGTGCAGCAACTGGGATATAAGTGATTGTAAAGTAGCGTGCAAGTGTGCCCATTATCCCCCAGGCTTTGAACCTATAACCCTTCCCTAGGATCAATCAGGGATTCCTTGAGCTGGTATTTTGACACCCCCCCCTCACTAAGATGCGAGCGCATATGGGAATTCAAACCCTAAAGCCTTGGTAATACCATCTCAAAGTGATACGTAGCGGAATGAGATGTGACTAGAAACAAAACGTACAACAGCCTTAAAAGGGTTGTACTCCTTACAATATAACTCACTAAAGTCAAGCATGCATTTTGATGTTTTGAGACAACCCCATAGCCTAGGTGAGAAGCATCATACAAGCAACAACTCAAGGTGGATGGTGGGCTGGGTTGGGGGGGGCGAGAGGGGTAGTGTACGGTTGGTGAGGGCAGGCAGCGTGGTGCACATGGCAAGAGGATGATGCCGAGGAACAGCGTGTGGGGGCGTTGAGAGGTCGGAGGAAGGAGGGAGAAAAGTCAGTCACACACAAAACCCCCCCAATACTTGCTCTCCTCGTTCTCCCCATCTCACCGCTTGTCACTCCGCACGGCACTGCGTTCCAAATCATCTCACCGCATCTCACCTCGCACTCCAGCTGCACAGCACCGTCCACCAGGAATGCAATCTGGGCCTGTGAGATGCTGACACGTGGTAGCAGCTGTCGTGCAAACATCACTCGCAGCCTATCCGCCTCCACCCCCTCCTCCACACTCTCCTTCTCCTCACCCTCCTCTCCCTCTTCCAAGGATGTCGGCCCCTCAGGTCTCAAATCTCTGCTCGCCCCTCCCCGAGCCGTCAGTTCGCCGTCCAAAAACGCATTGGCCACATCAGCTGCGGCCACCCGCTGCTCCAATGAGAGAGGCGCATCCGTGCTGACGTGTCAAGCAGATGAACGGACAAAGAGACACGCGTTGAACAAGGATGAAGGCAGGCAGGTTCACTCACGCAAGGTGCAATCAGGTGCAATCAGGTGCAGTCAGGTGCAGTCAGGTGCAGTCAGGTGCAGTCAGGTGAATGGCCACGTTCCGTGCATTGCCCAGAGCACCAACAATGTGTGAAGCATCAATTGCAAGCCTCTCTCCGCCTAGTCCAATCACTGAGACAAGTGGTCACAAGACCAGTCAAGAAAGGCAAAGCAAGAGATATAGTGCACCAACTGTCAAGGAACCAAACATCATGTCCACAGTGGCAATGATACTAGCGTTAAGATAAGTAGGAAGGAATGATTGATAGTCAAAGGAGGGGTACAAAATAAAGGGTCGAGAAAAATATTGTACCCTCTAACAAAGGGTCGAGAAAAATATTGTACCCTCTAACAAGCACCTCACTACTGGCTAATTAACAAACTATCTATATAACCATAATGTTGACACCCCCCATAGCCAAAGTGAGGGGCATCAAAACGACCAAGAGAAGTAAATGGTCACAAGACCAGTTAAGAGAAGAAGCAAAACAAAGCTCAGGGTGAATCACAAAATCACTACACTGTCCGACCTCAAGCAAACGGTCATAGACCAGTTCGCATGGGGAGTTATGAAGACTGCATGCAGTACAATGATCACAACATAACAATAGTAAGCATGCAGGTATAGATATATAGATCACAGTACAAGGCAAAAACAAGAAATAAACAAGTGAGGCAGAGTAGGCACAAGGCCTAGAGCAGTGCAGAAACGCTGATGATCACCAGACACAAGTGCCTTGGCCCGAGTGGCCACGTAAGCAAGACGAAGCTGGCCACGCTACTACAACTCTCGTGCAAGGAAGTAACGCATAGCGATATGCTTCGTTTTGTGCTCCAGTCTGTGCTCCTGACACAAGGCAATCATGGCCTTGTTGTCATCGTGGAGGAGAACGAGGCCGCTCTCCCAAGTCGATAAGAAGGTAGGTCAGCCAGCGTAACTCCTGTGCAGCCATGGCCCCCGCGTAGATCTCAGCCTCACAACTGGAGCTGAGAACAGAAGATGAGCGGGTAGACATTTAAGAAACTGAACCGGAGCCAAGGTTGAAGGTGTAACCCTGTGACGACCTTTGAGTCGCCTGGTTGTTTGCCCAAGAAGCGTCTTAATGTCCAGTGAGTACAACTGGGCCCCGTCCTCCAAGCACCAGCCCCATGCGCGATCTACTGCAACATCCTCCGTGCAGACCGCCAGTGCTCTGGTCGGTGTCCCCCGGGCGCAACGTAGCATGCCAGGATGTTGAGAGGGTACACAAGGTCAGGTCGAGTGCAAGTCATCAGGTACATAAGGCAGCCCACAAGCTCTTAATACTGACCACTCGGCTCTACGGACTCGTCCGAAGGTGGAGCTGAGAGCGAGTGACCTGTAGGCAGAGGAGTGGACTGTGGCAAGGAGAACTGGAAGCCGAAGCGCTGAAGGACCTGGTGCACCATGTGTGACTGAGTCAGAGTGATGGTGTGCCGTGCTCTGTCCCGGGTGATCTGCAAGCCAAGATAGCTGCACAGCCCACCCAAGTCAGTGCAGTGTGTCTCTTGTGCAACTCCGACTTCACAAGGGCTAGTGGCTCAGTGTCAGGAGTAGCAAAGACCTAGTCATTGACGTAGAAACAGCGATGGGTCAGCAGTAGAAGGAGCAAACCCAAGAGCCGCAAGCATCATCCTCAGTCTGTCGTACCACTCGCGAGGCGCTTGGCGGACACCGTAGACTGGCCGTCAGAGGCTCCACTGGGTACCCTTGGGAAACAACCCAGTCAAGCCAGGTGGGCGGCGCAGCCAGATCTCCTCGTATAGGCTGGCCTGCAAGAAAACTTTGCTGAAGTCAACCAAGTGGAGCTCGTAGTCACGCTGTGCTGCAACGTGCAGTAACACCCGAAGAGTGGTCATCTTTGGGATGGGGGTGTAGCGGCTTGGCAGGGCAGTGCTGGGCAGCGTGCTAGGCAGCGCTTGCAACGACCAGGCAAGGCAAGGAAGCGCTCTGCAGAATGGATGGCAATGCTGTCGGCAGCCAGGCAAGGAAGGGCAGGCTGGGCAGCGCATGCAGGCAGGGCAGCAGTGGCAGCGGCCGGCAGCAGTAGCGGTAGTGCCCAGCAGCATTGGTGGCAGCAGCAGGCAGTCGCTGCGGCTTGGCAGGGCAGCGGTTTCGGTGGCCAGGCAGGGCAGAGCAGCGCTGGGCAGCGTGCAAGACAGCGCTGGCGGTGGCCAGGTAGGGCAGAGCAGCACTGGGAAGCGTGCATGGCATAGCTGGCGGCGGCTAGGCAGGGCACGGCAGGGCAGCGCTGGGCAGTGCGTGCAGGCAGGGCTTTAGTGGCAGCGACCGGCAGCAGCGGCTGGCAATGGCCGACAGCAGTGGTGGCAGCAGCACCAGCAGCTTGGACGAAGGCATGTCAACGTTGCAGCATGAGATTGTGACCCGCCGTGCTTTTTGTACGCCAAACGAGCCCCTCCCTAGGAAGCATCTCTCAAACTATACCCCCACTAGCGCGACCCGACGAAGAAGCTTAGTGTCAAAGAAGAAGAGGTGCTAGTGCACCTCGAAGTTGAGGAGTTACGCTCCAAGTGCATCGCAGAGGCAAGCAGCCTGCAACACATAAGACAAGGAGGTGCTTCCAATGAAGGATGGATGGGGAATTTAAAGCGGCGCAACATGTGGCAATATCGAAGACGCCTGGCCAACCGCTGGTGGCGATTGGGGCACCACATCTGGTGGATGGGATGGCACCAATGGCGGCTGGCAGCACCTGCACAAAATCCCACTGGAAATTGTTTTCACGCAGCTGTTCCACGATCCGTGATGTGCAGCCTACATCTTTGCAGCGACAGTATCCTGCTCACGGTTTATGTGAATGACTTACTCTACAGGGACAAACAATGTGCCACTCATTCAGTTTGAGAAATATCTCTCTCTCCGCGTCTACAATACCACGAACCATGTCTTAACACGATTTCTGCCATTCACCTCTGAGCCTTCAAGCATGCTGAAACACTTGGAAAACGCTTTACCATTGCTTCCACATCACTCTCAACACCTTACTGCACACTTGGACCGATACAAACCGGACAACAAAGCCATATCCCTAGTAGGACTTCGCATACCAGCAGCAGTTCGAAATGCCTTCTCTTCGCTTCTATTATCTGCGGGCCTAATCTCTTCTACATCGCGAGCCAACTGGCTCAATACGCATACAAATCAACGGCTGAGAATATTTTGGATTTACAGACATCCAGCTATACTGCTCTACGGTCACAACTCCCTCATTCAAGCTCGTCGGCTACGTGGATGACGATCACGTTGCGGATTCCGACTATCGACGGTCGAGAACTGGCTTCTGTTTCCGACTCGAGCCAACCGGAACACCCTCCATGAATTCTGAGGTTCATGAGCTAGTCACCCTTTCATCAGCGGAAGCAAAATCTATCGTCGCCACATCAGCAGTTCGCAAGAAGCTCTACCGTCATCACCCGGATAGAAGATAGTGTTGAATTGAAGACATGGGTGTCTTTAATACGGGTGTTTTCTTATAAACGGAAGTTCCTTTTATAGGAGACCACATTACCGATATGGGATAAGACATGCATGTCTTATAAACGAAATATAAAAACTTTATGTTGAATTAGGTCATATCGAGTACGTTTTCGCCTAAGCGCGCGCGAATTCATTTACACGATGACTCAGATGATGGTGTATCTGAATCACATGCTGCGTCAGCAATTTTTTATCGTGATGCAGCGTATCCAGAAATGTCGGAGTCGTCCCAGCACCGGTTTCTGTGTGGAAGACTGGTTCGTGGGAGTTTATACAGTAGTATGTGAGAAATTGTTTATCTTAATAGTTTCCCGTTTATAAGATTTATAAGATACCCATTACCTTCCTTTTACAAGACAAACAGCCAGTTTTTGATCCGATATCAGATAAGACCCATATGTCTTATATCCGGGCGATGACGGTAGTATGTGGCAGCTCTGCCAGAGCTACAGAATGAAGCAAAAATTCTAATAATCGAAGTGCAATCAGGATCACGAACAAGCAGAGATTCGTCAATCGCACCAAGCACATCACGCTGCAATATTGTTTTTTTCAAGGAAGAAATTGACAAGGCCAAGGTCGATTTGACGTATTGTTCGATCGGTGACATGGCAGTTGACTTCCTCACGTAGAAACTTCATCGTCGACAGTATCAGCACCGCACCGAATCAAGCGAAGTCGTCAAGTGAGTCAAAACTCTCAACTTGAGGTGAACCTGGCAAGGCCACACGTGGGGTCATATCAAACTAGAGTAAGGAAAGAGGGGTTTTCCTTACATGTGTTGTTAGCCAACTCACAGTTTGGAAGAGCTCTCTAAGAGTGTGCTATGTCATAAACTACTAGTGGGAAACCCCGAATGGTGTACAAGAACCAGCCCTAGTCAGATATTTGTGCAGCTCGATGGGAAGGGGTTGGATGGACGCATGTCTGACTCATACATACATCGGAGTTTTGACGAATCACATCACATCGACCTGTTGAGCTCCCGTTTCCCGCTCGCCTGGAGTTGAGGCTCGGCATGCAAGAGCTTTGGGACGAACTTCGCATACCAAACCACCACCTCACCGCCACGAGCCACCGAACAAATCAGACCAAACCGAACCATACCATTTTTGCCGAACGTAGCTGCTTGTAGTTCCCCTTCTTACTCCTTTGTGATTCCCTCTCCCTCACATCTGTTTGAACATCTATTTGAACAGCTTCCTTCGAACAGCAATATTCGCATCGCAAGGCCATCCAGCACCTACTTTACCGTGTTTCAGTTTCCACTTGCCTTGTTTGGGTATGGCGATGACAACGAAATACTCGGCAGCTCCATCGTTACCCAGCAGCAGATTGCAAACGTGCTACTCTCGTACGCATTCACCTTGCTACTCAGACCGCCCGTTGACTTCACCTCTCTGTTCCTCACGCCTGCAGTCCGCTCGCCCCGACTCGAGCTGTCGCCTGTCGCGGCTACACCTCGCTCTGCCCCCTCGCCCGCTGTCTGTCCACTCTGGACCGTCACGGCGCAGTCTCGCGCGCCTCGCGGTTTCGGCCGAGCAGCGGCAAGGAGAGAGCGACGATGGCGGCAGCAGGGGGCAACGCGGGGCGGGCGTGAGGGACGACACGAGGGATGGTGGAGCGGGGAACAAAGGGCCAACTGGGGGCGACGATAGCAGCAGGCGGCGGAAAGCGGAAGATGCGGAAGGGGAGAAGTGTGGAGTGGGGCCGCGGATGGCGGGCGCGATGGAGTCGCTGCTGAGATTCATCACGCCGCGACAGAAAGGCGACATTCGCGACATCACGCTCGTCTCGCTCTCCTTCGCCGTCCTCGTCTACATCTCGCAGCGCCTCGTCTGCGCGTACTTCGCGCTTCTCGCCGCCACGCAGTACTGGTAGCGTCGATGCCGCTTGCCTCCACAGGGCAGGAGAGTCACAGTGCGCGCACCGTAAGGCTGGCGAGCGGGATGCTGGGTTGCAACGCAGCAGAGGAGGGTTGATCTGTGTCGTGCGGGTTGAAGTGGCCTGACAGGAGGTCAGCGTGATGCAGCAAACGCACGATTGCAAGGCCTGTGAGGGCCCTCTGACATTTCGTATCCATCAGGCTTGTGTGTGACTACGAAAGCTTGTAGGGCGTTCCCTTCACCTCCTTTCATTCATAGTGGTGCAAAGAGATTGACTGCATGAATCAATTTTCATTTTGCAATGCCCTCCCAGCGGACGGAACCAATCTCAGGTTGAAAACGGGCTCCTTTCAGGTCGTATGGTGTAAACCGCCCATACCACTGTAAAACGGACCGTACGTGGCCCATTATCCCATCCAATTTCAGTGGTGCAACCAAGTGGAAGTACGGTACAAACCATCCACAAGCTCCAACCCCTGCAACACTGTCCTCAACATGAAACCATGTCTTCTTGACAGTCTGTTGCCCACGTCTGATACGGTACACAGGACCTACTGATGGCAAATGTGAAAACATCCTCTAGCACCAGTGAGATAAACACACAAACACAGCAGATCAATTTCCATACACTCCAAAACCTAATCTTCTATCTGAGCCTTACTAGTCATTGTCAAGAAGCTCATCCCATCCTCCTATGAAGTCAATGTCATTGTCACTGTCATGGCGATACTGATGCTCAATGCCATCGTGATCCCACCAACCAGTGTCCTCTGCCTCCCATGCCTCATCATGCTCCTCTTCTATGTCCACCACTGCATCGTCTCCACCTCCCTCTTCCTCTTCCACATCCCCTCTCCCTTCGCCCTCTCCGTCTCCCTCCTCCCCATCCTCCTCATCTCTCCTTGCACTCACCCCTCTCATATCTCGCTGGGAGAGCAGAGGGCACTCACGGATGTTGCACACACGCAGCATCGCCATCTTCCTGAGAGAAGACGGGAGACGGGTCAGCTGCGTGCACGCAGACACCTCCAACTCCTCAAGCTTAGGCAGCCGAGTGAACGAGTCCGGCAATCTTCGCACAAGCTTCAGTCCCATAAGCAGCAACTTCTGGAGGGAAGCCAGCTTCCAGAAGTCATCCGGAATGGTGAAGATACCGACCTTGACAAGAGTGCAGGTCCGTAGCTTCGATAGGTTCACAAACGACTCTGGAAGCTTCTTCAGCTTGAAGCAATCGATAATCGCCAGCTTTTCAAGCTTCTTCAGCTGCCCGAGAGACTCGGGCAGCCGCCGCACTGAGATGAGGTACACCAGCTGCAAGACACGCAGCCCTGCAAGCCTTCCAAGGGTCTCCGGCAGTGATTTCAGAATAAAGGACGAATCAATTTTCAGCCTTTGCAGCTGCAAGAGTTGAGAGATGGAGTCAGGGAGGGAATCAAGTCTGTTCATCCCCAGGAGCTTCAGTTGCGTCAGAGAGGAGAGGCGACCAAGGGATGGACCGAAGGACTCCACATCTTTAGACCTAACTTTCAGTCTCTGAAGGGATGGAAGCAGTGTGCTGCTGCTGCTGCTGCTGTTGCTGTTGCTGTTGCTGGGCAAATAACCACCAGCGGTACATTCATGCTCCTTCTCATCCCCTAGCACCACGTCCAGCCCTTCACATCCCCGCACCTCCAACACCCGCAGTCGCGGCAACTCAAGTAGCGCCGGAGGGAGACGTTTCAAGCCGTTCAACCGTCCAAACTTGACCACCTCGAGCGCCTTCAGCCGTCCGATCCCCTCTGGCAGGACCGTTATTTTAGGGCAATTGATCAGTTCCAGGCTTGTGAGCGAAGAAACACCCAAGAAGGAGGGAGGGAGGGCGGATAAGCGTGCCATGTGCTGGAGTGACAGCTCCTTGAGGCTCTTCAAGCAGCCAAAGCCGTCTAACAAGGCGCCCCTGAAGTGTGACGAAAAGTAAATCTTGAGGGTTTCAAGAGACGTGAGGCCGGAGAAGGATGGAGGGAGGCGGGTGAGAGCCGTGCATTCCAGCAGAAGCAGTTGACGCAAGCGGTGCAGGCCATTCCCCATGTCATCTGGCAACACCTTGATATTCGAACACTTGACAATCTCCAGGTGCTCGAGAGAAGATAGCTGCGACAGGGAGTCTGGGAGCTGCTGCAGCTGCCTACACTCCACTATTTTCAGCTTCCGTAGAACTTTCAGCTGCCCGAGGGATTCGTGGAGGTGAGTGAGATGTGGAAGGCACTTCAGGTACAGCTTCTCCAATGCAACCAGATGGCCGAACTCGACAGTCGGAGATGTCATTCCTTGGAAATTCTTAAGGGAAAGACCTCGAAGTGTAGTAACCAGAGCGATGGAATCAGGGAAGGCTGTGAATCCCGAGAGGTCCAGCACGAGTGTCTGAAGCTCTGACAACTGCCCGAGATATTCGGGCAGCACTGAAAGTCTTGGCATGTTGAGGGTGAGACTGGTGAGAGGCATGCGAAAAAAGGATTCGGGCAGAGAACTGATGTCATAGCAACCCTTGACGGTTAAAGTTTTGATCCGCTTCAAGTGCTCGAGAGCCTCTATCAGATCCCCCATTCCCGCCACGCCTTCTAATACTACGGTTTCGAGGCTCTGCAGCTCACCAAAATCAACGCGCGACGGTAGACGAATTTCGCTTCCTCGAATCTCAAGTGTGACGAGGGAAAACAGATTAGTAAGAGAGGCAGGCAGCTGCAATATCAAGTCGCAACGCAATAGAAGACGGTTCAGAGCAACAAGTTGACCGAAAGATCCTGGGAGTGACCCCAAGCGGCACGCATTCAGCTCCAAAGACGTTAGAGAAACCAGATTGCCGAAATCTGGAGGAAGAACCTCGAGCCAAGAATTATTCAGCACGAGGCTTCTTAGAGCTTGTAACGAGGTGAACGTGCTCGGAAGACGCTTGACGCTTGCCTTGAGTCTCAATTTTCTGAGCAATGTGAGTCGGTCGATCGACGTGGGAATGTCAGCAGCAAGATCCGACAAATGCAGATCGAGATCTTCCAGGCGCGTACACCCCTCAAACAGAGCAAGGAGGCACTTCTCAGTTACAGCTCCGTAATTAGGTCCACGTGATCTCGGTCCAACACGGAGCTCGGTCAGATTGGGACACGTGCTGGCGAGGTGAGCGAAGAAAAAATTCGGGGACGAGGTGAGGTTGTCAGAGGAGAGAATAAGCTTTCTGAGGTTAGTGAACAGGGACAGAAGCTGAACGAGACGACGCGGATCGATGCGGAGGGTATTTGACAAGCGAAGCTCGTGTTGCACGTGGTACGCGATTTGCTGCCATTGCTTGCTAACGAGAGCGTGCTGCAGCTGACCATCAGGTCGAACCAGAAAATGAAATATTCGAGAAAGAAGCTCGTCAGGTAACCGCTGGATCGGCGACCCGGTTGACATTGTGAAAGGAAGAGATTAAAGATATGAATGGCTGCTCGCGTTGTTGAGCCTGCTACTAATTAGGTAGTCTCAGCTCCGCTCGTGTTTCCATCCCCACCACATTTGCGAAAAGGACAACGACAAATGGCGAGCTCCCATCTCAACTTGACCCTGCAAAGCCCACCCCCCAAATGCGTGGGCAGCTGCTTGCTGGGAAGGTGATGGTAGTGTGCTGCGTACCCGTTTGTGGGTGACATGGGGGGCAAAGGAGCAGAACAGATTTGTGGTTATTCTTATGTGGGTGCAAATGGGTCGTCTCTTACAGTCATGAACCGCCATGCTAGACAACAGCTAACCAACTCGTAATCAATCGGCAATGAACAGTAGCATACAAAGGGGTGGCTCGTGCGAATAGCAACACGCTCTCTCACAAGCAAACAACTGTAAAACCAAAGCAGCTTGCACAAATTGCACCAGCACCAAGATAAATCCAGACTAAGCTAGTACCCTAGTTCCCATCCCAATCCCATCTTCCATTCAAGATCACAACTTCTCATTCTACCATAACAACCTCCTTCCACCTTGTTCTTACATGGTGCTATTCCTCCTCGTCATCACTCACCACCCAGCCTCCCCCATCGTCCCTGTCATCATCACTGTCCATGCCATACTCATGCCAAACATCCCAATCCTCACCACCACTACTCTCTTCCTCCTCCTCCCACCAGTTCGCCTCTTCCCCTTCCACCATCGCATTTCCTCCCTCCTCACCCTCAGCCTCCTCTGCTGCCTCCCTGTCCGCCTCTTGCCTTTCCACCACTGCATTTCCTCCCTGCTCACCCTCTGCCTCCTCTGCTGTCTCTCTGTCCGCATCTTGTCCTTCCACCACTGCATTTCCTCCCTCCCCACCCTCAGCCTCCTCTACTGCCTCCCTGTCCGCTTCTAGCCCTTCCACTATCGCATTTCCTCCCTCCTCACCCTGTGCCTCCTCTCCCCCAGCAATTGCCACTCCCTCTCCGTCCTCCCCATCCTCCTCGCCTACCCTTGCAGGAATCCCCCTCCTGTCTCGCTCTGAGAGCAAAGGGCACTCACAGATATCATACACGCGCAACAACGGCATTAGCCGGATAGAAGACGGCAGCCGAGTCAGATTCTTGCATTCAATCACCCGCAGCACCTGCAGCCTAGGCAGCTTCGAGAAGCACTCTGGTAAGCTGCGGACCTGCTTCAGTCCCAGGAGCACCAATTCTGGGAAGACAGCTCCCAGAAATTATCAGGAAATGTCAAGATTCCAAGCTTAGTGAGGGTGCACGATTGCAACTTGGACAGATTGGCAAAGGATTCTGGCAGCTGCATCAGCTTGTAGCAGTCAATAATCTCCAGCGTTTCAAGCCTTTTCAGCTGCCCAAAAGACTCGGGCAGGTGCCGTATCGTAATGAGGTGAACTAGCTTCAAGATCCGCAGCCCTGAGAGCCCTCCCAAGCTGTCAGGCAGCGCCTCCAACCGCATCGCCGAATCAATCCGGAGTGTTTTCAAACGCGAGAGTTGACAGATGGTTTCAGGGAGAGATACAAGGCTGTACATCTCTAGAAGCTTCAGCTTCGTTAGAGAGGATAGCTGGCCAAGGGACGGACTGAGGGTATAGAAAGGGAGAGACTTCATTTTGAGACTATGGAGGGATGGAAGCAATGCCCTACTGGTACTGCTGCTGGTGGCGTTGCTGTTGGAGACCCCCACATAACCCCAGTCAATGCGCTTAAGCACTATCTCATCCCCTAGCAGTGCGCCAACCCCACCACATCCCCGCACCTCCAACACCTGCAGCCCCGGCAGCCTAACAAGTGACGCAGGGAGATGATTCAAGCCCTTCATCCGGGGGATCTTGACCACCTGGAGTGCCTCCAGCCGTTCGATCCCCTCAGGAAAGACCGTCACTTTAGGGCAATTATTCAGTTCCAGGCTGGTGAGTGAAGAAACGCCAGAGAAGGAGGCAGGAAGGGCAGATAAGCGGGGCATGTCTTGGATAACCAATTCCTTAAGGCTTGTCAAGCAACAGAAGCCCTCTAGAAACGTGCCCTTCAAGCGTATGGCTTCCATAACCTTAAGGGATTCGAGAGCCGTCAGGCAGGAGAGGGATGGAGGGAGGTGGGTGAGAGCCGTGCACTCCAGCAGAAGCAGATGACGCAAGCAGTGCAGGCCGTTCCCCATGTCATCTTCCAGCACCTTGATATTCGGACACTTGGCAATCTCCAGGTGCTCGAGAGAAGATAGCTGCGACAGGGAGTCTGGGAGCTGCTGCAGCTGCCTACACTCCACTATTTTCAGCTCCCGTAGAACTGTCAGCTGCCCGAGGGATTTGGGCAGGTGTGTGAGATGTGGAAAGCACTTTAGGCACAGCTTCTCCAAAGAAAGCAGTTGGCCGAACTCCTCGGGCAGACATGTCAGGTTCCAGATATTATGCAAGGAAAGCTCCTGCAGTGTGGTAACCAGAGCGATGGAATCTGGAAGAAGGATTGTGCTACTCCTCAGGTCCAGCATGAGTGTTCGTAGCTGTGACAAGCGTCCAAACTCGTCAGGCAGAACCGAAAGGTGTGACGTGTCAAGGGTGAGACTGGTGAGTGAAGGCAGGCGGAAGAGAGACGTGATATCGCTGCAGCTCTTGATAACCAGAGTCTTGAGACGCCACAGATGCTCAAGCGACTCGATTAGGTCGCGCAATCCCGTGACTTCTTCCATGATAACGGTTTCGAGCCTCCGCAGTCGAGGGAAATTGATGGGTGACAGTAGAAGGAAGCTTGCAGCGTCGACAAGTAGACCCCTGAACTTGTCAGTGACACCGCAATGCACCGCAAGTTTTACCAAACTGTTCCCGCCAAAAAAATTGCACGAACAAAAGTTTTGCGAAGAGAAGACGGTCATGCTAGGCGCAATCTGGCGAACTCCCTTTCGGCTCTGCGAGCTTCGTGGTCCGTCCGAGATGACCAGACCGTACCCGTTTGTGGATACGGACACAGTAACTCATTATTCCGTTCTATAGGCACTAAAAGTACACTGTAGTACCACGGATGTACCCGCTGATGCGCTTCCAATACAACATCCACAATTTGTGGGGGCTAAGAGCTGGGGAAGGTTTGCTTGTAGTCAACGACTACAAGGTATGTTTCTGAAGGAAACTGATAATAGGTAATTTGAGTGCACATAGGTCACTATTGTTCCATTCAACGATAAAAAAAAAATACAAATTTTAATCAGTACAAAGGCAATTGCTCAGGCCAGGCTGCAGTTGTATCATGTAGTGTCAAGACAGGTAACACTACACACTACAATCAGCCTTCATTCTACATCCAAGTCAGTATTGGGACCACAGCACAAGCACTGGACCACAGCACAAGCACTTTTTGGGAAGTACTCCGGAATGATTCTGGATGAAAACGGGCCTGGTTGCAGCCGGCGTGATACAGATACTGAAAGCCAAAGGGAAGCATAGACCTGAAAGAATTCGATGAAAATAGTCAAAACGGCAAAGCGTCGATCAGTTTATTTGTACCGAACCCACACACATACCATAAGGTCTGCACAATGTTGAGACAAAAAAAAAAAACCCACCTGCACAACAGCAGCAGCGGCTCAAGCAAGAGCTAGATGTGTGTTCAAGCGGCGGTCTTGGCAGCGGCGCGCGCCTTGCGCATTTCCTCGACGATGGAGAGCTTGATGCCGCGGCCCTTGGGCAGCGAGACCCAGGGCTTGGCGCCTTGGCCGATGAGGAAGACGTTGGTGAGGCGCGTGGCGAACTGGTGGCCCGCCGCGTCCTTGATGTGGCAGATGTCAAAGCTGCCCTTGTGCCGCTCCCTGTGCTCCATCACCCCCACCCGCCCCCTGTTGCGCCCTCCTGCTCCGCCCCGAGTCAAGGGAACAAACAAAGACAGAGTGTAAGGAGAGATGAAGGAACTGCATGAGCAAAAGGTTGGGTAAAGAACGGGTACTTGAATAAGAGCAACGAACAGAGAACAAATAGCTCTACAACCTGTGCAGCCGCTGGTCAGTAGCGACGAGTATGGTCAATATGAACCCCCCTGAGCTCACCCATAACAACGCATATATCACCTCTCCCCCAGGCTCATCTGTGACCATGCAGATAGCACTTGCCCCTTGAGTGATCACCAGACCATGCAGATAGCACCTACCCCTTGAATGCGCTCACCAGACCATGGAAATAGTACCTGGCCGTATAAAGGGCTCACCAGTGACCATGCGAATGGCACCTCCCCCGGCCCTGACTGAACGGTGACCATGTAGATGTCACCTCCCCCAGGTGTGCCCCCATGGACTGACCAGTGACCATGGCGAGGTTGCCTGCCCTTGCCCCTTAAAGCCCTTACCAGTGACCATGGCGAGGTTGCCTGCCCTTGCCCCTTAAAGCCCTTACCAGTGACCATGGAGAGGTTGCCTTTCAACGCACCGGTGACCATGGCGAGGTTGCCTCCCCCTGCCCCTATAAAGCCCTTACCGGTGACCATGGCGAGGTTGCCGGTGTCGAAGCACGTACCGGTGACCATGCAGAGGTTGCCCCTCTACTCACCGGTGACCATGCAGAGGTTGCCCCTCTACTCACCGGTGACCATGCAGAGGTTGCCCCTCTACTCACCGGTGACCATGCAGAGGTTGCCCCTCTACTCACCGGTGACCATGCAGAGGTTGCCCCTCTACTCACCGGTGACCATGCAGAGGTTGCCTTTCAACGCACCGGTGACCATGCAGAGGTTGCCGGTGTCGAAGTGGATGTGCTCGACGACCTTGCCGCTCTCCAGGTCCAGCTTCACCGTGTCGTTCACCTTGATCACCGGGTCGGGGTACCGGATCGTGCGCCCGTCGTTCGTCACGATGTACGGAATGCCGCGCTCGCCCACGCGCTGCGCGCGCACGCGGCACAGCTTGTACTGCGCGCGGCAGAGGGCAGGGCGGGGAGGGAGGGAGGTGGGGCCGGGGGGGGGAAGGGGGGGGGGGAAGGGGAGCGACGAGGGGAGGAGAAACGGAAACGGGGAAGAGTGAATATGGGTATCACACGGGGATCGGCAATGAGAACGGCGTGTCTATGAGTGCACACGAGAAGACAGGCTTGGCACGCGGCTACCGCAACGAACGGCATCCAAGCTTGTCAAGCATCCAATGGCGTGGCGCATGATCGTCTCCACCAATGCTGCACAACACTATGCTATCACGCTTTCATACTTTCTTTGGCAACGCCCCACAACCACCTCGCTTCGCAATCACAACCACAACAGACAGCCGCACGTATCAGACTCCAACACGCTGCTGCTACTCCACAGGAACCGAAGGGAACCCAAGCAATGCCCCACAGGGAACCCCCCACCTATATCCGGCCTTAGAATGCAATAGCGGCACTCGTCCCTCACTCCTCACATGAGTGCCACATCGCCCGCAATGCAGCAAGCGCCCACTGTGCGTTGGCTCACATGCCACGCCGACACAATCCGCTTCGTCCTCGCATCCCCCCCCATGACAACACTTCTTCCCAGCACCTGTCCACCCTGTCCGCACATGCCCCTGCCCCTGCCTCTGTCCTTTCCCTTCCCTCCCCCTTAGTCCTTTTCTGCGGCCCCAGAAGTGAGCGTTGGGAGGCGCGGAAAATACCTTGGCCTCTTCGGGGGTGATGCGGTGCAGCGTGAAGCGGCCCTTGCTGTCGTACAGCAGACGGAAGTTCTCGTCCGTCTTCGCAATCGACACCACGTCTGCCCGCCGTGCATGCACGCACAGAAACAGGATAAGGGAAAGGGAACCGGCACGGGAGCAGGAGCGTGTTGGATGGAGAGCGGCAGTAGGCAACTGGACTTTGCACGGCGACGCTCCGCACTCGCGCGAAGGAAAGAAAATGCCGAGGATGTGGGAGGTTGGAAACAACCGAAAAATTGGAATCAACCATGTCCTGCGACGAACGCGGGATGTAGGAGGCCAATGGAGCAGGCAGAGCCACGGAAGCGCGCCAGCAGGGGCGGCGGGCTGTGCTGCAACGTAACCTCGCAGTCCATGTGCCAGGAATGTAACGGGCGTTGCACTGCCGGCACCCGCTTGGTCGCCACGCCGCCTGCCGTTACAGCAGCCGGCGAGCGACCGAGCGAGTGAGGTGCGCGCCCTGACTAGTCCTGGACGATTGCAACGGGTTCGGCGCAGCCCATCGCCGATTCCTTCGCATTACGTAACAAGGAAACGTCACTCCAAGGGATGCGCGCCCTGACTAGTCCCGGACGAGACTGCATCCCGCAAAGAGCACGAGGGAGGAATAACTCGGAGAGACAATCAGGAAGCGGAGGCACGCACCCATGAAGCCGGCGGGGAAGGTTTTGTCGGTGCGGATCTTGGCGTCGACGGCGATGAGGCGCTGCATGACGATGGCGTTCACCTCGCGGTACGTCAGCGCGTACTTGAGCCGGTTGCGCAGAATCACCGCCAGCGGCAGGCACTCGCGCTCCTTGTGCGGCCCGGGGGACGGCTTCGGGGCCTGGTGCGCACACGCGGAGAATCATGGAACACGCGGGGAATAATCAGCAACTGGATGAGTCCCGTGAGAAGTTTCTCCGAAGGAAGAGCAATGGGAGCACGAGCCACGCAAGGGTGGGCTGGGACCGCGTAAGGAAACGAGTGGCGTGATGGACGAGACATGGGGGAAGGTAAGGATCTTACGAAGGCTCCCCCGAGCTTGTCAAGCATCCAGTGCCGCGGGGCATTGAGCCTCTTCAAGTGTTTCTTCAATCCTCGAGCCTGCAGCAGCACACGCGCAACGACTGTGAGATGGAGTGCGGGGACAACGTAGCACGGACTGCGATAACAATCTACGCGGACGCACCATTGTTGTGGAAAAGGGAATTCAAGTGATGGAGAAAGCAGAGGAAAAAGGGGCAGGGAAAGGCAGTGCGAGTGTGGGGGAGGGAGCGATCAGATTTGGGTGGACATGCCGGTGGTTCACCACCCATGGCCAGGGGAAACCCTAGTTCTGTCCAACTTGGATGATCCAGTATAGTTTTGTAGCCGTAAACCAGTATATGAGATATTTCTTTGTCTACCTTTTTAAACAGGATTTCGAATTAAAAATGTACATGCGCTTATAATAAGTCAAGGTTTTCCAGGGGGGGCGCTTATAATTGAGGAGCGGCCATAAGCGCATGGCTCCAGATAGAAGCGCCGGCGCTTTTAATATGACAGCGCTACTATCCGGGATGATACGGTACATATGTTTTTCTATTGAATTATTCGAATATAATATTCTTATACTATTGCATGCACAGCTGCTTGTGTAGTATCTCTTACGATATGGAATTGTTGGAAACCATTCCTATGGTAATAAAGTCTTAACGCGAAGATGACTGCAGCGAGGACGAAGACCGAGCGACACAAACAATTATAGAAGACGGTTGCAAGCAGGAAGAATTTGAAGTGCAAAGCGCGGAAAAAAACTTTCAAACAGCTACCGTGGCGCATGCCGTTATCGAAGCGCCCGGTTGGTTTCCCGATCTAGATTAGCCCTAAGGGGAATGTACCCCCTCAGAGTACATGGCTAGCTAGGACCTTTCGTATTCCACTGATAACCCTTGTATTGCATTGTAGTCACTTCTGTCGAGATTCAAATCTCTTTATTCTGACAAGGTCTGTACCCGACAACACTAGCAAACCTTCCGCTGCTGCACTATGTGCAATCAACCTAAGACGATCCTATAAAGTCGTTTCAGATTCTAACGTGGTATGAGAGCCTCTCAGGATTCCTCGCATCACCACCTATGATTCAAATTTGTATGTAAGGTGGCGTCCGGTATGCGCTCCCGCCGAAACATGGCCGGAGGATTTGGCGGGCAAGCAGCTCCCACAGCTGAAGCCCCCGCAAACCCAATTGCGAACTCCGCGGACAACGCCACCGTCAGCAACGCGCTTCTGGAGCAACTCATCAGGCGAATCTCCACATTGGAGTCGGGAATTCAACAACTCAAGAATGGCAATCTGGTAACCTCCAAGCAACCCGACAAACCGCCAGCTCCAAACAAGGAACCAAGCCCAACCACTTTCGATCTCGGATCGAACTCTTTTGCTCCAACCACTTCCCGCCCAAGTGACGAAGCTATGCTCACTACTCAGAAAAAGTTTCTGACCATCCCCAAGATTCGCACTAGCACCGCTTTCAACAAGCAAGATTTCTACACTTGGAGTTTTGAGTTCGAACTGCTTCTCCAAAGCGCACAAAATTTCTGTTATTTCGACGGAAGGTACGCCGGCCCCACTAGCGGCACTAACGAAGCAAAAGCTAAGTATTACAACGATTCGCTCATGGCGTATAGTATTATTCTCCGCAACATGGCGCCAGCCGAACAACTTGGCATTCGCCCCTTTAAAACTTATCCAACCCCCGTCATGGTTGCCTGGAGCTACCTCACCAAAACCTATCAGCCTAAGGACTCCGTCTCCTTCAGCCGCCTGCTCCAGCGAGTCATGGAAGTCAAAATGGTGCCTGGCAAAAAGGCAACGTACTCCTGCATCAACCGCTGCCGCAGCTCCCGTGACCAATTGCTGAAGCTCGACAACTGTATTCCCGGAAATAAGTTTGTCACAATCGTGCTTCGGGGTCTGGGACCTCAATGGACCCCCTGCAAAGCTCTTCTTCGCCAACAAGGCACAATCTCAATAGCGCACCTCTGCGCCACTCTGCTACACGAGCAACAAGTCATCGATTTCAACCAATAAAAAGGGACACGCCGTGAGCTAATCGCCTTCTACTCATATCGCGATCAACGACGAACTGCGACTCGCGCCCACGTCAATTTTACTGCAATAATTGCAATACCTTCGGCCACTCCACAGAACGATGCCGATCCGGACCACGACACGACTTCGCGCCACGCAATAATACAATCTACGGCCCCAATCACACGCGCCAGGCAAACCGACCATCCGCAGCCGCGCGCCAACCACCTCAGCCTGCCTCACAGAGGCCGTCGCAACACATAGCAACCACGTTCGCCACGTCATCAGCAACATGGCAATGCGCGTTCACCGCCATACTCGGCGCACCAATTGAAGACAACTTCGACACGTCTCTCCTCGTTCACCAGGACGAGAAGTCCAATTCACTAGCTACAATAACCCCTTCACGCAGGACAAAAAGTTCGATTTTTTACGAACACGAGCAAGGCTGGGACCTGCCGACGCCCCTGCTCGAATCGCCACCGTACGATGAAGACTTTCTCAACTCACCATCAATCACCAACTACTACATGAAACACTACATTGACGCTCGCCCTGTCGACAACTACCGCGCTACCGACGATAAGCGCATTCCGTTTCGCAACACCCCAAGCCTCTCTCTCTCTCTCTCTCTCGGCACAACATTGCGCTGACACCTACAATACATGGCATCTCAACAGCTGCTGCGGGCAGCACATGGTGGGGTCTAAGCGCTTCATCTCTATTGCGCGATCCATCCCGCAACCCACCATTGTTATAGTGCCATCCAACCAACAGCTTGAAGCACGGGCTCGCGGCATCTTCGTCCTCAAAGCACACGACAGCGACATTCACATCACGCTCAACGACGACATCATCGTGTGAGATCTAAAATACAACCTGCTCTCCTACGAACAGCTTGTCAACAGCGGCATTCTCATGACCACTGACTTAGAGAGTCGGTGCATCTTAATGCACTAGAAGGATTACTGCCGCCCCAACTCCGAACTGTGCTACATCGGCAAGGCGCGCCCTGATAACGGTGTTTACATCCTGAATTTTGACATCCTAGACTGTCGTGCCGATTCTAGTGACCTCATTGATCTCTAGCCCCAGCACAACGTGGGTCCCCAAGGACCAGCACATCCCGACGAGCGCCCCTGGATCAAACATCACGCTCATCCCAAGGAGATTGACCTCCATGCCCTGGACCAGATGGTCTCTGCCGCAACTGTCACATACCAACAGCCTCCACCACAAAGAACAGAGCTAACAAAGGGAAAGCATTGGCATACAAGAAGGGTAAGGCACCAGCTGACGAGGGCGAAACATCAGCCGCAGCAGAGAGGCGCAGAGCAACAGCAGAAGAAAAAGGGAAAGGAAAAGTCGGCAGCAATGAGGAATCTCCAGAGGAAGCAGAATCATCTCAGGAGGAAGAACCGTCAACCATACAACCTGCTAGCTTAGACGTCGTCGAAGAAGCGGAGCGGCGGACCCCCCACCCATTCGGCATGAGAGATGCTGAGCTCGCTGCCGCTCTCACCATCTTCCAACCATGCAAGACTCGAACTGACCCAACTGTTCACGACCGCCTCCATCTTCTCACATGCTACACTGGACCAAGCGCCTTTGATTAGAACAACAACCTTCTCCCCCTGGATTGGGAGACTTATCACTTCACACACCCCTGGTCTCGCCGTAACATGACCTCTGCAGAGTTCCAACGCTTTGAGGAAGAAAAAAATCGCCGCCGCGCAGAAGCTTAATCAAAGGAAGTAGTGGCAGCCAGCAATGATGGATGGCGGGTTTGAGTCGGTGCAATAGCCTGGGAAGGAGCCCTCACCAACAACCTGGGTAGCAGGGACATGGGGAATTCCACTGGTAGAGGAGGAGGAAGAACCGATTGAAGCAGCCATAGCACGAGCAGAAAAGGAGGCAGTTGAAGAAGCAGCAAGACCCTATGGGTCCCCACCACCCATTAGCATCCCTCCCTCACTCCTCTAGTGACTCCTGGACATCCTCAAAATCCTCCAGACCCCCTGCTGATCGTGACACCATTCTCCCATACCGCAGCTATCCCCACAGCTCACTGCCCACTTAATCCACACCTATCGGCCCTTATGATCCAATCACAGCTGGACCATCTACCATCCACAGACCACCACCACCTTACCATGTCCAACGCCCCCACCTCCCTGAAGGCACAGCTGACACAACCAACCTCACAACTCCACTTGCTGCCATCACCACAGTCGAACCAGCACCACAACTTACTACCCGCGACCTCTTCCTCGCCCTTGGACTCTCCATTTCACCATAGCCAATTCTGCAGCCTTCGCCCACCAACATCGCCAAACTGCTCGCCTTCTACGCGCGCTCACCTGCCATCCGCGCACCCTCTGACCTTTGGCACAGGCACCTCGGTCACCCCTCACAAGAAGTTCTTAACAACTGCATCTGCGTTCAAGTATTCATCCCTAGCACTTTGCTCCGCCCCGGCGGGACCCCTGTCCCCATCGAAACCAATCGCTGCACCGACTGCGCCGTCTGCCCTGAAGCTGCACTGAATCACAAACCCTTCAAGCTCCTCGAGCCCAGCACGAATCGCTATGCCAAGCTACATAAAGTCTACAGTGACTTTCTTGTCCTCACACAGACAGGCACCAACAGCGAAGAGTATACACTCACCTGCATCGACGCTTGCTCTCGCTTTGTCTGGGTGCCCAACGTTTCCCACAGGAGCAAGGCGTTCGAGATCTTCAAAGTCAGGTAAGCCAACGCTGAGACTCAATCGGACTGTACACTCAAGATCTGGCAAACGGACTGCGCAGCTGAATTCAAAAACGATAAGCGCGCGGCCCACATTCAGAACAAGGGAGCCTTCACATTCTCTCCCTCCCCTATGCACACCCACAGCAAGGAGTTGCCGAACGCACCAACCGCGCCCTCATGACTAAGGTCCGCGCACTCCTGCAGCAGAGCGACATTGACGCAAAGTACTGGCCCTACGCCATGCATCACGCCGTCCGTCTTCACAATCTGCTTAGCACCACCACCAACACCGACAACCTCTCGCCACATCTCAAGTTCACAGGCGACAAGAGACATACCTCCATGATGCGCGTCTTGGGCTGCATGGCGCAGTATCGGCCCGCAACGGAGAAGAGGAACTAGGGTTTGGGGTATGCGAAGGAGAATTGGAGAAGAGGAATGAAGGAGAGAATGATTGAACTAGCAAGCAGGTTGGTACAAATAGGAAACCCTAAAGGGGTTGTACTCACTATTGAGCACCCCACTGCAGGCTAGACAAATAACATAATCTGACACACCCCCATAGCCAAAGTGGGGTGTAATCAGCACAATCAGCAGTCACAGCAAAAGTTCACAATTATCAGCAAAGCTAGAGGCTATCACAGAGGGCAAGTGAGGAGGAGGAGGAACTGTGAAGGGAGAGAAGATTGGAGACGACGACTGAAGCTGCAGACACACGGGCAACAGGAGCGCGCACACAGTGGCTACCGGAAAAGCGCCCCGGACTACTGGAGTAACTGGCTCGGCGGCTACGAGGAGCGGCAAGAGCAACGGACCCACGGGCGACAGGTGCAGCAGGCTCTCTGAGCTACCGGCGACAAGGGCCCCGGAATACAGGCGCTGCAGCCTCCTCCAACTGTCCCACACCCCCCTACACACATCCCCTGTTTCACCTCTAGCTCCACTCCCACATCACCCCCCTAGCGCCACTCCCTCGGCTCCCACACCTCCACCCCCCTCAGCGGCAGCTGCAGCAGTGGGAGACGAAGGAGGAGGAAGGGACGACGCACACGGAGCACCCCCATACCCGTCACCCCCACACCCTCCTGTCTAGGGGACGGGGGGGGGGGGGGGGGGGGGGCAGGAGCGGCGGAACAGAACAGGGCGCACGAGGGCGCGGGCAGAGAAGAGCGCACGAGGGCGCAGACAGAGTAGAGCGCACGAGGGCGCGGGCTGCAGCAGGGCGCACGAGGGCGCGGGCAGCAGCAGGGCGCACGATGCACGAGGCACGAGGCACGAGGCACGAAGCACAAGGCACAAGGCACAAGGCACGAGGCACAAGAGAGTAGAGCGCACGAGGGCGCGGGCTGCAGCAGGGCGCACGAGGGCGCGGGCAGCAGCAGGGCGCACGAGGCACAAGGCACGAGGCACGAGGCACGAAGCACAAGGCACAAGGCACAAGGCACGAGGCACAAGAGAGTAGAGCGCACGAGGGCGCGGGCTGCAGCAGGGCGCACGAGGGCGCGGGCAGCAGCAGGGCACGCGATGCACGAGGCACGAGGCACGAGGCACGAAGCACAAGGCACAAGGCACAAGGCACGAGGCACAAGAGAGTAGAGCGCACGAGGGCGCGGGCTGCAGCAGGGCGCACGAGGGCGCGGGCAGCAGCAGAGCGCACGAGGGCGCAGAGAGCACGGGCAGCACAGGCACGGGCAGCAACAGGCGGCACAGGCACGGGCAGCACCGGGCAGAGTAGAGCGCACGAGGGCGCGGGTGAGACAGAGCGCACGAGGGCGCAGACAGCAGCAGAGCGCACGAGTAGCAACGGGCGGCACAGGCACAGGCAGCACAGGTACGGGCAGCACAGGTACGGGCAGCACAGGTACGGGCAGCAACAGAGCGCACGAACGGACACGGGCAGCAACAGGGCGTATGAACAAAGGCGGGCAAACTAACAAATACACGAGTAAAACGAACGAACACGGAGCGGGCAAGAAATGACACATACAGCACGAGAGGAACAAGACTGCGGGTGACAGGAAAAGGAGGCGGCTGCACCGGGACCAGGAGCGGCGTCGCATGCAGCTGCAGGGTCGGCGCCGTGGGCTGCTGCAGAGGCGGCTGCTGCAGGGGCGGCTGCTCGGGTCCATGGGCAGTTGCAGCAGTGGCGGCTGCTCCAGGGGCCAGGGGCGGCTGCACCAGGGGCGGCTGCACCAGGGGCGGCTGCTGCAGGGGCGGCTGCTCCAGGGGCGGCGTCGCGGGCCCAGGGGCGGCTGCACCAGGGGCGGCTGCTCCAGGGGCGGCTGCTGCAGTGGCGGGCGGCTCCAAGGGCAGCTGCTGCAGTGGCGGGCGACTCCAGGGGCGGCTGCTGCAGTGGCGGGCGGCTCCAGGGGCGGCTGCTGCAGTGGCGGGCGACTCCAGGGGCGGCTGCTGCAGTGGCGGGCGACTCCAGGGGCGGCTGCTGCAGTGGCGGGCGGCTCCAGGGGCGGCTGCTGCAGTGGCGGGCGGCTCCAGTGAGGCGCGCCCTGGCCTGGCGCAGTCCGTACGGGCCGCGCGCGGGCCTGGCGCAGCCCGTACGGGCCGCGCGCGGGCCTGGCGCAGCCCGTACGGGCCGCGCGCGGGCCTGGCGCAGCCCGTACGGGCCGCGCGCAGGCTGTACGGGCCGCGCGCGGGCCCTACGTAGGTCGCGCGGGCCACGACGGGCGACGGGGGGCGACGCGCGGGTCCCCGTCGCCCGTCGCAGCGCCTCCCGGGGGCGACGCGCGGAGTGACGGGGCAGAAAGCCGCCGCGCGCCTCGGGGCGCACGGCGGGCAGAAAACCGCCGCACGCTCCGAGCGCGCGGCGGGATGAAAAATCCGTCGCACGCCACGGGGCGTGCAACACACAGAGTAGCAGTAGCAGCGGAAGCAGTAAGGTGGTGGGCCCATTGAGGTAAGCGGCAGGAACGTGCTCGCTCTGATACCATGTTAGGAACACTAGGAGTGGGGCCTAGGCTTAGTAGCCTAGGCCCACACTAAGAGGTAGTAGGTGGTGCCCTAGAACTAGGGTTTGGGTATGCGAAGGAGAATTGGAGAAGAGGAATGAAGGAGAGAATGATTGAACTAGCAAGCAGGTTGGTACAAATAGGAAACCCTAAAGGGGTTGTACTCACTATTGAGCACCCCACTGCAGGCTAGACAAATAACATAATCTGACACCACGGGCAAGTTCGAGCGCTGCGCACGCTAGGGAGTGCACCTCAGCATCAACTTCGAACACCACGCCTGAAACATCCTCGACCACGACACCTCCCATGTAATCGCGACGCGCGACGTCATTTCTACGAAGACCTCACCATCCGCAAGTTCAAGTGCGATCGCCATGCTGACCGCACTAGGGGAGAAAACAACATCGCCCACTATGGCCGCCCACCTCGCAGCTTCGCCACTCCTGCGGACGAAGCAGAAGCAGCTCTCGAAGACCAAGACCCCACAGATCCACATCCCGGCCCACGTCCATGAGCGACGAGGATGACGATGAGGACATTGCTCCACTCGATTCTTATCGGGACTCCCTCCTCGGCCCCACCCCGTGAAGAGGCAATGATTCAGATGACGATGTGGTGGAAGTTACCAATGAGCAACGTCACAGCCCTGGCCTTTCAGGATTGCACATCCTCAACCTTCACACTGCTCTCTCCCCCCCAACGCTTCGATCGACGCCATGGTGTTGACTTCGATCAAACCCTCGCTTCCGTCAGCCGCCACACCTCTGTCCACATCCTCCTCGCTATCGCCGCCGCAAAGCATCTCCCACTACGTCAGATTGACGTCAAGAATGTGTTCCTTTACGCGCCAGTCGATGCGCTCATCTTCGTTGAACAACCGCACACCTACGCCGACGGCGACAATCGTGTGTGTCAACTCAAAAATTCGCTCTACGGCATCAAGCAAGTGCCTCGCCTCTGGCAGCATCTCCACCAAATTCCCCTCGACATCAGCTTCACTCAGCTCCCTTACGACCCAGGATTGTATCGCCTTCACTACCGCATTGATTACATTCTTTTCACAGTGTATGTGGACGGTCTCCTCTACATCAGCACCAAGAACAACCTCCTCGCACAATTCGAGAAAAACCCTAGCAACCGCGCCGAAATCACCAGCACCGATCATGTCATTCAGTTCCTTGGACTCAACATCTCCTACGCTGCTAACGCCATCCTTCTCTCTGCTGCTATTTTGCCGAAACGCTCTCTGCCAAGTTCAACATCAAGCCGGCAAACATCTCAACGCCTTATCGGACCCTGGCCCACCCCGACAATCCCAACATCACCCCTCTCAACTCAATCGCACACCAGTTGTACCAGCAACAACTCGGCTGCCTCCACTTTGCTGAAGTCACGTGCAGGCCTGACTTGGCCGACATCTCAAGCCAGCTCGCCCGACATGCCAAGCGGCCTGAAGGGGAGCATATGCTGGACCTGCAGCGCGCTTTGCAATACTTCATCTCCATGCCGCACATTGGACTCACCTACTCCACCCTCACAACCTGCTCGTTCAGCCTCGTCGGCTACGTAGACGCAAATCACGCATTTGACCCTGCAAATCGACGATCCCGAGCTAGCTTTCTCTTCCGCCTCGAGCCCACCGGCCCAATTTCCTAGAACTCCCAGAAGCAAGAAATGGTGGCACTCTCCTCCGCTGAAGCTGAGTTCATCGCCGCCACGCCAGTCGTTCGCAAAGGGCTCTACCTCTAGGAGCCGCCCCAGGAGGCAAAAATTGTGACAGCTAAGCACATTGCACTCCGCTACTTCTTCGTCAAAGACGAAGTTGACAAAGGTGAAGTCATCTTGACTACTGCCCTACCGGTGACATGGCAGCTGATTTCCTGACAAAGAAGCTGCCACGTCAGCAGTACCATCACTGCAGAAACATCTGCGGCATAGCCAAGTATGTCAAGACTTTGCTTATCCATGAAGGAAGGGGAGTGTTACGATATGGAATTGTTGGAAATCATTCCTACAGTAACAAACTCTTAACGCGAAGATGACTGCAGCGAGGACGAAGACCGAGCGACACAAACAGTTATCGAAGACGGTTGCAAGCAGGAAGAATTCGAAGTGCAAAGCGCGGGAAAGCTTTCAAACAGTTACCGTGGCGCATGCCGTTACCGAAGTACACGGTTGGTTTCCCGATCTAGATTATCCCTAAGGGGAATGTGCCCCCCCAAGAGCTAGGACCTTTCGTGTTCCACTGAATTCCTATATAAACCTTTGTACGATATTGTATTAGTCACTTCTGTCAAATTTCAAATCTCCTTCTTCCGACAGGGTCTGTACCCAACAACACTAGCAAACCTTCCGCTGCTACACTATGTGCGATCAACCTGAGACGATCCTATAAAGTCATTTCATATTCTAACAATATCATCCAATGTTGCCTCTTGGTGGTATACCCTCCCTTTGCCACCTTCCTATATCTTGTACTCTGCTTCTTACTGCAAACTTCCTCCATGCTCCTTAGCTGGTTTCTCCTGGCATAGGTTGGTCCTTAATTTTGACAAGGTATCAGAGCCACTCGTTCCCCGGGCTTAAGACACATATTTTCCCCTCATGGCGAGTGCCTCGCTGGCCCGTCATGTTGCGCTCGCCTTGTCGCACCCTCGCTGGCGAAATCGCGACAATTGGGTCTGGTACACGACGGTTGCTGGTCGTTGAAGATTCGCCTCGTCACTGCCACCAGCGTAAGCTGCTACAGCACCGCCAGCGCGCAAGCAAGCCCGCTGCCGAGCCGATCAGCGAGCCCGAAAACGGGCACAAGAGCAGGTTGTCAGAATCCCAGCCACTAACCACTGGGATAAAAGGGCTTGTTTATATAGCGGGTGAGTGCGCCCATAACCCCCCAGGCCGACGTGCCTGTAACCCTTCCCTAGGATCATCGGGGATCCCCAGTGGACCTCTGACACCCCCCCGCACTAGGATGCCCGAAGTGCACACACCGGGAATCGAACCCGAGACCTTCGCTCTGATACCATGTCAGAATCCCAGCCACTAATCACTGGGATAAAAGGGCTTGTTTATATAGCGGGTGAGTGCGCCCATAACCCCCCAGGCCGACGTGCCTGTAACCCTTCCCTAGGATCATCGGGGATCCCCAGTGGACCTCTGACACAGGTGGGTCAGCAAGCCCGCCGACCAGGGTCCCAAATATCAGTGTAAAATGTTCATTGTGCCCTTTCTCGCGATCGCATTTTTTCAGTTACCCTTTCCTAGTAAGTGTGATGGGATTATTACCATATGCCACAAAGTGTATTTTTTTCTTCACCTTTGGAAAACAGAGTAAGAAAATCATTTATCTGACTGTACAGGGTACGATCACAGTTATACTGATACTAGATGCTCAGTAGCGAGATGAAACACGAGACGAGCCACTGCAAAATACTCCCAACAGAGAGAATCAAACAAGCGACCTTGCAACTCTAAGTCGTATATGTACCTGTGTTATGAGTGCAATTGAGCGAGCGAGCGAGAATTGCACTATCGTGTCAGAATATTATGCTCTAGCCTGCAGTGGGGTGCTCTATAGCGAGTACAACCCTTCTAGGGTTAGCTATTTGTACCACCATTGTTGCTAGTGCAAACCCTCTCCTTTCTTCATTCTTACTTTCTACAGCTAGTTCTGACATGCTATCAGAGCAGGTCGACCCTCCTGGGTCGATCCTGTGGGTGGGCCCACCACCTAATGCTTCCGCTGCTTTACTTCCTGCCGGGCGCCTCGGGCGCGCGACGACTTCTTCCTGCCGTGCGCGAATTTTTTCTAGGGTTTCGGCGGTTTTCATCCCGCCGTGCGCTCGGGGCGCGCGGCGGTTTTCTGCACGCCGTGCGCCCCGAGGCGCGCGGCGGTTTCCCACCGTCGAAGTGCCCCCCGTCGCCCGTCGAAGCGCCCTCCCCCCGTCGCCCGTCGAAGCGCCCCCGTCGCCCGTCGGAGCGCCCCCCGTCGCCCGCCAAAACGCCCCCGTACGGGCTGCGCCAGGCCCGCGCGCGGCCCGTACAGCCCGCGCGCGGCCCGTACGGGCTGCGCCAGGCCAGCGCGCGGCGCGGGCAGCCTGCGCGCGCCTCGTCCGTCCCCCTCTCGCCGTCCCCCGCGCTCCTGCCCCTATCCCACCCGTTTTAGGGTTTGGGGATGTAGAGTGTGGGGGTGGCGGGTGTGGGGGTGCCGGTTGTGTGCCCCGTCCCCTCCTTCTCCTCCTCCTCCGTCTCCCGCTGCTGCAGCTGCCGCTCAGGGGGGTGGTTGTGTGGGGAGCCGAAGGAGTGGTCCTAGGGGGGTGAAGGGGGAGTGGAGCTAGGGGCGCAGCAGGGGGTGTGTGTCGAGGGGTGTGGGACTGTTGGGGGAGGTTGAGCGGAGGTTGCCGTCGTGTCGTACGCAGCGCCTGTACTCCGGGGCACTCATTCCCGGTAGCTCAGAGAGCCGGTTGCGCCGTCGCCTGTGGGTCCGTTGCTCCTGCCGCGCATATTAGCCGCGGAGCCTGTTACTCCTGTACTCCGGGGCACTCATTCCCGGTAGCCACGTTGTCGCACCAGAGCCGTCTGTTGCCCGTGTGTCTGCATCTTCAGTCGTCGCCTCCTATCTACTCTCCTCTCACCAGCCCTCCTCCTCCTCACTTGCCCCCTGTGACTGCCTCTAGCTTTGCTCATAATTGTGAACCTTAAACTATTGCTTCTTGCTTGTGCTCAGAATGTGTGGTGACATCGTGATCCACCCTGAGCTTGTACTACTTTGCTTGCTCTGCTGATTACACCCCACTTTGACTATGGGGGTGTGTCAGAATATTATGCTCTAGCCTGCAGTGGGGTGCTCTATAGCGAGTACAACCCTTCTAGGGTTAGCTATTTGTACCACCATTGTTGCTAGTGCAAACCCTCTCCTTTCTTCATTCTTACTTTCTACAGCTAGTTCTGACATATCGAAGCAAGAACAGTTCATCGAGTGAATGAATGAGTGAAGATTATATAGCGAAGCTAGCGTGGTGACGATAACGTGAGAAATTGGGGTGCGCTACGTGCCTGGTGCCAAGGTTGATGAATGTCAAGGCGGAGGTTCAGAGCGCGGGTTACCAACCGAGTTGTGAGGTTGGATCGCGTCGTGAATAGTGGCGGGAACAGTGGCCGAGGCAGTTGTCGCGAGTGGTAACGGTGCACAGTTAAAAATTGTTTGTCGAAATAGTAGTGTACGCGCTAAGCAGGGGCGCGAAGTAAGGAAAATGATTTTTCCTTACACTACCCCTCCCCCTAAAAAGGCCCTCCTTACGAGAGTGCGTGTACGTCCCAGATGCGATCGGTGCCCGCTTTTACGTAATAAACCCCTCTTTCTGCTGCGAACTGCTGTGAATTTTCTCCGGTAAAGAACTGATCTGTTTAGTAGCGGTGGGTAAATAGTCCTGCAAGAAGTAGGCTGGTCTTGTCGTGTAATATGGCGTGTATTTGGGCAGTATTCGTGGCTCATTGCGTCATTGCGTCGGCAATATTCGAGGCTCCCTTTTTATTGGTGACCGTGTAGTGGAAGTTGTCTCGAGAAAGTCGAGCCAACAGATCTGTCGTGGGGTGAGGTGGGGCTGTGCGCGGAGGTACTGTAGTGATTTGTGGTCCGTCCATACAGTCACGTCGACGATGGTCAGTAACGGTTACGATTGGTAAACTGAGAAGCTGCACTATGCATTCCTACCTGTAGCAAGAACGGGGAACACAAAAGAGAGTACGAAGGTGAAAGGTCAAAGAGATGCGAACGGTTGGAGAGCATCTAGAGCGTCAGAGCAGACAACATCTGGCACCTCCAGGAGCAAGGAAAATGGTGGGAACGGTTTCATAATTGTACGCGTCGCACGATTGGATTTGAATAAGGGAATGTAACCCTAGAGTAGGTTTTTTTGTAATCCGCTGTACTCTTATATAAACAGTTGTAATTGCATGTCCTAATAATCTCAGTCATTTTATATCCACTCTGATCTGATGTCAAGGGCCCACTACTACCTCACACTCTGTGCGAACCTTCCTGAGGTGATCCTGGTTACGATCTACATTCTGATTGCAGCAGTCAAAACGCCATACTTTGAATGCATGCACGGTCGCGAGCATTTTGCGGTCGTGTATCGGGTAATTCTTCATGGACGGACGCAATTTTCGTGACTCATATGCGATGGGCTGTTATCCGTTGCCAAAGTTCTGTAGCAGTACGGCTCCAATGGCGATGTCCTTGCGTCCTACTTCGAATGGTGTGGGTCGGCAATGCGCAGTGCGAGCGGTAAACAGAGAGCAGTTTTCAGGGCAGAGAAGGCAGCATGCTCTTTCTTCCCCCATGTAAAAGCGACCCTCTTCCGTAGAAGATTCGTCAGGGGGACGGTTAATCGTGCCATGTCAGGGACGAACTGACGCACGTAATTAACGAACCCTAAAAAACTCTGACCAGGTGGTTCCACGCTTTTACCAATCTCAAGTCCAGCCTCCGAAATAACGTGCCCCCAGAAAATGTAGTCGGTTCTGAAAAAACTTGCACTTTGAACCCTTGGTTAGTAGACTATTTTCGTGTATAACCTCAAACAAGGTTTTTAGATCTGTTAAATGTTGTTGCTTGTTGCAAGTGTAAACGAGGATGTCGTCAATGTAAACTATCACACATTTATATAAAAGCGATCTAAACGCCTCGTTCATGGTCATCTGAAATGTCGCAGGTGCGTTGGTCAGTCCGAATGGCATCACCGTGTACTTGTATGACATGAATCTAGTTGTTGTTGTCTTAGTTTTCTACACTACAATATAACTATAAAGATGCCGCAACCCGTACCCCAAAACATGAAGGGGATTTTGAAGGTGCCTAGCTCTGCATTGGTCCTATTTGCTGATGACCGACCATGATCGCCCCGTGTCAAAGGCCTATATCGGTAAAACGAAGCACGTTCTGTTGTGGTACCTCGTGCTGTGTAAGTTGGAGCAAGATCTCTAGGTACGCGTAGTAGGGGCCAATACTGCTATTCATACCAAGGCGCTTTTGCGTAGTAATAACTAGCAGTTCTGCACATAGCTCGTTCCTTGTATTTATTTTTTTTTTTTTTGTGGTCTTGTGACATTTGCCGCGGAGGCTAGGTTAATAGTGTCGGCCTTGTTGTAAAGGACTCTCTTTTACTTTGTCGTGAGCACCATTCGGTGGTTGGGGGCAAACTTTGCCTCACGCAACCTCCAATGGGCCTACGTTGTACCTCTTTCATTTTGTTGTTCCAACTAACTCTGTGGCCCATTGCCTCAGCGGTCAGAATAGTAGTGCCATCCTGTGTTGTATCGTTTTCTAGACACTACCCTTCATCTCGCCTAGGGGATGCGTAAGCGCAAACATTTATTCTTATATATGTACCTTTTAGGCGACGGGTTTTTCATGATTCACCTTCTAACACCCCCTCCATCAATCGTGGCCTGCCTGCCACGTTGCTCCTCGGTAACCACATCCTGCGGAGAGTCATCCTACAACGGGTGTGAACTACGAAGGAGGGCACGGAGTTGTGTGGGTGATCGTAGCGCTCTAGTAGCGTTCTAACAGAGTTCGTACTACTTGCTGTGTTCACAGAGGAATTTGGCAAGAGTTTCCACTAAGGAAATTGAAAGTACATTGAAAATTGAGAATTAGAGTACAAGAATGAGCATGCAAAGTGATATCTCTGGAATGGCATTGCAATCCCTAGCAAGCATTCTGCAAGGCGAATTGCCAGCACTGCATCAGAGCGATTCGCCAACGCTGAAACAGGGCGGTCTGCCAGCGTAGCAGAAGGGCGACATGCCAGCGCTGCAACAGGGCGGCCTGCCAGCGCTGCATTCGCAGGTGAATATCTGCGCAGGTGTGCACCTGCCGAGTAGGTGCAGGTAGACGGTTACACCGTCAGAGACATTGCGCAGGTGCCAGGTAGAAAACGCTCCGACGGTTTCATCAGATGTCCACCGTCGAGCACGTGATGCCATTTCGGAGGTCGAATTTCGCTAATGACCATCTGAGCGAATTTCGCATGCCCTCACAGAGTTTCGCAGTCGCGCGAATTCGGCCGACCAGTTCGCCGAGCTGACGCTCGCCGAACAGCGCCCTTCGATCAGAGAACGCGGCTCCTCGGACAGCACCCCGTCCGTCAGAGATCGCGCGACCCAGAAGCAGATCAGAAGACGAGCTCATTGAACAGCACCCCATCGACCAGAGCTCGTTGACGCGCTGGTGAATCAAAGGACAACCTTCCTCGAAAACCACCCGCGGTTTCAGAGGACGGGCTGATCCAATGCGACGATCACTTCGTCGAATTCACCACGTCGTCGCAGAGAATGCCTACGCCCAAGCGAGGGCGGGGCCTTTCACTCCGACACTCCCCTGCCCAGCTCACGCTTGGGCCCCCACACACAAGGTCCACCCAGAACCTAAGTAATAGAATACAAGGGGACGTTTCTCTGGCGTGCACACTCCCGCACGCCGATCACCGCACCAGCCATGTTAGAGGACATGGCACCTACTGCTGCACGTCGTCGTCGTCTCCGACTTCGGCAAGGCGAACCTGGCCGACCGCGACAGAGCACCGGTTGAAGGCCGGAAAGTGCAGCCCTTTCGTGAGGAAGTCCGCCGGCTGCTCGGATGTCGGGATGTATTCCAGCGCAATCTTCTTGCGCTTCACCATCTGCTGCAGCCAAGCATAGCGCCGCTCCATGTGCTTGAGGTTGCCCTTCAGCCCCAAGCCCTCAGCGACCGCGATTGCGGACTGACTGTCCACGTTCAGAGTAGTCGGTGTTCCAGCATCGAGGAGCTGGAACTCGGCGAGGAGGAATCGGAGTCTACGGGCCTCCTTGCTAGCTTCGGTGGCCGCGATGTACTCTGACTCCGTCGAGGATAGAGTTATGCACTTGATGCGTTGGCTCGTCCAGGAGACAGCTGCGCTTCCGAAGGTGAAAACGTAGCCACTCGTGCTGATGCGAGTCTGCTTGTCGCCAGCGTCGTCCGCGTCCGCGTAGCCGACCAGTTTCGAAGTTTCGGGTCCTCCTCCGAACTTCAGAGCGAAATCGCGCGTGTTAGCAAGGTAGTTGAGGCAGCGATCGACCTCGCGCCAGTGCTGATCGCTCCTCACCGTCAGACCAGACCCCAGCTTGCTACACGCAAAAGCAATGTCGGGCCGAGTTGTCGTGGCAGCGAACTGCAGCGAACCGACCTTCTGACGGTACTCCTCCTCTTCGCGCGACTGGGAGTCCTTGTCGTCGAAAGTCAGCTCCGCGTACGCGTCGACCGAAACATGCGCCTTCGGACGCCGACCAGTCTGCTCCTCGTCGATGAAGCGCCTACGCAGCAAGTCGACGCAGGACTGCTGGTGCAGCCACAGCTTCCGCGCCGGACGGTCGCGCACGATTTCGAGCCCCAAATACTTCTCGACCGGGGTGATCTCGCGCAGCTCAAATGCATCTTCGTAGCTCCTTCAGCTCCTTCAGCATCGCGGTGCTGCTGCTGGCAGCGAGCAGGTCGTCGACGTAGACGAGCACCCAGCACGCCACTCCGTCGTCGCCAACTCTGAAATAGAGAGCTTCGTCCACCTGGCTCTTGCTCCAGCCAGCGCCCGTCAGCACAGCGTCGAGCGCCGAGTACCACAACAGAGGACTCTGCTTCAGCCCGTACAAACTCTTCAGCAGCTTGCATACGCGGCCGGTCCCATCGTTGTAGTAAGCCGGCTGGTCCATGTAGAGCACGCGATCGAGCTTGCTCTGCAGAAACGCATTCTTCATGTCTAACTGCATGAGGTGCAGGTCGAGGACGGCCACAATGCTGAGGAAAATTCGCAGCGTGACGTAGCTCCCGACCGGCGCATACGTCTCTTCGTAATCAGCTCCGTAGACCTGCGTAAAGCCCTTCACCACCAAGCGCGCTTTTTCGCGGGCAACCGTGTCGTCGACATGGTACTTCGTCGTTAGATCCCAGCGGTTCTTCATGACATTGACGCCGCGCGGACGCTCGACCAGCTCCCATGTGCCGTTGGTGATTAGACTTCGAATCTCCTCGTCCATCGCCGCTTTCACCGCCTTGCCCTTCCAACTCGCTAACGCCTCCTTCACTGTCATGTTAGCGATGTCCCAGCGATGCTCTGGGTCGGCGTGCATATCAGGGTCGAGCTCTGGAACGTTGACGTCGAACTGCGCATCGTCGAGCAGAGTGCTGTAGGAGGTCGGCGGCAGGCAAGCATGGTAGCTCAGCTTCTCGCGAGGCTTGCCAAAGTTAGAGCGGGTGGAACGTCGAACTGCGGGCTTGTCGGCAGAGACTTCCACCACGTCGCTGTCGCTAGATTGCTCCCCAGCCGACAGCTCCCCTTCATCGCCGCCGATGACTTCAACAACGTCGCTCGAGGTGCCTTCATCGAACTGCTCGTCTGTCGTCCGCTTCTCTGAAGCGAGCTCCTCGTTCGACGGCTCCCCTGTCGGCGGCTCCTCTCAAACACGCTCCCCGTTCGCCGGCTCCCCTGTCGGCGGCTCCTCTGAAACGCGCTTCCCGTTCGACGTCGGCGGCTTCTCTGAAACGCGCTTCCCGTTCGGCATCTCCCCTGTCGGCGGAGACTTCACTCCGACGCCGACTTGCTCGCTGACCAGATCACGTCGACCGCCAGCGATGCCAATGGGCGGATCCGAAGGTACCGCACCAATGCTCCCCTCATCGCTGGCGGCCGACGTTGATGCCGACTTAGGCAAGCCGGCGGCGAGCGATGGGAGGGAGGTGGGAAGAGGTGGAGGAGCATTCGAGGAGGGCGGAATGGAGGGAGGGGGAACATCTGAAGGACCATCGTCCTCGGATTCGAGCAACGAAATCGCCGCTGGCGATGGACCCGTCGGCAGAGAAATCTTCGTCCGCTCTGACGCCGGCCCGTGCTCCACCTTCCACTCCTCCAGAGACATCGTCTCGTAGAAGATTGCCTCCACGGTTGTGACAATGCGGTTGTCAGTGAGATCGAGCACCTCCCAGCCCTTGCTCTCTGACGAAACACCAAGGTGAATGCCCCAGCGTGCCTTCGGCGCCAACTTTCCGCCGCGCTGCTGCTCCGGGACCATGAACTGCACCATGCAGCCCCACACACGCGCCAGCGTAAGGTCCGGCTTCTGTTCGAACAGCAGCTCATACGGCGTCGTCCTCGGAGGAAGGGAGGCCCGTTCGAGGCAGTTGCGCACCCAGACGGCGTGGCGAAGAGCGAGGTGCCACCAGTGATGCTTCACCCCCATGTGAAGCAGCATCGTCCGCACAGATTCGACGACCGTGCGCATCTCCCGCTCCGCCATGCCATTCTGCTGCGGAGTGTAGGGGCAGGTGAGGTTGTGGAGGATACCCTTGTGAATTTCCTGCCAAGAAATTCGCCTCCGCGATCTGAGCGCAACCTTTTCACCGTCGTCGAAGTCTGCCGCTCCACTTCCTTCAGCCACTTCTCGAAAACGACCAGCACGTCGCTCTTCTTCGCGATCGGGCGAACCCACACAAAGCGGGTCTTGCGGTCTTTGAGGAGGAGGAAGTAGAGGCTCCCATCTGCGGCGGCCACACGGAAGGGGCCACAGAGATCAATGTGCACGACATCGAGGGCGTTTGCAGCCTCTGATCCCATCTCTGGAAACGTATGACGCGCCAGCTTGCCGCCAACACAGAAGGTACACGGCATTTCAGCTCTAGTGGACTTCTCGATGTCCAGGCCGTTGGCAACTTCATGCTTCGCCGAGCTCATAATCGTGTCGATGCCGACGTGCGCAAGCCTCGCGTGCCACTTAGCCGGCTTTGACTTCGTCGCCGATGCGATCGTCCGCAGAGCAACTGCTTCTGTCGCAGATGTAGTCGATTTCGAGGAGCAGGGGCGAAGGTCGGTGCAGAGAACTCGGCCGGTGTAGCGTGCTCGACCGAGCACATCTCCTGCAGCGGAAACGAGCAGCATCTCGTCACCCTCGTTCTGCAGCTTCACGCCGTTTTCCTCCAGCTGGCCAGAAGACAGTAGGTTCGCGTGTACGCCCGGAACGTACAACACGTCGGGGATGAGAATCTGCTTCCCAGTCTCCCCTTTCAGAGCAACTGTGCCACGGCCTTCGACGTTCTGAAGCGCCCCGTTGAATCCGCGCACGTGACGGATTTCTCCTCTTGGCTTCATTTCGACGAAGGCCTCTCGCGTTCCCATCAGATGATGGGAGCAGCCACTGTCGAGGAGAACCACAGTCGGATTCGCCTGGACGGCTGCTGCGACCGCCTGGAAGTCTTCGCCAGCCTCCGGCGCCAGCGAAATTGTTGGCTCGACCACGCCAACCATCGAACAAGAGGCTTTCTTTTCGCTCGAAGCATCACCCTCTGATTTCGACGCCGTTTTCGAGGACGCAGGCTTCTCCTTGCGCGGCTGGTTGTCTCGACGACGACTGTCGCTGTCAGACTTCCCGTCCTCTGAGCGACCGGCGTTGTCAGACTTTCCGCGGCTCCCTCTCTGATTGTCATTAGACTCGTCGCGATCAGGGCAGTCGTAGGAGAGGTGGTCAGGGTCTCCACAAATGTAGCAACGGCATCCTCCTCGACGCGAACCACTGCTTCCGCGATCATTGCCCTTCGCCGACTTTCCGCGGTCGGCGCTCTCCGTAGACTTGGTGTTCGACGACTTTCCGCCACCGCCTCCACCTCCGCCCGACTTCCCACGCTGCCCCGTCTGACGTCCCTGCTTCGTCGGAGCGACGTAGTTAGCTTGGAGAAGGAGCTCCGAAGACCGCTCAGACTCCTGCATAAACTCGTCCTGGATGATGTGACTCGAAAGCGAATCCTCGTTCAGAGTTTCGCACTTGCCGGGCATTATCAGCATCCGTCGCATCAGATTGTAGCTCGAGGGGAGGCCGTTGATGACATGCGTGACATACGACGCCACCGAGTACTCGAAACCAGCCATCCGCATGTCGGCCAAAATTCGTTGCGCTCGATTGCAACTCGGTCGCCGATTCCTGCTCGCCCATGCGAATGGTGGCCAATTTCTTCTCCAGTTGGCTGATGTAGAGGTCGTCGGTCGCTCTGTAGGTGCGCATGATGTACTGCCACGCTTGGTAGCCGGCGTCCACTTGAAGTCGGCACTGCTTCAGCGCGACTTGCACCAGCGGCGAACAACACCTCGAAATGACCATGAAGGTCAGAAGGTGAGCAGCGCGAAATTCCGCCAACATTTCAGAGTCGTCTTCGTCCGGCATCTCCACCTTGCCGTCAACGAACTTCTTCAATCCGGCGATCTCCAGCTGAGGTTCGATTGACTCAATCCATGTGATCAAGTCGTGTCGTCCTTCGAGCGGCTGCGGCACAGCGATCTTGTCCGGCGAAAATTTGAAGTAGCCGTACGCTGGCGCGATGCCTCCGTCGCGACCAGCCGACGCATGAGTCGCCGATGTCGGCCTGGCTCCACTCCGCTGAGGAGAAAGGCGTCGACCATCGATGTTGCCGTTCGAACTTCCCGCTGCCGCCGAGCGCTGAACTCGTGCCTGCATTCCGCCGACGCCAAAGTCAGCGGCCCGAATCACTCCACGAACCCTCGTGCTGCCTTCGCTGCCGACTTGGTTACCACCGTCGACCTGGTCGTCGACGTCCCCTTCGTTGCGTGCCGGTCGGGGAGTGGCGGGCAGTCCATCCGCCTCAGTACGGGTCGTTGGGTGCTCGCGCGCCCACTACATGCGGGTTCCAAAGAGCATAACCTCCAAGGTTGCTCCGCCGTACTCGCCAGCTGCGTGGCGTGCCCGAACGTCTTCTAACCGCGCCTGCAGGGTATCCTCTACGCCTGCAGCGACCTCCTCCTGGTCGACCATGGCGGTCTAGACGGCTGCCGGCCTACAACAATTGGGTATTGAGCACTAAATTCGGCTACTCTGAAGGTTCTAACACGAGGCCGTTCCACGCTCACCGCACCATGCGGAGAGTCACCCTACAACGGGTGTGAACTACGAAGGAGGGCACGGAGTTGTGTGGGTGATCGTAGCGCTCTAGTAGCGTTCTAACAGAGTTCGTACTACTTGCTGTGTTCACAGAGGAATTTGGCAAGAGTTTCCACTAAGGAAATTGAAAGTACATTGAAAATTGAGAATTAGAGTACAAGAATGAGCATGCAAAGTGATATCTCTGGAATGGCATTGCAATCCCTAGCAAGCATTCTGCAAGGCGAATTGCCAGCACTGCATCAGAGCGATTCGCCAACGCTGAAACAGAGCGGTCTGCCAGCGTAGCAGAAGGGCGACATGCCAGCGCTGCAACAGGGCGGCCTGCCAGCGCTGCATTCGCAGGTGAATATCTGCGCAGGTGTGCACCTGCCGAGTAGGTGCAGGTAGACGGTTACACCGTCAGAGACATTGCGCAGGTGCCAGGTAGAAAACGCTCCGACGGTTTCATCAGATGTCCACCGTCGAGCACGTGATGCCATTTCGGAGGTCGAATTTCGCTAAGGACCACCTGAGCGAATTTCGCATGCCCTCGCAGAGTTTCGCAGTCGCGCGAATTCGGCCGACCAGTTCGCCGAGCTGACGCTCGCCGAACAGCGCCCTTCGATCAGAGAACGCGGCTCCTCGGACAGCACCCCGTCCGTCAGAGATCGCGCGACCCAGAAGCAGATCAGAAGACGAGCTCGTCGAACAGCACCCCGTCGACCAGAGCTCGTTGACGGGCTGGTGAATCAGAGGACAACCTTCCTCGAAAACCACCCGCGGTTTCAGAGGACGGGCTGATCCAATGCGACGATCACTTCGTCGAATTCACCACGTCGTCGCAGAGAATGCCTACGCCCAAGCGAGGGCGGGGCCTTTCACTCCGACACATCCGTCCCCTATAGATGTGCTTAACGTCATAGAGCGCTCTCCCTAGTTTGTTGGGGGTTGTCCTTTCATTTTTACAGGAATCAGGTTGACGTACTCCTGAAGGGCAGTTGGCTTGTATGTCTTATTCTCTGCTTGCTCTATGTATAATTGTGTATAGGTTGCGACCTTAGTATAATTGGCGGTTAAGGGTGCTTTTTCCTCACAAGACAACAATCAGTTTTATGATCTGTAAAGAGTATCGGGTGTATCTACTCCTCGCTGACTCGAGTCATTTTTATCCCAGGCGGTTTTGCTGTTCCCCAGCAGTGCCGTTTCTTCCACGTCGAGACAAGCCAACCCACCAGGGAGGTGTTTCTTGGGGAAGAGGCCCCTGCCAGTGGTGGCTCTCCCCGAGTCCCGACGTATGCACACACCTCGTCACTGACCGCCGACACCAACCAACTTTTGTCACGCCAAAAGACTGTACATATCTGGGGAACCTTCTGAGCCATGCCTTGTTTTTCTGCTGCCCAAACACTGTACACAAGCAGCATGCTGATGATTTGTTTGCCCGAGGGAGTTGTTTCGGGCAAAGGCTGGTGGAAGTTGGGGAAGCAGAAGTCCGAACAAAGTGGCAGCAGTGAACGGAACGGAACGGAAGGGGTGCTTGCGACAGACGTAAGGGCCACGAAAGTCCGATGGTCAGTTGTTAGGGGGTTCACAAACGTTGAACAGAAACGCAAAACGCAAAACGCAAAACGCGGAAAAACCGCAAAAGCGCAAAACGCCTTCCTGCAACAAAACTCCTCCCTGCCTGGTCAAAGACCGCGTTCCGCTCCGCCCCAACAATCACCCCCACCAAGCACCACGATTCTATGAACTCGCTTCCCCTCGGCCCGGATTTCCCAGTTGTTGCTCTTCCGCAGTGAAGCCTTCCCCTTCCCCCACCAACCCTGCCTGCCACTGTTTTCCTCCCCGCTTGCCCCTTCCCTCACCACCAACTTCGAATTGCGTTCTGTTCCGTTCCGTTCCGTCCTGTGCTTGTTGCTTTGCTGCTCCTCTGCTCCTCTGACATGGCATTGGAATCCTGGCAACCTGCAATGCAACCCTTCCTCATTCCCTCGTCGCAATCTGTAGACAGATCTGTCAGCATCCCTCCTAACCAATCTTACCTTGCAAGCAGCTGAACAACCCTCGTCCGTCAACGCCCACACAACCCTACCTTTACGCACCCGTCCCCGCCGCTAGTGGTATTCCACCTCGCCGCCATGCACGTGCCTATACTCTACCCCTCCCTGTGCCCCATACCCATCGCGGCGCCGGCCGTTCATCAAGAGTGACACGTGGCTCTCTCAGTGCTCCTAGCCCTACTAGGTCTTTCCGCTTCAGGTGCGTCTCTCGCGCCCTCCTTCGTCGCTGCGCAGTAGTAGGCGCGTCGGCGCACGGGGGGATTCGTTCTTAGGATACCGTGCAGGCGCGTACTAGATAGTCGCTTAGCGTCGCGACGTGCTTCAACCACCCGTGGCCACGAGGAAAAGAACGCAAGCCAAGGTAGGGGGACAGTAACTCGTGTGTAGTTTTGAGGCGCCTCAAAACAGTAACTGGTGTGCGTTTCGGGCGATGCCCGCAGAGACGGCAGTGGGACGGCAAAGGGACAGCATTGGGGACGGCAATGAGACGGCTACGGATGGCATTGGGACCGCGCAGTAGTCGCAAGGCCCTGCCAGAAGCCATAGTAGCAGTCGCACTCGCGCCGCCCTCATCCGTCGCTGAATACTGCTAGTACCGTGCACGACACAGCACCGCTTGATCTCGCGACCTCAGTACAGGTGACTGGTGCTATGGCGAATAGAATGGGACTGTACCGATGGCTGCGGTTGCCGGGTGTACTGGACGGAGGCAGCGAAGGCACAACGATTTGGAAACCCGTTGCCGTCGCGATCTCTCTAGATTCGATATTCCACCGTCAGTTCCGGCCGGCACATGATGGGCCGCCCCCGTCCCGCTCACGCCCCACCAACAACTCCGTAATAGATTCCAGCCTAGTTGCGCCGCGTCATTAAAAACTCTCCGCGTGGCACGGCACAGTACCGCGCTGCCACGACTGACCGAAATCCGCTGCGACGGTGTTCTCTCAAATTCTCACGCCTCACTTCCTAATCTCGTGCCTTTTTCTTTCTTTCCTCCCATTCCCGCGTCCCTCACTCGATCCTCCAGGTTGAATAGATCACTCGTTCGTTTGTTTGATTTCCGCCGTCGGATCTGACAACACTGCTCGCCGTTGATTAACTTCCGCCGTCAACACTCCCCATCGTGCCGCGCCGCTGCCAACGACGTTTCTGCTCATCATGGCGCCCCACTCTCCTGCGCCCTCGTCTTCTCACCCCCTTGCCGTCCTCCCCCTCGCGCTCTTCCTCGTCTTCGCCTGCACCCTCCAGTGCGCCTCCGCGCAGCCCGTCGCCAGCTCTCAGCGTGAGTCCGCCACCCCCGGCGCTGCGCCTCCCGTCGCCCGCTCGCGCTACCCGCACCTCTCTTTCCGCTCGCCCCACCTCGCGCGTCGCCTCACCTCGCGCGTCGCCCTCCCTACCATCGCTAGACTTTCTCGTCGTTCCACTTCCCCGATGCGGTCTCGCTGCCGCACACTCGCGCTCACGCTTGCGCTCGCCGTGCGAGCGCCATGCCGTCACATCTGTTAATCTGTCGACTAGAAACATCCCCGTCGCTCCTTGCGACCCGCTCTCCTCTCCCCGCTCCGCTCTTGCTACTCTCCACCCCGCGCTCCACTCTCTGCCCTTCTCACCCCCCTTCCTCTCTCTCGCTTCCCCCCTTCCCCCCCTTTCCCCCAACCCTCTTCCCCCCTCCTTCCTCCCCCGCAGTGACCGCGCTGACCGCGATAGCGGCGGCGTGGCGCAACCTGACGGCGCTGAACCAGACGTGGGTGGCGGGGAAGGACTGCAGCACGTGGTTCGGTCTCTCGTGCAACGCCATGGGCCAGGTCACCAGCTTGTGAGCGCCACCATCCCCACCATCCCCCTCCCATTCGGTTCCGCAACTCTCCGCCGCTCCCCTCACCGTCCCGCCCCGCCCCGCCCCGCCCCGCCCGGCCCCACCCCAGCCGGGCCGCCTTTGGTGCTGCGTGCCGCGCCGCGGACTTATGTTGTTGCTGTGTGGTGGTTCGCTTCCGTCGACTTCGTCGTGTTCCGCGCCGTCGCTGTCGCTTTCCGTCGCATGAGCGTCGTGCGACGAGAGCACGTCGTCGTCGCTGCTGCCGACCCAACGACCTCACCGTCTCTCCTCGTTTTCCCCGTGCCCCGTGCTCCCCGTCCCACTCTGTGCGACCTGTGCGCGTGTGCGGTTGTGTTTGCGCGCTCGTGTGTGTGAGTGCGCGCACGCCAGGGTGATCTCGGGGCAGCGCAGCCTGGGCGGGCAATCCATCCCCGCGGCCGTCACGCAGCTACAGGCGCTGCAGACACTGTCAGTCCTCGCTCCCCTCCTCTCTCTCTCTCTCTCTCTCTCTCTCTCTCTCTCTCTCTCTCTCTCTCTCTCTCTCTCTCTCTCTCTCTCTCTCTCTCTCTCTCTCTCTCTCCTTCGTCGCCCGCCTTTGACCTCCCCAACTCCCTCGTCTCGCTCTCTCTCTCTCCCTTCGCTCGCGCCCGCCATTTCCCCTTCCCCCTCTTCCGTTCCCTACTCCTCGCGGTGAAGTCAACACGCGCTGTGTGAAGTGGAGCGAAGCGAATCTCGTCGCCGCGCCGTCGCGTGCGCCTCTCGAGCGGCGCGCGCTATACCTTCACCCTTGTCGCATCTCGTGCCCGCGCGCACGGTTTCACTTGCGCGCCATCGCCTGCCATCGCCTGCCATGCCATGGTTTCACTACTCTGCCACAACATATCCCCGTCTCTCCTCTCCTCATCCCACCCTCACCACGCAACCCGTCTTCACCCACACGCTCCCCCGTCGCTTCCCTCCACTTTCCTCCCCGTTTCCCCCGCCGTTCCCGCTCTTTCCACCCCGTTTCCCCGTTTCCCCCGTGCGCGCGCCGTGCGTGTAACAGCGCGTTGGATCACAACCTGCTCACGGGGCCCATCCCCGACGACATCTCCTTCCTCACCGCGCTCACCAACGTGTACGACGCTGCTGCTGCCGCGATACCGCCGTGTTGCCACGCCACCGTCTCGCCGTCCTGCCGCGTCGCCATGCCTGCCCTCCCTGCGCCGCGTTCTGACTCGCCGCAGGGCCCTGCTGCATCGGCGCGCAGTGATGTGTGCCGGCGCTTTGAACGCATCCCACCTCTCTCGCTGCAGTCACCGTCGCCGTCCCTCGCACCCATGCCGCACGCAATAACCCTCGTCTCGTCTCGTCTCGCCTCTCCTCTCCTTTCTCGGCCTCGCATCGACGCGACTCTTATTTTATCCCCCTGGGCTTTCCACCCCATCTCGCATCTCCCCTTCAACCCTCCTCCTCCCCCTCACCTTCGCCCCTGCGTACTCCCCCAAACCCCCGTGTTCCCCCCCTCCCGGTCGCGCCTGCCCCTCCCTCCCCCTCTCCCTCCGTGCAGGTCGCTGAGTGGCAATCAGCTCAACGGCTCCATCCCCGCGGGCATCAGTCGCCTCAGCAACCTCCGATTCCTGTACGCCTCGCCTCGCCTCGCCTCGCCTCGCCTCGCCTCGCCTCGCCTCGCCTCGCCTCGCCTCGCCTCCCCATCGCCCCTCGCCTTTACTCTCCGTGTCCGTCAGCTGCTCTGCACTGCTCTCTCACATGTCCTTCTCTCCGCCTTTCACACCTCCGTCTATCCCTTTCCCCAATCGTCCTGCCCTCCCGGCCTCGCGCGTTATTCCATGCTGCCATGCGCGCTTCTTTGGGCCTCCTTGCCGTGCATGCCTGGACTAATGCCTCCCCTTCTTCGCACCTCTCTCTGTCTCTCTCTGCCTCTGCTTGTCTGTGCTCTCCCGCGCGTATGTTGCCGTGTGCGTGTGCATGTGTGTGTGTGTGTGTGTGTGTGTGTGTGTGTGTGTGTGTGTGTGTGCGTGCGTGTGTGCGCGCGTGCATGTGTGTGCGTGTGCGCGCGTGCGTGCATGTGTGTGTGTGTGCATCATCACAGGGACCTCACGTCCAACGCGCTCACAGGCTCTGTGCCCAACGTCTTCGGTGGCTTGACCAACCTCGCAACCTTGTACGCCCTCGCCCTCGCCCCCGCCCTCGCCCTCGCCCTCGCCCCCGCCCTCGCCCTCGCCACTCTTCTCTGTCGCCCATGCCTTCCCCCACTCTTGGTTTCCTCCCAAGTGCTGCTGTCGCTCGTGCCAGTCTGCACAAGCCCTTCGTGCCACCGCACAGCACACTGCCCATGCCGCACAAGCACCGACGCTACTGCCACACCTCCCTGCTTCGCCCCAATGCCCTGTGCTTATCACCCCCTTTCTTCCACTTCTCCCTCTCTTCCCCCTCTCTCCCCCCTCACTTCCACCTCGCTTCCCCCTCACTCACTCCTCCCCTCTCCCCCTACCAGTGCGGTGGCGCTCAACTCGCTCAACGACTCACTGCCGGCGTCCCTCTTCTCGCTCTCCAACCTGCAGCTTCTGTGAGCCGCTCTCTCCTCTCTTTCTCCGCTCTCTCTCCTCTCTTTCTCCGCTCTCCCTCTTTTCTCTCTCCTCTCTTTCTCCGCTCTCCCTCTTCTCTCTCTCCTCTCTTTCTCCGCTCTCCCTCTTCTCTCTCTCCTCTCTTTCTCCTCTCTTTCTCCGCTCTCCCCTTTCCCTATGCTACTCTCGTTTCCTCGGCACTCAAGCCCTTCCCCCTCACTTCCCGATTCCCCTCCCCCTCTCCCTCCCTGTACCAGCATGCTGGGGCGCAACCAGCTAACGGGAGTGCTACCGGCGACTGTGGACGGGCTCAAGTCGCTCAAAGCACTGTGCGTTCCGCTCCGCCCTCTCGCTTCTGCCCCTCCCCCCTCCCGCCTCCCGCCTCTAATATCTGGGCGCTGACCTCTGCGCATGTGGCGTGGAGTGCTGGTTACGTGTGTCGAGTGTGGGGTGTGGGATGTGGGCGTTGGGTGGGTATGCGCGTATGGGGTGTGTTTTCGTGCGCTGGTGGGGGGGCATGGAGACGGTGCCAGCTTCGCCCCCCTCCCACCCTTTCTAATCCTTGCCACCTCCTTTTGTCTCGTCCGCTCTCTTCCACTGTTGTCTCGTCCACCCTATTCTCTCTTTTGCTACTCACACAATTAATTGTTTGTCCCCGTGTGTAATCGTGCGTGCGCACATGCGTGTGTGCGTGTGCGTGCGTGCATGTGTGCGTGCATGCATGGGTGCATGCGTGCGTGCGTGCGTGCGTGCGTGCATGGGTGCATGTGGTCACAGGGATGTGAGCAACAACCGCTTCTACGGAGCCATGCCTGCAGCGCTCGCCACTCTCTCCAACCTCGTTCACCTGTACGCCCCTCTGCCGCCCTCCGCTCTCCGCCCTCCGCTCTCCGCCCTCCGCTTTCCGCCCTCACCATGCCTTCCATGCACCCCCACCCCCCTCCATCCAAGCATCTGCAGCACGACAATCTCCTCCCTCCCTTGCTCGCCTCAGCATCGCACCTCTCTCTCTCCTCTCCCTCTCTCCCACTCATCGCCCCTTCTTCACTCCCACCCACTTCCTAACCTCCCTCCTTTCTCTCACCCCCTCCTCCCCCCTCACCCTGCAGCGACCTAAGCCGCAATGCCTTCACAGGAACACCTCTCAGCACCTTCTCCTCGCAGTCCCTCGCATCCACCTCCCAAGCCGTGTACGACCTCAGCTCCAACTACTTCACAACCCTCCCCTCCTCTTTCTCCGCCAAGTCCTCCCCCTTCTGCCCCGCGGACCTCACCGGCGGGTTCTCCTCCGCCAATCTCCTGCCATTCGGCGCCACGGCCACCAGCAGCCTGCGCGACAACTGCTTCCTGGCCGGCGACTGGAACTACTCCCAGAGCTACGTGCACCGCGGGAGAGGCTGGGGCCGCGGCGGCAGCAACAGCGACAGCGGCAGCAGCAGCAGTGGGAGTAGCAGCTCGGGATGCGAGGCGGAGGATCAGAAGCGGCCAGTGGAGTGCGTGTCGTTCTGCGGTGCGGCTTTAGCAGCGGGGCCGTGCGGGGGCCTGGGGATGTGCGTGCTTGACGGGCCGTCGTACGTGCCGGCGTGCGTGTGCAACAACGGCATGTACAACGTTATTCTCTCTGTCACCGTTGGTTCTTCTACTGTCACCTACCCCTCCTGCTCGCCAAACCCCGGCACGCCCCCCCCTCGTAAGCAACCACAGCTCCGTCCTGCCCCGCCCTGCCTTGACTTCCCCTGCCCCGTCCCGCCCCGTCCCACCCTGCCCCGTCTTGCTTTGCCCTGCCTTCAGCCTGCCTCCAGCCTGCCTGCATGTCTCCCTTGCCCTGCCCTTGACTGCCTACCGCCTGCCTCCCCTTCCTGTCCCCCCTCCCTCAACTCCCCTTTCACTCGCTTTGCATCCTTTCGCTGTCCACGTGGCCGTTTAGCCTCTCTCATATGCCATCTCTCTCTGTCCCGGCACTTGCTCTCACAGTGATTTTTGCAATTATCGCCTAACCTGCTCGCTTGTGTCCCTCTCTGCTTCTCCCCCCTCTTCCCCCTGCCCTCCCCGCCCTATGACCCCTTCCAGCCGCTCCACCTCCCATTGACAGCACGGAGCGTCGCAAGAGAGGTAAGCATCACTACAGTTCTCTGTGCTGCACTCACCGTGCCCCCGTGCTTGCGTTGCATGCCCGCGTGCGCCTACCTTGCTGCTGCTGCGCCATGCCCTCATCCCTTCACCAACGTCACACCCATCCACCCCCTCCCAATCCCCTCACCTCCTCTCCCCAACCTCACTCCCCTCTCCTCCCACGCTTCATCCCCTTTTCGTCTCACCCTCCCCGTCCCTTCCCCAGGGTACCGCGGGGTGGTATTCACAGGCACAACACCAGCGCTGCCATCAGGCACCTATTCCAACAAGTACTTCCCAGTCAACTCCAAGTTCCCTCCCCCCCCCTCCTCCCCCTTTCTTCCCACCCCCCCCCCCCCCACCCCCCCCCCCCCTCCCCCTTTCTCCCCCCCCTCAACAGGGTACCGTGGGGTTGTGTTCACGGGGACAGCGCCCGCGCTGCCATCAGGCACCTACAGCAACAAGTATTTCCGCCATCTGTCCAAGGGCTTCACCGGCAACTACTCCTCGCCCACCTGGAACCTCACCAACGCCGTTGACTGGCGCGCCGTCATGCCCTCCCCGCTGCTCCCCGCCAAGGACCAAGGCCTCTGCTGTCAGTGCTCCCTGCCCTGCCCCGCTGCCCCCTGCCCTGCCCCGCTGCTCCCTGCCCTGCCCCGCTGCTCCCTGCCCTGCCCCGCTGCCCCCTGCCCTGCCCCGCTGCTCCCTGCCCTGCCCCGCTGCCCCCTGCCCTGCCCCGCTGCTCCCTGCCCCGCTGCCCCCTGCCCTGCCCTGCCCCGCTGCTCCCTGCCCCACTGCTCCCTGCCCCGCTGCTCCCTGCCCTGCTGCTCCCTGCCCCACTGCTCCCTGCCCTTCTCGTTTTCCTCTTCCCCCTCCCACCCACCACCCCCTTCCCAGACCTTTCTATCCCTTCCTTCCTTGCTCACTCTTGATGCTGGTTTGCTGTTTGCTGTTACCGCCTAACTTATTCGCTCTCCCACATGTACATACATACACACTCACTCTCTCCTTCGCGCTCACGCGATAACATACGGGGCAGCGGCACGGCACCCAACGTGATGACCCTCTGGAGACGTCTCAAAGTCACCCCCGCCCGCCCCTACCTCCACAACCTCCCCTCTTTCCTCCCTTCCCCACTCCAGCGGCTTGCTGGGCGTTCGCGCCAGTGGCGGCAACAGAGGCCCTGTACGGGATAACATACGGCGCAGCAGCACCCAACGTGTCAGAGCAGCGCGTGGTGGACTGCCAGGGCCAGTGGAGCTGCGCGGGCGGCTACCCCGCCCACGCCTTCAACTACATTGCTTCCAGCGGCGGCCTGCCGCTCGCTGTCAACTACCCCTACACTGGCATCTACTCGCCCTCGTCCTGCCGGGTATGAGCGTGGGAGCGTGCGCTAAAGGGTGGAGAGGGGGAGGGGGAGGAAAAGGGGTTGGGGGAGGGGGACTGGATGGGGGAGGGGAGGAGGGCGGGGGATGGGGGATGGGGAGGGAGGGGGGGAGGGGGAGGGGAAGGGGGTGGGGAAGGGGGAGGGGATAGGGGAGGGGATGGGAGAGGGGGAGTTGACTGAGACTTTGCTTTGGGCCTTCTGGAAAGGAGGGAGGGAGGGGAAGGAGTGGTGTTGATGGGATGTCCGATCTGGTGGAGACTGCCTGTCGTGCTTGGCCCTCTCGCTTTGCCGTTCGGAATCAGGATTGCTAGTCTTGTTGGTTGGCACTTCTCTTCTTCCGCCTGCTCCTTTCACCATCTCCTCCTTCTCTCCCTTGCCCATACGCTAGTCGTCGCCCCTTACCCCTGACACCACCTCACCATGCCACCTTCCCGGCATTACCCCCACCCCCTCACCCTCCCTCGTCTCCCGCTCCTCCCGTCCCTCTGCTGCCCCCCCCCTTCCCGTTCCACCCTCGCCAGACCGTCTCTCGCCGCTCCACCAAGCGCAACGTGCGCTTCCTGCTCAGCCTTGATGACCCGCTGCTGCCCACACAGGCACATGCAGATGCAGATGCAGAGCCAGCGCCACAGCCAGCCGCAGCGCGGCGACTATCCTCAGCGCAGGCGGCAGCAGCGCGTCACAGCAGCACGCGCGGGGTGGTGGTGGCGCGCGCGCGGTTCTCGGAGGCGCAGCTGTCCACGGGCCCGTTCAGCATCGCGTCGTACGAGCAGGTGTCCGTGCCCGGCTGGATGGGCATGGCGCTGGCTGTGCAGCAGCAGCCCGTCGTGGCGTATGTGGAGGCGGACCAGGAGTCCTTCGTCTCCTACCCCGGGGTGAGTCACTTGCTGCATGACCTCCTGTCCTGCTCTGCTCTGCTCTGCTGCCTCACTGTGCTTGATTGATTTGCTTCCCTCCCTCATTCTCCCCCTTCCTCCCTCCTTGCCTATTTCCGTCGCTCGCTTCCTCTCTCCCCTCTCCCTTGCCTCGCCCTCCTCCTCTGGAATCCCCTCCACCCAGCTCCTCTCTCTTCCCTCACCACCCCTTATCCCCCCACTCCTCCTCCACCCTCTCCCCCCTTCCCCCCCAGGGCTTCACGTACAACGATCCGGCGTGTTTTGCCAACCAGGCTGTGAACCACGCGGTGGTCATCGTGGGCTATAATATGACCTGCTTCCAGCACCGTTCCCGTCGACTCAATCCCCCGCCCTTTACCCCCCCTTTTCCCCCCCAGGGCTTCACGTACAACGACCCGGCGTGTTTCGCCAACCAGGTGGTGAACCATGCGGTGGTCATCGTGGGCTATGACCTGCTGGCAGCGCCGCCGCTGTGGATCGTGCGCAACTCCTGGGGCGCGGGCTGGGGCGACCAGGGCTACATGCAGCTCGCCATTGCCGGGGGGAGTGGCGTGTGCGGCGTCAACACCATGCCCGCCATCTACCCCACCATCGTCGGTCAGTGCTCTGCTCTGCTCTGCTCTGCTCTTCTCTGCTCTGCTCTGCTCTGCTCTGCTCTGCTCTGCTCTGCTCTGCTCTGCTCTGCTCTGCTCTGCTCTGCTCTGCTCTGCTCTGCTCTGCTCTGCTCTGCTGCCCCTGCGCCACGATTTCTCGCCTCCCCTCCCCTCCCCTCGCCTCCCCTCGCCTCTTCCACCCGCTGTTGTTCCTGCTCCCGTGCCTCGCCACCTGCCTGCCTCTCCGCCCTTTGCGCTCGCTCGCTCGCTCGGTGCAACTGCCGCTGCACGATAATGGATTTGTGTTGCTTGAAGCCGTCTTTTGCATAACCTATTTATTATCCCTCTGCACTCATTTTGCCGTCTCACGTGTCTAATTTGGCCCTCTGTAGTGCCTCTTTGCTGTGCTCTCACGTTCCCCCCCTCCCTCCACCACCCACCACCATCTCGGTCCACACACTCGCACCCCTCACACACTCTTCCCCCTCCCCTTTTCACCCTCCCCCTAAACCTCCTCCTCTTCTTCCCTTCCCACCGCTCGCCCCACCCACTCTCCCGGTGCGACAACAGGCTCCGACCCGTGCGGGCCCATCAACCCGTGTGGGGGCGGCACATGCAAGGCGACGGTGGGGGCAGCTAGCAAGAAGCAGGTGAACACGTGCACGTGCCCGGACAACTTCATCCCTGTTACCAACATCGACAAGACGCAGACCTGCGCTCCTGGTGCGTGCCTCCCCGGCTTCTCCCCCTCCCCCCATCTCTCTCTCCCCCCCCACCTTCTCTCTCTCTTCTCCCCTTCCCCGTCTCTTTCTCTGTCCCCTCTTCCCCTCGTTCTCTCCTAGCTCCCCCCCGCCCCTCTCTCTCCGCACCGCCTCTCTCTCTGTGAGCCTGCTGGATGTGTGTCAGGGCGTAGTGCGCCTCTGCCTAATCCCTCCTTATGCTTACACCGCCTTTGCTTTGCCCTCCCACCCCCCCCTTTCCCACGAACCCTCCCTCATTCCGTCTTTCATTCGCAACCCCCCGTCCCCCCCTTGTCGCCCGCCCTCTCCCTTCTCCCCTGCTCCCCCCCCGGCAGCCAAGGTGTGTACGTTCTACGCAATCAACCCGTGTGGGTTTGGCACGTGTGTGGACAATGATGCGGGCGGGTACTCGTGTCTGTGCTCCACGGGGTTCACTCAGGGCATGCGCACCGACGGCACTGTCACCTGCGTCCCTGGTACGTCACCCGCACGATTTCCTCAATTTCCCCCTCTCCTCCGCCTCTCCTCCCTCTCTCCTTCTACTGTCTTCCCATCCTCCTCGCTCCTCCTCTCTTGCCACTCTGATCCCTTATCATCGCCACTCCTCGCTACTGCACACACCCACTAAACAATATTCACCCGGACTCGCCTGCCCTCTTCCTTCCCTTCACTCTCCCTCCTCTGCTGCTGCCCTGCTACCCAGCTAACCCACCCTCTACCCACCTTTACCACCCTCTACCCCCCTTGTCCCCGTGTGCTCGCAGCAACCAAGCCAGCAACACGGTGTCACTGCCAACAGCTATGACGTGCAGCTTTTGAGTCATCTCAAAACCCTGCCATCTCCTCTCTCCCCTGGTCCCCGTGTGCGTGCCCACTGCCCACAGCAACCAAAGCTACCAACACGGTGTCGCTGCCCGCGGCCATGACGTGCGACCAAGTGCGCTCCACCTACTCGCTCTCCATGTCTGCCTTCCGCCTCCTCAACCCCGTGAGTGCCTCTCAACCCCGTGAGTGCCTCTCAACCTCATGTGTCTCGCCTTCGCCCTCTCAATTCCACGCACAAACCGCCCTCATTTCTCATTCATGCCCTGCCTGCCCACCTCTCACTGTGCGCGGTCATGCCCAAGCTCCTTCCCATGTGCCCAACTGCACACACGCACGCACCTTGCCCTTCGCACCCCATCCTTCCTCCACCTCTCTTACCTGCTGCTCCTCCTCTCCTCCCATTCCCACCACTTCCTCACGTCCATGCCCATCCCCTGCCCCTCACCTGCCTGTTTCCTCCCCCTCCCCTCTCCCTTTTCTACCCTTTCCCCTGCTCTACCTCTGCTCCCTCCCCCTCCCCGCCCCTGCACGCCCTCTCCCCGTCCACCCCTAACGCAGAAGCTCAAGTGTCCGGGAGTGTTCAAGGCGGGCACGACCATCACAGTGCGCCCGGCCAGCAGCAACACCTCCCCCAGCGCCATCACCGCCTGCACCGTGCCGCTCACCATGAACCAGGTGCGTGCACACTATGCGCACCGTGCACTGTCTGCTACCCGCTACACCTCTTCCCGCTGCCCGCTGCGCACTGCCCCTTCCCACCACGCCTCCTGCCCGTTCCCCGCTCTTCCACTCACTCCCTCCCGCTCCACACCATTCCTTCCCCTATCTGTCTCCCCTTCCTCGCCCACCAATGGCAGGGCGACACGTGTGAGTGGGTGCAGAGCATGTTTGGGATCACAGCAGCGGACCTAGCAGCACTGAACCCCGACCTCAACTGCACACAGCTCGTGCCCGGCCAACAGGTGCCCCCCTCGCTCTCCCACCTCACCCCCTCTCCCGTCTCTCCTCTCCCCTCTCCTCTCTCTCCTCTCCTCTCTCCCCTCTCTCCCTGACCTCCTTGCTGCCCTCCCTCTCCCACTCCCCTCCCCCACTCCCCTCCCCCACTCCCCTCCCACACTCCCCTCACCCGCTCTCCTCCTACCCACTCAACTCAGCTCAACTAACCTCGCTGTGCTGTCACCCATCCTGCACCACTGCACCCGCCCTCTTTCCACTCGCACATTATTTCCCACCTTCATTAAACCCACCCCTTGCCACCTCCCTCCCTCCACACACCGATCACCTGCCATACCCTCTACCCCCTCACTCCCTCTTCCTCCCTCTCACTCTCCCTCCACCTCCCTCTCCCTCTCCTTCCCCCCGTCCTCGCCCTTCTCCCTCCTCGCCCTTCTCCCCCTTTTCCTCCCACCAGCTGTGCATGGATCAGGGCACGCCACTGCCGCTGTCGTGCACGAGCTATTACACGGTCAACCCGGGGGAGACGTGCTTGGACGTCATGGCAAAGGCACAGCCGCCCATCACAGCGCTGCAGCTCTACTCCTACAACCCCGGGATCATCTGCTCTGCCGACTCCTCACAACGCCTCGTGGGCCAGCAGGTACGCTTCTTCTGCTCTGCCTGCCCTGCTGCCTCCTCGTCCTTGCCCAGCTTGTGCTGTGCTGTGCAGCGTTGTGCTGTGTTGTGCGGTGCTGTGCGGTGCAGCGCTGTGTGCATGGCGGGGCGAGAGTGCTCATGTGCATGCACGGGGTTGTGTTGTGTTGTGTTGTGTTGTGTTGTGTTGTGTTGTGTTGTGTTGTGCGTGGGTGATCATGTGCTCCGGCCAAAGTGCGCCTTTTCAATGTTTCCTGTGCGCACGGTGAGCTCAATGATCATGTCCAAGTGGCTGTGCGCACTGTGAGCTGCACACGTGAGGCTGCAGTGCATGTGAGGCTGCACATAAGGCTGCATGTGCTTTTCTGCTTCTCACCCTCGCACTCTCATCCACCTCTCTCCTCCATCTCCCCCACCCTCTCCCCCACACGTTCCCCCCCCCCCCCCCCCCCCCCCCCCCCTGGTGACAGCTCTGTGTGGGCAGCCTACCGCTGATTGGAGCGTCATGCTACTATGGCACATACACAGTGGTCCGTGGAGACACGTGTGCGACGGTGGTGTGCAAGGTATTCAAGTGCTCCTACTCCCTCATGTACTACTACAATCCCGGCTTCACTTGCACTACCTCAACCCTGTGGGTGGGTAGGGTTCTCTGCAAGCCCAAGCCGTAGCTCACCTTGCCAAGGGAGTATACCTTTATAGTACCGTATATGCACGTGGGGTAGGAAGGGGCGACGCGTCACGTCACGTGACGGTTGCAGCAGCATATGTATTTCTAAATAAGGTGTACCCGCTGATTTGGTTTTATTGCTTCTTTGTTTGTTTCTTAGTACATTCAATTTCATTTTATTTTATCTAAGTTTGTAGGTGATTTGGTTTGTGCTAACTTACAGTATCATAATGTATTCTATACGGTGGCTTCAAGTGCGTGGGTGGAATGCAGATGCTTGGGCTGGGTTATGGCACTCTACACTCCAGGCAAAACATCTATAAAACATCAGATGAGCGCAGTGGGTGGATACATGGTAACATACAAAATACCAGTATGTATGTAGCACCCGCAAGGCTGAATGAGTGTCTATTATTACTTTCATGTGGTGTGGAGCAGTCAAGCGATAGAACAGCATCTTCCGTGGCTGGTCCGCTTGTATATATACAGCATTCTCCCATGCACAGTACAGTACAAAGCAACTATAGCATACGGTACTACCGTAAGCCCCCGGATAGAAGCGCAGGCCTCGGATAAGCGCCGGCGCTTATAAAAGGATGAGGGCGCTTATATCCGGTCCTCGATTATAAGCGCACCCCTTAGAAAAAGATGATAAATTATAAGCGCATGTTTGTTTTTCATTTGAAAACCTGTCAAAATGCATAAAGCCAGCAGCTAAAATAGTGACCCCCCCCTTCTAGTTGGGTCCACTTGAAGTCTCAAACTCACTTTGGAAAGTTGAAGTGTTTTACCAAAATATTTTCACTGACGCGAGAAACACTTGTTGAGTCTTTCACAATTTTTTATCAAACAACAATCCGTCGCAAGCATGGGCAAATGTCGCAAGGTTGCGACGTGCAAATCCCATGCACATTGCGTGCCAATTTCGACTAGTGCTTGCATGTGCAATTCAGGCAGAGCAATTGCCACTCACACATGTGCCTGCAAGGCCTGCAATCACAACGTAGGAAAGACAAGAGGAAAACAACAGAGAGTTTCAATGTGACGAGATACAAGAGAGATAGGGCGACGGAAACAAGGACGCGTGCAGAGAAATGTGAGAGCAAAATCGCGGAATGGTAGTGCGCGAGGGCGACGAGATGAGTGATGGGAGGGGAGAGAAGAAGGGTGACGGGATGGCATTTCGAGGAGAGCGTGAGGGCGACGAGGTCCGTGATGGGAAGGGAAATACGAAATGCGACGGGCGAGCATTTCGGCTGAGCGCGAGGACGACGAGGTACGAAGCGCGTGGATGATTCGAGAGTACGAAGGGCGCGGGGAGGGCGTTCCAGATCGAGCGCGACGGCGACGAGTTGGGCGATGGGAGGGGAGGTTGGGTGGGGGAGGAGAGAGCGACGGCGACGGGAAGGGCGAGTAGAGAGAGAGGGCGAGGGAGGGAGGGGAGAGAGCGAAGGAGATGGGAAGGGCGCGGAGAGAGGGAGGGCGACGGGGAGGGAGGGGAGAGAGCGAAGGAGATGGGAAGGGCGCGGAGAGAGGGAGGGCGATGAGTGAAGGGAGGGAAGAGAGCGAAGGAGATGGGAAGGGCGCGGAGAGAGGGAGGGCGACGGGAGAGTGGAAGGGCGACGGAGGGCTGATCGGTCGGTAGGGAGGGCGACGAGAAGGGAGCAGGGACAATGGGGGCGATGGAAATGGAGGGTAACAATGAAGGAACGACGGGAAGGGAGGGGGACGAAGATTGCGCGGGGAGAGAGAACGTGAGGGTGACGCGGCGAGGAAGGAGCGAGCGTAGTCGAGGGTGACGGGATATTGATGTTTGCGCGCCACGGAAAGCGATGGCGTTACGCTAGTGGTGTACATAATACATTGCGTACCCAAGCTATGTCGAAAGATAACACACTCGAGCTATGGAAGATGTCGCGTTGGGCATGGGTCACGAGAAACTACTGAGATTTCAGCTAACTTAGGCATAGTAGTGACTACTGGAGAACTAAACAGAGCCGTCGTGAACCCAGTTCCAGCTTGAAACCATAGTTGGGCCTAGCGACCAAAACCGTCGCCTGCAACGGTCGGTTGGGTCCAGCACGATGAGATGCGATGGGTGATGTTCCTTTTGGCGGGAGCCCAGAAAAAAATACTTCTGCGCTAGCCAATCACATTCGTTCGATCTGAACACTTCTGTTGTGTTGTACAGTGCTTTGTTGGCCCGATCCCTTTCTCTCGTCGCAACACCTTTTCAAGCTGGGTCGGGGTTCACTATTTTGCATTTCGGTTATAAACGAATTTCACATTATTAGGGAAACGAACTAGAATTTCGATTTCCCACACTCTGACCCCATTTTTTGCGCGTCTAGTCAGCATGTGCTGTAATTATGTCAGTGTGAGCTGGCAGGGAATCGCTCCCTGCCAAGTTGCGCGAGAATCAGAATCGCGACCCTGTATGTTTTCAACTCGATAATAGTCGGCAGAACAAGATCTACAGTCTGGTGTAAAACAAATATAAATTCTTCTTGCCATTCTATAAGCGCCGGCGCTTATAAATTTCCTCAATTATAAGCGCACCCCCTTAAAAACAGTGTTTTATTACACCCCCAGGGGCGCTTCTATCCGGGGGCTGACGGTACCGTAATGCCCAAGAATCAGGAATCATGAGGAGGACGCGCAGATGAGGAATTACAGTCTAAGAACGTAACGGAGCAAACCAAGGGAATCGGAAAGGGGATCGGATGAGGTGGAGTTGGTGTCAAACATTATATATGTTGTGTTTGTTTAGGCTACAGTGGGTTAGCCTATAGGGGGTACACAATTCTAGGGTTTGGTACTTGTACTGCTTTCACTCATAGTTCAATCATTCCAGTCTCTTCTTTCTGACATGGTTTCAGAGCAGGTCCTTCGCTAGGACCGTTCTTAGGGCCCACCACTGAATACCTACCTACCTATCTACTGTCGGAGTGCTGCGTTAGCGCCTCCCCCTCAGCGCCCTCGTGCGCCCTCGTTTACGGCCCCCCCTAAGGCCCCGTCGACCCCGCGCGCCGCCCCTTAGCGATTCGCGCGCCGCCCCTTAGTGGCCCCGTCGAACCCGCGCGCGCCCCGATTTCGGCCCCGTTTGGCCCCGTCGACCCGCGCGCGTCCCCCCTTAGAGGCCCCGCTGGCCCCGTCGACCCGCGCGCGCCCCGCTTACGGCCCCGTCGGTCCCGCACGCGCCCCGCTTACGGCCCCGTCGACCCCGCGCGCACCCCGTTTAGCGGCCCCGCGGCCCCGTCGAACCCCACCTAGCGGCCCCGTGGCCCCGTCGCGTCCCGCCTAGAGGCCCCGCGGCCCCGTCGCGTCCCGCTTAGAGGCCCCGCGGCCCCGTCGCGCCCCACCTCACGGCCCCGCGACCCCGTTGCGCCCCGCTTAGCGGCCCCGCGGCCCCGTCGAGCCCCGCTTAGAGGCCCCCCGAGGCCCTGTACCGCCCCGCTTAGAGGCTCTGCGCAGCCGCCACTGCAGCAGCAGCCCCTGGAGCAGCCGCCACTGCAGCAGCAGCCCCTGGAGCCGCCCGCCACTGCAGTAGCAGCCCCTGGAGCCGCCCGCCTGTCAAACTATATGTGCTGCATATTGTCTAGGCTGTAGTGGGGTAGCCCATATGGGGTACAACCTAGTTAGGGTTTACTACTTGTACTCCTGCATCCTGTTAGTTCATTCATTCCTGCTGCTAGATTCTAACATGGTTTCAGAGCACTAAGGTCCGTAGGACCGTTTTTTTTTCGGGCCCACCTACCGCTGCGGTTACCGCGCTACCCCACGTAGCCTTGCCTTGCCTTGTATGCCTTGCCTTGCCTTGCCTTGCCTGCGCGCTGCCCCTAGAGGCCCGTAAGGCCCGCGCGCCGCCTCTACACGCCTGTCGGGCCCGCACACACGCTGCTACCGCGCGCTGCCCGCACCGAGATCGCGCAGCCCGCCCCGAGTCGCGCGCAGCCCGCTGCAGCCACGCGCAGCCCGCACCGAGCCGCGCGCAGCCCGCTGCAGCCGCGCGCAGCCTGCACCGAGCCGCGCACAGCCCGCTGCAACCGCGCGCAGCCCGCACCGAGCCGCGCGCAGCTCGCAGCTGCCGCGCGCAGCCCGCGCCGAGCCCGCGCAGCCCGCGTCGAGCCGCGCGCGGCCTGCTACGGCCTCGCGCAGCCCGCGCGCGGCCCGCAGCAGCTCGTGCCGAGCCGCGCGAGGCCTGCTCCTGCCTCGCACGGCCCGCGCGCGGCCCGCAACAGCCCGCGCCGAGCCGCGCGCGGCCCGCTACTCCCTAGCGCGGCCGCGCGCGGCCCTTTGCCTCGGCCCCGACCTGCCGCTGATGCGGCCCCGCCCAGCAGCTGCCATGGCCCCGACCTGCCGCTGATGCGGCCCCGCCCTGCAGCTGCCACGACCCCGACCTGCCGCTGACGCGGCCCCACCCTGCTACTGCCGCTGACGCGGCCCCGCCCTCCAGCTGTTTCGGCCCTGCTCTGCAGCCGGTTTTGCGGCCCCGACGTCGCCGCTGTCGTGCGCCTACTCGAGCGCCGGCCCTGCTCTCCCAGCCTTTGGTGAGCGCCTGCCTGCCTGCCTGACGGCCTGCCTGTCTGCCTGCCTGCCTGCCGGCCTGGCTGCCTGCCTGCCTGCCGGCCTGCCTGCCTGCCTGCCTGTCTGCCTGCGTGTCTACTTGCCTGCCTGCCTGCCTGCCTACCTGCCTGCCTGTCTGCCTGCCTGCCTGCCTGCCTGGCTGCCTGCCTACCTGCCGGCCTGCCTGCCTGCCTGCCTGCCTGCTTGCTTGCCTGCCTGCCGCGCCTGCCTTGCCTGCGCTACTGCTACTGGCAGGTGGCCAGATGCAGCTCCAGCGACATTCACGCGAGCCTCTGACGCCTCAGCAGCTTAGTGAGTGGTATACTAGCTGGGGTTGTCGCGGTAGCCGTCGTAGCTGTCGCCCTGGAGCTGGTCAGTTGGGAGCGTCTGGCAGTGGCCAGCTGCAGCTGCAGGGACGTCCACGTGAGACACTTACGCCCCGGCAGCTCCAGGAGTGGTACGCTCAGTGTAGCAGGTCTACGCGTACAGTCCGCTGCCCGTACGTCATTCGCACAGGTGCTAGGACTGGTCAGCCTTGTGGGACGCTTGGTCACACACAGTCCCGCTGCTTCGCCCGTCTGAGCGACGACTGGCGCACAGTGTTTGGCGACGAGGCTGAGCTCCCCACCTGGCTGGAGCTGCATAGACAGAGGGTAGATATCTTTGCGCTTGACTATGATGCTATTCTCACTGCCATGTATGCATTGTCTACTAGTGCTGACCGTGCCTGTTGCCTGTGCGTACCGCCTGACCCTGGTGAGGCTGCTGCCCTAGGTGCTAGTGCGTCTCCTGCTCTAGGTGCTGGTGAGGCTGCTGCTCTCGGTGCTAGTACGTCTACTGCTCTAGGTACTGGTGAGGCCGTGGCATCAGGTGCTGCTGTGTCTGCTCTCTCTGGTACTGCGCCCACTGCGGTCTCGCACACCTTCACCCTTGACTCAGGAGCTTCCCGCTCCTTCTTTCGCGACTGCACCGCACTCACGCCGCTCCGTCGGCCAGTCCCGGTCTCCCTGGCGGACCCCTCTGGGGGTCCAGTCCTTGCCCACTATTCCACGGTTCTGCCGTGTCCGGCCGTCCCGTCCGGCTCGCTGTCAGGTCTTTACCTCCCCTCGTTCTCTACGAACTTGGTGAGTGGAGCTGACCTCCAGGATGGGGGGGTTGACCAGTTCACTCCTGCGAGTCAGCGAGTGACTCACTGTACGTGTGCTAGGACGGGCCGGCACTTGGCCACGTTCACCCGTGCACCTGGCTCGAGTCTGTACACACTGACCACTGAGTCCCCTCAGGTAGCTGCGTCTGCGTTTGCGTCTGCGTCTGGTCAGCTGGCGGCCCCCTGCGAGTGTCGCGCTTTGTCGCACGACACTCTCCTGTGGCACCACCGCCTTGGTCACCCCTCCTTGCCTCGCCTGCGTAGCATGCACTCTCGCTCCCTGGTCTCTGGTCTTCCCAGGTCCCTGCCTGCCCTCCCTCCCTCGCCTGCGCCTCCCTGCATTCCTTGCGTCGAGGGGCGGCAGCGCGCCGCTCCTCACTCCTCCTCGTTTCCTCCCACAGAGGCTCCACTGCAGACGCTCCACCTGGACGTGTGGGGCCCAGCCCGCGTCCAGGGACAGGGCCGCGAGCGGTACTTCCTGCTGGTCGTCGACGACTACACGCGTTACACCACGGTCTTCCCCTTGCAGAGCAAGGGGGACGTCCCTGCTGTTTTGATCCCCTGGATCCGCGCTGTTCGTCTCCAGCTCCGCGAGCGGTTCCGGTCGGACTTTCCTGTCCTGCGTCTGCACTCTGACAGAGGTGGTGAGTTCTCCTCCGACCTCTTGGCAGCCTACTGTGCGGAGCACGGCATCACCCAGTCGTTCACGCTTCCGGCCTCTCCGCAGCAGAATGGGGTTGCTGAGCGCCGCATTGGCTTAGTCATGGAGGTCGCTCGTACCTCCATGATCCATGCGGCTGCCCCCCATTTTCTGTGGCCGTTTGCGGTCCGGTACGCCGCGCATCAGCTCAACCTCTGGCCCCGTGTCTCCTTGCCGGAGACCTCGCCCACACTGCTGTGGACGGGGAAGGTTGGCGATGCGTCGCGTTTCCGGGTCTGGGGTGCTCGTGCCTTTGTCCGCGATACCACCGCGGACAAGCTCTCCGCCCGCGCTGTTCCCTGTGTCTTCCTTGGCTTTGTCCCTGACGCGCCTGGTTGGCAGTTTTACCACCCCACCTCGCGCCGTGTCTTTGCGTCTCAGGACGTCACGTTCGACGAGTCGGTTCCCTTTTACCGTCTCTTCCCCTACCGCACTGCCTCGCTCCCCCCCCCCGCCGCTCTTCCTTGCTCCAGGTGCTCCCCAGGTAGACCCCCTCCCCGCTCCCGGTCCTGCTCCTTCAGGTGTTTCTCAGGTAGACCCTCCTCCCTTGACTGCGCCGGTTGAGGTCACTGGTGACTCAGGTCCTCCTGCGAGTGGTCCTGCTCGGGGTGCTGAGCCTGGGGGTGCGGAGCCTGGGGGTGCTGAGTCTGGGGGTACTGAGCCTGAGGGTGCGGAGCTTGAGGGTGTAGAGCCTGGTGGTGCTGAGCCTGCGTGTGAGGGGTCTGGGGGTGCTGAGCTTGGCGGTACTGACGCTGGAGGTTCTGGAGCTACTGAGGGTGCTGGCGCTGGAGGTTCAGGAGCTGCTGGAGGGCCTAGTCCTGGTGGCGCTGGAGCTGGAGGTCCTGGAGCTGTTGAGGGTGCTCGCGCTGGAGGTTCTGGAGTCGCTGGAGGTACTGGTGCTGAGGGTACTGACACCGGAGGTTCTGGAGCCGTTGGGGGTGCGGGCGCTGAGGGTTCTGAGTCTGCTGTTGCGCGGTCTCCTTGGAGTGGCCGCCTTCGTCCCCGTGTGCCTCTCACCCCACAGCAGCTGCAGGACTGGTACGGTCGCCGTCAGCGTCGCGCTGCTGGAGCTCGGAGTCGTGCTGGTCCTTTGTCTACTGGAGGTGCTGGAGTTGCTGGTTCTGGAGGGGCTCGTGCTGGAGACACTGAGGCTGGAGACCCTGGGACTGGAGGTGCTGGCTCTGGGGGTGCTGCTGCTGGAGACGCTGAGGTTGGAGACCCTGGAGCTGGAGGTGCTGGTTCTGGGGGTGCTACTGCTGGAGACCCTGCGGTTGGAGACCCTGGGACTGGAGGTGCTGGTTCTGGGGGTGCTGCTGCTGGAGACACAGAGGTTGGAGACCCTGGGACTCGAGGTGTCGGCTCTGGGCCTGGAGCTTCTGGAGCTGCTGGAGGTACTGGAGCTGCTGGAGGTACTGGAGCTGCTGGAGGCACTGGAGCTGCTGGAGCTGCTGGTTCTGGTGCAGCTGCGCCGACACGACTGTTCTTCGCTCCGCCGTCTCCGTCGTCTCTGCCGCCGTCTGCCTCTGTTCTTCGTCAGGTTCTTACTCTTCCGTCGTCTACTGGTCTTCCGTTACAGACTGGCTCGCCGCTGCCTGCTCCTTCTCCTTACGCTGAGCTGACTGGTAGTCCTGCTGTGCGTCGTGAGCCTGCGTCGCGTCCTGTCTCGCCTGCTCGTCCTGGTCGTACCGGTCCTCGTGTTCCTCGTTCGCGTCCGCCGGCTGTCCCCAGCGCGCACCTCGTAGTCCGTCGTCCTTCCTCTGTTCCGCAGTCTGTTCCTCTGCCGTCTCCTCCTGCGTCCTCTTTGCCTGACGTTCCGGACCCTGCGTCTGACCGGTTTCGTGCTCAGCACCCTACTGTCACGCGTCTACTAGCCACAGTTGTCACTGACCCGTCGTTTGAGTCTGCTACTGCGTCTGCTCTTGTCGCTGAGCTTGTTGACTTTGCTGCTGCCTGTCGTCTAGACTTCACTGCCAGTCTTGTTACTGAGTCTGAGTCTGTCTGTCCTCCGTCCGTCGGGGGTGAGTGTGCTCTTAGCACGGACGTCCTTGAGGACAGGCAGGAGGAGTTCCAGTGCCTTGCTGCTGCTTTACCTCATCTTGTGTCCTCGCTACTTGCCCCTGAGGGAGACCCGGATGCACCAGACATCCCGACTCCGCGCTCTTACGCAGAGGCGATAGAGGGTCCCTACTCCTCTCAGTGGCAGGCAGCCATGGACGCAGAGATGGCTTCCTGGAAGTCCACAGGCACCTACGTTGACGAGGTTCCCCCACCTGGGGCGAACATCGTCAGTGGCATGTGGATTTTCAGGGTGAAGCGGCCGCCGGGTTCTCCGCCTGTCTTCAAGGCGCGTTACGTGGCTCGAGGCTTCAGTCAGCGAGAGGGAGTTGACTTCTTCCAGACCTTCTCCCCCACCCCGAAGATGACCACTCTTCGGGTGCTGCTGCACGTTGCTGCTCACCGTGACTACGAGCTTCACTCTCTTGACTTCAGCACAGCTTTCCTGCAGGGCAGCCTGCACGAGGAGATCTGGCTGCGCCGCCCCCCGGGCTTCACTGGGTCGTTCCCTCCTAGTACCCAGTGGAGCCTCCGGCGGCCGGTCTACGGTCTCCGCCAGGCGCCACGTGAGTGGCACGACACACTGAGGACTACGCTTGCGGCTCTTGGGTTTGCGCCTTCTACTGCTGACCCGTCGCTGTTTCTGCGCACCGACACTTCCCTGCCGCCGTTCTACATCCTCGTGTATGTCGACGACTTGGTTTTTGCCACTGCTGACACTGAGGCTCTCGCCCACGTGAAGTCGGAGCTGCAGAAGAGACACACGTGCACAGACTTGGGTGAGCTGCGCAGCTACCTTGGCTTGCAGATCACTCGGGACAGAGCACGTCGCACCATCACTTTGACTCAGTCACACATGGTGCAGCAGGTCCTTCAGCGCTTCGGCTTCACCTGGTCTTCAGCACAGGCCACTCCTCTGGCTACAGGTCACACGCTCTCAGCTCCACCTTCGGACGAGTCCGTAGAGCCGAGTGGTCCTTACCCAGAGCTAGTCGGCTGCCTCATGTACCTGATGACTTGCACTCGACCTGACCTCGCGTACCCTCTTGGTCTCCTGGCTCGCTACGTGGCTCCTGGTCGGCACCGACCTGAGCACATGGCTGCTGCTAAGAGGGTACTGCGTTACTTGTGCAGCACATCAGGCATGGGGCTAGTGCTTGGAGGGACGAGCCCAGTTGTCCTCACTGGGCACTCAGACGCTTCTTGGGTTGACGACCTGGCTACTCAGCGGTCGTCACAGGGTTACACCTTCAGCCTTGGCTCTGGTTCAGTTTCGTGGCGTTCTACACGCTCGACTTCAGTTCTCGGCTCCAGTTGTGAGGCTGAGATCTACGCCACCGCCATGGCTGCACAGGAGTTACGCTGGCTCACCTACCTGCTGACTGACTTGGGAGAGCAGCCTCGTTCTCCTCCAGTGCTGTACGTTGACAACAAGGCCGCCATTGCCTTGTGTGAGGAGCACAGACTGGAGCACAGAACGAAGCACATTGCTCTGCGGTACTTCCTGGCTCGAGAGTTGCAGCAGCGAGGCCAGCTTCGTCTTCGCCACGTGGCCACTCGGGCCAACACTGCTGACATATTCACCAAGGCACTTCCGTCTGGTGATCATCAGCGCTTTTGTACTCTGTTAGGCCTTGTGCCTACGTTTCCACACTTGCTGTAGTCTCTGCTTGTACTGTGATCTGTATATATATATATATATGCATGCTGGCTCTTGCTAGGTAGCCATCACTGTACTGTTATTGCTGCATATATATCTCTGCATGTGAACTGGCCCAGTGGCCCTTTGCTTGTGCTCAGAATGCGTGGTGACGTTGTGATCCACCCTGAGCTTGTTTTGCTTCTCTTGACTGGTCGTGTGACCCCTTGTTCTCCCCCACTTTGCCTATGGGGGTGTGTCAAACTATATGTGCTGCATATTGTCTAGGCTGTAGTGGGGTAGCCCATATGGGGTACAACCTAGTTAGGGTTTACTACTTGTACTCCTGCATCCTGTTAGTTCATTCATTCCTGCTGCTAGATTCTAACACCGCCACTGCAGCAGCCCCCTCTGGAGCAGCACGTACCTGCAGCAGCCGCCCCTGGCCCCTGGAGCCGCCGCCACTGCAGCAGCCGCCCCTGGCACCTGGAGCAGCTGCCGTCGCGGCCCGGCCTCGCCCTGCAGCAGCTGCCGCGGAGCTCCCTGCTGCGGCCCGGCCCAGCCCTGCAGTTGTAGCGGCCCCGCTGTCGCCACCGTCTTGCGCCTGCCGCGCCGACCACTGGTGAGCATTGCCCAGCACTTCTACAGCTGCTACTGCTGCTACTGCTGCTACTGCCTTTTCTACTCCCACTGCCACAGCTCCTGCTGTTACTACTGTTGCTGCCGCTACTGCTACTACTGCTGCTCCTGGCGTGGCCAGATGCAGCTCCAGGGCCGTGCGCGTGAGTCCCTCACGCCCCAGCAGCTTCGTGCGCGTGAGTGGTACGCTAGTTGGGGCTGTCGGGGTGGCCGTAGTGGTGGTCGCTCTGGAGTGGGTCGGTCGGGAGCTTCTGGTAGTGGACAGGTGCAGCAGCAGTGTCCTCTTACGCTCCAGCGGGCCCGAGAGTGGTACGCCAGTTTGGGCTGTCGGGGTGGCCGTAGTGGTAGTCGCTCTGGCGTGCGTTGTTCGGGAGCATCTGGTAGTGGACAGGTGCAGCAGCAGTGTCCTCTTACGCTCCAGCGGGCCCGAGAGTGGTACGCCAGTTTGGGCTGTCGGGGTGACCGTAGTGGTAGTCGCTCTGGCGTGCGTTGTTCGGGAGCATCTGGTAGTGGACAGGTGCAGCAGCAGTGTCCTCTTACGCTCCAGCGGGCTCGTGAGTGGTACGCGAGTTTGGGCTCTCGGGGTGGTGGTCGTGGTAGTCACTCTGGAGTGCGTCGTTCGGGAGCTTCTGGGCGCGGACCGGTGCAGCTGCCGTGTAGTGTGAGTGAGGCTGCCGCTCTAGGTGCTAGTGAGACCGCCACTGCAGGTGCTCGCGTGTCTGCCACCTCAGGTCCTGGTGAGGCTGCTGCTCTAGGTGCTAGTGCGTCCGTGCCCGCTGGTACTGAGTCGACTGCAGCACTGCACACCTTCACACTGGACTCAGGTGCTTCTCGCTGTTTCTTTCGTGACCGCACTGTCCTTGAGCCACTCGCTCGGCCAGTTGCTGTCTCCCTCGCTGACCCCTCTGGGGGTCCGGTCGTTGCGACCTCCTCCACTGTCCTTCCTTGTCCTGCGGTCCCGTCAGGCACGCTGTCAGGTCTCTACCTCCCCTCGTTCTCTACGAACTTGGTGGCAGGTAGTGCGCTCCAGGACGGGGGTGTCCACCAGTTCACCCCTGCTTACGAGCGCGTGACCCACTGCACGTGTGCTCGGACGGGCCGTCACCTGGCTACCTTCACTCGGCAGCCGGGGTCGGACCTGTACACACTGACCACTGAGTCCCCTCAGGTAGCTGCGTCCGCGTCTGCGTCTGCGTCAGGTCAGCTGTCCGCCCCCTGCTCGTGTCGCTCTCTGGCGCATGAGACTGTCCTCTGGCACCACCGCCTTGGTCACCCGTCTGTGCAGCGCCTTCGGGCCATGCACTCCAGGTACCTTGTCTCTGGTCTTCCCAGGGTTCTCCCTCCCCTCCCACCCTCGCCTGCTCCTCCCTGTCTTCCCTGTGTCGAGGGGCGGCAGCGCGCCGCTCCTCACTCCTCCTCCTTCCCCCCGACGACTGCTCCTTTGCAGACGCTCCACATGGACGTGTGGGGCCCAGCCCGCGTCCGTGGTCAGGGCCAGGAGAGGTACTTCCTGATTGTTGTTGATGACTTCTCGCGCTACACCACGGTCTTCCCCTTGCGCGCCAAGGGTGACGTCCCTGATGTCTTGATCCCTTGGATCCGCAGATCTCGTCTCCAGCTCAGTGAGCGTTTCCGCTCCGACTTCCCTGTCCTGCGTCTGCACTCTGACAGAGGTGGGGAGTTTTCCTCTGGCCTCTTGGAGGCCTTCTGTCAGCAGGAGGGCATTGAGCAGTCGTTCACGCTTCCGGCCTCTCCACAGCAGAATGGGGTTGCTAAGCGCCGCATTGGCTTGGTCATGGAGGTCGCTCGTACCTCCTTGGTTCATGCGGCTGCCCCCCACTTTCTGTGGCCGTTTGCAGTCCGATACGCTGCGCATCAGCTCAACCTCTGGCCCCGTGTCTCCTTACCGGAGACTTCTCCGACACTGCGTTGGACGGGAGAGGCTGGCGATGCGTCGCGTTTTCGGGTCTGGGGATCCCGAGCTTTTGTTCGCGACACGTCCGCGGACAAGCTCTCCCGTCGAGCTGTCCCCTGTGTTTTCCTTGGCTTTGTCCCGGACGCGCCTGGTTGGCAGTTCTACCACGCCACCTCGCGTCGGGTCCTTGCCTCTCAGGACGTCACTTTTGACGAGTCCGTCCCCTACTACCGCCTCTTCCCCTACCGCACTGCCCCGCTCCCCCCCCCGCCTCTCTTCCTCGCTCCAGGTGCTGAGGTCCCAGACCCCCTCCCCCCTCAGGGTGCCGCTCCCTCAGGTGTGTCCCAGGTAGACCCGGTTGAGCCTGCTGAGGTAGCTGTTGACTCTCGTCCTGCTGGGGGTGCTGAGCCTGACCGTGAGGAGTCTGAGGGTGCGGAGCCTGGGGGTGCGGAGCCTGGGGGTGCGGAGCCTGGAGGTGCTGAGCCTGGGGGTGCGGAGTCTGGGGGTGCTGAGCCTGGAGGTGCTGCGTCTGGGGGTGCTGAGCCTGGGGGTGCTGCGTCTGGGGGTGCTGTGTCTGGAGGTGCTGAGCCTGAGCGTGCTACACCTGGAGGAGCCCTCTCCTCCCAGCAGCTGCAGGAGAGGTACCTACAGTACTGCCGCCTCCGGAGAGGTGCTACTGGAGCTCGTTCCGGTACTTCCCCTCCTGCCCAGGAGCTCCCCCCCATTCAGCAGATCCGAGAGTGGTACACGCGGCGCTGCAGTCTTCGGAGTGGTGCTCCTGGTGCTGCGGACCCTGGGGGTGGCGCTGCTGCTGGTGCTGAGGACCCGGGCGTTGGAGCTACTGCTGGAGCTGAGGACCCGGACGGTGGAGCTGCTGCTGGAGCTGGGGACCCGAGCGGTGGAGCTGCTGCTGGAGCTGAGGACCCGACTGGTGGAGTTCCTGCTGGTGCTGCGGACCCGAGCGGTGGCGCTGCTGCTGGTGCTACGGACCCGGGCGTTGGAGCTACTACTGAGGCTGAGGACCCGGACGGTGGAGCTGCTGCTGGTGCTGAGGACCCGGACGTTGGAGCTGCTGCTGGTGCTGAGGACCCTGCTGCTGGTGTCTATGCTGGTTCTGGAGACGCTGCGCGGCCGCGACCGCGACCGTACTTCGTCCCGCTTCTTCAGCAGGTTCTTGGTCAGGCTCCTCCTCCTTGTCCTCCTCCCTCCGTCGAGTGTCCTCCGCCTGTCCAGTCGCTGTCACAGTTCCCGCCTGCCTCGCTTCTCCCTGGTCCCTCTCCTTACACTGGTCCCACAGGAGGTCTTACGGAGCGTCGTGAGCCTGAGTCTCGTCCTGCGTCGCCTGTTCGTCCTGCTCGCACTGGTCGTCGTGTCCCACGTGAGCGTCCTCCTCCTGTCCCTAGCACTCACTACATGACTCTGCGTCCCTCCACTGCTCCTCAGCGTGTTCCGCTGCCGTCTCCTCCTGCGTCCTCTCTGCCTACTCTTCCTGATCCGGAGTCTGACTCCCGTCGTGCTACCAGTCCCACTGTCACCCGTCTCCTCGCTACTGTTGTCACTGACCCTACCTTTGAGTCCACCGCTGCGTCTTCTCTGGTCGCTGAGTTAGTTGACTTTGCTGCTGCCTGTCGTCTAGACTACGCCACTAGCCTCGTTGCTGAGTCTGAGTCTGAGTCTGTCTGTCCTCCGTCCGTCGGGGGTGAGTGTGCTCTTGGCACGGACGTCCTTGAGGACAGACAGGAGGAGTTCCAGTGCTTTGCTGCTGCTTTACCCCACCTCGTGTCCATGCTAGTTCACAGGCTCGGGTGCTTCCAGGCACCTTACTTCACCATTGCCCCTTTCGAGCACTGCTTCAGGGGCTGTCCGCACAGCAAGTCATTCCTGGGCAGGAAACAAGACTCAGGATAAGTTGCCATGGCGTCAGGAATGGTCCCGTCCAGCTGGTTCCCCGCAAGATACACCTCTTGTAGCGGCTCGGACAGCCCAAGCGCAGCGGGAATCGACCCTTGCAACTTGTTCCAAGATAGGTCCAGCACGCCCAAGCTTTGCAGATTCGCGATTCCCTCGGGAATGGTGCCGTTGAGGGCGTTGTGCGAGAGCGAGAGGTGCGTGAGGACGGAAAATTGCGAGAGAACGGTGGGGATGGCGCCCGACAGCTGGTTGTAGGAGAGGTCGACGCGCTCCGCCACGCCCGCGCACGAGTCCATGCTGGGAAGCTCGTCGGTGATCCGTTGCTCGCCAAAATCAGCTCCTCGGGACACGTGCTGATCGGAGGGAACTTGCCTAATGATTAGGCGTAAGAGGGGGGGAGGGAGGTGAGGACGAGAGGGTGAATTGGGCGGGTGGATTGGGAGGGAAAAGATGCCATAATGCGTACTTAGTGAATGGCATGTGGAGGGTAGTACGAGACAGATGGAAAATTTCTGATTTGGCACAAGGGCATCGCGGAACTGAGTCACATGAACCTTACAGCAACCAGCATTCCGCTGGTAAATATCCTATAATACTTTACGTCACGCACTCACCCGACAGCCTGTTGCTGCTCAGGTCCAGCTTCAACAACCTCTTGCTAGCCGTCACCGCCTCGGGCACGCTCCCGGACAGCGCGTTGCGCGCCAGCACCAGCTGCTGCAGCTGCGCGAGATCACTTATCCGGCTGGGAATCGACCCGGAAAGACGGTTCTTCGCGAGGTTCAAGCTGACGAGGTATGTGAGCTTCATGAATTCATCCAAGCCGCCTTGCAGTTTATTGTAGCTCATATCCAGCGTGACCGTTGACGCGTTTTGGAACATGCGGCGCGGAACGGAGCCGCGCAGGCCGTTGTGCGACAGGTTGATGTCCGCGAAGTTGAAGAGCGGCGCCAACCGCGGCTCCAGGTTACCGCTCACGCGGTTGTAGCTCAGGTCGAGGTAGATCTGCACCATGGTTCCTTCGCCGCGCGGCGAACGCGCCGGCCGACGATCCGGACAGGCGGTTGTGCGGCGCGTAGAATGCGTAGAGCTTGGTGAGCGCATGGAACCCGCTGGGGATCCGCCCTGTCAGGCCGTTAAACCCTAGGTTGACGGTGCTGAGATTGACGAGCGCACTCCACTCGGAGGGAATGGCCCCGGTGAACTGGTTGTGGCTCAGGTCTAGACTCCCTAAATTCGTGCTGCTGGCCAAGAGCTTTGGCAACGCGCCGCGCAGTTTGTTCCAGGAAATGTCGAGGACGCGCAGCGCGCTCGTGGGAGTGTCCGCGGGGAAGCTTCCCGCCAGGGAGTTGTGCCCCAGGTGCGCTTCTAGGAGAAGCGGGAGACTCAGTAACGAGGATGGAAGGGAGCCGGAGAGCGCGTTGTAGCCGAGGTCAAGAAAAAAGAGATTCGTTAGCTGCGTTAAGGACTCCGGAATGCTGCCGGTCAGCCGGTTGTTGCCGGCCGCCAGGTGCTGGAGGCTGGACACGTTGAACCCAAACCCCGACGGCAGTTGGAAGGTGAAACGGTTATCGGAAATCTCGAGGGAGATGAGGCGGCTCATGTGCAACAGCGCGGTTGGCGCGTCGGAGTTGTTGAAACGATTCGCGTGCAGTCTGAGGTGCTTGAGGGTCGACAGCGCGCTCATCGCGTTCAGAATGTCGTGCGTGAGATGGTTGTACGAGAGGTCGAGGTATATGAGAGGCAACGCGTACGCCTCCACGGTGGTGGGCAAGCTGCCCTCGAGGTTCGTGTTGGAAAGGTCGAGGTACCCGAGCGAGTGCATGGCGAGGAGATTCTTGGGAAGGGACCCCTTGAGTTGGTTGTTGCTGGCGAGGTTCAGTTCCATGAGTTTTTTTAGCGTAGTGAGCAGCGTGGGGATTTCATTGACGAAACCGTTGCACGACAGGTCGAGAAGGATGAGATTTGGGAGTTTCGCAATCCGCATGACGACGGGCTCCAGCGGGCCGGTAAGCTTGGGCGTTAGCAGCCAGACACACGGCGACATAACGAGCCCTGAAACGCGGTCGGTGTTATCGCAAGTGACGCCCCTCTACGTCATCCCGCAGACCGGTGCTTCGGAGTTCCAAGAGGAGAGGAAAGTTGCGCCCAAGAAGCTCTTAAGCTCCAAGAGAACCAGCGCGTCGGGATGCGGATCTATGGCGGAGAGCACGCGGATGGAGAGGAGGAACGTCAAGAGCACCGTTGCCAGCCGCAGACGGCGTCGGGATGCCGTTGGCGCGATCATTGTTTACTAGTCTCTGAGCAGTAGCGCGTACGTTGTTGCCGTGAGGGTCTCTCGAGTGATGATTGCCAGGGGTGATTGTGGCCGGTGAGACGATCGTTGACAGATTGTTTAGTTGGGCGTCTCATTGGAATACCTAGTCCGAGTGCGGATCAGCGGAGACTAATTTCTGTTTAGACAAGCCAGGGAGATCGCATTCTGTACAATAAGGGGCGGTATCACAGGTTTGTGTGTGTGAAAGTCGAGCCGATTGTCAAGATTATTGGAGGACAATGTTGAGGCTCGCTCCCTGCCAACAGCAAAGGGCTGGACATCGAGGCGCGCACCAAGAATTCAGCGCGACGCGACAGCAATGAACGGCCCAAGCACCGGAATACCGTACAACGCGGATGGGTTCGATAATCGCCAACAAGCTTGTTGTGCAATCGAGGGCAGAAAAAGGGAGATGCTTTTTGGGCTGCATGCAAGGGTCGGTGTTCATACATGCAATCGAGGGTCAGAAAAAGGGACTCAACTTCCTTTTGCTTCTTGGGGAGTGTTCATACATGCCTGGCGGAAACCACGTCAAATTTATACCCTACAACAGGGTGCTGTTCACGAGCAAATCATATTTTGAAATGAAAATGATGGCATCGACATCACGACCGCATATGGAAACGGAGGTGGAACCCACCTCCGAGGTTTGGCCGTAATGCCGTTCAGGAAACTCCTGCGTCTGCGGTGAGGCTCGGCACTTTTTTCACGGGCTGACCAGGCTGACGGAGGTTAACGAACTCTAACTGACGGGATCAGGAAGGCGAGACCCACCTTCCTGATCCCGTCGTTATCCCGTCGTTTTTTGCTAGAATGTTGCTGGCGAACAGCCCCCAGAATTCACAAGCAAGAAAAGAACTCGCTAACGGCGACCACGTCACGCGCTGTTCAAGGGGAAACGCAACCAACGGATAGTGCCCCTTCACGTCATGCTTCACGACTCACACTTACCTCGCAGGCTGGTTGGTTAGGAAACTCCCGCCAGCCAAGCGCGGCACAGCTGGACATGCGAAGCCACGTGCTCTGACTAGTAAGGTTGCGGCACTTCAGCGCGCCGCGACTCTTGATCGAACTGCGAATGATGGGCGCCGCAGGAAACTTGCTTTACAGCTTGGATTTCCGCCAAGCTGCGCTCTGGGCCTGAACTTGAAGAGAGGCTAAGACTAAGACTAGGTATTTGTCATAAAGCCTCGAATGTTCAGCATCTCGAGACCCAATCTAAACACGACGCAAGACGCGCAAACACCCAAAGCTCTCACACGACTAGACTTCTCCATTATCACCCAACTCCCAACACGTCTAGAAAATTCACCTCCCCAGAGCTTGCATTGCTACGCGCCTCTTTCCCCCCCCGACCTTGCCAGTGTGTGAAAGAACCACCTCATCCCAATGCCTTCAAAGCGCCTGCCCTTCGCCACTCTCCTTCTCCTGCTCCTCCTCTCCTTCCTCGTCCTCCCCACTCATGAGGACGACACGTCCGCAGTGAATGCGATATTCAAGGCCGCCGGCGCGTACACAAGCGGCGGGTCGCTGCCACCCGTGTGCGAGCGCGCAGGCATCACCTGCGAGAACGAGCGCATGGTGCGGATTGAATTCTCGCAATGCAGCGACCCGCCTGCCCCCGCCAGGCTGGACGGCACGCTGCACTGGGCGCTGGGGTCGCTGGGCAGCCTGAGGGCGCTCAACTTCTCCTGCAACAGCCTGCGCGGCGCCATCCCCAGCACGCTCACCAAGCTACAGCACCTCACGGCGCTGGACCTGAGCTTCAACCGCCTGCGCACGCGCGTGCCGCGCCGCCTCTTCCGCATCCCCGCCCTCCACACGCTGCGCCTGCGCAACGCCGGGCTCCTCGGCGGCCCCAGCCCACTCCTCTGCCTACCGGTCACTCGCTCTCAGCTCTGCCTTCGGATGAGTCCGTAGAGCCGAGTGGCCCGTATCCAGAGCTTGTGGGCTGCCTCATGTACCTGATGACCTGCACTCGACCTGACCTTGCATACCCTCTTAGCATTCTTGCACGCTATGTCGCTCCTGGCCGTCACAGGAAGGAGCACATGGATGCCGCTAAGAGGGTGTTGCGCTACTTGTGCAGTACGTCAGGCATGGGACTAGTGCTTGGAGGGCGAGACCGAGTTGTACTTACTGGACACTCAGACGCTTCTTGGGCGGACGACCAGGCTACACAGCGGTCGTCTCAGGGTTACACCTTCAGCCTTGGCTCTGGCTCAGTTTCTTGGCGTTCTACACGCTCTTCTTCTGTTCTCAGCTCCAGTTGTGAGGCTGAGATCTACGCCACAGCCATGGCGGCCCAGGAGCTACGCTGGCTGACCTACCTGCTGACCGACTTGGGAGAGCAGCCTCGTTCTCCTCCAGTGCTGTACGTTGACAACAAGGCTGCCATTGCCTTGTGTGAGGAGCACAGACTGGAGCACAGAACGAAGCACATTGCCCTGCGGTACTTCCTTGCTCGAGAGTTGCAGCAGCGCGGTCAGCTTCGTCTGCGCTACAAGGCCACTGAGGCCAACACTGCTGATGTGTTCACCAAGGCGCTTCAGCCTTGTGACCATCAGCGTTTTTGTACTCTTCTAGGCCTTGTACCTGCTGGGCCTCACTTGCTTACTGCTTGACTCTGTTTGTACTGTGATCTTTATATATATGCCTGCATGCTTACACTTGCTAGGTTGTAATCATTGTACTACTTGCTCTATTATAAAACTGCATGTGAACTGGCCTTGTGGCCACCTGCTTGTGCTCAGACTGTGTGGTGTCCTTGAGATCCACCCTGGGCTTTGTCTTATTTGCTCTTCGACTTGACTGGTCTTGTGACCACTGTTAGGTTTGGCTATCCCCCCTACTTCACCTATGGGGGTGTGTCAAATTATATGTTTCATATTATTTAGTTCTAGGTTGTGTAGGGGTGATTTCTTAGAGGGTACAACAAACTTCTCGATAGTCTTGTACCCCCTCCCCTTACCTAATCATCATTCATTCCTCTCTAATCTCGACACGGCGCGCTGCCCAAAAGGCAACCGCAAAGGAAGAATTTCTCACGCGCGCTGCGGCATGTAGACCTCGCGCACAACCGCCTGTGGGGCTCCCTGCCCAGGTCCATGGCCAGAATGCGCAAGCTAGAGAGCCTCGATGTGAGCTCCAACCGCCTCAGCAGCAGCATCCCCAAATCCTTCTCAACCGTTTGAGCTGCACCATTCCCAAGTCACTCCTCTCCCGCATCACATCGCTACAGAGCCTCGATCTGAGCTTCAACCACTTCTCCGGCAGGCTCCCCGCGGGGCTGATGGCGCAGCGCAGCATGGTGAGGCTGAGGATGGCAGGCAACCGCTTCTCAGACGTCATTCCCGCGGGGCTGAGAGGGATGACGCAGATCAGGGTGATGGACCTAAGCCGCAACCAGCTGCGCAAAGGCATCCCTGCGGGTATCCTCAAGATGCAATCTCTGGAGGAGCTGCGCCTGCACCACAACTCCCTCAGCGGGGCCTTCCCCAGCACGCCGGACTCCCTGTCCCACAGCATCAGCTACCTGGATGTGTCACACAACCAGCTGTCGGGGCTGCTCCCAACAACGCTGCAAAATCTGGGCAACCTGACGCACCTCAACGTGGCGTGGAACAGCCTCGAGGGCACCGTGCCCACCGCTTTGAACGCGCTGCCTCTGCGCCACCTGGACCTCAGCCACAATGGCTTTAATGGCTCGCTTGGGATGACGGCCCGCGATGCGCTGTATGGTCGGAGCAACCGCTTCGACGGCATGGTGGCAGCGGCGTTTGCCGATGGAAACAGGGCCCCGCAGAAGGTTCTGGACCTGAGCTACAACCTGCTCACCGCACTCAACCCCTTCCGAAACTGGAACCTGACCGAGAAAATTATCCTCTCATAACGCCATCCAGCAGACCGTGCCTTGGCATTTCCTTGTGGACGATGCCGTGGCGGGTGGCACGCACGCGAAGCACCTGGACCTGAGCTTTAATCAGATCGGCGGCACCCTGGAGCCGCTGAGCACGTTGACTGCGTTGACCAGCCTTGACCTGACGGGCAACCAGCTGACTGGCGGCGTGCCCACGTGGGTGAGCGCGTTGACGAGGCTGCGGCGGTTGCACCTGGGGGCGAACCAGCTGGGGGGGGCACTGCCTGCGGAGCTGTTCGCTGGGAGCTCGCTGCAGCATGTGGATATTAGCAGCAACGGCCACTCAGGTGTGTTATGAAGGGAGGGGGGGGAATGAGAGGGTGGAAAACGAGGGGCGCGGGGAAGGAGGCCCACGAGGGAGAAAAGGGAGAGGGTGAGGAAGAGAGTGGGGAGCTTGCTGCAGCATGTGGATATCAGCAGCAACGGCCACTCAGGTGCGCCATGAAGGGGGGAGCGCAGGGCGGAAAACGAGGGGAGGGGGGAAGTGAGGGCACGAGAAAGTGGAGGAGAAACGAGAGGAAGAGTGCGGAAAGAGTGGCTTAGGTGCTGCTAGGGATCTTGGAGGGCCCACAAGCCGTTTGGCCCTCCTGCTCCGTGCCCCATGCATGGAACAACATCTTCATAATCAAACTACAACCGACCTTCCCTCATAGAACTCTCTCTTTTGCCACCCCCCCTCCCCTCCCCCGCCCCTCCCCTGCCCCTACCCCTCCCCTACCCCTCCCCTCCCCCTCCCCCTCCCCCAAATCCGCCACCCCCACCAGGCGCGCTCCCCGACTTAGCCAGGTGCCCGGCCGTGCCGAATCTCTCTAATAACGCGCTGGAAGGCGCGCTGCCGCTGACCATGGGCACCGCCTGTCAAACCACGCTCACGGAACTCGACCTCTCGCGCAACAAGTTCACCGGACCCATCCCCACCGCGCTCACGCGAATTCGCTTCCTCCACCGCATCAACCTCAGCCGCAACGCCTTCTCCGGCTCCATTCCCAACTGCTTCGGCGCGCGGCGCGCGCTGCGGGAGCTCGATTTGTCGGATAATCTCCTCGAAGGGAGGATTCCGTCGGATCTGGGCACCCACTTGGCGTTGAAGTCGGTCGCGCTGGGCGGGAATCTGCTGTCCGGGCAAATACATTACCGGCTGAGGAATTTCCCCGTGGAGAGCTTCAGGCCCGACAACTTTCAGCTGTGTGACGCGCCGCTGTCTGCCTGTGTGACGATGTTGCTGTGATATGACGAGTGCGCGGCTGAGGTGACTCTTGAGTCGACTCAAAAGTGACCGCGCCGCTGCCCGCCTGTTCCGGCGTTGCAGTCATGTAATAACGAGTTGAAAGGCTGAAATTAAGGAAGGGATCGCAAGGTGAGAGGGCGGAGGGACGGAAGAGAGCTAGGTGGCGACGGTCGCATGTAGCAATAGGTGGCAGTAAGTTACTTGGGGCGTGGAACATTGCAACGACCAAACCCTAAAATCCGACCATTTGGCCGTCTCGTGCGAAAACGAAAAGTGTAACGGCAAGGCGAGCCCCGCCAAACATTCCGGAACAACCACCCTAAACCACCCCCGTAATTTGTCGGAAATTTTTTATCCCGCTTTCGGGATGCCGTGGAAAGTAGTAGGCGCGGGTAGATTAGATTGTTCAGCAAAATAACTGTGGGATGAAAGCACATTCGGGGGCGAATACCGTATGTCAAACATTGAGGTCCTGCTAAGTAGAGGTCCCAACTTGCTCGGTGGAGAATTTCATACTAAAGAATACCATTCGTCTTCTGTCAAGTAAGGGTGGCTACAAACTGTGAAAGTAACCCTACAAACTTCGCAATCGTCTAAACCGCCCATGTAGGCGACCATTCTGTTTGGTCGTTGCAATGTTCCACGCCCTTATGTACATACGAAGCTGTCATGCAGGCCAATTGGGCTGTCACGTTATAGAAATACTGTGTTTTTTTGGGCTTCACATTCTCCACAATATTTCTGTAAAAAATTGGATATTAGCACACTTGGATATTTTTGTATATTGGTGTATAACTGGGAACGCAAAACAATGCTCCTTAGACTAGTGATGTGAAGGCAGAGCTCCAGGACCTTCTCACAAACAGCCTGCTACGATCACCTCGGGAAGGTTCATACACAGTTGATTGGTAGTGTATGCCCTTGATGTCAAATGTTTCAGCCTTAGTGAGTTGTATTATAAGGGCTACAGCTGTTAGGGTTAGGTTTATGTAACCCCAACCAACCTTAGGGTACATTCTTGTGTCGACATTTGTGTCTCAATCACTTTGTGACACCCAAGAACAGCATAAACTGTATCGTGTCCCAAATGCGAGTCGTGTTTCTGCGACCGGTATTGTATTTTTCATTTGTCAGCGTGAAAAGCGCTGAAGTCGCGGACAAGTTGCAAATTGACTCGTCATTGTTAACAAAATCGCACGCGGTTCGAATGTCAATGCATCTGAACACCCGCAGATGCCAATTTCGCACAAGACCACATCCCAGCCGACCGATTGAAAAAACGGATGTACAGTCAATTGAGATACCCAATAAAATGCGCACAACTGTACATTTAGCCTTGTCGCCTGCAGTCGCGGTACATTTGAAGTTTGTGACGCGATGTTTTTCAAATGTGTAAATGCCACTCGGGAAAAAGGGGCATTGCGACATTTGTGTCGACACATGAATGTACCCTTAGTCAAGCGAACACTTTCATTTCTGACATGGTATCACCTAGGTTAGGATCCCGCAGGATCCCGTTCCTCTCGATCACGTCCGTAGCGCCCGAGCCCATCCCGTACCCTAGTGTTCGTCATGCCCGTGTCAAACCATAATAATGCTTATATTGTGTAGGCTGTAGTGGAGTAGCCCATTAGGGGTACAACCCAATTAAAATGTATATTTTTGAAAGTGTTACACTTTCTAAAATGACTTATTGTGAAAGCGCAGCAGCTTGTACGCAGCTCGAAAAGGCATCGTCGAAGTGCTATTCGCCCTTCTCCGAGTACAAAAGCAGGGGTTTCGGCAATTTGGCATCACCCACGGTTTCAGTTTTGAACTTTCAAGTTCAGTTTTCTTGCCCGTCACGCTGGCGAAGACACGTTCCCTCCCTCGCTTCTGCTTTCCTTCTACTCTGCTGACGGACATTCTTAACCACAACCTGTCAACTATGGCTTCTACCAACACCAACCAAGACGAGGCTATGAACGGGAGCGCCCGCCCGATTTCCGAGTCCGGAAAAAATATGGGGAACCCGACCGACGCCCGAAAAGGAAGGCGCCGGCCACTGCTGTGGAGGTTCTGCTCGGAGGAGGAGAAACGAGCGGAGCTCCCGCTGGTACACCTCGCTCCAGTCAGGAGCAGCGCGTGGAGCACGCGCATGGCGAGAAGAGGACAGACGCGGCTGACGTCACGCCAGCCACGTCTGACTTCGCGCGTGGCACAGGCACGCGCGGTCAAGGCGGCCGCGCCTCGGCGAAAGCAGATGACCACGCGCCGGCACCCGCCCCAGTTTCGACCCCCCCGAGTCTGTCGCCAGACCAGTTAACGGCGCTCCTGGCGCTGTTACAGCAGCAACAAACTACAGCAACGCGTTCTACTTCTGCAAACGATACAAAATTATTGCAAAACCGGAGAAGAAATGCGAGTCTTCTCCGCCACCTCGCGCCACTAAGCTGCCTCGCCATGCGGAGACCCCGTTCAACCCGACACCTGCGGCACCCCCCGAAGAGCCCGAGGAAGACAGCGACAACGACAGCGAGAATGGTGAGGCTTCGCATGACAACAATTTTCCCACCATCCTCGAACATCTCCCGCCTCTCCCGTCTCTTAACCCAAGCGTGGCTGCAGCATTGTTTACCCGCAAAGGCGTGCACGAGCAAGCGGGAGTATTCGAGGCCCTGCTGGCCTACCTGAAGCACGCCAACTTCAAGGCTCGCCGCGGCGACATCGACGGCGCGCTTACCCACCTCGCACAAAGACAAGCCCTCATTATGAAGCGATTTGAGGTGCTGCAGGTGGCAGATGCGGCTGGATTTGACACCGCTGACCGCTATCAGCTGTACCAGGCGAAGAGCATCCTCACCTCTCGCCCATTTAAGAAGACGGCGGCGGATGTGGCGGCGGCAAAGCGGAACTACGGCCCCTACGCTCGCGGCACCCGAAGCCACGCACGCGAGACAACACCGTTCAACCTTAAGGCATCCATCCCCGCCGCGTGCATCACCCGGCCCTTTAAGGGCTCTTGCTTTCGCTGTGGGCAGATGGGGCATATGGCGAATGCTTGCCCCTCGGGTGGCCCGGGCGCACGAGGCCCCGCACCCATGGTGTGATGGGTGTCACCACCATATGCTCAAGGCGTGAGGCCTTCGAGCTAACCCCGGGAGGGGCAGATGCGATTGCACCAGGGGATGCAAAGGCCAGGGGCCAGCCTAGGGAGGGCAAGGACCCGGGGTCCTAGGACCCATGGTCCGTTGCTTGCTCATCAGTGTAGGGGAGAGCGCGGGGGCGCCTATCTCTTTCTTGCATGTGTGTGTGTATGCCTTGGTGGCCCTTATTTCTTTGCTTGTGTGTGGGCCTGGTGGCCATGCTCTATGCTTGTGTGTAGGCCCTAGTGGCCCTTAACATATTAATGTAGTAATGATATTGTACGAGGCCATGCCGTTGCTTAAAAAAAAAAAAATAAAAAAAAAAATAACCCATAAGCGATTCTCGCGTTAGCCATTTAAGTGGCACTTGAGGACCACGAAGTCAAGCCTTCGGGGAAGCCACCGCGCCACTCGGGTATTATTGGCGGCAATCCAGCCCAAGGTTCCTCCCTTGGACTAGGCCCCGGCCCGTCGAAGTGCTCGATGCAAATATATATATATATATATATATATATATATATATATATATGCGAGTTGGTGGCGACAACCACAACAACAAAACAAAAACGGGAGAGAGAGAGAGAGAGAGAGAGAGAGAGAGAGAGAGGAGAGAGAGAGAGAGAGAGAGAGAGAGAGAGAGAGAGAGAGAGAGAGAGAGAGAGAGAGAGAGAGAGAGAGAGAGAGAGAGAGAGAGAGAGAGAGAGAGAGAGAGAGAGAGAGAGAGAGAGCCCAATGTTACGAGAAGTGTTGATCGCAATTTCTAAGGCACAACCGTTAATTCAATATTGCATCCTAACTCAGTACTTAGGCATCATCCCGTCGACTGGTTGCAGGCTTCACGACCATGGATGGACACTCTGATGGAGACCCCTACGAGCACGCAATTACCGACTTATGTGTCACATTCATGAGCGGTCGTCTCAGGCACGCATTCTCATGATGATGCTCGTGGTGTACGAGCATTTTCATCCTCTCCATCATCTCAAAAGGATACTGGCTTCCATGGAAGGCGGCCCCTCCCAAATCATTCTCCGCTCCCAACCATGCTGGCGCCTACAGTCATGCAAACTTCACCGGCGATGCAATATCCGATCTCTTGGCATCAAGGGCAGCAGTGGAAGCTCGCTCCATGCACGAGCTCACTTGCATCAGTCCCCTCAATGTTGTAGAACAACGCGACAAATGCAGGCTAATCTTGGATCTACGTCGCGTGAACCAACATCTTGTGATTCCCAAATTCAAGTACGAGGGCTTTCATCGTATGGCGGAATTAGCCCAACGCGGTGACTGGATGCTCTTCGTGAATTTAAAGTCAGGGTACCACCACGTGGACATCCACCCAACATGCTGGAAGTTCCTCGGCTTCCAATTCGAAGGTCGCTTCTTCCACTTTCGATCCTTATCGTTTGGTCTCGCGACGGCCCCCTTTGTCTTCACGCAATTGATCAAGGAATTGATTACGCGATGGCGCGCCAGCGGCGTTAGGGTGGTCCCGTACGTCGACGACACTCTTCCTCTGCAAGGGTTACGACGCAGCACAAAGAACATGCTCGACGGTTGTCGAGGACCTGCGACATGCGGGGCTGGTCATTAATCAGAAAAAATCCTCACCGACTCCGACCCAACGCCTTCGGTTCCTGGGTTTGGAACTCGACACATCGACATGCACCTTCTCCGTGGGAGCGGAGCGACGTACACAGCTAACCAGTACGTTGGACGCCCTTGAAGCTGCGGGCAATGCCCACCGACCAGTCCCCGTTCGCCAAGTGGCATGCGTGACTGGTATGCTCGCATCGATGTCCCTCGCTCTTGGGGCCACAGCGCGTGCATTCAGTCACAACTTACTCCAAACGATTCAAGAGGCAACCTCATGGCACCAACGAGTGGTGCTCACACAAGAGGCAGTGCAGGAGTTGCGATTCTGGCGAACCAAGTTCGACCACTTCAACGGAGCTCCGTTCCACATTCGGCATAGCTTCGGTGCGGTGTTGCACGTAGACGCGAGCGCTCACAGTTGGGGGGCGACACTGGCAAGCTTTCCAGGCCCCACAATTGAAGCATCGGCTAATATGCCCGCACTTCTGCGCTCAACGTCGAGCACTTGGCGCAAACTTGAAGGTGTTCTTTGGGCTCTCAAGGCATTCGAAGCCCACCTACAGAGCACGCACTTACTAGTACGGGTGGACAACCAAGGGGTGTTCTTCATCTTATGCAAAGGCGGGTCCCGCTGCTCGAAGCTCACGCGCGTCTGCCAAGCGCTGATACATTTTTGTGTGGAACACGAAACCCGCCTTGCCATAGAATGGATCCCAGATCGCTCAACGCCCATGCGGACGCACTCTCCAAATTGCGGGACCATGATGACTACACTCTGAAGCGACCATTGTTTCTTCTTCTCGACCGTCGATTGGGTCCACACTCGCTCGATCTTTTTGCGAACGCCACCAACGCGCAACTCTCCCGTTTTTGCACGAAGGTGCCCCACCCTGGGGCGCACGCGGTCAATGCCTTCTCCATCTCATGGGCCGGGGAACACGGGTTCGCGTTCCCACCTCCTCAGTTGATTCCGGCGGTGCTACATCACGCACAACAAACGCATGCCAAGATCACTCTAATCCTCCCGGAATGGCCCAGTGCCTTTTTTTGGCCCCGTGTTCACCCCACGTCGAGCGAATGGGTACCATAAGTCTAAAACCACATCCGACTTACCAGCGGCAGCCAATGCCTTGGCGTAGGAACCCACACAGCAGCATTCTCCGGCACTGGCCTCCCCAACAGCATAATGCATGCACTCCTGTTGTCATTTGACTGAAGATTTTGCATTCACTTGTTTTACTGGCATAGGCGCCATGGTCAGGCTTCATCACCGACTCCTGCTCATAACCTCCCAAGTCAGAGCGGATTCTCCAATTCACACGTACGACCCCTACCGGCTCAAGTTTCGCTCCTTCTGCGAACGGTTCAAATTGTCATGCTTACCAGCCACTGACACAACGATTGCACTCTACTTGGTGCATGCAATCGAGCAGAAGGCTATAATATCCACGGTGCAGCTCACTTGTTCGGCTGTTACCTTTGCGCACCGCATGATTGGTGCTCGTTGCCCCGTCTCCGGCCCGTCCACCAGCCAAGTTCGCGAGTACGCCAAGCGGCACTGCCCGCGCCCATCTCGGACCAAGGAGCCTGTGTCTCTACACCAAGTACACAGCATGGCACAACACTACCTCTCCGCTACGGAACCCGCAGAATTCCAAAAAGGACTCATCTTCTTGCTCATGTATGCAGCGTTCCTCAAATATTCGGATCTCGTGGCAATTCGTTGGGAAGACATTCAATTCGAGGAAGATGTTATGTGGCTCCTCATCCCACATTCCAAGACGGACCAGGAGGGTCGTGGAATGTGGGTCCCAGTGGCAGCCACCCCGGGCCCGTGCTGCCCCGTACGCTGCGCCCAACTCTTTATGCAGCTTGTATACTACGGACCTCTCACTCATGGACCGCTAATTCGCGTCTTCGGTCGTTGCACAGCGGCATCACCTTCCGACGCCGCTCCTTCATACACCACCGTTCGCAATTGGTGCAAGGAAGCATTCGCCAAGATCGGCCTTAGCGATAGCCATTTGGGAACCCATTCATTTCGCAAAGGCGCAGCTACCATGGCCGCAAGTGCAGGGGCCCCGGACCGTATCTTCCAAAGGCTCAGTCGTTGGCGCAGCAGCACGGCCAGGGATCTCTAAGTGACGATAGCGACCACAGACTTGGTGTCCGCCTCCCGTCAAATTCACCAGTCCGACGCTGCCCCGGCACCGCCGCAGCATGAGCAGGCCATCATCCGCCAACGGCAACCCTTGATTCACATGCTTCAGAAGAACCACAAGCAATGAAGACGATGCTTATTGCTAGTCAAGAAGCAAGCTTTCTCAATATGTATATTTTTGAAAGTGTTACACTTTCTAAAATGACATCTTGTGAAAGCGCAGCAGCTTGTACGCAGCTCCAAAAGGCATCGTCGAAGCGCTATTCGCCCTTCTCCAAGTACAAATGAAAGGGTTTCGGCCATTTGGCATCACCCACGTTTTTAGTTTTGAACTTTCAAGTTTAGTTTCCCCCCCACCCCCCACATGCTTAGAAACAATGTATTGATTGTATTCATGACGGGCAAGAATGATGTACTTGACCACAAGCAATGAAGACGGCGCTTATTGACAAGCAATGAAGACGATGCTTATTGCTAGTCAAGAAGCAAGCTTTCTCAATGTTAGTACTCTCTTTGATCTCAATGCAATCCATTCCCGTTCAGTATGCTGACATGGTTTCAGAGCAGGTCCTGTTCCAGGACCGTTTTTTTAGGGCCCACCGAATCGTTCCCTGCCCGTAGCACGTTACCCTGCCCGTAGCGCCCTACCCTTCCTGTACCCCTACCCCACCAGTCGTGCTGCCCTGTCCTGCCCGCGCGCCGCCCTGCTGGCTGCCGTGTCACCCTGCCCTGCCTGTCGCGCCGCCCTGCTGGCCGCGTGTCGCCCTGCTGCCCGTCGCACTGCCCTGCTAGCCGAGCGCCGCCCTCCTCTGCGCATCACGCCGCCCTAGGGCCCGCGCGCTGCTCTGCCCTGCCTGCGCGCCGCCCTGCTGCCCACATGTCGCCCTCCCCTGCGCGTCGTGCCGCCCTGTTGCTTGCGCACCACCCTCCCCTGCCCACGTGCAACCCTGCTGGCAACGCGCCACCCTTCCCTGGCCATGCGCCGCCCCACCCTGCCCTGCGCGCTTCCCTAGTGCCCGCGCGCCGCCCTGCCCGTCGCTCTGTCCTGCTGCCTGCACGCCGCCCTGCCTTGCCTGCGTGCTGCCCTATTGGTCGCGCGCCACCCTTCTTTGCCTGCCATGGCTTCTCTCAGTGTTCTCACCTTCGATTCCGAGGGCCGTCCGATCCAGTTTAAGACCTGGCTAAACGACTTACAGCTGCACCTACAGAGCGAGTCTAAGGACGGCGTTTCCCTGTTTGACAACACGTCTGGAACCTCTCTCGCTCCCCCCGATACAGCTGATAGTGCGACTCGCTCATAGCGGCTTACCTGTGACGCTACTGCTCGCCTCGCTGTTCGCAGCCACCTGCCGATAGCCGAACGCGCGCACTTTGGCCAGCACAAGACTGCTAAGGAACTGTTTGACGCTGTAGTTACTCGTTACTCCTCCCCTTGTCAGAGGTCCACTGGGGATCCCCGATGATCCTAGGGAAGGGTTACAGGCACGTCGGCCTGGGGGGTTATGGGCGCACTCACCCGCTATATAAACAAGCCCTTTTATCCCAGTGGTTAGTGACTGGGATTCTGACATGGTATCAGAGCGAAGGTCTCGGGTTCGAATCCCGGTGTGTGCACCTCGGGCATCCCAGTGCGGGGGGGTGTCAGAGGTCCACTGGAGATCCCCGATGATCCTAGGGAAGGGTTACAGGCATGTTGGCCTGGGGGGTTATGGGCGCACTCACCCGCTACACAAACAAGCCCTTTTATCCCAGTGGTTAGTGACTGGGATTCTGACATGGTATCAGAGCGAAGGTCTCGGGTTCGATTCCCGGTGTGTGCACTTCGGGCATCCCAGTGCGGGGGGGTGTCAGAGGTCCACTGGGGATCCCCGATGATCCTAGGGAAGGGTTACAGGCACGTCGGCCTGGGGGGTTATGGGCGCACTCACCCGCTATATAAACAAGCCCTTTTATCCCAGTGGTTAGTGACTGGGATTCTGACACCCCTGCCACTACTACTCTCGGCCGACTTATACTGCCCTACCTTTTTCCCGAGCTGTCAGCCTTTCCCACAACTGCTGACATCACCACCCACCTTCGCACTAGCGATACTCGCTACTGCGCCGCGCTTAAAGCCGAGTTTCTAGACAAGACCCCCCCCCCCCCCCCCCATGTACATCACTCTCTACATCCTCGTCACCCACCTCCCTGACTCTCTTCGCGCAGTCAGGGACTGCTTTCTCACCCTTGACCCCAAGACCTCACTGTCGACCTACTCGAGAAGCACCTTCTTGCAGCCGAGACTAGCATAGTCGCTGTAGGTGCTTCTTGTGGCACTCCTCGCACTCGCTTCTTTGAGGGTGTTCCCCCTCCCCCCTTGCTCCCTCTGTCGCTTGTGCTGCTGCCGTTGACTTCCTTCGTGCTGAGGAGGTCGGGGCTGCGTCTGCTCCTAGTGGGAGGCACCGCAGTAGCAAGGGCAAGGGAGGCGAGACTGGTGGGGGTGGAGGCGGTGGTGGAGGCGGTGGAGGTGGTGCATGCGGTGGAGGTGGCGGTGGTGGCGGTGGGAGTGGTGGTGGGAGTGGAGGCTTCGGTGGCGGTGGTGGTGGTACCGGTGCGAGTGGTGGTGGCGGTGGTGGCAGCAGTGGGAATAGTAGCAGCGGCAGTGGTGGGGACGGGGTGGAGCCGTTCAGAGGGGAGGTTCTGGCGGTGGCCAGAGGCAGCAGCAGCAGCATACGCCCCAGCAGCTTCTTGAGTGGTTTGCTCAGCGTGGGGCGTCTGGGGGTAGTGTTCGCTGACCGTTCGTCATTCACACAGGTGATCGGGCTTGTCAGACATGCGGGAATGTTGGTCACACACAGTCTCGCTGCTTCGCCCGTCTGAGCGACGACGCCTGGCGCGCTGAGTTTGGCAACGGGGCTGAGATCCTCCACTGGCTAGAGCTGCTTAGGAACAATATGGATACATTTGCTATTGACTACGACGCTATCCTTGTTGCCATGTATGCTTTGACTGTTAGTGCTGAGGGTGACTGTTACCTGTGTGTGCCGCCCGACCCAGGTATAGAGGCTGCTGCTCTAGGTGCTAGTGCGTCTGCTCTCTCTGGTACTGCGCCTGCTGAGGCCTTGCACACCTTTATGCTTGACTCAGTTGCTTCCCGCTGCTTCTTTTGCGATAGTACCACACTCACACCACTCCTTGCACCTGTTGCAGTCTCTCTGGCTGACCCCTCCGGGGGCCCTCCACTATTCTCCCATGTCCGGCGGTCCCGTCTGCCTCACTGTCAGGTCTTCACCTCCCCTCGTTCTCTATGAACTTGGTGAGTACCGCTGCCCTCCAGGATGCGATGGTCACTACCACCACTCCTGGGGGTCAGCGTGTGGCGATCTGCACGTGTACACGGACGGGCCGTCACCTGGCCACGTTCACCCGTCGGCCTGGGTCGAGCCTGTACACACTGACTACTGTCACGCAATTAAAAAAGGCATCAGAAATTAGATAGAATAAGGAACTTTTATATAATTGTGTGACAGGGTAGTGTAGAATATCTTGTAGCGAGCACACGAGGTCGGCGGGAAGGACCGAAGGGGGAACGGCCCTTGTAGCGGGAAAACCGAAAAGTAGGCACAGTCAAGAAGCAACGGTACCATCAAGAATGATACTTAGGTACGCAGAGAGTCGTGTGGCCTCTGCTTGCTTGTATGTTTTCTCAATTAGCTAAACGTCTTCCCAAACCCTAGCTAGAGAAGCCAGTTCAAGCAAGAGTCAGCCGAGCTAGTCAGTGAGTGACGAGAGTGTCCCAGAGCACTTTCATGACATACAAGCAAGGATGAACGATGACGTGCTGCTTCGATCCGGTTTTAATTACCAGAGGCGAACGATGGAGACGACGCAGGCCACGCCGGGCTGGAGGGCGCATGCGAACAGTATTCCGTCGGCAGATTGAAGTACCACGGCATCGCATCGAAGCGACTCACCCCGCTACCGGACGCCTCACCAGCGGGAACGCGATGGCGTTAGAAGAGAAGAAGAAGGCAAGCGAGCGCCAGCCTCCGACCCGGGAACGATACCACAAGAGGCTACGTGGGTACGGGCGGCGCAGGCGCGTTGGAATGCGAGAACAGACCGGGAGTCACTGGCGCGCATGCCGGGCATGCGAGTGAACGACCCGAGCTAGCTGCAAACGGAGGACACTCAGGATCGCCGAGCCGAGCCAAGTACGGCTGCGCCGAGAGAACTAATCACGAGCCAGCCGGCTCTTGAAGTGCTGCGGGACGACCAGGAGAGCCCCGCGCCGGGCGCACGGTGGAGAGCGTCGGCGCTACCAAAAATAGAGGTAGCAGACCGCTACACGGGGATCCCTGGAACGGGGCCGCCATTGAAGAACTACCTTATGTAGCTAGAAACCGCGCAATACTGCTGGGAGCGTGACGGATTCGACCCGAATGAGTTTTTTCCGTAAGCTAGTGGTTACGTTGGCCGGCGAAGCAGAAACCTTCTACCGCATGGTGAGGAGCGAAGTGTTGGACGAGCTCTCGCAGGGGCTCATCCGGGATCCAACCGAGCGGTTCGTACAACTGTTGAAGCAGGAGTTCGTGGGGTAGACGAAAGCAAGGCTGGAGGAGTTTCGCAACTTCCGCCGGAGGAAGGAGGAATCCCTGCTAGCGTATTACAACCATCTGGTGGAACTGGCGGAGGACCTGGAGAAGCGCGACGAACGACTGCTGGTGTCAAAGTTCGTACGCGGCCTAGACGACGAGCTGCGGCCAGTCGTCCGGACGGCGGTGTACGGAATCGGTGCGGACGTCACGCTGAAGGAGGTTTACGGCATGGCTAAGCGGACCGAGCATGCACATTGGCTGCTGGAACTGGACGATGGGCCGGTTAAGACGAAGGACCGGTCGAGTTGGGCGGCAGCGGCTTTACCCGACCAAGAGAGGAGTATCCCAGACCGGGGTGACCAGCGGAGGTGTCACGCGTGCGGTGAAGCTGGAGGACTGCCCGAGCCTACCCGCGTGTGAACGCTGCGGGAAAAGGGGACATCGGCAAGGAGAGTGCTATCAGCGGAAGCCGGGGGCAGAGTCCCAATCAAGAGAAGACCTACAGGAGGAGATTCGGAAGCTACAGACGCAGCTCGAGCGAATGCCGAAGGCGGGGGGCAGGAGCCAGGCCATGCTGGCCATTGAAGAAGTTGCCGACGATGAGCTGCCCGAGGACGAGCTGGTGCGGGAGTACGGCTTCATGGCCCATCCACGGGAGCGCAGTGACCTGGATCTCCGATCCCGCTCGGATACGGTAGGGGAGTCCAGTACTACGACTCGGCGGGATCGGGCGCCCGAGCGGAGGGAAGGGTCTGCAGGCAACGACATGCGGAGGCATCCGAACGAGCGTATGGTGTGTCAGGCGTCGGTGCTGATAGCCGAAAAGAGGAGCTTGACGGTAGGGGGCCTGCCCGTCTGGCAAGGGATCATAGACACTGGGGCCTATCACGTCATACTGGGGAGGGGGCTAGCCAAGCAACTCCGGCTGGACCTTCCCGAGATGCAGGTGGAGCGGGGAATCCTGCTGATGACCGCCGAAGGGGGGGACCCGAAGTGGATGCCCAGCACTAAGAGGCCGGTAGAAGTCATGCTGCTGCCGGGCACAGATAAGGAGTGCTGCATTCGGCTGAAGTGCGGGATTTCTCAGTCGGAGGACTACGACGTCCTGGTGGGCATGGAACTGCTGTACAAGGTGGGGGCAACCATATGCACGTGGCATGCTCTACCGAGTGCAGTACTGGGACCCAGAGAGCTCGGTGGGGACTCTGCCTGTCCGATTTGTTAAGCAGGAGCCGAGGGCCGCTTACCGGGCGGAAGAAGCTGATTTGTCCAAGGAGCTGGATGATTGGACCTGGCAAGAATACGCAGAAGAAGGGACGAGGCGGATTGAACTAGCGGAAACAGGGCAACGAACGCCGGAACTGCGGGGCCGGGTCGGCCGGACCTGGTGTCTTGAAGGCGCGATCGGCATTTTGGAGCTCTTCGAGGGCATAGGTACGGGGATGGCCGCGGCGCTGAAAGCCGGCTGTTGCGTACGGAAGTGGATCCACGTAGAGAAGGACCCGGTGGTACGGAAGATGGCGTACCATCACGCCATAAAGCTACTCGAGAAATACCCACAGCAGATATCAATCTCGGTGATTCATATGGAGGGAGAGGACGGGATTCACGACGTGCGTGACATCACCCGACCCCAGCTAGAGGAATGGGGGCTGATAGACTTGGTAGTCGCGGGGTGGGAGTGCAAGGGGTACTCGAGAGCAGGAGAAGGAAGGGGAATGGAGGACCCGCGGGGAGCCTCCTTTCGAGACTTAGAAGGAATGTTGACGATGCTCCAGCAGTCCGGCCGTGAGTTCGTCTACGTTCTGGAGAACGTGGATATGGCGGACGACCGAAGAGAACCGGTGCGGCTCGCCTTCGAAGAAATTCAGTCGATGCTGGGGAGAGGCGTGGCGGCAGATGCGGCGCAGTTAGGCTCTCGGTCCCACCGCCCCCGGCGCTACTGGCAGAATGGCGTGTCAGATGCGGTCTTGCGGCATTCCTTGGCTCAGATGCAGCGGCCACACCCGCGGCTGGTCAAGGACATCCTGGGGCCGAACCGAATTCCAGCGCCGGTGACCACCGAAGACCACCCTTCGCAGTACCAGTGCAACGTGCCAGGGGAGCCCACGAGGGCCTGGCCGACGCTGGTCTCGTTCGCCAATGCCAGAGGCTTCAAGATGGACGGGAACGTGACAGGGCCAGGGATGGTGTATGACTCGCGGGCACGTAGGTGGGAGGTGCCGACAGCAGAAGAGAGGGAGCTAGCCATGGGACACAAGTGGGGAGCCACGGCACACCCAGACGTGACGGAGGCCCAGAGGTGTGCCGCGTTGGGGAGAGCCATGGATCTGAACGCCATGACGTGGATTCTGGAGACGATCCGGATGCACCTGAAGACGAAGGCGGTCCAGAGGGAGTTGGACGGGAGCTTGCGCTACCAAGACGGACGGGAGGCCGCGTGGAGGAGGCAGCAGCTGGACAGCATAGAGGCACAGAGGAACGCACGAATTAAGGAAGGGTGGACCTTCATGGCGGTCGAGGCTCCAACGAGTCGGGGAGAAGTGGCAGACGCTTCGCGTCACTCAAAGGACTCGGGGGCGGACCGACCGAGGCTGACTGGGAGATAGGAGACGGACTGGGGGCAGAGGCAGCGGCCGCGCTGCGGGAAGTGCTGAAAGAGCACAGACAAACCTTTGCTTTCATCCTACAAGAGCTAGGGAGGTGCAACGTCCAGGAGATGCGGATTACGCTCAACAGCGACACCCCAGTATACCATCGCAAATGACGGATGAGCCCGGGTGGCGTGGAGGTGTGCACCGCCAAGTGCGCGGAGCTGCTGGAGGATGGGCTGATCAGCAGGTCAGAGAGCGAGTTCGCGCCAGCAACGGTGGTGGCCTCGCGGACAGATATTACCGGGGAGGTGTCGGCCAAGCGAATGTGTGGCGACTACCGAGGGCTGAACAGAGTGACCGTGCTGACCGGTATCCGATGCAGTCGGTGGAGGAGATCTTTGACAAGTTGCACGGTGCGGTGTTGTTCTCTACCCTAGACCTTTGGTAAGGATTTAACCAAATCTTGATCCGGGAGGAAGATTGCAAGAAGACAGCGTCCCATGGGCCCGACGGCTTGTATGAGTGGAAGGTGATGCCGTTCGGGACGAGGAATGCACCCGCGGTGTTCCAGCGAACGATGGATACCGTGCTGAGGGGGGTGCCCGCAGCCGCCTGCTATGTAGACGACGTGATTGTGTTTAGCGCGAATGAAGAGGATCACATGAGAGACGTGAAGGCGACCCTCGACGCGATTCGGCAAGCGGGGTTGACCTGCCACCCGAAGAAATGCAAATTCGGGCAGCGGACCGTGCAGTACTTGGGATTCGAGGTGGGCGATGGGAAGCTGAGTGTCCAGGAGGCGAAGGTGGAGGTCTTGGACCGAGTGCCAACGCCCTCGGACCGCTCCTTGCTACGGGCAGTACTCGGCTTCCTGGGGTACTATCGGAGGTTCGTGCCGAACTTCAGCAAGGCAGTGGCAGTGCTGAACCGCCTTCTGAGAGACGACCAGCAGTGGCAATGGGGAGACGAGGAGCATCAGGCCCTGAACCATCTGATCCAGGCGGTCAAGACCGCGACGGTGCTGGTGCTGTCGAACAAAGACGACCCGTTCATCCTATACACAGACTGGAGCAGTGCGGGGATGGGCGCGGTACTATGCCAAGAAAAAGGGGGGGAAGAGAAGGTGGTCGCCTTCGCTAGCCACAGCTACAACACGGCCGAAGCCAACTACAGCTTGTACGATGGGGAAGGACTGGCCGCGGTCTAGGCGATTACGCATTTCCGAGTGTATTTGCAGGGGAGGCCATTCACGCTGGTGACCGATCATCAGCCCTTGACCTGGCTAATGACCAATCAAGCGCTCACCTGCAGGAACGCCAGGTGGGCCATGCGCCTGCAAGAGTACGACTTTGTCATCAAACACCGACCGGGGAAGAACATGCAACACGTAGATGGGCTGTCAAGGCACCCAGCGATGGACCGGCCGTCGGAGTGCTTACTAGCCTTGGCGCTCGACATTGACCGTGCAGGAGCCAGGAAGAACTGAGCCAAGGGGCCAGAAGACGTGTGGGAGGACCCGGAAGTACTGCAGTGGGTACAAGGCAAGACAGGAGAGGAGGGAGCGGTGCCCGAGAGGGTGAGGGCGCGAGGAGCCCACTATCGGTGGTACCAAGACCAACTGCAAGTGAATACCAAGGAGGGCTGGAAAGTGGTGCCGGAGCCAGGGCAGAGGGAGGCGATCATAGCTAGGGTGCACCGGCAGCTGGGACACTACGGGGAGCTGCGGATGTCAGAATAACTGAACCAGGAATGAATGAACTAGCAGGAAGTTTGGTACAAGTAGGAAACCCTAAGTTTGTGTACCCCCTAAGGTGTAACCCACTACAGCCTACACAACTTAAACATGCAATGTTTGACACACCCCCATAGGCGCAGTGGGAGACAACCACAGGGTCATGAGACCAGTCAAAGCAAAGCAAAACAAGCTCAGGGTGGATCTCAAGGATACCACACAAATTTCGAGCACAAGCAAGTGGTCACAAGACCAGTTCACATGCAGGTTGATAATATAACAAGAGATACAGCAATCACAACCTAGCAAGAGTACACATGCAGGTATATATATAGAGATCACAGTACAAGCAGAGTCAAGCAGTAAGCAAGTGAGGTCCAGCAGGCACAAGGCCTAGAAGAGTACAGAAACGCTGATGGTCACAAGGCTGAAGCGCCTTGGTGAACACATCAGCAGTGTTGGCCTGAGTGGCCACGTAACGCAGACGAAGCTGACCGCGCTGCTGCAGCTCTCGAGCAAGGAAGTAGCGCAGAGCGATGTGCTTCGTTCTGTGCTCCAGTCTGTGCTCCTCACACAAGACAATGGCAGCCTTGTTGTCGACGTACAGCACTGGAGGAGAACGAGGCCGCTCTCCCAAGTCAGTCAGTAGGTAGGTGAGCCAACGTAGCTCCTGGGCCGCCATGGCTGTGGCGTAGATCTCAGCCTCACAACTGGAGCTGAGAACAGAAGAAGAGCGTGTAGAACGCCAAGAAACTGAACCAGAGCCAAGACTGAAGGTGTAACCCTGAGACGACCGCTGAGTAGCCTGGTCGTCCGCCCAAGAGGCGTCTGAGTGCCCAGTGAGTACAACTCGGTCTCGCCCTCCAAGCACTAGTCCCATGCCCGACGTACTGCACAAGTAGCGCAACACCCTCTTAGCGGCATCCATGTGCTCCTTCCGGTGACGGCCAGGAGCGACATAGCGTGCAAGGATGCTAAGAGGGTATGCAAGGTCAGGTCGAGTGCAGGTCATCAGGTACATGAGGCAGCCCACAAGCTCTGGATACGGGCCACTCGGCTCTACGGACTCATCCGAAGGCAGAGCTGAGAGCGAGTGACCGGTAGGCAGAGGAGTGGGCTGGGGCGAGGAGTACGTGAAGCGGAAGCGCTGAAGGACCTGCTGCACCATGTGTGACTAAGTCAAGGTGATGGTGCGCCGTGCTCTGTCCCGGGTGATCCGCAAGCCAAGATAGCTTGTCAGTTCACCCAGGTCTGTGCACGTGTGTCTCTTCTGCAGCTCCGACTTCACGTGGGCGAGTGCCGCAGTGTCAGCAGTGGCAAAGACCAAGTCGTCAACGTACACGAGGATGTAGAACGGCGGCAGCGAGGTGTCGGTGCGTAGAAACAGCGACGGGTCAGTAGTAGAAGGAGCAAACCCAAGAGCCGCAAGTGTCGTCCTCAGTGTGTCGTGCCACTCACGTGGCGCCTGGCGGAGACCAGCCGCCGGAGGCTCCATTGGGTACCAGGAGGAAACGACCCAGTGAAGCCAGGAGGGCGGCGCAGCCAGATCTCCTCGTGCAGGCTGCCCTGTAAGAAAGCAGTGCTGAAGTCAAGTGAGTGAAGCTCGTAGTCGCGCTGAGCGGCTATGTGCAGCAGCACCCGAAGAGTGGTCATCTTCGGGGTGGTGGAGAAGGTTTGGAAGAAGTCTACTCCCTCTCGCTGACTGAAGCCTCGAGCAATGTAGCGCGCCTTGAAGACAGGAGGAGAACCCGGCGGCCGCTTCACCCTGAAAATCCACATGCCACTGACGATGTTCGCCCCAGGTGGGGGAACCTCGTCAACGTAGGTGCCTGTGGATTTCCAGGAAGCCATCTCTACGTCCATGGCTGTCTGCCACTGAGAGGAGTAGGGACCCGCCATCGCCTCTGCGTAAGAGCGCGGAGTCGGGATGTCTGGTGCATCCGGGTCTCCCTCAAGGGCAACTAGCATGGACACAAGATGGGGCAAAGCAGCAGCAAAGCACTGGAACTCCTCCTGTCTGTCCTCAAGGACGTCCGTGCCAAGAGCACACTCACCCCCGACGGACGGAGGACAGACAGACTCAGACTCAGCAACAAGACTAGCGGCGTAGTCTAGACGACACCTGGCAGCAAAGTCAACAAGCTCAGCGACCAGAGCAGACGCAGCAGAGGACTCAAAGGTAGGGTCAGTGACAACAGTGGCGAGGAGACGCGTGACAGTGGGACTGGCAGCACGAAGGGAGTCAGACTCCGGGTCAGGAAGAGTAGGAAGAGAGGACGCAGGAGGAGACGGCAGAGGGACACGCTGGGGAGCAGTGGAGCGACGGAGCACCATCTGGTGAGTGCCTGGGACAGCAGGAGGACGCTGACGCGGGACACGACGAACAGTGCGAGCAGCACGAACAGGTGACGCAGAGCGAGACGCAGGCGACACAGGACGAGACTCAGGCTCACGACGCTCCGTAAGACCTCCTGTGGGACCAGCGTAAGGAGAGGGACCAGGGAGAGGCGAGGCAGGCGGTAACTATGACTGCGACTGGACAGGTGGAGGACACTCTAAGGAGGGAGAAGGACAAGGAGGAGGAGTCTGACCAAGAACCTGCTGAAGGAGCGGCACGAAGTACGGTCGCGGCCGCGTAGCGTCTCCAGAACCAGCAGAGACACCAGCGGCAGGGTCCTCAGCACCAGTAGTAGCCCCAACTCCAGGGTCCGCAGCACCAGCAGCAGCTCCAACGCCCGTGTCCTCAGCACCAGCCACAGCGCCAACTCCAGGGTCCGCAGCACCAGCAGCAGCCCCAACGCCCGGGTCCTCAGCACCAGCCACAGCGCCAACTCCAGGGTCCGCAGCACCAGCAGCAGCTCCAACGCCCGGGTCCTCAGCACCAGTCACAGCGCCAACTCCAGGGTCGGCAGCACCAGCAGCAGCTCCAACGCCCGTGTCCTCAGCACCAGCCACAGCGCCAACTCCAGGGTCCGCGACACCAGGAGCGCCACTCCGAAGGCTGCAGCGCCGCGTGTACCACTCTCGGATCCGCTGAAGGGAGGGCAGCTCCCGGCCAGGAGGGGAAGCACTAGTACCAGCTCCAGTAGGACTCCTGACCCCAGAAGCACCTCTCCTGAGGCTGCAGTACTGTAAGTACCTCTCCTGCAGCTGCTGTGAGGAGAGGGCTCCTCCAGGTGGAGCACTCCCAGGCTCAGCACCTCCAGACTCAGCACCCCCAGACTCAGTACCCCCAGGCTCAGCACCTCCAGGCTCAGCACCCCCAGACGCAGCAACCCCAGGCTCAGCACCCCCAGACTCCGCACCCCCAGGCTCCGCACCCCCAGACTCCGCACCCCCAGGCTCCGCACACTCAGGCTCAGCACCCTCACGCTCAGCACCCGCAGGCTCAGTACCCCAAGCAGGACGAGAGTCGACAGCTACCTCGACAGGCTCAACCGGGTCTACCTGGGACACACCTGAGGGAGCGGCACCCTGAGGGGGGAGGGGGTCTAGTACAGCAGCACCTGGAGCGAGGAAGAGAGGCGGGGGGGGGGAGCGGGGCAGTGCGGTAGGGGAAGAGGCGGTAGAAGGGGACGGACTCGTCAAAAGTGACGTCCTAAGAGGACAGGACACGGCGCGAGGTGGCGTGGTAAAACTGCCAACCAGGCGCATCCGGGAAAAAGCCAAGGAAGACACAAGGAACAGCGCGAGAGGAGAGCTTGTCCGCGGACGTATCACGAACAAAAGCTCGGGATCCCCAGACCCGAAAACGCGACGCATCGCCAACCTCTCCCGTCCAACGCAGTGTCGGGGAAGTCTCCGGCAAGGAGACACGGGGCCAGAGGTTGAGCTGATGCGCAGCGTATCGGACCGCAAACGGCCACAGAAAGTGGGGGGCAGCCGCATGGATCAAGGAGGTACGAGCGACCTCCATGACCAAGCCAATGCGGCGCTCAGCAACCCCATTCTGCTGTGGAGAGGCCGGAAGCGTGAACGACTGCTCAATGCCGTGCTCCGCACAGTAGGCTGCCAGGAGGTCGGAGGAGAACTCACCACCTCTGTCAGAGTGCAAACGCAGGACAGGAAAGTCCGAGCGGAAACGCTCGCTGAGCTGGAGACGAGCTCTGCTGATCCAAGGGATCAAGACATCAGGGACCTCACCCTTGGTGCGCAAGGGGAAGACCGTGGTGTAGCGCGAGTAGTCGTCAACAACGATCAGGAAGTACGCGGACCCTCTCCTGACCCTGTCCACGGACGCGGGCTGGGCCCCACACGTCCATGTGGAGCGTCTGCAAGGGAGCAGTCGTCGGGGGAAACGAGGAGGAATGAGGAGCGGCGCGCTGCCGCCCCTCGACACAGGGAAGACAGGGAGGAGCAGGCGAGGGTGGGAGGGGAGGGAGAACCCTGGGAAGACCAGAGACAAGGTACCGTTTGTGCATGGCACGAAGGCGCTGCACAGACGGGTGACCTAGGCGGTGGTGCCAGAGGACGGTCTCGTGCGCCAGAGAGCGACACGAGCAGGGGGCCGACAGCTGACCTGACGCAGACGCAGCTACCTGAGGGGACTCAGTGGTCAGTGTGTACAGGTCCGACCCCGGCTGCCGAGTGAAGGTAGCCAGGTGACGGCCCGTCCGAGCACACGTGCAGTGTGTCACGCGCTCGTAGGCAGGGGTGAACTGGTGAACACCCGCGTCCTGGAGCGCACAACCCGCCACCAAGTTCGTAGAGAACGAGGGGAGGTGGAGACCTGACAGTGTGCCCGACGGGACCGCAGGACAAGGAAGGACAGTGGAGGAGGTCGCAATGACCGGACCCCCAGAGGGGTCAGCGAGGGAGACAGCAACTGGCCGAGCGAGTGGCTCAAGGACAGTGCGGTCACGAAAGAAACAGCGAGAAGCACCTGAGTCTAGTGTGAAGGTGTGCAGTGCCGCAGTCGACTCAGTACCAGGGGGCACAGACTCACTAGCACCTAGAGCAGCAGCCGCACCAGCACCTGGGGTAGTAGACACGCGAGTACCTGGAGCGGCAGTCGCACTAGCACCTAGAGCGGCAGCCTCACTGGTCCGAATGCCCGGGTCGGGCGGAACACGCAGGTACTGAGCACCCTCTCCACTAGTAGACATCACATACATGGCAGTGAGAATAGCATCAAAGTCTAGTGCATAGATATCAACTCCCTTCTTCATCAGATCAAACCAGCGGGGCAGCTCAGTGGCATCAGGGAACTGAGTACGCCAAGCGTCGTCAAGGCGAGAGAAACAGCGCTGCGTGGGGTGCGGCTTCCCACACGTCTGACCAGTGCGGTCACCAGTGCGGATGACGTACGTGCAGCTAAGGCCACCCGCCCCCCCGTGCTGAGAATACCACTCACGGGCCTCCTGGAGCGACGGAGTGTGCTGCTGGCTCTGGCCACCGCCAGCGCCTCCACGACCACCACCGCTGCCGACACCTCCTCGACCACCCCCTCCCCTGCCGCCGCCGCGACCACCGCCGCCCCCACCACCGCCCCCGCCCATGCCACCGCCCCCGCCGCTGCCGTCACCACCCCCACCGCTGCCACTAGTCCCTCCAGCCCCACCACCACTCCCACCGCCTCCACCCCCGCCTCCACCACCGCCTCCCCCGCCGTCACCTCCGCCTCCCTTGCCCCCTTTGCCCCTGCGGCGCCCGCTCGGAGCAGACGCAGCCCCGACCTTCTCAGCACCAAGGAGGTCGACAGCAGAAGCAGAGGCTACAGAGGGAAGAAGGGGGGAAGGGGAACACCCCTCAAAGAAAGGGGTGCGGGGGTCGCCACGAGAGGCACCTACAGCGACGATGCTCGCCTCAGCTGCAAGTAGTTCCTTCTCGAGGAGGGCAATGGTGAGCTCAGTGGGGCAGCGAGCTAGGAAGTGATCCCTGACTGCGCGCAGAGAGTCAGGGAGGCGGGTGACGATGTGGTAGAGAGTGAGCCAGAGCGGGGGGGGGTTCTTAGCAAGGAACTCATCGGGCATAGCAGCACGGAAGCGGGCCTCACTAGTCTTGAGGTGGGTGATGAGGTCAGCAACTGTGTGAAAGGAGGCCAGGTCGGGGAACAGGTAGGGGAGTGAGAGGCGGCCTAGTGCGGCAGAAGCAGGTGAGGAGTAGCGAGCAACGACAGCGGTGTACAGTTCCTTAGCAGTCTTGTGCTGGCCAAAGTGCTCGCGCTCATCTATCGGCAGGGAGTTGCGAATAGCAAAGCGAGCGTGGGCGTCACGAGTCTGCCACTGTGAGCGGGCAGTGCTGTCAGCAGTAGTAGGAGGGGCAGTAGCATGGCCGAGGGCATGATCGTACAGTGAGATGTCCTCCTTGGCAGTGAGCTGTAGGAAGAGGTGCAGGTCATCTAGCCAGGTGTCAAATTTCACTGGGCGGCCCTCAGCATCGAAAGCTAGCACAGGAGGACTAGCCATAGTAGCAGCAGTAGTAGCAGTAGGTGCACCCGAAACGTAGTAGGCAGCCCGACTCAGGTAGGGCGGCTCGGTCCAGAGAAGCTGCACAGTACGGGCGGCGCGGCTCGGTTCAGGTAGGGCGGCGCGGCTCGGTTAGGGCGGCGCGGCTCGGTTCGGGCTGCGTGGCTCGGCTCGGACTGGGCGGCTCGGTTCGGGCGACTCGGTTCTGGCGGCCTGGTTCTGGCGGGGCCGTGGCTGTCGCGTGCGGGGCGTTAAGGGGCGGCAGGTAGGGTCAACGGTGTAACCCACTACAGCCTACACAACTTAAACATGCAATGTTTGACAGCGGACGCAGCAGCTGGTGGAGACGACATGGTGGTTGGCAGGAATGCGGAAACAAGTGAAGGAGTGGGTAAGGAGCTGCGAGCTGTGCAGCCGCAACAGAGCGGAGCTAGAACGCGGGAGGAGAGAACTACAGTCGCTACCGATCTGCGGATTGGGATTCTGCTGGTCGCTGGATCTCGCAGGGGAAATGCCGCTGAGCCGACGGGGCAAGCGTTACATTCTCATCATGATCGAGCATGGCAGCAAGTGGGTGGAGGTAAAAGCGCTGCCGAGCTAGAATTCAGCACGGATAGCCGAGGCCTTCGAAGAGCAAGTGCTAACGCGGTTTGTGCTCACCGACCAAGGTACCGAGTTTCAGGGACACTTGGACCAACTGCTGCAAGAGACGGGCATCACCAAAGGAGTACGTCTAGGTACCGCCCACAGAGTGACGGCCTGATAGAGAGGTTCGTGCAGACACTGAAGAAGGGACTAAGAGCCTACGGAGAACAGTACAAGCGGGACTGGGACTTGAGGCTACCCTGGGTGACCGCCGGATACCGCTTCAGCAAGCAAGCGGCACTGAGAGACATGTCGTCGTATTACCTGCTCCTGGGAAGAGAGCCCGTCCTCCCCATTGATGCTCCGAAGCTGCTGACGGACACCGTACTCGTGGGGACGGAGGAGGCATGGGTCGCGGTGGCAGAGGCCCAAGCTAAATACCTAAGCGAGCTACTGCCGACGGCTCTAGAAAACATGCACGTGGCTCAACTGCGGGATGTGCAGAGGTACCGCCAGAGGGGAAGCAAGGGAAGGGACGGGAAGGGAGGAGACATCCTGCCTGGAGGCGAGGTCTATCTTAGGAAGGCGAGGGGGGATCTGCTAGACATCGGGCTCACAACAGAGAGGTGGAAGGTGCGGGAAGTGAAGGATTCGGGCGTAATCGTCCTAGTGGGCGCCAAAGGGGAGGAGTGTAGAGATCACATCACTAACGTGGCCGCACCTAGTCCCAGGCGGGTCGGGGGGGCGGAGAGCTTCCCTCTCAACGGCTGTAAGGATCCATCGGCTAACCCTGGAACCAGGAGCCGAGGAGAGGGCAAGTGAGTATGACACGAAAGGCAGCAGAGAGGCCAGAGGGAGGACACGGAGCTGAGGAACGACGCCCAAGCAAAGGAGGGCCTGGGAGGATTTGGCAGATTCCGACAGCTGTCACGCAATTAATAAAGGCATCAGAAATAAGATAGAATAAGGAACCTTGATCTTATTGTGTGACAGGGTAGTGTAGAATATCTTGTAGCGAGCACACGAGGTCGGCGGGAAGGACCGAAGGGGCAGTGGCCCTTGTAGCGGGAAAAACGGAAAGTAGGCACAGTCAAGAAGCAACGGTACCATCAAGAATGATACTTAGGTACGCAGAGAGCCGTGTGGCCTCTGCTTGCTTGTATGTTTTCTCAATTAGCTAAACGTCTGCCCAAACCCTAGCTAGAGAAGCCAGTTCAAGCAAGAGTCAGCCGAGCTAGTCAGTGAGTGACGAGAGTGTCCCAGAGCACTTTCATTAGTGAGTATGACAGGAAAGGCAGCAGAGAGGCCAGAGGGAGGACACAGAGCTGAGGAACGACGCCCGAGCAAAGGAGGGCCTGGGAGGATTTGGCAGATTCTGACACTACTGAGTCTACTCAGGTGGCTGCGTCTGGTTAGGTGTCTGCGTCAGGTCAGGTAGCGGCCCTCTGTTCGTGTCGCCTCCTCTCGCACCAGACTCTCCTCTGGCACCACTGCCTTGGTCACCCCTCCCTGCCTCGCCTTCATGGCATGCACTCCTGCCTGCTTGCTCTGATCTTCCCAGGCCGCTGCCTCCCCTCCCGCCCTCGCCTGCCCCGCCCTGCATTCCTTGCGTCAAGGGGCGGCAGCGCGCCGCTCCTCATTCCTCCTCGTTTCCCCCGACGACTGCTCCCCTGCAGACTCTCCACATGGACGTGTGGGGCCCAGCCCGTGTCCGTGGACAGGACCGCGAGCATTACTTTCTGCTGGTTGTTGACGACTACTCGCGTTACACCACGGTCTTCCCCTTGCGCAGCAAGGGGGAGGTCCCTGATGTTTTGATCCCTTGGATCCGCGCTGTCCATCTCTAGCTTCGTGAGCGGTTCTGCCAGGACCTTCCTATCCTGCGTCTGCACTCTTACAGAGGTGGTGAGTTCTCCTCCGACCTCCTGAGGGACTTATGTCGTGGGGAGGGCATCCTCCACTCGTTCACACTTTCGGCCTCCCTGGAGCAGAATGGAATTACTTAGCGCCGCTTGGCTTAGACATTGAGGTGGCTCGTACCTCCATGATCCATGCAGCTGCTCCCTAATTTCCGTGGCCGTTTGCGGTCCGGTACGCTGCGCATCAGCTCAACCACTATGGCACTTCGTCCTTCCTCTGTTCCACTACAAGTTCCCCTGCCGTCTCCTCTGGCGTCCTCTCTTCCTACGTTCCAGACCCTGAGTCTGACCTGGTTCGTGCTGCCAGCCCTACTGTCACACGTCTCCTAGCCTACAGGTGCCTTGTCGCGGCGGTCTAGCTGGCAGGAGCCTCTCTCACCACAACAGCTGCGCGAGTGGTTTACTCGGCGCACCCGCCTTCGGAGTGGCGCTGCTGGAGCTGGAGGCCCTGCCGCTGGAGGCACTTACACAGGTGGCGCTGGAGCTGGAGGCGCTGGAGCTGCTAGTCCTGGAGGTGCTGGAGGTACTGCTGGTACTGGAGGAGCTGGAGGTGCTCCTGGTGCAAGAGGCGTTGGAGCTGGAGGTACTGGGGGTTCTAGAGCTACTGGTCCTGGAGGTCCTACAGGTGCCTCGCCACAGCAGTCTAGCCGGTGAGAGCCTCTCTCGCCACAGCAGCTGCGCGAGTGGTTTGCTCAGCGCACCCGCCTTCGGAGTGGCGCTGCTGGAGCTGGAGGCCCTGCAGCTGGAGGCACTGGCGTTGTAGGCGCTGGAGCTGGAGGCGATGGAGCTGGAGACCCTGGAGCTGGAGGCGCTGGAGCTGGAGACCCTGGAGCTGGAGGCACTAAAGCTGGAGGCGCTGGAGCTGGAGGCCCTGGAGCTGGAGGCGCTGGAGTTGGAGACCCTGGAGCTGGAGGTGCTGGTACAAGGGGTACAGCATAGAGGCGACCGTTTTTCATTCCACAGCCACAATCGTCTCTGTCGCCACCTAGCTCGGTACCTCGCCAGGTTCTTAGTCTCTCGTCTTCTACTGGCCTTACTCCTCCCTTACCGTGTCCATCTTCTGACCAGTCGCAGCCACAGTTATAGCCAGACTCCACACTGCTAGCTCCTTCTCCTTACACTGAGCAGACAGACTCGCTTACAGAGCGTCGTGAGCCTGCGTCTCGTCCTGCCTCGCCTGTTCGCGCTGTTCGCACTGGTCGCCATATTCCTCGTCCGTGTCCTCCTCGTGTCCCCGGCACTCACACTATGACACTTCGTCCTTCCTCTGTTCCACAGCGTGTCCCCCTGTTGTCTCCTCCGGCGTCCTCTCTTCTTGGCATTCCGGACCCTGAGTCTCACTTGGTTCGTGCTGCCAGCCCTACTGTCACGCGTCTCCTAGCCACTGTTGATACTGACCCTTCGTTTGAGTCCACTGCTGCGTCTGCCTTAGTTGCTGAGCTTGTTGACTTTGCTGCTGCGTGTCGTCTCGACTACGCTGCCAGTCTAGTTGCTGAGCGTGAGTCTCCGTCCGTCGGGGGTGAGTGTGATGGTGAGTACGACGACTTTGCTGAGCTTCACTTGCTTGATTCTGCTTTATTATGCATTATCTAGCTTAGCTTTATTTTATTTTGCTTGCTTTTGCTTGATTTCCTAGGTTCGTTGCTTTTACTATAGTTATTATAGTTATAGGCACCAAACTAGGTTGAGTGCACCGAATTCTAGGCTTTTCGGTTGCCACCAAATTGCCTTCTACCGAATTCGGGAAGGCCTTGTTTGGAACCTTCAAGTAACACCTGGGTTACTGCCTTTGTGTCGAGCCTATATATAGCCTCGCCTTGTACCCAGATGGATCATTCAATAGAAATATCTTTCCTGAACCAGTTCCTCACAGTGAGTGTGCTCTTGGCACGGATGTCATTGAGTGTATTGCAGCTGCTGTACCTCATCTCGTGGCCATGCTGCTTGCACCCGAGGAAGACCTGGATGCGCTAGACATCCCGACCCCGCGCTCTTACGCAGAGGCTATTACGGGTCCCTACTCCTCTCAGTGGCAGACAGCCATGGACGCAGACATCGCATCCTGGAAATCCACAAGCACTTACCTCGACGCAGTTCCCCTTCCTGGGGCGAACATAGTCGATGGCATGTGGATTTTCAGGGTGAAGCGGCCGCCGGGTTCTCCACCTGTCTTCAAGACTCGTCACGTTGCATGAGGCTTTAGTCAGCGATAGGGAGTTGATTCCAGTCCTTCTCCCGTAACCCGAAGATGACCACTCTTCAGGTGCTGCTGCACGTTGCCGCTCAGCGTGACTACGAGCTTCACTCTCTTAACTTCAGCACAGCTTTCTTACAGGGCAGCCTACACGAGGAGATCTGGCTGCGCCGCCCACTTGGCTTCACTGGGTCGTTTCCTGCAGGTACCCAATGGAGCCTCCGACGGCCAGTCTACGGTCTCCGCCAGGCGCCTCGTAGATAGCACGACGCACTGAGGACAACACTTGCGGCTCTTGGGTTTGCTCCTTCGACTGCTGACCCGTCGCTGTTTCTACGCACCGAGTCTTCGGTGCCGCCGTTCTACATCCTCGTATATGTCGACGACTTGGTTTTTGCCACTGCTGACACTGAGGCACTGGCCCTTGTGAAGTCGGAGCTGCAGAAGAGACACACGTGCACAGACCTGGGTGAGCTGAGTAGCTATCTTGGCTTGCAGATCACCCAGGACAGAGCACGGCGCACCATCACCCTGACTTAGTCACACATGGTGCAGCAGGTCCTTCAGCGCTTCGGCTTCCAGTTCTCCTCGCCACAGTCCACTCGTCAGCCTACCAGTCACTCGCTCTCAGCTCCACCTTCAGACGAGTCCGTAGAGCCGAGTGGCCCGTATCCAGAGCTTGTGGGCTGCCTCATGTACCTAATGACCTGCACTCGACCTGACCTTGCATACCTTCTTAGCATCCTGACACGCTACGTTGGGCCCGGGAGACACCCGCCTGAGCACTCGGAGGCCGCTAAGAGGGTGTTTCGCTACTTGTGTAGTACATTAGGCATTGGGCTCGTGCTTGGTGGACGGGGTCAAGTTGTCGTCACTGGACACTCAGACGCATCTTGGGTTGATGACATGGCTCACGGTTACAAGTTCAGCCTTGGCTGCGGCTCTGTTTCTTGGCGGTCTACATGCTCGTCTTCTGTTCTCAGCTCCAGTTGTGAGGCTGGGATCGATTCTTCCCTCTCTACTCCTGTCACTGACTACTACCGCACGTACTGTCCTTTTCTCTCGCGTGTTCTCGCCTCTCTTGTTACGGACCCTCGTGCCTCTCTGTCCTCTGTCTCCACCCTTTCTGCCGTAGTCACTGAGTTCGACACTACTCGCCGCCTTGACTACGCCCTTGGCTACTCCTCCTACCAGTCCTCTGGCCATCGGGGGTGTGTCTGCCCTTGGCTGTGACGCCCTAGAGGACAGGCAGTTTGAGCTGGAGTTCTTGGCAGCCGCTTCCCCTCATCTCACACTTGGGCTTCTCGCTCTCCTCGTGCTCGTCCCTGAGGGAGACCTTGACGCCCTTGACATATCGACTCCTCGCACTTATGCTGAGGCAGTGTCAGGGCCTTGGGCCTCTCAGTGGAGAGCTACCATGGACGCAGAGATGGCCTCCTACAGATCCATAGGCACCTACGTCGACGAGGTTCCCCCCCTCCCCTAGGGCGAACGTAGTTGATGGCATGTGGATCTTCAGGGTGAAGCGGCCACTGGGATCCCTTCCGGTCTTCAAGGTGCGCTATGTGGCTAGAGGTTTCAATCAGCGCGAGGGAGTTGACTTCTTTTAGACCTTCGCGCCTACCCCGAAGATGACCACTCTTCAGGTGTTACTGCACTTAGCAACACAGAGAGACTACAAGCTACACTCCCTTGACTTCTCTGCTGCTTTCCTTCAGGGTAGTCTACACGAGGAGGTCTGGTTGCATCGTCCCTCTGCCTTCACTGGCACTTTTCCTCTGGGGACCCAGTCAAGGCTCAGGCGACCGGTCTACGGTCTCCGTCAGGCTTCGCGTGAGTGGCACGACACCCTTCGTTCTACCCTGTCTGACCTCAGTTTCGTGCGGTCTTCTGCCGACCCGTCGCTATTTGTTCATCCTGGCTCCTCACCGTTCTTTGTACTAGTCTACGTTGACGACCTGGTTTTCGCCACTGCTGACAGGGTTGCTTTGGCTGATGTGAGGCGTGAACTACAGAAGAGACACACGTGCACTGACCTTGGTGAGCTGCGCCGCTACCTTGGCCTGCAGATCACCAGGGACAGAGCCGCTCGCGCCATTAGACTCTCACAGTCACATATGGTGCAGCAAGTCCTTCATCAGTTCGAGCTTCAACACTCCACCGTACAGCGCACACCTCTTGCCGTTGACCACAGACTCACTGGACCCTTTCCTGATGAGCCGTTTGAGCCTAGTGGTCCCTATGAAGAGCTTGTGGGCTGCCTTATGTACCTGATGACTTGTACTCGCCCAGACCTCGCCTTCCCTCTGAGCATTCTTGCTCGCTTTGTTGCGCCAGGGAGACACCGTCCAGCTGCTGTGAGGGTGGCGAAGTACCTAGCGACGACATCAGGCGTGGGGCTGGTTCTTGGAGGGAGACAGGACGTCGTGCTTACTGGTCACTGTGACTCTTCTTACGCTGACGACACTGAGACTCACAGGTCTACTCGAGGGTACTACTTCAGCCTGGGCTCTGGAGCTGTTTCGTGGAGGTCCACACATTCCTCCTCAGTCTCGACCTCTACTGCTGAGGCTGAGATCTACGCTGGAGCCATGGCTGCACAGGAGTTGCGCTGGCTGACATTCTTGCTCACTGACCTTGGTGCGAGCTCTGCATCGACCTTGTTTACTGACAACAAGGCGACGATTCTCCTCTGTCGAGAGCCGTGACTGGAGAGCATAGTGAAGCACATTAACATCAGGTACTTTCTTCTACGAGAGTTGCAGAGGCGTGGACAGGCTCGTTTCGACTTTGTTGAGTCCGAGGCCAATACTGCAGACTCTCAGAGGAACTAGGCAAGAATGAATGAACTAGCAGAAGATTGGGTACAAATATGAAACCCTAGTTGGGGTTGTACCCCATAATGGCTACCCCACTACAGCCTACAAGCATAATACAGTTTAACACACCCCCATAGGCAAAGTGGGGGAGAACAAAGGGTCACACGACCAGTCCAGCAAAGCAAAGCAAAGCCCAGGGTGGATCACAACGTCACCACACTCCGAGCACAAGTAAAGGCCACAAGGCCAGTTCACATGCAGTGCTAGATATAGTACAAGACAAGCAACACAGTGATCAAAACCTAGCAAGCAAGCAACAAGATATATATAAAGTACAGTACAAAGAATGTCAAGCAGTGAGCAAGTGAGGAAACGTGGACACAAGGCCTAAGGAAGTACAGTGCCGCTGATGATCACTAGGCGGGAGCGCCTTGGTGAAGATATCAGCAGTGTTGGCCTTCGAGTCCACGTACACAAGCCGAAGCTGACCGCGCTGCTGAAGCTCTCGAGCAAGAAAGTAGCGAAGAGCAATGTGCTTCGTCCTGTGCTCCAGTCTGTGCTCCTGACACAAGGCAAGAGCCGCCTTGTTGTCACCGTACAGAACTGGAGGAGAACTAGGCCGCTCTCCCAAGTCAGTCAGCAGGTAGGTGAGCCAGCGTAACTCCTGTGCAGCCATGGCTGTGGCATAGATCTCAGCCTCACAACTAGAGCCGAGAACAGAGGAAGAGCGGGTGGACCGCCACGAGACAGAACCAGAGCCAAGGCTGAAGGTGTAACCCTGTGACGACCGCTGCGTAGCCAGGTCGTCCACCCAAGAAGCGTCCGAGTGGCCAGTGAGGACAACTCTGTCGCGTCCTCCAAGCACCAGCCCCATGCCTGATGTACTGCACAAGTAGCGCAGCACCCTCTTAGCAGCCTCCCAGTGCTCTCGCCTGTGTCTCCCAGGCGCAACGTAACGAGCAAGGATGCTAAGAGGGTACGCGAGGTCAGGTCGCGTGCAAGTCATCAGGTACATGAGGCAGCCCACAAGCTCTGGGTACGGGCCACTCAGCTCTACGGACTCGTCCGGAGGTGGAGCTGAGAGCGAGTGGCTGGTAGCCAGAGGTGTGGCCTGTGGTGAGGAGAACTGGAAGCCGAAGCGCTGAAGGACCTGCTGCACCATGTGTGACTGAGTCAGGGTGATGGTGCGGCGAGCTCTGTCCCGGGTGATCTGCAAGCCAAGGTAGCTACGCAGCTCACCCAGGTCAGTGCAGGTGTGTCTCTTCTGCAGCTCCGACTTCACACGAGCGAGTGCCTCAGTGTCAGCAGTAGCAAAGACCAAGTCGTCGACGTACACAAGAATGTAGAACGGCGGCAGCGACGTGTCTGTGCGCAGAAACAGCGACGGGTCAGCAGTAGACGGCGCGAACCCAAGAGCCGCAAGTGTAGTCCTCAGTGTGTCGTGCCACTCGCGTGGCGCCTGGCGGAGACCGTAGACTGGCCGGCGGAGGCTCCACTGGGTACCAGGAGGAAACGACCCAGTAAAGCCAGGTGGGCGGCGCAGCCAGATCTCCTCGTGCAGGCTGCCCTGCAGGAACGCTGTGCTGAAGTCAAGAGAGTGAAGCTCGTAGTCACGCTGAGCAGCAACGTGCAGCAGAACCCGAAGAGTGGTCATCTTCGGGGTGGGGGAGAAGGTCTGGAAGAAGTCGACCCCCTGACGCTGACTGAAGCCTCTAGCAACGTAACGAGCCTTGAAGACAGGCGGAGAACCTGGCGGCCGCTTCACCCTGAAAATCCACATGCCATCGACGATGTTCGCCCCAGGAGGGGGAACCTCGTCGACGTAGGTGCCTGTGGACTTCCAGGATGCCATCTCTGCGTCCATGGCTGTCTGCCACTGAGAGGAGTAGGGACCCGAGATCGCCTCTGCGTAAGTGCGCGGAGTGGGGATGTCTAGTGCATCCGGGTCTCCCTCAGGGGCAAGCAACGAGGCCACGAGATGAGGTACAGCAGCCGCGAGAGAGTCAAAGTCCTCCTGCCTGTCCTCAAGGACGTCCGTGCCAAGAGCACACTCACCCCCGACGGACGGAGGACAGACAGACGCAGACTCAGACTCAGCAACAAGGCGAGCAGCGTAGTCTAGACGACAGGCAGCAGCAAAGTCAACTAACTCAGCGACCAGAGCAGACGCAGCCGAGGACTCAAAGGTAGGGTCAGTGACAACAGTAGCTAGGAGACGCGTGACAGTAGGGTGCTCAGCACGATACCGGTCAGACTCAGGGTCCGGAACAGCAGGCAAAGAGGACGCAGGAGGAGACGGCAGAGGGACACGCTGAGGAGCAGTAGAGGGACGCAGAGTCATGAAGTGAGTGCCTGGGACAGGAGGAGGACACTCACGACGGACACGACGACCAGTGCGAGCAGGACGGACAGGCGACGCAGGACGAGACTCAGGCTCACGACGCTCTGTAAGACCTCCTGTGGGACCAGTGTAAGGAGAGGGAGCAGGGAGAGGCGAGGCAGGCGGTAACTGTGACTGCGGCTGGACAGTCGGAGGACACTCTACGGAGGGAGGAGGACAAGGAGGAGGAGCCTGCCCAAGAACCTGCTGAAGGAGCGGTACGAAGTACGGCCGTGGCCGCGCAGCGGCTCAAGAAGCAGAAGAGACTCCAGCGTCCGGGTCCCCAGCACCAGCAGCAGCGCCACCGCTCGGGTCCTCAGCTCCAGCAGTAGCTCCACCAGGTGGGTCCGCAGCACCAGCAGCAGCACCACCCCCAGGGTCCGCAGCACCGCAAGGAAGAGCACCCCCAGAGTCGGCAGCTACAACTCCGCTAGCGCCGCCAGCTCCAGAGTCCCCAGCTCCAGCAGCTCCAGTCGTAGTGCTCCCAGAACAACCAGTCCCGGCAGCTCCAGTACCCCCAGCTCCAGCCGAGCCACTAGGACGGCGAAAGCGCCGGACGTACCAGTCACGAAGCTGCTGCGGTGTGAGAGACTGCTCAGCACCCCGAACCGGAGCACCCCCAGACGCAGCAACCCGAGGCTCCGTAGGCTCAGTAGCAGCACCCCCAGGCTCAGTACCCGCAGGCGCAGCACCCCCAGACTCAGCACCCCCAGACTCCGCACACGCCGGCTCAGCACCCCCAGTCGCAGCACCCCCAGGCTCAGCACCCCCAGGCGCCGAACTCTCAGGCACAGTACCCTCAGCTCCAGCACCCGTAGTCCCAGCACCCCCAGGCCCAGCACCCGCAGGCTCAGCACTCCCAGCAGCACCACCTGCAGCAGCACCTGAGTCACCTGTGACCTCGACAGGCTCAGCGACAGGAGGAGGGTCTACCTGAGAGACACCTGAAGGAGCAGGACCCTGAGGGGGAAGGGGGTCTACCGGAGGGGGGCAGTACGGTAGGGGAAGAGACGGTAAAAAGGGACCGACTCGTCAAAGGTGACGTCCTGAGAGGCGAAGACCCGGCGCGAGGTGGGGTGGTAAAACTGCCAGCCCGGCGCGTCAGGGACAAAGCCAAGGAAGACACAGGGAAGGGTGCGGGAGGAGAGCTTGTCCGCGGACGTATCGCGGACAAGGGCACGAGCACCCCACACCCGGAAGCGCGACGCATCGCCAACCTCCCCCGTCCAACGCAGAGTGGGCGAGGTCTCCGGCAAGGAGACACGGGGCCAGAGGTTGAGCTGATGCGCGGCGTACCGGACAGCAAACGGCCACAGAAAATGGGGAGCCGCCGCGTGGACCAAGGAGGTACGAGCGACCTCCATGACCAGGCCAATGCGGCGCTCAGCAACCCCATTCTGCTGTGGGGAGTCCGGAAGCGTGAAGGTCTGCTCGATGCCCTCCGCCTGACAGAAGGTCCTCAAGAGGTCGGAGGAAAACTCACCACCTCTGTCAGAGTGCAGACGCAGGACAGGAAGATCCGTCCGGAAACGGCGGCGGAGCTGGAGACGAACTGTGCGGATCCAAGGGATCAGAACAGCAGGGACTTCACCCTTGGTGCGCAAGGGGAAGACCGTGGTGTAACGCGAGTAGTCGTCGACAACCAGCAAAAAGTACCGCTCACCGCCCTGGCCACGAACGCGGGCTGGGCCCCACACGTCCAGGTGGAGGGTCTGCAGAGGAGCCTCTGTCGGGGGGAACGAGGAGGAGTGAGGAGCGGCGCGCTGCCGCCCCTCGACGCAAGGAAGGCAAGGCGGCGCAGGCGAGGAAGGGAGAGGAGGGAGGGACCTGGGAAGACCAGACACAAGGCGGCGACGGTGCATGCCACGGAGGCGTGGCAAGGAGGGGTGACCCAGGCGGTGGTGCCAGAGAAGAGTCTGGTGCGACAGGGAACGACACTCACAGGCGTGGGCCACCAGACCTGACGCGGACACCTGACCGACAGCAGCGACCTGAGGAGACGCAGTGGTCAGTGTGTAGAGACTCGACCCCGGCCGACGAGTAAACGTAGCCAGGTGACGGCCGGTCCTGGAGCACGTGCAGATCGCCACATGCTGTCCTCCAGGGGTAAAGGTGTCAACCCACTGATCCTGGATGACAGCGTTGCTCACCAGGTTCGTCGAGAACGAGGGGAGGTGGAAACCCGTCAACGAGCCAGACGGAACCGCCGGACAAGGGAGCACAGTGGTGGACTGGGCAAGGACTGGGCCCCCAGAGGGGTCAGCCAAGGAGACTAGGACCGGTGCAGGAAGCGGTGTGAGCTCAGTACTGTCTCGAAAGAAGCAGCGGGAAGCACCTGAGTCAAGGGTGAAGGTGTGACAGGTCTCAGCCGGTGCAGTACCTGAGAGAGCAGTCTCTGTGGGTGCTGTACCTGAGAGAGCAGACTCGCAAGCAGCAGGGACAGTGCTGGAGGGAGCAGGTACAGGGGGCACCATACCAGAGAGAGCAGACTCACTAGTACCTAGGGCAGCGGGCCCTATACCTGGGTCAGGCGGCACACACAAGTAACAGTCTCCCTCGGCACTAACAGTCAATGCATACATGGCAGCAATAATAGCATCATAGTCAAGAGCAAAGATATCAACACCAGCCCTCATCAGCTCAGCCCAGCGAGGGCGCTCAACATCCTCGCCCATCTCCTCACGCCAAGCGTCGTCAAGGCGGAAGAAGCAGCGGTACTGAGTGTGGAACTTTCCACACGTCTGCCCCTTGCGATCACCTGTGCGAATGACATAGGAACAGCGGCCACTGCCCCCCGACGTCCCACGCTGAGCAAGCCACTCACGAAGCTGCTGGGTCGACTGGGGACGCTGCTGCTGCTGGGAGCTCTGGCCCGAGCCGGTGCCTCCACTCCGACCTCCACCGCCGCCACTACCTCCGCTCCGACCGCCACCACCGCCACCGCCACCGCCACTACCGCCACCGCCGCCACTGCCGCCGCTGCCACCACCGCCACTGCTCCCGCCGCCGCCCCCGTCTCCACCGCCGGCCCCACTCCCACCGGCACTCCCGCCACCGCTCCCTCCAGCACCGCCTCCCCCCCCACCTCCCCCACCCCCTCCCCCCCCAGCGCCACCCCCGCCACCCTTGCCCCCCTTGCCCTTGCCGGTGCGGCGCCTCCCACCAGGAGCAGAAGCAGCGCCAGCAGACTCAGCACCAAGGAAGTCAACAGCAGCAGCAGTAGCATAGGAGGGAGCGAGGGGAGAGGGAGAGCACCCCTCAAAGATGGGGGTGCGAGGAGCGCCGCGAGCAGCACCAACAGCTACAATGCTCTTCTCGGCTGCTAGCAGCTTCTCCTCTAGGAGGGCGACAGTGAGCTCAGTGGGACAGCGAGCAAGGAAATAGTCGCGCACTGAGCTGAGGGTGTCAGGGAGACGGGTGACTATGAAGTGGAGTGCCCAGTACAGGGGAGGGGGGTTCTTAGCGCAGAACTCGGTGGGAAGGGCGGCACGCAGGCGAGCATCACTAGTGCGAAGGTGGGTGATAAGATCGGCGACTGTAGCAAAGGTGGACAGCTCAGGGAACAGGTAAGGCAGCATGAGACGGCTAAGCTCGGCTGTGGCAGGTGAGGAGTAGCGAGCAACGACAGCGTCGTATAGGGCTTTAGCGGTTTTGCAGTCGCCAAAGTGCTCTAGCTCAGCTAACGGCAGGTGACTGCGAATAGCCAGGCGAGCTGCAGCGTCACGAGTCTGCCACTGTGAACGTACACTAAGCTCGGCTGTGGCAGCAGGAGCAGCGGCAGCACCAGACGCGTAGTCATAGAGGGAGATGTGGTCCGTGCTATTGCTCATAAGATACAACTGCAGGTCGTCGAGCCAGGAAGTGAACTGCACGGGACGGCCCTCAGCATCGAAGGAAAGAACGCGAATAGAGGCCATAGCTCAGGCGTGAGGGCACAGCAGAGCAGCGGCAGCAGCAGAGGGGACGCGCTAGAGCGAAGCTAGCAGCCACAGCAGGAGCAAGCGGCGGTGCACAGGCAGGGAGCAGCAGGCGAGGCGGGCGGCGCTGCAGGCGGGAAGTGCGGCGGGAGGGTTGCGAAGCGGGCAGCAGGGCGGGCGGGCGACGCGGCGAGCGGGCAGCGCGGCGGGCGGCTGCGAAGCGGGCAGCGGGCGGGCGGGCGACGCTGCAAGCGGGCAGCGGGCGGGCGGGCGACGCTGCAAGCGGGCAGCGAGGCGGGAGGGCGACGATGCGAGCGGGCAGCAGGCGGGCGGGCGACGCTGCGAGCGGGCAGCGAGCGAGCGGGCGACGCTGCGAAGCGGGCAGCGGGCGGGCGGGCGACGCTGCGAGCGGGCAGCAAGCGGGCGGGCGACGCTGCGAAATAGGTAGCGGGCGGGCGGGCGGCGCTGCGAGCGGGCAGCGAAGCGGGCGGGCCGCGAAGCGGGCAGCGAGCGGGCGGGCGGGCTGCGAAGCGGGCAGCGGGGCGAGCGGGCTGCGAAGCGGGCAGCGGGGCGAGCGGGCGACGCTGCGAGCAGGCAGCGCGGCGTTCGAGGGGCGAGCGGGCAGCGTGGCGGGCGGGCGACGCTGCGAGCGGGCGGCTCGGCGGGCGGGCGACGCTGCGAGGGGCGCGCGAGGGCGCTAGCGAGGGGCGCGCGAGGGCGCTAGCAAGGGGCGCGCGAGGGCGCTAACGAGGGGCGCGCGAGGGCGCTAACGAGGGTGCGCGAGGGCGCTAACGAGGGGCGCGCGAGGGCGCTAACGAGGGGCGCGCGAGGGCGCTAACGAGGGCGCACGAGGGCGCTACGAGGCTAGGGCACGGGGTAGCGTGGTAACCGCATGCGAGCGGTGGTGGGCCCTTAAAAAAAAAACGGTCGGTAGGTCCTAGGGACCTCCTGCTCTGAATACCATCTCAGAAGAACTAGGCAAGAATGAATGAACTAGCAGAAGATTGGGTACAAATATGAAACCCTAGTTGGGGTTGTACCCCATAATGGCTACCCCACTACAGCCTACAAGCATAATACAGTTTAACACAGACATCTTCACCAAGGCCTTGCCACCTTGTGACCACCAGAAGGTGTTGTGTGCAGTTAGGTCTTGTTGACACAGGTTCTCACCTTGCATAGTCTTTAGTTCTCTGCTTGCTTTGTTTGTACAATTTATATATACCTCTGTGAACTCTTGAACTAGCCTCGTGGCTCTTTTGCTTGTTCTCGGAGTGTGTGGTGACGTTGTGATCCACCCTGAGCTTTGTTTCTTTGTGACTGGTCTTGTGACCGTACACTTTTGGTTTTGCTTGACACCCCTCACTTAGAATATGGAGGTATGTCAAATGTTGTAGTCTTAGTGAGGTGTGTTATAGGGGGTACAACTGTTAGGGTTAGGTTTATGTACCCCAACCAACCTTAGTCAAGCCAACACTTTCATTTCTGACACTTGACCTCAAAACAGAGTGAATGTAAAATGTTTGAGATGAATAATTAACAAGCAGACATAGGCATATTAATAGTAATATAGGGGAATGCGAAACGACCTAGCAAGCCATGTACTTTAAGGAGCACATTCCCTTATTCAAATTCAAAACCAACCGTTGCGACTCGAACATTTTCGAACCTGTTCCCGCCATTTCCCTTGCTCCTGCAGCTGCCCGATGCCGTCTGCTCCGACGTTCCACATGCTCTGTAACCGTACGTGACTCTTCGCGTTATTCTGCCTCTTCGCATTCAGCCTCGATACCGTGTGCTTCACTTGCTGCGGTTCGGAGTGCACAATCTCATTATACTATCCGTAACACCCCCCTTCACTCCTGGCCGTAGCTCGACTTATCCGGCTTGACTACCCCGTAGAGTTCGGAGCAGTACTGGTACTGTTGACATGGCAGTCGCTTCGTTAGGAAATCAGCTACCATGTCACCTTTTGGGCAGTAGGTCAGATCCACCTTCCCTTTGTCCACCTTGTCTTTGACGAAGAAGTACTGCATCATGATGTGTTTGGTGCGATTGACGAACCCAGGTTTGTTCGCGATGCTGATTGCGCTTTGGTTGCCGCAGTGCACGCGAAAGGTGGGCGTAACTAGAATTTTCGCCTCCTGTAGAAGTTCCTGCAGATAGAGTCCTTCACGAACTGCTCCTGTCGCAGCGATGAACTCAGCTTCGGCTGATGACAGGGCAACAAGCTCCTGTTTCTGCGAGTTCCATGAGATTGGTCCTGTTGGCTCGAGGAAAAACAGGAATCCAGTCCTGGACCGTCGATTGTCGGGGTCTGCTGCGCTTGTGATTGACGTCTACGTAGCCGATAAGGTTAAATGATGGAGTTGGTACTGTTGAGTAGCAGATCCCAATCTTGGGCGTGGAAATGAAGAACTGGTTTGCGAGAGTGCTGGGCCAGTTGGCTCGCGATGTAGGAAAGATCAGGCCTGCAGGTAACAGAGGCGAAGAGCAGACATCCCAGCTGCTGTTGGTAAGTCTGGATTTCCGCAGGGGATAGGGCTTCATTGTCGGGTTTGTGGTTCCGTCCGGGAGAGCGGTGTAGACGCAATGTTGAAGCGTTTGCCAAGCTCCTCTGCGTACATAGCCGCTGAGAGGTGAATGGCTTCTGGTGCGTAGGAGATATTGAGTCCTAGAAACTGCTACACGTCATAGTTGCAGGTGATGTCGACGCGCCCTGCCAAATTCCTTTCGAATTGTTCGAGTAGTTGATTGCTCTAACTTGTGTAGAGCGAATTGTTGACTTAGACGGTGAGCAGAATGTAATCTTCGCGGAAATCGCGGCGGTACATTCCAGGATCATAGGGCTGCTGCTAAAGCCTATTTCAAGCAGGATGTTGTGCAGGTACTATTGCTAGAGCCTTGGCGCCTGCTTGATCCCGTAAAGGGACTTTCGACTCTGGCACACACGCGAGTCCCCTTTGCCATATGCATGCGGCTGCTCCACGTAAATGACCGCATCCACTAACGCGTACAGAAACGCGTTCTTCACGTCGATCTGGCGCAGCGGCAGGTACCTTGTGGCTGCGATGGCGAGCAGAATTCTCAGGGAGGTGTGACGGCTGACCGGCGCAAATGTTTGGTCAAAGTCGATCCCATGCCTCTGATCGTAGACGCGCACCACCCAGTGCGCTTTAAATCACTCGATCATGACGTCCGCTGTGGTCTTCACGCGGAAGACCCATTTGCCTAAGAGGATCCTTTGCAGCGCGGTCGACGGGCACCCACGTCTCACGAGACTCGAGCGCCTTGATATCTGCATCCATCGCCTCTCGTCATTCTTTGCTGTGTGGTCCCTTGAGGGCTTGGCGCAAATTCTTCGGCTCGATGACACGTGGCGCCGTTGAGGTGGCGGTGTGAAGCAAAAGAAGTTGCTGTCAAGAGACGGTGCTGTCGTGGCGATGCTGCGAGATGACCTCCTGCAGATCATCATCATCACTCTCTGGTTCAGGTGGCGCTGGTGGTGCTGCGCCTCTGCCGCTTCTCCCAGCTCTGCCAATTGCTCCTCCAGGGGAATCGTCGTCGTCATTATTGTGGTCACCTCTTGTGAACTCGCCCCTGTTGTCTTGCTCTAAAATGGCCGCAGCTACTTCATCTTTGGGCGTTGCGTAGCTGTGCCTGTCATTCGCGTAGACGCAGTTTGCATATATCTGTTTGTTGTGCGGAATTGCTCGAGGGAGAGCCGTTCGTAGAAGATAATATTCCCCGCATGAGTGATCTAGAATCATCCATGCCTTGTGCTCGTGGCTGATGTCGAGGTAGATTCCCTAGCGTGCGCGGCTTGTGAAGCCACACGCGCAGCATGGATGTGTACCCCTTCATGTGCGGGGACAAGTTACCGGTGATGGCGGTGGTTGATAGCAGGTTGTGCACCCTCACATAGTGGTGCATCGTGTCAGTCCAGTATATCGGCGAAAGCTTTGATTGCTTCATCAGCGCTCGTACCTTCGTCATGAGCGTGCGGTTCGTACGCTCTGCTACGCCTTGTTGTTGGTGTGCGTAAGGAAGGGAAATGTGATGCTCAATTCCCTTCTGCGCCAGGAAATCTTGCAGGGCCTTACTCTTGAATTCTGCTGCGCCGTCCAATTGCCTGATTTTCAGCTTCTCTCCAGATTTCCGCTGCGCGTGCGCCAGCCAGAGGCGGAACACCTCGTATGCTTTGCTGCGCCCGTCTATGCTCACGATCCAGACGTAGCGCGTCCCAGCATCGACAAAGGTGAGCGTGCATAGCTATCATTCATTTCGCACATTGAAAAAGTCACTGTACACTTTGTGTAGTTTGGGGTAGGGTTAGTTCCTGGTTTGAGTAGCGGGAACGGCTGGTGACTCAGTGCAGCTTCGGGGCAGACGGTGCAGTTGCGCGGTTGCGATGTGCCTCTCAGTTCGATGCCGTCTGGGCATAGGAGTGCGCAAGGTGTGGATACTCCTGCGTCGATGCATTTTTTCGGCGTTGCGCGCGAGGGATGCCCGAGGCGCTGATGCCAAAGATCATCGCTCGCGCGGAATTCGGATGTGCGCATGTAGCGCGTGCGCACTATATCGAGGTCTTCTTCTGGTACTGGAGCAGGTTCTGTTGCTGCTTCCTCGGTTTCTTCTTCGTCGTTCGCCGTCGTTAGCATCAGTGCGAGAAACTCCCTGTCGAGAATAATTGAGAGGGAGATGTTGGTCCTGGGGATAGTTCTAGGGACAAAGTTTGGCTCGCACGGCTCGGGGTCTGGTCCATAGACAGTGCAGCGAGGGGTAGAGGGCTTGTTGCCCAAGTCGATGGTGTCCCAAGGGTCGCGGTGCGGCTGTATTTCAGGTGGAGGTTGTTGGTGCAACCCTACGGTTTGCATTCGGCTTGTTGTCCGTGTGCGTGTGCGTGCATGCGTGTGTGCATGGAGTGGTATGAGTGCATGAAATAAATATATATTTCATGCTTATAGTGGTGTGTGTATGATGGGTCATGATGTCGCATATGTGTGTCGAGTCAATAGCGAGTTATCGCTAGCCGCATGTTAATGCGCTCACTTGTGTCTCGCGCGCGGTTTCTATTTTGTCGTGTGTCCCGTGCGCGGTTTCTATTTTGTTTTATGTCGAACGTTCGACGTGTCGCAGGTGTTTGCAGCAGACCCATCAAGAACTCAAGGTTGAGTTTGAGATGACGAACCCGAGCCTTGGTTTCAAGCTTCAAGTGTTTTCGAAGCTTGCCAAAAGGGTACACCTCAAGTGTTTACTCGTAACTCTTCCTAGCTGTTCGTAATTGTGTCTTCTAAGACTATGTTGCTGCCATAGTGCCGTTCGCTCAAACCGACGCTGTGTCGTCAATTCTTGATGAAATCGTGCGATCTAAATTGCTTATTGTAGAGGACGTCAAAACGCTCCAGATACAAGTTGAATGAAGTCAATTGGAGCTTTGAACAGATCCCTATGAACGTTTAAAGCCGATGTGCAGAAATCTGACTGCGCACTCTATCTTTCGTTTTAGGCACATTGAAGCCTACTGTGACTACAACAGAGGTAACGCAGGTGCAGGGCGGCGCGGGGGACGACTGAGGGGAACAACAGCAGGTTTTGTCTCTGCTTCTCCTTCCCCCTTTTGGTCCTCGCGGGAAGTTCCCCAGCCTTCACCGGAAGTGCCACAGCCGCTTGTCTATCCGCCAGATGCGGTGCCCCATCCGCCGGTGTCGCCGCTAGTGGCGGCGCCCCATCCGCCAGTGTCGCTCGTTCCCCATCCGCCGACGATTCCCCACCCCCCTTCATTGGAGACGCTCGTATCTTCCTCGGCGCCCCCACTTTAAGCGAATGTTCCGCGCGCCTCGGCAAGACTCTTTTGGCGAAGCTCTTCTGCTTCGCGGCGTGCAAGTTCTTCTTCCTCCACGGTAAATTTCTTCGTGGGGTCACACATGTGGGGGTAGATTGCCAGAACTACTCCTTTGCGTAGGGACGTGCTCTCCCTTTGTCGTCAAAGGCTCCGCGGCGGCGTCCACGCAGGGTACTCTCGAGACGCTCAGCTAGAGTGTTGGGAAGTGTCTGTCCTGGCTCTGGATTTGGCGGGCCGAAGACTCCGTCTGTCACAACTTCGAGTTCAAGAGCTGACATGCCTTCTTCAGGCGGCGCGTGTCGCTCAGCTTCGGCGATGGCGGCGAGGCCACGGCCGGCGATGGCGCTCGTTGAGGCGGTGGGCATATGGCAATACCTGCAGATTGTCGTCTAGGTCGGGGTCGTGTAGTGCCAGCTCGCGTGGGTGAGGATGATGCGGCACCCACGGCCTCCTGTCAGGATGTTTACAATCCCTGCGGTGAATGTGCTCGAAGCGCAGTGGAAAGAGATCAATCAGCTTGTTTGAATCGCCGAGGCAGTCGGGAATATCAAAGTCGAGGATGTAAGTCCCGTTTTCGGAGTGAGCTCGTCTGATCTGCCTGTGTGATGTCGGCGATAAGTAGTGTATGTCGCGCGTGTCGCGATCCGTGCTGAGTTCGACGCCGCAATCCATGAGTTGAGCGGCGAAAACTAGGTTAAAGCGCAGGTTCTGGACGATGAGCACATCGTTCAGTAAGATGTGCGTGCGGCTTCCACGTGCTTTGAGCACGACGATGCCTTGCGCGCACACTTGTGCGCAGGCGATTGTTGTTCGCCACGGTGACATAAGTGACCGTGGGAGTCGGGTTGCCCTTGGAGACAAAACGCTCGGAGCGCACCATGTGCTGGCCGCAGCAGCTGTCCAGGTACCAGGTGTTGTGGCGCTTGTTGTCGTCACGTGCGAGCAGCGCCAATCGCGATGTAACAATATGCGGAGTGTCAAACTTCAAGAATTGCTCGCGCGAGATCCAATCGATCGATGCCGCCCGCGAATCAGGTACGCGCGGGGGGCTTTTAAGCAGCGGGATTGGGAGGTTCCAGTCCTTGTTGTTGTCGTCGCTGATGTCGTGACGTGTGCTGAACATGTTGTTGTTAGAAAACGCCTCGATCGCGCTGGCTCTGGACAGCGTGCGCAAGCGGCGACGGCGAGATCCACCTGTCATGGCCATATTCCCCATGTCGTTGCAGATTGGAGCAGGCATTGTCGGGTGTTTCTGCTGATGCTGAACCGCTGGGTTCAGGTTGCGCGATGGGGGTTGATACCCCTGGGCTGGGCGCGTGTCGTTCCGTGCGTCTTGACGCCCGGACCAGGTGCTCAGATTAGTCTGGCGAGTGCGAGATCGGGATTTGCATCGATCTGCCAAGTGCCCAAAATTTATGCAGATTTTGCAGTAGAGGGGACGCGGCCGTCGCTCCTCCGTGTTCTCTACATAGAAGGCGAGGCGTTCCCGGTCTCGTCGCGGCACTGGTCGCTGCTGATCCATGTCTCTTTGTTTGATGAGAAGGGCAGCGCATAGGGCGACTTCCGAGATAAACCCCTGCTGTCAGAGAACAGCCTTGCAGGGCCTCCATTCTGGGCCGAGCCCTTGGAGCACAGTATTCACGAAAATCTCCTCCGAGATCGTGCTCCCCAGTTTCGCAATTTGATCGTGTAAACTCCTACAGCGGTTTATGTAGCTGTTTGTCAAGATAGTAAGGACAGTGAGAAGCCATAGCTAGGGTTGACCTAGCTAGGCAAGTAAGAAATGAACAAAGGAGGGGTTACACTAGCAAGAATGGGGATACAAATAGCAAACCCTAGAAGGGTTGTACTCGCTATAGAGCACCCCACTACAGGCTAGAGCATAATATTCTGACACACCCCCATAGCCAAAGTGGGGTGTAATCAGCAGAGCAAGCAAAGCAGTACAAGCTCAGGGTGGATCACAATGTCACCACACATTCTGAGCACAAGTTCAAGAAGCAATAGTTTAAAGTTCACAATTATGAGCAAAGCTAGAGGTAGTCACAGAGGGCAAGTGAGGAGGAGGAGGGCTGGCGAGGGGAGAGAGGAGTGGAGGCGACGACTGAAGCTGCAGACACACGGGCAACAGACGGCTCTGGTGCAGCTCTAGTGGCTACCGGGAGCAAGGGCCCCGGAATACAGGAGTAACAGGCTCTGCGTCTGATCAGCAGCGACAGGAGCAACGGACCCACGGGCGACAGGTGCAACCGGCTCTCTGAGCTACCGGTGGCTATCAGAACCCCGGAATACAGGCGCTGCAGACGACACGACGGCTGCCTCCACCCAACCTCCTCCAACTGTCCCACACCCCCCAACACACACCCCCTGCTGCAACCCCTAACTCCACTCCCACGTCACCCCCCTAGCACCACTCCTTCGGCTCCCCACACACCCACCCCCCTCAGCGGCAGCTGCAGCAGTGGGAGACGGAGGAGGAGGAGGAGCAGGGGACGGCGCACACTCTTGCACCCCCATAACCGCCACCCCCACACTCGCCACCCCCAAACCCTAAAACGGGTGGCACGGGGCAGGAGCGCGGGGGACGGCGCGGGGGACGGCGCGCGGCCCTGGGGCAGGCTGCCCGGGCCGCGCGCGGGCCTGGCGCAGCCCGTACGGGCCGCGCGCGGGCCTGGCGCAGCCCGTACGGGCCGCGCGCGGGCCTGGCGCAGCCCGTACGGGCCGCGCGCGGGCCTGGCGCAGGTCGCGCGGGCCGCGTCGGGCGACGGGGGGCGACGCGCGGGTCCGCGGGCTCCGTGACGGGCGACGGGGGGCGCTTCGACGGGCGACGGGGGGCGCTTCGACGGGCGACGGGGCGGTCGACGGGAGGGGGGGAAGCGCGGGTCCCCGGGGTGACGCACGAGGGAGGAAACCGCCGCGCGCCTCGGGGCCACGGCGGGCAGAAAACCGCCGCGCGCCCCGAGCGCGCGGCGGGAAGAAAAAACGAACATCGCGCGCCACGGGACGCGCGACACACAGGAAGGCAGCGGAAGCAGGCAGGCTCACAGGCCAGGAGCGTAACCGCTCTGATAGCATGTCAAGATAGTAAGGACAGTGAGAAGCCATAGCTAGGGTTGACCTAGCTAGGCAAGTAAGAAATGAACAAAGGAGGGGTTACACTAGCAAGAATGGGGATACAAATAGCAAACCCTAGAAGGGTTGTACTCGCTATAGAGCACCCCACTACAGGCTAGAGCATAATATTCTGACACTGTTGGCCTTCTCCGCTGAGGTCATTTTCGTCTCCAGTAGCTGCTGGAGCAGGCGGCTCGATGAAACCGAATCTTTCGGTTGGTATACACCGTTCAAGTGGCGCAAAGCGTCGAGGGCTAGAGCATGTAATGTTTTGTACGAGCGTATGCTCAGATGCTATGCTGGCGATATGTTGTGCAATAAAATGCCGTACGCCATCAGGGACTGATTGTAATAACGCGCCCTTGTGTCAACGGTGTCTTCGGCAGGCCCCACGTAGCTCCTGTCGAAAAATTGGAATATTTGTGCGGTCTGCAGCAGTAGCTCTTGCTCGAAGCTCCATGTATAGAAGTCTTTGCCGTCAAAACACGCACTTGTCTTTATTTTTGATATTCTCAGGAACCTTGATTGCGCATTGAGAATTGCTTTTTCGCTAGGACGGGGAGTCTTGGGTGTTGAGCCATTTGTGTCGAGGGAGAAGGTGTGCGGGGCGGTATTCTGGCCGTTCGAGGCCAGTCGAGTGGGTTGGGAAGATGTTCCCGCATTGCCATTCCGCAATGTTTTGAGTCCTTGCTCCAAGCTGGTGAGTAGCTAAAGCAGTTGTGCAATGACGGCAGTTCCAATCGTCATCGTTTCCTCGGTTGTTGCAGTCGGGTTGGACTGTGCTTCAGCGGTCAGATTCGTCTGACCACCAAATCCTCTGGTCATCCTTACACGTGAGCATGTGCTAGACGCCACATTTCGTTCGCCGAGTGTTTCGGAGGTGGCAGTGTGAAGGATTCTCGAGTCGCTCTCATACCATGCTACGATCAGAAGTTGATCGACCCTAGGATCACCTCGGGAAGGTTCGCACACAGTTGATAGGTAGTGGTGGGCCCTCAGAAGTCAGCCTTTTTTCTCTGATTTGGCAAAAAAAATCTGATTTTCAGACTCTTTTTTTGTACTAAGGCTGAATTATCAGACTTTTTTTTAGGGGAAACGGGAAAATGCTGTTTGTTTCTAGTGTACATTGGTATTTTTCTCTGATTATCAGAGTAAATACTTGTACCAACTCTGATTTTTCAGCCTAGCCCAGAACCAATCTGAGGGCCTGCTCAAAACAGAGAATGTAAAATGTTTGAGGTGAATTAAAAACAGGAAGATATAGGTATATGAATAGTAGTACATGTTAGAATCCATAAAGTCGCTAGAGTAGAGGAAATACTCTAAGGCGGGGCAGTTGGTCACTCAGAGGTAGCACTTCTGGCCTGGCACATGGTGCCACTGCGGCGGCCGAGGGAAAGCCGGACACAAGGATTCAAATTGTGTAATAATAGCAAGGCATTACATTCTGTTATATAGCAAACGCATAAGGGAAACGGTTACTGTGGCGCAACTGTATAACAGTTGCGCTGCGTCGCTTGGGTTGCCTTGTTACATCCGAGCTGGCGAGACTTTTCAGCTTCGGCTATGGCGCGGTATCCTGCCGCGCCCCGCAGGTCAGTTTCGCGTGCAGCCCACTGTAGAATCTGACGCTTCGGTTGCCACGAGGGTCGCGACCACTGTACGTGGTCGCGCCCCTGTACCTTTTTAGTCCAGTCAACACCCTCGATATTGAGGGCTTCGCTTCTGCACTTCGAACAGTGCAGTACAATGAAACATTACATTAAGAGGATTGAGTTCCTCATTTGCTAGAAGGACCGCATGCCAACTAAGGAGAGCTGGGTGCCCCTGCCTACATCGAAAACCATCCTGCCCTGCAAGTGTACCTGAGGACCCGGGGTTTCGGCGATATACACGCACTCGCGTAGCGGAAAATCTCGTGGGATGTTCACCTATATCCTTTCGATCCTGATACCCCACGCCATCAATCATAGAAGCGATTTTGAGCTATTGATTGGGTGTGTGCTTTGCAGATGGGAAGTATGTGTGAGGAGAGAAGCCGCAATGGGGTGTGATTCAACGAGGTACATAGGAGCCTATCAACCCGGGTATGCTTTGTACAAGGAAGGTATATTAAACCTATCAAACCTGAAGCTACTAATTTCATACAAAGAATATTCCTGCTTGGCTGGTCCACTTGGAAAACATTGCTAAACCCAAAAAAGAGCAAACGAAGGGGAATGGAAGCTGGAAATTTCGAGGTGAGAACCTTGCAAGCTCGGAAGCAGGCGCCTCACTAGAATACCACAAAGTCCTCAAGGCACTGCTTTACAGGTTCGCCGCACAGCAAGTAATTCTCGGGGAGGAACGAAGACTCAGGGTAATTGACCATGGCGTCAGGAATGGCCCCCTCGAGCTGGTTCCCTGCAAGATACACCTCTTGTAGCGCCTCGGACAGCCCAAGCGCGGTGGGAATAGATCCTTCAAGCAGGTTCCAGGAAAGGTCCAGCATGCGCAGGCTCCGCAGATTCGCGATTCCCTCGGGAATGGTGTCGTTGAGGGCGTTGTGCGAGAGCGACAGGTGCGTGAGGACGGAAAATTGCGAGAGAACGGTGGGGATGGCGCCCGACAGCTGGTTGTAGGAGAGGTCGATGCGCTCCGCCACGCCCGCGCACGAGTCCATGCTGGGAAGCTCGTCGGTGAATCCGTTGCTCGCCAAAACCAGCTCCTCGGGACACTTGCTGATCGGAGGGAACTTGCCTGGCGGTTGGAGGAAGAGAGGGGAATGGACGAATGTATGGGGAGGGAAACGGGGGGCTTAGGAATGCGTATTGACTGAATGGCAATGAGGAAAATGGATCTGAATAGGGCCAAGGCACTCACGGAACGGAGTGACCCGAACAGGGACCCTGCAGTGACTCACTGCACCTGCTGCATTTCCTGGTCGGACCAGCACCTGCTGGTGCCATGCATGTCACGCACTCACCCGACAGCCTGTTGCTGCTCAGGTCCAGCTTCACCAGCCCCTTGCTAGCCGTCACGGGCTCGGGCACGCTCCCGGACAGCGCGTTGCGCGCCAGCACGAGCTGCTGCAGCCGCGAGAGGTCGCTAATCTGGCTGGGAATCGACCCGGAAAGACGGTTCTTGGCGAGGTTCAAGCTGACGAGGTCGGTGAGCGCCATGAATTCGTTCAAGCCGCCTTTCAGGTTGTTATAGCTCATGTCCAGCATGTACATGGGCACGTTTTGGAACATGCGCGCCGGAATGGAGCCGCGCAGGTCGTTGTGCGACAGGTTGACAATCATGAAGTTGAAGAGCGACGCCAGCTGTCGCAGGTCGCCGCTCACGTGGTTGTAGCTCAGGTCCAGGAAGAATTGCAGCGTCCTGTCGCCGCGCGCCGCGAACGCGCCGGCCGACGATCCGGACAGGCGGTTGTGCGGCGCGTAGAAGCTATAGAGGCTGGTGAGCGCCTGGAACGCAGGAATGCGCCCGGTGAGGTCGTTATACCCCAGGTTGACGATTCCGAGATTGACGAGCGCGCTCCACTCGGGGGGAATGGCACCGGTGAACCGGTTGTGGCTCAGGTCTAGGATCCCTAGGTACTTGCTGCTGGCTAGGTGCTTCGGCAACGCGCCGCGAAGTTCGTTCGCGGAAATGTCGAGGAAGGCCAGCCTGCTCGAGGCCGTGCCAGCGGGGAAACTCCCCGCCAGGGAGTTGTGCCCCAGGTTCGCTTTGTCGAGACGCGGGGGACTCAGAAGCGCGGACGGGAGGGAGCCGGAGAGGGCGTTGTAGCCGAGGTCGAGGAGCGTGAGCGCTGTCAGCTGCGTTAAGGACTCCGGAACGCTGCCGGCTAGCTGGTTGTTGCCGGCCGCCAGGTGCCGGAGGCTGGACACGTTGAACCCGAACCCCGACGGCAGTTCGAAGGCGAAACGATTGTAGGAAAGGTCGAGGAAGGTGAGGAGGCTCATGTACAAAAGCGCGGTTGGCGTGTCGGAGTGGTTGAAACCATTCGCGCGCAGGTTGAGGTGGCGGAGGTTTGACAGCGCGCTCATCGCCATCGGAAGGTCGAGCGCAAGATGGTTGTATGATAGGTCGAGGTACGAGAGCGGCGATGCGTACGCCTCGTTCTCGGGTGGCAAGTTGCCTTCGAGGTTCGTGTTGGAGACGTCCAGGTACTCGAGCGAGGACATGGCGAGGAGATTCTTGGGAATGACTCCCCCCAATTGGTTGTTGCTGCCGAGGCGCAGTATCTTGAGCTTTGGTAGGGTAGTGAGCGTCGTGGAAATCCCCCCAGTAAAGCTGTTGCACGACAGGTCGAGAGAGACGAGATTTCCGAGCTTCTGAATCCGCGAGATGGCGGTCTCCAAGGAGGCCTCGATCTTGGGCGTCGGCGGCCATTCAGCGCACGGCGATATCCTGAGCGACGCAACGGTGGCGCCGTCGTCGCCGCAGAAGACGCCTCTCCACGTGCCGCCGCATACGGACGTTGCGGGGTCCCACGAGGTGAGGAAAGTTGCGCCCACCGCGTCCTTGAGGTCCAGGAGAACCATCCCGTCATATTCCAGCCTGAACGCGGAGAGCACGCGGGCAGAGACAATTAATGTCACGAATGCCGCTGCTAGCAGCGGACGGAGTCGGGGTGCCGTTGACGCAATCATGTTTCGACTCTGAGTAGCTCTTATGCTGGCTGCCGCGTGAGGGTGTCTCGAGCGATGATGGCCAGGGGTGATTGTGGCTGGTGAGGCGATCGCTGGGCAATCGTTGGGTTGGACGTGTTGGTTTTGGCTGGTCTTTCGACGACCTAGTCAAAGCGGGGACCAACAGAGACTTAATTATGATTGGAAAAGTGAGCGGATGGTTGCATTCGGCATGATAAGCAGCAATGTGTGTGTGAATGACGGACGAAATTTGCTGGGATCTGAGTTACGGGGTGAAGCTGAAATAGTATAAATTCCCCCCTCAGAGGGAAATTGGTTTTGCGGGAATTGCACAAGCTGGACATCGAGGCGCACACCAAGAATTCAGCACGACGTGGAAGCAATGAACAGATGAAGCACAAAGATTACAGCACGGATGTGTTCGTCAACAGAGTAACCGCTCGCACCATCATCGTCAACGTGCTTGTCGTCCACTCCAGGGCAGGAGAAGGGAGGTGCTTCTAGTGTAGGGCCATTTCTTTCGTTTTGCATTTTGGAAGATGATCATACATACTGTATAAAGATTAAATGCCTTATTTCGTGGACCTTTTTGTTCGAAGCATTCCCTGCCGCGTTCCGAAGCTTGGTTGCGGAGCCAGGAGGGAGGTTGAACGATGATCATAAGTTGACGCCAGGTAACATGTCACCAGCTGGCACCTCTTCGCAACAAACCGCCACGAACGAACACGTTCTGCGAAACGATCTCGCCTACCATGTGCTCCTAGCTGGCGAACCCCTTCGCCTCGGCATGAGACTCGCAGCGTCGTCGAGGGGCACTGCCAGCATGAGGGGCATGCTGACATGGACCAACATCCACTCCACACAGGGTGCCCCTTTTTGTTCGGCAAGAACTCTCAAACAGCAACCTAATGGCAAGGCCAACGAGGCCAAGAAATGAGCATAAAAAAGCGTCCCGTCACATCATGCTCCAAGCATGCCGCCCGCGTCTCTCACTCTCCTCGCGCAGTGGTTGAAAACTCCACAGCACGCGGGCTCTTGCTTGTCCAGCCAAGCGCATGTCCACTAAAGCCATGTCCGCAAGCATCCACCGCAGCAAATCTAGACATGTGGAGCCATGTGCTCTAGTTGGTATGGTTGCGCCACTTATGCGCGCCGACAACTTGCTTTCTTGGACATCCGCCGAGCAGCGAGCGCTCTGGGAGCAGCGGATTCGAAGAGAGCAGCTAAGGCAAAGCTGTCCCGTCATAAGACCTCAAATCTCCTAACATCTAAACACTCATTCGCAAACACCCATCGTATCTCTCATGCGACTAGACTTCTCCACTATCAGTCAACTCTCAACGCGACATCTGAAGCAGACACTCACCCTCCTCTCCTCTTTCACACCTTGCCAGTGCGTGCAACCACCACCTCATCCCAATGGCTTCAAAGCGCCTGCTCTTCTCCGCTCTCCCCCTCCTCCTCCTCTTGTCTTTCCTGGTTCCTGCCTCGCGGGCTGACGACACGTCCGCAGTAAACGCGATATTCAAGGCCGCCGGCGCGTACACGAGCGGCGGGTCGCTGCCGCCCGTGTGCGAGCGTGGGGGCATCACCTGTGAGAAGGAGCGCGTGGTGCGGATGGAATTCTCGCAATGCAGCGACCCGCCCGCCCCCGCCAGGCTGGACGGCACGCTGCACTGGGCGCTGGGGTCGCTGGGCAGCCTGAGGGCGCTCAACCTCTCCTGCAACAGCCTGCGGGGGGGAATTCCCAGCACGCTCACCAAGCTGCAGCACCTCACGGCGCTGGACCTGAGCTTCAACCGCCTGCGCACGCGCGTGCCGCGCTACCTCTTCCGCATCCCCGCCCTCCACACGCTGCGCCTGCGCAACGCCGGCCTCTTTGGCGGGCTGCCCGTGAAACGAAAGAGCTTCTCACGCACGCTGCGGCATGTAGACCTCGCGCACAACCGCCTGTGGGGCTCCCTGCCCAAGTCCATGGCCAGAATGCGCAAGCTAGAGAGCCTCGACCTGAGCTTCAACCGCCTCAGCAGCAGCATCCCCAAATCCTTCTCCCGCATCACATCGCTCCAGAGCCTCGATCTGAGCTTCAACCGCTTCTCCGGCAGGCTCCCCGCGGGGCTGACGGCGCAGCGCAGCATGGTGAGGCTGAGGATGGCAGGCAACCGCTTCACAGACGTCATTCCCGCGGGGCTGAGTGGGATGACGCAGCTCAGGGTGATGGACCTGAGCCGCAACCAGCTGCGCAAAGGCATCCCTGCGGGTATCCTCAAGATGCAATCCCTGGAGGAACTGCGCCTTCACCACAACTCCCTCAGCGGCACCTTCCCACGCCAGACTCCCTGTCCCACAGCATCATGCACTTGGACGTGTCACACAACCAGCTGTCAGGACTGCTCCCAACGACCGTGCAGAGCCTGGGTAACCTGACGCACCTCAACGTGGCGTGGAACAGCCTCGAGGGCACCGTGCCCACCGCTTTGAACGCGCTGCCTCTGCGCCACCTGGACCTCAACCACAATGGCTTTAATGGCTCGCTTGGGGTGACGGCCCGCGATGCGCTGTATGGTCGGAGCAACCGCTTCGACGGCGTGGTGGGGGAGGCGTTTGCCGATGGAAACAAGGCCCCGCAGAAGGTTCTGGACCTCAGCTACAACCTGCTCACCGCACTCAACCCCTTCCGAAACTGGAATTTCACGGAGCGGATCATCCTCTCTCATAACGCCATCCAAGAGACCGTGCCTGTGAATTTCCTTGTCGATGATGCGGCAGCGGGTGGCACGCGCGCCAAGCACCTGGACCTGAGCTTTAATCAGATTGGCGGCACTTTGGAGCCGCTGAGCACGTTGACTGCGTTGACCAGCCTTGACCTGACGGGGAACCAGCTGACTGGAGGCGTGCCCACGTGGGTGAGCGCGCTGACGAGGCTGCGGCGGTTGCACCTGGGGGCGAACCAGCTGGGCGGGGCACTGCCTGCGGAGCTGCTTGCTGGAGGCTCGCTGTATCATTTGGACGTCAGCAGCAACGGCCTCTCAGGTGCGCCATGAGGAGGGTTTGTGAAGGGGGGACAATGAACGGGGGAGGATGGTGGGGGAAGGGCACGAGGGAGAGGAGGGAAGGGAGTGGAAGACAGGAAAGAAGACGGAGGGAAGGATAGGATCCAGGAGGGCCCACAAGCTGTATGACCCTCCTGCTTCGTGCCCAACATTCTCTGTATTCAGATTGTCACCAGCCTTTCCTCAAAAACCTCCCTCCCTTGCCCTCCCCCCTCGCCCACTCCCCCCCCCCCTCCCCCTCCCCCTGCCCCTCCCTCTCCCCCTATTCCGCCATCCCTGCCAGGCGCGCTCCCCGTGTTCTCCAACTGCCCCGCGGTGCTGAATCTCTCGAACAATGCGCTGGAGGGCGCGCTGCCAGGGGCCATGGACACCTGCCACGCCGAGCTCACGGACCTCGATCTCTCGCGCAACAAGCTCTCCGGTGCCATCCCCGGCGCGCTCGCGAATCTGCTCTTCCTCCACCGCCTCAACCTCAGCCGCAACGCGTTCGCGGGCTCCATTCCCGACGGCTTCGGCGCGCGGCGCGCGCTGCGGGAGCTCGACCTGTCGTATAATCTCCTCGAAGGGGAGATTCCGACGGATCTCGGCACCCACTTGGCGTTGAAGTCGGTCGCGCTGGGCGGGAATCGGCTGTCCGGGCAAATACCTTTCTTGCTGAGCACGTTTCCCGTAGCGAGCTTCAGGCCGGACAACTGGCAGCTGTGCGACGCGCCGCTTCCCATGTGTATCCCTGATATGGCCATGTGACTCGTGAGCGGCTGAAGCGATTTCTGAGTCGACTAGAGAATCGCCCCCATCTACCGTATGATATAGCCATGCTGTGATGAGTGAGCGGCAGAACGCGGGAGAGCGGGAAAATGGCGCGAGAGGATTGCAAAGGTGGGCGGGTGGAGAGACGGAGGAGCGCTAGTCAGTGGATGACGGAATTAGTGGGTGGTAGTAGGTAAGTTGTACTTAGGAAGCGGGCCTGCTAGTTGACTGGCATTGGGGCTTTGGCCTTATTACAGGATGTCATATGAGCTGTTCCGTTAGAAAAACTGCTTCTATTGTCGGGCTTATGGAATTTCTTCCAGCCATAATGATCTTGTTACTTGATTTACCTGTTCTACCCTCTCCACCACTATTGCTGTATTTCCTTACCCTTCGAACATTTGTTCTACTCCTGGATTACTAGAGACGCTGCATGGCAAAAATCCTCATTTGATACCGGTACTTTCATACCGTAATAATCTCGCAGGGTACCCCCAACCCAAGTCCCCTCGTTGCCCCCCTTGTCACCCTCTCCATCCACACTTTCCCCATCCTCATACTCTCCCTTCCCCTTGCTCCGTTCAGCCCATCCCACTAGCCCAACTCCCAGCATTCCTCTAGCCACCAACCTCACCCTGAACCCGATGTAACTCCGTGCACTGTTCGCCTACCCCTTGTGAATTACACCGAGCGAGCTTTTTCTACCCAGCGGGCCAGGCTAGGGTACTGTGGTCATGTCCATGCCAGCCCACCAGATACTAGGTCCAGGAAGACATAACACGCCTGGCCGCTACAACCCATGGTCTCGCCATGCCTGTGCTGCTGCTCGGTGCAGGAGGCAGTGCCGATGGGACAGCACCTGTAGAGTGAGCAAGGGAGGGATGGACGGGTGGGTGCACGCGTCATGGCAGGATGTGCAGCATGCAAATGCATGACACGATGTGTTACGGCACACAGAACATTCGGTGACAAGAAGCGCACAAAAGTGTCAGCCATTGGGGAGGCTGCAAACACTGGGAAGTCCAAACGGGGTGAAGGAGAGGTCCAGGAGGTGAAGGAGAGGTCCAGGAGGTGAAGGAGAGGTCCAGGAGGTGAAGGAGAGGTCCAGGAGGTGAAGGAGAGGTCCAGGAGGTGAAGGAGAGGTCCAGGAGGTGAAGGAGAGGTCCAGGAGGTGAAGGAGAGGTCCAGGAGGTGAAGGAGAGGTCCAGGAGGTGAAGGAGAGGTCCAGGAGGTGAAGGAGAGGTCCAGGAGGTGAAGGAGAGGTCCAGGAGGTGAAGGAGAGGTCCAGGAGGTGAAGGAGAGGTCCAGGAGGTGAAGGAGCATGAGTGCAAGTGCGGGCACCAAGCAGAAGCTGCCCACTGCGGGCTGTGGGCTGGGGGCTGGGGGTTGGGGGCTGGTTGAGGGCAGGCGACTTGCAGTAAGATATCGTGTGAATGTGCTGTGCTGTGCTGTGCTGTGCTTGCTGTGCTGTGCTGTGCTGTGCTGTGCTGTGCGGTGCGGTGCGGTGCTGTGCTGTGCTGTGCGGTGCTGTGCGGTGCTGTGCTGTGCGGTGCTGTGCGGTCCGGTGCGGTGAGGTGAGGAGCGGTGCGGTGCGGTGCGGCGGGGCGGCGCGATGCTGTGCTGTGCTGTGCTGTGCTGTGCGGTGCTGTGCGGTGCGGTGCTGTGCTGTGCTGTGCTGTGCTGTGCTGTGCAGTGCTGTGCAGTGCTGTGCTGTCCTTGGCGTCCAGCCTGTGTCACGGTGCATTGACAGCAGAGCAGACCGCTCTGGCAGACGGGAACCAGGGGCATGCTTGGCAGGCCAGACACAACTGGGCCAGGCAGATACCACTTGTACTCCGTGAGAGGTGGTCAGGCGATTACGTGGCCATTCAGGGTATTGGAAATATAAACCCGCCAGGTTCTATGATCCGTGAGATATGAGGAGGCACCATTGATCAGATAGCACCTTAGGGAGATATTTCCACCTGGTCTTCAGATCAATAATGTGTTCTCGCATGAGCAACAGCAGGTGGTGTTCCCCTGGCGCAGCTGGGTGTAGCAGAGGTGAGAGGGAGAGGCCAGAAGCTCATAGGCAGGTGGATGGTATGGTACAATCCTGCTCCAACATGATCAACGCATGGCGGTGCACCCATGCATGGCGGTGCATATGGATGGGCTGAATTCCTTTCTCTGCTCTTCCTCACCCTTACGCCCAGGCTGCTCTCCCCACCCCATGCTGCTCGCCCTGCGCGCACGTGTGACTTATGCTGACCTGAATATCTCTGTGGTACCCGCCCCCCACGTATGCTGCCACTGGGATCCCCATGCCCACACACGTGTCGATCACCTGGTGGTGGGCATGCCGTGCATGTGAGAGGGCATACACCATGCACCATGCACCATGCACATCACACGTACATGCACATCAGCACATGCACATCACATGCACAGCACATGCACATGCACATGCACTTGCACATGCACATGCACATGCACATGCAATGCACATGCACATGCACATGCACATGCACAGGCACATGCACATGCACATGCACATGCACATGCACAGGCACATGCACATGCACATGCACATGCACATGCACATGCACAGGCACATGCACATGCACATGCATGCCACGGAATGGAATAACACAGAAAATGGGGTGTGAGGCCACTGGGGCGAAGTGGGAACGGAGCAAGGCAGTTAAGGCAGTGGGATGAGGGGAAGGAAGAGAGAGGAATGGAGGGCAAAGTAAAAAGAGAGGAAATGGGACGCATGGATGGTGCGTGGCTGAAAGTCGTTGCCAAGTTGGAGAGAATGGGGTGGCTGGGGTTTTGTAAAGGATGAGTATGTGTTAGGGCATGCGAATCAGGACATGTGCAGAGGAGGAGGCTGAACAGAGGTCTCTCGTATTGAGACATGTCAAAAGAATAGGGCTGTGGAGAGAAGCAAGCATCACCTGCATGTCTCTGCGAAACAGGCCCTGATCAGTGAGGCAGAGCCTGCGCACCATGGGGTGTGGGAAGGGGCAAGGGCATGCGTCGAAAGAGAGAGGTGGAAAGAGAGAACAAGATGATGGAACCAGAGCACCGAGTGAGGGAACATGCGTGGGGGAAGTGCGAGACGCGGAGATGACGACTGGGAAGAGACAGGTTAGCAGGCAAAGAGAGAGATACATGCAACTGCACAAATAGACATACGTATGTGTATGAAGGGAGAGAGACAGGGGAGGAGGGTGGGGGGGCGAGAGACAGGGGAGGAGGCAGGGGGGCGAGAGAGCATACTTGCCGAGAGCATCGTCCTTGTGTGTGAGGGTCAACTCCAGCATTGTACAGCACGAGGTCAGCACCCAGATTAAAGTCGTAATGGCATAGCCGCACTGCAAACCTGAAGGAACCTGGTCACATACTTGCCGAGAGCATCACCCTCGTGAGGGTCAACTCCAGCGTCGTATAGCACGAGGTCAGGGCGGAATGATGCGAGTACCTGGAGATGGAGAGATGCAGGTACGGGAATGCGGGTGAGCGGGAATGCGGGTGAGTAGGAATGTGAATGCACGTGTGGGGGGTGTAGTTGGAAAACAGCGAAAGCCAATTTATCAGCACATGCGCATGCTCACACACAACACAGGTACATAGAACTGTGCAGATGAGCAGAGAAGCATAGGAGCATAGGAGCAGGGGAGCATAGGAGCAGAGGAGCAGAGAAGCATAGGAGCATAGGAGCAGGGGAGCATAGGAGCATAGGAGCATAGGAGCATAGGAGCAGAGGAGCATAGGAGCAAAGGAGAAGGAGCAGATGCACCGAAGGGAGGTGGTCAGCGAGCAGGGCAAGGTACTGAGCGTCCCCAGCGCCCTCTGGTACGTCCACATCCAGGTCGCTGCTCTGATGGCATGACGTGGGAGAGACACTCCGCAAGGGGGTGTCGAAATGTGAGTGTGTCAACAAACGGGTGTGTGGGAAGGAAGTGACACAAGCATAGCCCTTGTTGGCACGTGCTGTCAGCGCCCCGGTAACTTACAAGACAGAATACATGGTAACGAAAGGTACCATGCACAAGCGAGAGGACAGTATGAACGGTGATAAGAGGACAGTATGAACGGTGATAAGAGGACAGTATGAACGGTGATAAGAGGACAGTATGAACGATCACCAATCACTCTCAACCTACTTAAAGATCTCCTCAAAAGCATCCCGGCAATTGCCAATTGATCAGCCATTGCGCCCTTTCAGTACTCCTTTTGAGTCGACTCAGAAGTCAGCCCGATAGATCAACCATTCCCCCCTTTCAGTACTCCGTTAACCAACTGAGCCGTCTCCTGGTCGGACTGCTCTGCATCACTGTCCAGACCTTCTCGGTTCAACAAAGGCGGACGGAAGGAAGGGGGAGGAAGAGGAGAAGCAGTGTGCGGCAGCGGCAGACAGCTGGGAGGGAGTCACCTGCTTGACGGCAGGGAAGTTGGCGCCACAGTGCATGCTGAAGGTGAACACGCTGGGGCATGTCGACAGTATGGCTGCTGTGCCATCGCCCTGTGAGAAGAAGGGGTTTTGACCGGGGACGGAAAGGAGCAGGACAATTTCCAGAGGAAGGGTGTGCAAGGGAGGAGAAGAAAGAGGGAGAGGGAGGGGAAGAGAGGGGGAGAGGGAGGGTAAGAGATGAGGAGAGGGAGGGGAAGAGAGAGGGAGAGGGAGGGAAAGAGTTGAAAGTTAGGAGCTGCAAGGGGAGAGGGGAAGTTGGAAAATGGAGACTGGACGGGGCTGGGGCTGGTGGAAAGAGCAGGATGGGCTCTTTCCATCCCGGGGGATGGGCAAGGGGGCGGGCGGGGGGGGCATCACCTGGTGCACGTCCAGGTCGACTATCGCCACACGCTGCACTCTCTTCATCGCTGCCCTCTCGCCCTCCTCCTCACCCTCTGCTCCCTCCAGCAGCTCTCGCCACACGTCCTCCTGCTCCTCCTCGCCCTCACAAGCTGCGCTTGCTGCTGATGGCGATGCGGGTAACACCAGCGGCAGTGATTGGGATTGCGATTGTGACTGCTTTGTTGCTTCTTGTGTTGGCGGCGTTGCTGCTGCTGCTACTAGTGGCGGCGGGCTTGGTGGCAAAGTGGGTGGCGTGGGGAGTGCAGTTGAGGCAGTGAGGGCAGCGGCTGTGACAGCAAGGTCGTTCAGAATGCAGTAGCCTGATCCATGGCCCCGAAACGCATGGTGCGTGCCTGGTGAATGGAAGGGTTAGGTTGGGCATCAAAGTCGTGGGTAAAAAAAACCTAGGCTACGCCCATGCCGTATCCATTGGCACGGCAGGTAGAGGGACGGTGTGTGCATCTGAGAGAGTGTTGTCTTCTCATGCACATGCACATGCTTGGGTGCTTGCACCCACACCTGTACAGGCGCACGTACATCAACACATGCGCACACACACACAGGCAAGTACACTGAATGAGAGCTGTGTTGGGAAACTTTCGTGGTCCTATGGTCTAGTGGTTATGACGTCAGACTCTGAATCTGAAAGGCCGAGTTCAATTCTCGGTAGGACCTTACTTTTACCGTTTTGCAGGACCGCTCATTTACACCCTCACCCTTCACCCATGCCTTCCAGCCCATTCCTTCTAACCCTCCCTTTTTCCTCTGGACTCAAATCTCACCCATCCAAAAGCAGCACATCCGCCACCTGCCCGCTCACATCTGCATCCCTTTCAACGGCCCGCACACGTGCCCATCCTTTCTTCTCCAAATCAGCCACATTCAGTCCACTGTATTCCAAGCATCCTTACTTACCACCCCACTCCTCTTCCCCTTCCACCCCCCAACAAGAGCAGCATACCTCCTGCTGTGCTGCATGCAAGGCCATACTCCAGTGCCAGCTGTGCCGTCTCCAACGTGCCTGCCACCTGGGAGTAGGGCGGGAAGGAGGAGAGAGTGGGGAGAGAGGGGAGGGAGGCAGGAGAGTTGGGGACGGGGAGGAGAAAGGTGGGAGGAGGGAGCGAGGGAGGACAAAGTTGGGGAGGAGAAAAGGCGGGACGAGGGACGTGGGGAGACGGGAGGGGAAAGAAAGAGCAACGGAGCATGAGGAGGTGAGACTCTGCACACACCTGCTTCACGCAGGAGCGCCCTCCAACGCCCTGTCGCCCTTGCGGCTCCTCACTCACACCCATACCAGCACCTCCCATGCCCCCTACCCCAGCGCACCTCGGCAAGTGTTCTTCTAACGAGGGTGGGCGACCAGGGGAAGCCAATGCGGCGCATGGCAGCAGAGGGGAGCGCGCCCTGGCAGAACTGTGCTAGGTACTGCGCACAGTGCACCTGGGGGGAAAGGAGGGGGCGAGGGGGAAAAGGGGAGGGGGGGTTGAGAAGAGGGTGGGTGGACAGGGGTGGAGTCGACAGGGGGTTTGAGAGAGAGAGTAGAGATGCCGTGCTGTTTTTGCGTGCGGAGAGCACGGTAGCAGGAAAGTGAGGTGTGTTGGAGCCGTGAGTGTGGCGTGCGTGTGGCGTGCGTGTGGGGAAAACGCGTGGCGCAGGGAGCTTGCAGGGCGAGGTGGCGGTTGGTTCAGTGCATCATAGCAGGGGGGAGGTGGGGAGGGAGAACGAGAGCAGCCCACGCAGGCAAGGAAGGGCACGCAGGCAAGGAAGGGCACGCAGGCAAGGAAGGGCACGGCAGAAAGAAATGGACGAACGGGTGGAGGGATCAGGAGCGAGGAAGTGAGAGTTGGAAGGGACGGAAGGGACGGAGGGGAGGGAGGGGACGGAGGGGACGGAGGGGAGGGAGGGGACGGAGGGGACGGAGGGGAGGGAGAGGGGGGAGGGGAAGGATGGGGGGGAGGGAAGTGAGGGAGGGGAAGGATGGGGAAGGATGGGGAAGGATGGGGAAGGATGGGGAAGGATGGGGGGGAGGAAGGGAGAGGACGGACCTACTCGAAGCAGGTCGGAAAGGAGCGGCATTGGGTTGGGGGTGACCACCTGGGAGAGAGCGGGAGAGAGAGGGCGGAGGAGAGAGGGCGGAGGAGGGCGGATGAGAGCGATGGCATGGGAAGGTGGGGCGAGAAGAGACATGGGTTGGGTAAGAAAGCAGTGCATTGCTGAACATGGGGGGATGCGAAGGAGCTGAGCTGAGAGATGAGCACCGGATATCAGTGCATTGCAGGTAATTCCACGCACCCGTCCGCATCTCACTCCCTGACTCCCTGCCGCTTACAGCTTACCCAAAAAAACAACACTATCTCTCTCCCATTCTTCCCACATCAATGCTCTTCCCGTGAGTCGACTCGCACCTTCCTACCGCCCCCATTCAAGTTCTTCCGCAACCGTTCCCCCCCACGAGTACCCCCATTCCTCCCCCCCCCAACCTTCACTTCCCCCTCCGCCGCCACCCCTCCACTGCGCGCGGAACTCGCCTGCGCGGGGCGCACCACCCCTTCCCGCAGCAGCATGGCGTGAATCGCCTCGAACACGCCCATCGGAAACCGGTGCCCCGGCGCCAGTTGCGGCGCGCTGAACAGCGCGTGGTGCACCACCGGCAGCCCCGCGCAGCCCCCCCCGAGCGCGCGCCCGTCCGCTCCGCCTCGACCCGCCGGATCCATGATCGACGACTGCGGACGCGCAGAAAAACTCCGCGCAGGAGCGGAGCGGCGCAGCGGAGGGCCTGGGGGACGCCAAGGGGACGGGGTCGGTGGCGCGCGGGCTTGGCGGACTGGCGGGATGGAAGTAGCGAATAGGAGCCCGTGGCTGATTGCGCGCGTGGCCATGGGCGCGACGCGCACGAGCAGCGCGGCGACGGGCTGGTATTGCGAGAGTCGTGGTGCTGCCAGCATGGTTGGCGTGGGAAGAGTGGGGAGGAAAGTAGATGCGTGCTCGGGCTGAGAGATCGCCCCAACATGGTGGGTACCAGACAAGTTTGGTGGAGGCAAGTGAACATCGTGGATACGCGGTACAGATACGAGTACAAGTTTGTTGGGATCAGCCCGTGGAAAAAAAATTACATTACAACCACTACCATACCACAATGCATTTCTAGCTTTCATTGCTTTGAGACTCCCTGAACCTGAACATGAACATTTATGCATGCACTGCAACGGAACCCCGTTCACCTAATTAAGAACTTGCATCTTCAATCAACAGCGTGACTTTATAGGGATACCATATACAGTGAAAGATTCACAAGTACAAGCCTTCAACGTCATTAGCAACGCAATCCAACACAATGAACAACCTCTAATCGAAGGTATTTGTTGGTACAGTAAGATTCATAGAAGGCATCAGTTTTGGCGAATTGGCCAAAATCGGACCATTGGCTTGCCCCAGCCTGCACGCCTGAAACTCACACCCCTGCCATGAGCACAACCATCAGCAGCGGCAGAACCGCGGCAACCAAAGACGCTCCAGCGGCCCCAGCAGCCTTGGGGGGAGGAGGAGAGGGGCTAGGAGAGGGGCCAGCGGGAGGAGGAGAGGGGCTAGGGCCAGCGGGAGGAGGAGACACAGATGGGGGGGACAGAGACACGACGGTTGGGGGAGGAGCACCGGTAATGGGCGCTGGCAGGGAGGAGGTAGGCGGAGAAAGGGCAGGGGCGGGAGAGGCGGGCACGGGAACAGGAGCAGGAGCGGGGGGCAAAGGAGTAGGAGTGTAGGGGTAAGGAGTGAAGACGTCAAAAGACTCAGGGAAGGGCCGGGTGGCGTTGGAGTAGGGGAAGTGGGCGCAGATGGGCGGGTCGAGGGGGCGGCTTGACACGCCCTTGGCGGCCGTCATGTTGACCGCACCGGGCGGACAGGTGGCGGGGATGGTGAGCGGGTCGCAGGGCAGTGGGAGGACCGGGATCACTGGGGGACCCGAGTAGCACTTGGTGTTCTGCACGAGGGTGGTGGGAGGTGGGAGGTGGGTGGTGGGTGGTGGGAGGTGGGAGGTGGGTGGTGGTGGGAGGTGGGAGGTGGGTGGTGGGTGGTGGGAGGTGGGAGGTGGGTGGTGGGTGGTGGGAGGTGGGAGGTGGGTGGGGGTGGTGGGAGGTGGGAGGTGGGTGGTGGGGGTGGGTGGTGGTGGGTGGGTGGTGGTGGTGGGTGGGGGTGGTGGGTGGTGGGTGGTGGGTGGTGGGTGGTGGGTGGTGGGTGGTGGGTGGTGGGTGGTGGGTGGTGGGTGGTGGGCATGGAAAGTTCAAGCAGCAGCAGTGAGCAGCGGCGCACAGAAGAAGCTGGCGAGAAGCACGTGTGCAAGCAGCTGTGATGTGAAAGTGAGCGACCCGCGTTGACTACCCTGGAGCGCTCTGACTACCCTGGAGCGCTCTGACTACCCTGGAGCGCTCTGACTATGGCTCGACGACCCAAATGGATGGTCTCACGGTGACGGTGGCGTTGAAGCCGGGGATGCGCTGTGCAACGAGCGGCACGAGCAGGTGGTGGACGAGCACGATGTCCTCGGGCGTGTAAAACCAGTCGCTCACCACGGAGTCCCCCACTGCACAGGCCAAGCACCACAGCAAAGCGCAACCACGCAACAAGAGAATGGAAATCGGAAGATGTCAAGAATGGTAAGATTCTGGGAGGGGAAGTCGAAAAGCGCGATGGAAGCGAAATGCCCGTAACCTTGTAGCGAAATCATCATAACCCGGGAACACGGATCTGACATTGTATGGAGTAGCAGGCGCTGTAGATGGTCTGCGTGTACTTGCCAGCATTGTATGGAGTAGCAGGCGCTGTAGATGGTCTGCGTGTAGATGGAGTAGCAGGCGCTGTAGATGCTGCAGATGCGCAGCATGTATTTGCCGGGCTTGCCCGTGACGTAGCTGCCCGAGTCTGCCACACACACCTGGCGAGAACGAGGAAGCAGAAACGGGGCCCGCGACGGGGGGAAGTACGGCGGAGAGGGAGAGGAAAGGAAGGGAATGGGCGCGGTAAGGCGGGGGGAAAGCAAGCGGCAAGCGGTTGAGTGGCGCAATGGTGAGTTAAGTGCAGCAAAGCGTTGAAAGGCACTGTTTTTGTTCGAGTTGGTTTGGTATGCTGGCTGGCTCACCAGGATTGCACTGCACTGCGCAGGCGAGTTGCTCGACGACTTGCTCGCACATCTCATGACCCTTCATGAAGCGACAGATCTGCACGCACGCGACTCTCGTGAGCAAACACACCCGCACACACATGTACACACAAAAACAAGAGTGCTTAGATCCTTCTGCCGAGCAGGTGTGTAAACGAACGCTGTCTACGTCCCTAATTAGGGTTTATGGTTGTATAGATTCCCTCATCCCGCGACCACTCACGCTAGGCGGCACGGTGGAGACGCTGGCGACCTGCAGCGCCGCGGTTACGTTAACGGCGAGCGCCTGAACGGCCAAGTCAAAGTCGGCGCACGCGGCGGCGGCGGCGGTGCAGCAGGACATGTTCGACGCTCCCACGCACCGCGTGGGGGGCACTGCTGGCTTCGTGGGAGGCTTGGTGGCCCCGTGAGCGGGCAGTTGGGGTACCATGGCGTCGCTGCTGCATTGGTTGCCGCACCGCCAGCAGACGAGTCGCCGCCGCCAGCAGCGCCGTGAGAAGCTTCGCGATGAAGCCGCCGCGACTCGAAGTCTTCCTGGCCAGCGTGAGAGTGGCCATGGGCATGGCGAGGGCTGGGAGCCGGACCACCCTCAGCGCAGGTCAGCTAGCCAGCAGGCGGCAAATAGAAACTACTACCACACTGCAGCTTGAACAGGAAAGCAGATGGTGAGTCGACATGAGGGAGGGACCGCGGATCAGGCTGAATTTTGCCGGGTTGCACGTATGTGCTGCTCATGACGGGCGAGGTGAGTGAGGTGAGAGCAGTGCAGGGCCGCACTTAGTCACTGGAGGGAGCAGGTGCGCAGAGAGGGTCACGGGGGGGAAGCAGGATGGTTGAGGTGGGCGATTAGGACTAGAGAGGGGAAGCGAGCAGGATGGGTGAGCGAAAGCGAGGGAGAAGGAGGGATGAGCGAAGGGAGCGAGCAGGAAGGGTGAGTGAAAGGGAGAGCGAGCAGGAGGGGTGAATGAAAGGGAGTGAGCAGGAGGGGTGAATGAAAGGGAGCGAGCAGGAGGGGTGAATGAAAGGGAGCGAGCAGGAGGGGTGAATGAAAGGGAGTGAGCAGGAGGGGTGAATGAAAGGGAGTGAGCAGGAGGGGTGAATGAAAGAAAGTGAGCAGGAGGGGTGAATGAAAGGGAGTGAGCAGGAGGGGTGAATGAAAGGAAGCGAGCAGGAGGGGGGTCGGGGGGAATATCCTGGTGCACGTCTAGGTTATTGCAGTGATGATGCTTGGGTTGGTGACAGTGTTGCTGCTAGTGGTGGTGGCAGTGGCAGTGGCAGGGTGGGTGGCGAGGGGAGCACGGTTGAGGCAGTGAGGGCAGCGGCTGTGACAGCAGGTCGTTCAGAATGCAGTAGCCCGACCCGTGGGCTCAAAACGCATGGTGAGTGCCTGGTGGACAGGCGGGTTGGGGTGGGAGTTAGAATAAAAGTGGGCATCAGGAGTAGGTTAAGGCATGTTTTGGGGACTGGTAGCTGAGAATGACTCGAATGACACGTCGCCCGCCTGCTCCTCCATCCAAAACCAACACAACTGTCACCCGCGCGCATCCCGATCCCATCCCTCCCATCGCTCCGCACGCATCCCAGCACCTCCTGTGCCGCCCGCCCGCCCAGCCCACTCCCCTGCCCCCTACCCCAGCACACCTCGGCGAGTGTTCTTCTAACGAGGATGGGCGACCAGGGGGAGCCAATGCGGCGCATGGCAGCAGAGGGGAGCGCGCCCTGGCAGAACTGTGCTAGGTACTGCGCACAGTGCACCTACTCGAAGCACGTCCGACAAGGAGCAGCGTGCTGGGTGGGACGTGACCACCTCACTGGGACGGCCGAGGAGCGCGAGAGAGAGCGATGATAGAGGGAGCACAGGGGGATAAACATGGAGGGTAACGCGGAGTAGGGAAATAAGGGCAAGATGGGGGGACACTTATGCAGGTGGGAGGGCGAAAGAGCTGGGAGATTAGCATTGAGCAGTGCATTACAGGATCTTCCAAACACCCCTCCCTCTCACAGTCCCTCCCTGCCCACTACGGCTTATCAAACGACACCACCACCTCCCACCCTTCCTCCCAAACATAGATGCCCCTCCCGTCAATCCACTCGCACCTTATCATTGACCTCATTCATCCTTTTTTTCCCGCGAACCCGCTCCTTTCCCCTTCTCTCCCCCGGATTTTCCGCCGTCTCCCTTCCCCCTCCGCGACCCTCCACTGCGCGCGGAACTCGCCTGCGCGGGTCGCACCACCCCCTCGTGCAGCAGCATGGCGTGAATCGCCTCGAACACGCCCATCGGGAATCGGTGCCCCGGCGCCAGTTGCGGCAACACCGACAGCCCCGCGCAGAACCCCGCGCAGCCCCCCCTCTCCCCCCAGTTCCTCCCCGCGCGCGCGCCCGTCCGCTACGCCTCGACCCGCCGCCTCCGTGGTCTACGACTGCGGATGCGCGGCAAAACTCAGCCCGTGTGCGAAGCGGCGCAACGGAGAGCCTGGGGGAAGCGATGGGGACGGGGTCGGTGGTGTGCGGGGTTGGCGGACTGGCGGGATGGAAGTATCGCTAATAGCGACTCGGAGACAACTGCTGATTGCGCGCGTGGCCATGGGCGCGACTCGCACAAGCAGCGCGGTGACGCACGTGGTCGCGGTGCTGCCATCATGGTTGGCGTGGGAAGAATGGGGATGCGAGTGCGGCCTCTGGGCTGAGAAAAAGGCTCGCCGGCAGGTAGCGAATGAGCTGAGGACGCGGTACAAGCTCGGTTTGAGTTAGGGCCCAAGTTGAGTCCCAGTGCGAACAGAACAAAAACAATTTGCGCCGCTAACACAAATGTAAACTCCAGATTGGTTTCCAGTTTCACCGATTTAAACCGTTACTAACCAGCCTGAACATCTCATGCTACCCATTTCCAGCTTATGATTCGCGGCTCAGGACGGTTCCACACGGTGGAGCGGCTTTCAAGGGATTGGTAACGTCCGTGCGGGAGGCGCACGCCTAACCACGCTGGATGGGATAGGGAAGGCAACAATTGATTGGTTGGTGACAAAATCAGCCTATCACAGAGTGTGCCTCCCTAAAGGGGACACCACTTGTGGCCACTGCAACGGCGACGAAAGGGGCAGTAACCGAAAAAGGATTTGTGTACTCTAATGTAATTCTGTCATGCTTCACTAGTCTTGCATTCTCACTCCATGGCATGCTCATACGGTACGGTAGTTGGATTTCCAAGAATGGCAACCACGAGTCTCAAAGCAAACCTCAAACAAAGTTCCTCAACGCAATACGATGCAAGCCACAGTGGGTCATCAGACTCAAAAAAGGCATTTGCTTGTGGCTACTGGACCAAAGCTCAGACCCGTGAGCATGCCCCACGGTCCGCACGCCTGAAACTTATACCCCCACCATCAACACAACCGCCAGCAGCGGCAGAACCGCCGCAGCCAGAGAGGCTCCGCCAGCCCCAGCGGCCTTGGGGGGGGGAGGAGAGGGGCTGGGGACAGGCGGAGGAGGAGATGCAGAGGGGGGAGAGGGGGAAGGGGTGCTTGGGGGAGGAGCAGCGGTGGTGGGGGCTGGCGCAGGAGCGGGGGGTGAAGGAGCAGGGGCGGAGGGCGAAGGAGCAGGGGCGGAGGGGGTTGGGGGACTGGCATTGGGGGGGAAGGGCATGGTGGCGTTGGAGTAGGGGAAGTCAGCGCAGATGGCCGGGTCGATGGGGCGTCCCGACACATTCTTTGCTGCCGTCATGTTGACCGCGCCGGGCGGGCAGGTCGCGGGGATGTTGAGCGGGTCGCAGCAGAGCGGGGTGACTGGGATCACTGTGGGACCCGAGTAGCACGCCGTGTCCTGCACATGGTGGTGGGTGGTGGGTGGAGGGAGGTGGGCATGGCAAGTTCAAGCAGCAGCAGCGAGCCGAAGCGCATGACGAATCGCCGCAGCACGAGCGTGGCAAGGGCGAAAGGAAAACGCGCGCGCGGTGCCAGTGCTCAGATGTGAAAGCGCTGACGTGGCGGAATCGTTGACACTACGGCTCGACCAGCGATCGTATCACACAGGGCGTCGTCTCGCCGGCGACGTCTCATGACACACGGACTTACGGTGACGGTGGCGTTGAAGCCGGGGATCTGCTGCGCGACGAGCGGCACGAGCAGCTGTTGGATGATGTCCTCAGGCGTCACAAACGCGTCGCTCACTACGAACCCCGCCACTGCACACGCACGCGCGCGCCACGGCAATCCGCACCAAGAAAGGAGAAAGCACATCGGAAAGGACACCGGGATAGGTAGACTTGGGAAAAATAAGATATATAAATATATACATAATTTAAATTTTAAAAAAAAGGTCGATTGGTACGATAGTATTGTAACGGCACCAGGGTCAAGGGAAGGGATCTGACCTTCCAGCGAGGAGCAGGCGTCGTAGATGGCCTGGGCGTGGTCCGTGCAGATCTGCAGCATGTACTTGCCGGGCTTGCCGGTCAGGTAGTTGCCAGAATCTGGCACGCGTAGGCGAGAAAGAGGGAGAGAAAGACGAGCACCCGCGACGGGGGAAAATAAGGCGGGAAATGGGAGAGGAAAGCGGGGAACGGGAGCGGTAAAGCAGGGGAAAGGCAAGCGGCAAGTGGTTGCGCGACGCAGCAGAGTCACGTGCAGCAGAGCGTTGTAATAAAAACGTTCGGGATTTGTTAGGTATGCAGCATTATTTTTGGACTTCATTGGATGTGCTGGCTATCTCACCGGGGTTGCACTGCACTGCGCAGGCGAGTTGCTCGACGAGCCGCTCACACATCTCATGACCCTTCATGATAGGACAGATCTGCACGCATGAGACGCACGTGCAAAGGCACACATACACACATACGTATATGCACACAAACAAATGTTTTTCTTGGTCATTTCTTTTGTTTTACCTCAACACGCTTGCGCAGCAGGTGCGTGCAAACGAATGCTGAACGAAACGCATGCAGGCGACGACACATCGTTACATTGATATATCGACTCCCATGTCCCGAGATGTTTTACTCACGCTATTCGGCACGGTCGAGACGTCGATGATCCCCCCCGCAGCGGCTTCCACGGCGGCAGTTACGTTAACGGCGAGCGCCTGAACGGCGAAATTAATGTCGGAGCAAGCGGCGCAGCACGTTAAGTTCGACGCTACCACACACCGCGTGGGAGGCACTGTTGGCGTTGTCGGTGGTTTGCCGGTCAGCGGACAGTTGGGGTACGTCGCTGCATTTGTTGACGGCAGCAGAAGAGTCGCCGCCAGCAGCGCCGTGAGAAGCTTCACAGTGAAGCGACTCGAAGTTTTCGCCAGCAAAGTGGCCATGATGGCAAATGCTGGGAGCAGGGGGGCCCTCGCTGGTCTGCAGCAGGTGGCACTGGACGGACACAACCACACAGCAGCTGGAACAGGATGGCCGAAGTAGGCTGCACTGAGTGAGGGACTGCAGATAAAGAGACTGACCAGGCTGACTGACGCTGGGTTGCACATATGTATCCTGAGTCCCGAAGGAAAGGAGTGCGCCGCAAGGGAGAAAGAGAATCTGGGACGTGTTCACCAAGCCTCTACGACTGAACCACCGACCTCACCGAAATTCCTACTTCGGAGCCATACATCTGGGGCAGCCTAGTTCGTTTCTAGAGGAACCCCGGACTTGCCCCAGTCCAACCAGGCACCCAAACGCCTCAGTTCATACTTCGTTTAGCATACCATAAGAACAGACAGATTAATTAGGAAGCAACATACAACAAGGTCATATCATATCATGATCAGTAATCTTGCTTACTTTTATTTGGTGATGCCCTTAATTCTTTTCCTAGTACTAGTTTAAAAACTCTTCCTTGTTTGGTTACATATTGGATATTGAAATATGTATGTTTTTCAAAATTGTTTCGTTAAGGATCCTATTATTGGAGAACACTAGTATGCTTTTATTAAAAAGAATATGGGTGTTTGAAAATACTGGTATAATGATGAGAAGGTTCAATAATATTAATATAATATGGGTATTTTTTTATTCTATAACGAGCATCCCTTAATGGCAACTAAATTTGGCAACAAGCTTGGAGAGATTCAAAAGTTTGTGTGACAGGGTTATTCATAATTTCCACAGACATTTCTTTTCATATATTTTCTTGGTGTTCGGATTTCATCGAGCATGAGGCCCTTGTCTCTCTCAAGTTCGAACTCGTGTAGGCGTACCCCAAGGTCGAACAGGGCCTACGGGCCCTCCGAATCTACCCTCACTGAAACTTCCAGCCGCGCGGGATGCGACTGGCACGTGTCCGAGGAAGTCAGACCCAAGTCAGACCAACTTCCACGAATCACCACAATCAAAGCACCACCGAAAGGCTATCCCAGAAAGCAGCGGTAGCCCGACGTGGCGGAGACTGGTGTCCCTTATTGGAGGGAAGGTTGCCGAACCTATAATTCGTACTGCTGTGTACGAGGCTAAAAATACCACCTACAGTCACACTGATTCTAGAGTTCTGTTATGCTTTGTAAAACAGAGTTGCACGGAAGAACGAATAAACGAGTTGACAATGCGATGAATGAGGGCACGTGATAATTGATTGACTACCCTTGCTCGGCAAGAACCTTGGAAACACAAGGTTGTGTGTGGGTTTGGCAAGGAAAAACCAAAGGTGATGCGAGGGAGCCACGGTTTCGGTGATGTCGGCCGAACGTGCGAGTCCGAAATTGTGTGGTTGTACGCAAATGAGTACACCCCTGTCAAGATAGTAGCTAGAGGTGAGGAGCCATGCTAGGGTGAAGAGGAGAAAGTGTCGAGAGAGTTTAGGCAAGGAAAGAGGGGTTTCACTATAGCACACAAGGTACATATAGCAAAGCAACAAAGAAGGTGCACCACCAACTCTTAATAATAATAACTACAGTAACTACAGCACGCAGGGTATATATTAAACATATTGTTTGACACACCCCCTTAGCCTGCGTGCAGTAGAAACTGGTGCAGCCAGCACCCCCTGAACGAGCAAACCAAGCGCTGTGGAAGAAGGCAGAGAAGTGAGGAAGGTGAGAGGAGAGGAGAGAAGAGGAGAGGAGAGGAGAGGAGAGGAGAGGAGAGGAGGTGGGGGGCCAGGACCGGCGGACCCGCTTACGAACCTCCTTTTACAAAGGGGAGGTGAGAGAGGGAAGGGAGAGGAGGTGGGCTAGGCGGGCTTGAGCGCGAAAGCTCATAGCGATCCCCCCCCGTTAAGAACCCCCAAGTCCCGATGAGGAGAGGAGGTGGGCTAGGCGGGCATGAGCGCGCACGCTCAATGCGATCCCCCCCCGTTAAGAACCCCCTAGTCCTCACCCCCCTCGTCACTCAACCCCGTCAACCTCACACCTTCCGCACCTGTCTTCTCCCGCCACCCCCTCACCCTTCTGCACTTCTCTCCCCCCCCCCCCTACAGCAACAGTTGCTGCAGGGAGAGAGGAAGAGGGAAGGGAGGGAGGAGTGGCAGGCTCCTCACACCCGCCGCACCTGTCTTCTCCCGCCACCCCCTCACCCTTCTGCACTTCTCTCCCCCCCCCCCCCCTTCTCTACAACGACAATCCCTGCAGTAAGAGAGAGGGGAGGGACGGGCTGCAGGCAGCTCACACACGCCACCCACACATCTCCCCCTCCTCCCCCCCCACGACGGAAGCATCGGAAGGGAGGGCGGGGGGGGGGGGGGGGGGGGGGGGGGGGGGGGGGGGGGGCGGGGTAGCTGCTGCTGGCGCTGGCGGTGGCGCAGGCAGTGGCGCAGGCGCTCGCGCTCGCGCTTGTCACTAGCGTCCGTGCGGGCGCTGGCGCTTGCGCTCGCGCTTGTCGCTGGCGTCCGCGCGGGCGCTGGCGCTTGCGCTCCGCGCTGGCGCAGGCGCTGGCGCTCGCGCTTGTCGTCCGCACAGACGCTGGCGCTCGCGCTTGTCGTCCGCACAGACGCTGGCGCTCGTCGACAGCGTCCGCGCTGGCGCTTGCGTTCCGCGCTGTGGCTGGTGGCAGTCGCAGGTGCTGGCGCTGGCGCGGATCGACGGGCAGGGCGACAGGCGCGACGGACGGGCAAGGCGCACGGGGGGCCGCGATGGACGGGCAGAGCGCACGGGGCACGACGGACGGGCAGGAAAGCGCAATTTCGCCAGCGAGGGTGCGACGAGGCGAGCGTAGCGCGACGGGCCAGCGAGGCGCTCACCATGGGTAAAGAAAGAAGACTTAAACCCGAGGAACGGGTGGCTCTGATAACATGTCAAGATAGTAGCTAGAGGTGAGGAGCCATGCTAGGGTGAAGAGGAGAAAGTGTCGAGAGAGTTTAGGCAAGGAAAGAGGGGTTTCACTATAGCACACAAGGTACATATAGCAAAGCAACAAAGAAGGTGCACCACCAACTCTTAATAATAATAACTACAGTAACTACAGCACGCAGGGTATATATTAAACATATTGTTTGACAACCCCAATAAGTAAAATGAATATTTTCGTACACTTTCCCCCCTTCAAGAAAGGTGATTAATGTACGTAGCTCGCTACATTGCAAGGTAATCACGAAGAATAAAAGGTGCTGCAAGCGATGCGGATGGCACCAAGTCATAGCGTCGTCTTCACTACATCTGTCAATTCAGCAAATCATTAAATCGATGTGGCGCCCACAGCGTCAAGCTGCACGCGGTATGCCAGAAATCTCAACGGATAAAGCATCGGTTGGAACAGGGCGGCCCGTAGGGCGATATTTTTGTGTGCGGTGTCCATTGTGGCTGGTAAGAGAAGCTTGATGAGGCTGACATGAAATGTAGTCAAATAGCTTAGGCTAGGAGCCATAACTAGAGTAGCGTCAGTAGTGTAACATGGTTCAAAGAGAAGGGGTTTTACATGAGAAATCAAGGTCTAAGCTACGGTATATGTAGCAAAACGAGGTACACCACCAATAGAAAATGTCAATGGTCCATTGGAGATCCACGATCGATCCTAGGGAAAAGTTACAGGCACGTCGGCCTGGGGGGTTATGGGCACCCTCACCCGCTACATAAACAAGCCATTTTATCCCAGTGACTGGGATTCTAACAAAAAACCTTGATGATACTATATTAATTGTCTTGCACGTTTTTACGTATAAATAAAAATTCAAGATCCCCCCTTATTTGCATGCAAACTAGCACGTGAAGGGCGCTCTACCCAAAGTGTTCCACTCACCGAGGAGCAGCTGGAAACACCGTGATTTACTCCCACGACATGTGGCCCCTTACGGTTTAACCCTCTTAGCGGATGCCATCTCTGCATCCATGCCTGTCTGCCACTGAGAGGAGTAGGGATTCGTAATCGCCTCTGCGTAAGAGCGCGGGGTCGGGATGTCTAGTGCATCCGGGTCTCCCTCAGGTGCAAGCAGCATGGCCACGAGATGAGGTACAGCAGCCGCAAAACACTCAAAACTCTCCTGTCAGTCCTCAAGGACGTCCGTGCCAAGAGCACATTCACCCCCGACGGACGGAGGACAGACAGGCTCAGACTCAGCAACAAGACTAGCGGCGTAGTCGAGACGACAAGCAGCAGCAAAGTCAACAAGCTCAGAGATGAAGGCAGACACAGCGGCAGAGTTAAAAGAAGTGTCAGTGACAACAGTGGCTAACAGACGCGTGACAGTAGGGTGAGCAGCACGAACCAGGTCAGACTCAGGGTCCGGAATGTGCGGTAGAGAGGACGCAGAAGGAGACGGTAGGGGGAACATGCTGTGGAACAGAGGAAGGACGAAGTGCCATAGTGTGCGTGCCGGGGACAGGAGGCGGACGAGCAACACGACGAACTGTGCGACCAGCGCGAACAGGCGAGGCAGGACGAGACGCAGGCTCACGACGCTCTGTAAGCGAGTCTGTCTGCTCAGTGTAAGGAGAAGGAGCAGGCAGTGGTGAGCCTGCCAATAACGGGAGGCCAGTAGAAGACGGAAGGTCAAGAACCTGGCGAAGCATGGAGTCAGGCGGTGGCAGAGACGACGGTGACGGCGGAGCGAAGAACAGTCGCGGCTGTGCAGTACCACCAGCACCAGTACCACCAGGACGAGCACCAGCAGCTCCAGCGTCTCCAGCAGCTCCAGCACCTCCAGCACCAGCACCTCCAGCACCAGCAGCACCACCAGCTCCGGCAGCTCTAGAATCTCCAGGACGAGCACCTCCAGGACCAGTTGCTCCAGCTCCAGAGCCGCCAGCCCCAGCGCCTCCAGCGTCAGCACCTCCAGCTCCAGCGTCTCAAGCCGCAGCGCCTCCAGCTCCAGCAGCGCCACTCCGAAGGCGGAAGTGCTGAGCGTACCACTCGCGCAGCTGCTGTGGTGAGAGAGCACCTCCAGTACCTCCAGGACGAGCACCTCCGGGACCAGCAGTGCCAGTACCACCAGCACCTCCAGCACCAGCAGCACCACCAGCTCCGGCAGCTCCAGTACCTCCAGGACGAGCACCTCCAGGGTTCAGCAGCTCCAGCTCCAGGGCCGCCAGCCCCAGTGCCTCCAGCAGCAGCACCCCCAGAACCGGCACCTCCATCAGTAGCAACCCCGGGATCGGCACCTCCAGCTCCTAGATCTCCAACTCCACGGTCGACACCACCAGCTCCAGGGCCTCCAGGCCTAGTACATCCAGCAGCAACACCCCCAGTTCGGTACCTCCAGCTCCGAGGTCTCCAACTCCAGAGTCGATAGTACCAGCTCCAGGGCCTCCAGCCCTAGTACCTCCAGGTCCGTCAACGCCAGCAGGTCCAGCACCTCCAGCTCTAGTAGCACCACCAGTACCTCCAGTACGAGCACCTCTAGAGCCAGAAACACCAGCACTCCCAGTGCCTCCACGACGAGCAGCAGTAGCAGCTCCAACCGCAGCACCTCGATCCGAAGTACCTCCAGCAGCAGGACCTCCAGCTCCAGCAACACGACTCCTCAGGCGGGTACGCCACGCAAGCCACTCTCGTAGCTGCTGTGGTGAGAGAGGCCCCCATCGGTAAAAGAGACTCGGAGGAACGCCAGCAGACTCAGCACCCCCCGACCCAGCACCCTCCGGCTCAGCACTCGTAGGCTAAGTACCCCCAGGCTCCGCACCCCCAGGCTCACCTCACGCACAGGCTCAGCACCCCCAGACGCAGCACCTCTAGCAACACCACTCCCAGCAGCACTAGAGTCGATAGCAACCGGCTTCAGGGGCAGCGAAGACGGTCGAGGTGGAAATCCCGGAGGGGTCTCCATGCGTGGTGAGCGGCGAGGGGCCGACGCATCGTCGGCACAACGTCACCCCCCTCAGGTGGGCCAGAGGTGTCGGAACCAACCTCGAAAGGCTCAGCCAAGGGGAGTGGGTCTACCTGAGACACACCTGAAGGAGCAGGACCCTGAGGGGGGAGGGGGTCTACCGGAGGGGGACCTGGAGCGAGGAAAAGCGGCGGGGGAGGGAGAGGGGCAGTGCGGTAGGGGAAGAGACGTTGCGGAAAGGAACCGACTCAGGCTAAAATGGGGAGCTGCAGCGTGGATCAAGGAGGTGCGAGCGATCTCCATGACCAAGCCAATGCGGCGCTCAGCAACCCCATTTTGCTGCGGTGAGCCCGGAAGCGTGAACGACTGCTCGATGTCCTCCTCTTGATCGAAGGCCCGCAAGAGGTCGGAGCAGAACTTACCACCTTTGTCAGAGTGCACACGCAGGACAGGCAGGTCCGTCTGGAACCGCCGGCGGAGCTAGAGACAAACTGCTCGGATCCAAAGGATCAGGAGAGCAGGGACGTTACCCTTCGTGCGCAAGGGGAAGACCGTGGTGTAACGTGAGTAGTCGTCGACAACCAGCAAAAAGTACCGCTCGCCGCCCTGTCCACGAACGCGGGCTGGGCCCCACACGTCCGTGTGGAGGGTCTGCAGGGGAGCCTCTGTCGGGGGAAACGAGGAGGATTGAGGAGCGGCGCGCTGCCGCCCCTCGACACAAGGAAGGCAGGGCGGCGCAGGCGAGGCAGGGAGGGGAGGGAGAGACCTGGGAAGACCAGACACAAGGAGGCGACGGTGCATGCCACGTAGACGTGGCAAGGAGGGGTGACCCAGGCGGTGGTGCCAGAGAAGAGTCTGGTGCGACAAGGAGCGACACGAACGAGAGGAGGCTACCTGACCTGACGCAGACACCTGACCAGTAGCAGCTACCTGAGGAGGCGCAGTCGTCAGTGTGTAAAGACTCGACCCTGGCCGACGGGTAAACGTGGCCAGGTGACGGCCCGTCTGTGCACACGTACAGATCGCCACACGCTGCCATGCAGGGGTGAAGGTATTAACCCCCACATCCTGAAGGGCAGCGTTGCTCACCAAGTTCGTAGAGAACGAGGGGAGGTGGAAGGGTGATAGTGAGCCAGACGGGACCGCCGGGCACGGGAGCACAGTGGTGGACCGTGCAAGAACTGGGCCCCCTGAGGGGTCAGCCAGAGACACTGCAACTGGCGTGAGTGTTGTACTGTCGCGAAAGAAACAGCGGGAAGCACCTGAGTCAAGCGTGAAGGTGTGCAAGGCCTCAGCAGGCACAGTACCTGGGAGAGCAGACTCTCTAGCACCTAAGGCAGCAGCCTCACTAGCACCTAGAGCAGCAGCCTCTATACCGGGGTCGTGCTGCACACACAGGTAACAGTCACCCTCAGCACCACTAGGCAAAGCATACATGGCAGTAAGGATGGCGTCATAGTCTAAAGCAAAGACATCAATACCCGGCCTAAGCAGCTCAAGCCAGTGGTGAAGCTCAGCCTCGTCGCCAAACTCTGCGTGCCAGGCGTCACTCAAATAGGAGAAGCAGCGGGACTGTGCGTGGCCAGCTGTCCCACAGGTCTGACCAACCCAACGACCTGTGCGAATGACGTACGGGCAGCGAGCAGTACTCGGAGACGTCCCGCGCTGGTAAAGCCACTCACGAAGCTGCTGGGGCGTAAGGGTCGGACGCCGCTGTAGCTGCATCTGGCCACCGCCAGAAACTCCGCACCGAACAGCTCCACAGGGTCTGCTACGACGGCCACCACCACTCCCACTGCTGCCACCACCGCCGTCACCACTCCCACCGCTACTACAAAGTGATGTCTTAGCGGGCAAGCTAGGAGGAGCACGACCTCTAGGGCAGTACGGAGTGAAGGCAGTAGCACGAGTAGCAGCAGCAGCAGTAAGAGCAACAGATCGGCTCGGTGAGGCTAGGCTGCAGCACCTCCAGTAGTAGCAGTAGTAGTACGAGTAGTAGGGCGCGTGTTGTGCGGGGTTGCTGGGCGAGACGTGCGGGCTGCATTAGGGCGCGATGCACGGGGCTGCAGGGCGCAACGCGCGGGCTGCAGCAGGGCGCGACGCGCGGGGCTGTACTAACTACAGAGTACCCCACTGTAGACTAGACAAATATCACATTCTGACACGAGGATAAGGGCTGGGCCCTAACTGGGTTGTACTCACTATAGAGTACCCCACTGTAGACTAGACAAATATCACATTCTGACACATCCTTATAGGCATAGTGGGGTATAATCAGCATAGCAAGCAGTCACATAATAAGTTCACAAGCACAAGCAGATCCAGTGGGAGACATAGAGGACTCATGAGGAGGAGGAGGGACTGTAAGAGGAGAGGAGATTGGAGGCGGCGGCTGAAGCTGCTGGCACACGGGCTACTGGAGCAACTGGCACACGGGCTACCGAAGAAAGGGCCTCGGACTACTGGAGTAACTGGCTCCGCGGCTAAGACGAGCGGCTGGAGCAACGGACCCACGGGCAACTGGCGCAACGGGCTCGCTGGCTAACAGAGCAAGGGCATCCGGACTACTGGCTCTGCTGGCTCCACAACAGCTACCTCCGTTCAACCTCCCCCACTGTCGCAGACCCCCTTTCACACCCCCCTATGCACCCCTAGCTCCACTCCCACGGCACCCCCCTAGCGCCACCACCTTTGCTCCCACACATCCACCCTCCTCAGCGTCAGCTGTAGCAGTGGGAGACGGAGGAGGAGGAGGAGCACGAGACGGCTCACACACCCGCACCCCCATACTTGAAACCCCCATAGCTGCACGCGCAGGAGGGAGAGGAAGGAGAAAGGGGGGGGGCGGGGGAGGGGGGGAGGGGAGGGGGGAAGCAGCCCCGCGGCGCACGGGGTCAAGGGGCGGGGCCCCCGCGACAGTCGACGGGGGACGGCGCGCGGGTCCCCGGGGGGCGTCGCGACGGACGATGGGGACGGCGCGACAGTCCCCGGGGGCGCCGCAACGGACGACGAGGGGCGGCACGCTGGTCCCAAGGGGCGCCGTGACGAACAACGGGGGCGGCGCGCTGGTCCCTGAGGGCGCCACGACAGAGCGCGAAACCGCCGCGCGCGCCCGGGGCGCACGGCGGGCAGGAAACCGCCACGCGCCCCGAGCGCGTGGCGGGCAGAAAACCGCCACGCGCTCGCGCGCCACGAGGCGCGCGACATTCAGTACAGCAGCGGAAGCAAGTGGGCCCACAAGCCAGGAGCGTCGACGCTCTAATAGCATGTCAGAATACCAAGCAGGAATGACTACATTGAATGAAATGTGGGTACAAGTACTAACCCTAACTTTGGGTTGTACCCCATATGGGCTACCCCACTATAGCCTATACAGAACTAGCACATATATAGTTTGACAAGGCGCGACGTGACGGGACGGGTAGGCGCGATGCGACGGGACGGGATGGGAAGGCGCGACGCGACAAGACGGGACAGACGGGCGCGACGCGACGAGACGGGACGGGCAGGCGCGACGCGACGGGACGGGATAGACGGGCGTGTCGCGACGGGACGGGACGGATTGGCGCGACAGGTCTTAGGGAACGCTACGTGTGCAATGAGAGCTAGGGTACGGGACGGGCTTGACGGTAGAGGGCTACGGGTGTTAGGGGGAGGAACGGGATCCCACATTATCCTAACCAATGTGATACAATGTCAAAACCGAATGGTGATTAACTTTTGTGGGTTGGGGTACATAAACCTAACCCTAACTACTGTACCCCATTTGACACACACGGTCCTCCGTAACAAAGTGCAGGAGGGACTCAGTCAGCATAGCAGTAGGGCAGGAGGGAAACAGCACGAGGAGGAAGAGAAATGTCGCGAGGGAACCAATGGTGTCAGAATGTGATGTTTGTCTAGCCTGCAGTGGGGTACTTTATAGCGAGTACAGCCCAAATTAGGGTTTGCTATATGTACTCAACTGCCTGCTAGTGCAAACCCCTCTTTCCTGTTTCTGATTCTCGCCTACTGTTTCGACATGCTATCAGAGCAGGTCGATCTTGTGGGTGGTCCCACCCTATGCTTTCGCTGTTGTCCTGCCTATCGCATGCCCTGCGTGCGCGATGTTTTCTGCCTGCCCGTACGGCATGCGCCAGGCCTGCGCGCGGCCCGTACGGCCTGCGCCAGGCCCGCGCGCGGCCCGTACAGCCCGCGCGCGGCCCGTACGGGCTGCGCCAGGCCCGCGCGCGTCCCGTAAAGCCCGCGCGTGGCTCGTACGGCCTGCGCCAGGCCCGTGCGCGGCCCGTACAGCCTGCGCCAGAGCCGCGCCGTCGCCCCCGCTGCTGCCCTGCCTCGTGCTGCCTGGTTTGGAGGTGGCGAGTGTGGGGGTGGCGAGTATGGGGGTGACGGGTGTGTGCGCCGTCCCCTGCTCCTCCTCCTCCTCCTCCTCCGTCTCCCACTGCTGCAGCTGCCACTAAGGGGGAAGGAAGTGTTGGAGCCGTCGGAGTGGTACGAGGGGGTGGCGTGTGAGCATTACTAGAGGTACAACAAGGGGTGTGTGAAAGGGGTGTGGGACAGTTGGGGGAGGTTGACCGAAGGTAGTCGTTGTGACGTCAGCAGCGCTAGTAGTCCGGGGGTTGACAACTCCGGTAGCCCAGTGAGCCTGCTACGCCAGTCGTCCGTGGGTCCGTTGCTCCTGCAGCTTAGTGCGGAGCCAGTTACTCCTGTAGTCCGGAGGTTGAGTGCTCCGGTAGCCACCGTGCGCGCCGCTCCTGTTGCCCGTGTGACTGCGGCTTCACCCGTCACCTTCTATCTCCACTCCTCTTACAGTCTCTCCTCCTTACTTGCCCCCTGTGACTGCCTCTAGCTTTGCTTGTATTTGTGAACTATTGCTCTGCCTGCTTGTTGTGCTGATTACACCCCACTTTGGCTATGGGGGTGTGTCAGAATGTGATATTTGTCTAGCCTGCAGTGGGGTACTCTATAGCGAGTACAGCCCAAATTAGGGTTTGCTATATGTACTCAACTGCCTGCTAGTGCAACCCCTCTTTCCTGTTTCTGATTCTCGCCTATTGTTTTGACACTGTTGCCCGTGTGACTGCGGCTTCACCCGTCGCCTTCTATCTCCACTCCTCTCACAGTCTCTCCTCCTCCTCACTTGCCCTCTGTGAACCTGCTCTGTGATTGCTTGCCGTGCTGATTATACCCCACTTTAACTATGGGGGTGTGTCAGAATATGATATTTGTCTAGCCGTGGGGTACTCTATAGCGATTACAGCCCAAATTAGGGTTTGCTGTATGCACTCAACTGCCTGCTAGTGCAAACCCTCTTGTTTCTGATTCTCGCCTACGTTTTTTACATACGGTACCTATACCAAAGTAAGGTCCAGTAGTAGCTCCAACTCAAGGAGGCACGGGCAGTACGGGCAATGCCGGTTGCGCGAGCAGCGCATGCGGGTGGGCAGCGCAATCGGCAGCTGGCGCGGGCGGGCGGGCGGCAGGCCTCTCAATATAAGGGTAAAACACCCTAATGACCCTTACTATAAGGTTGGGTTTGCCTTTGCACCCTTTTTTTCAGAGTGGATTTTGTTAAGACCCTTACAGGAAAGAGTGTTTGAATTTATGACCCTGATATTTCACAGTGCTTTGGTGTAACAACACTTAGGTACCTAGCTACTTCTTTGAGGGTAAGAGCAAATTCATTCCAAAAAGTGCTCAACTTCGCTGAAGTATGCACCCTTTGAGTGTCGAGCCTGCGTGCTCCGCATTGGAAATGTGCAACATAGCCAATTGTGCAACCAGCACTCTTTTTCTTCTGCACCAATATATAATTCTCATAGCCAATTAGCGGTGACTGTCAGAATAACTGAGCAGGAATGAATGAACTAGCAGTGAGTTTGGTACAAATATGAAACCCTAGAATTGTGACCCCCCTACAGGCTAACCCACTATAGCCTACACAAATATAACATGTATAATGTTTGACACACCCCCATAGGCTAAGTGGGGGAGAGCAAGGGGTCACAAGACCAGTCAAAGCAAAACAAGCTCAGGGTGGATCTCAAGGATACCACACAAATTCCGAGCACAAGCAAGTGGTCACAAGACCAGTTCACATGCAGATTGATAATATAACAAGGGATACAGTGATCACAACCTAGCAAGAGTAAACATGCAGGTATATATATAGAGATCACAATACAAACAGAGTCAAGAGGTAAGCAAGTGAGGTCCAGCAGGCACAAGGCCTAGAAGAGTACAGAAGCGCTGATGGTCACAAGGCTGAAGCGCCTTGGTGAACACATCAGCAGTGTTGGCCTCAGTGGCCACGTAACGCAGACGAAGCTGACCGCGCTGCTGCAGCTCTCGAGCAAGGAAGTACCGCAGGGCGATGTGCTTCGTTCTGTGCTCCAGTCTGTGCTCCTCACACAAGGCAATGGCAGCCTGGTTGTCGACGTACAACACTGGAGGAGAACGAGGCCGCTCTCCCAAGTCGGTCAGCAGGTAGGTCAGCCAGCGTAGCTCCTGGGCAGCCATGGCTGTGGCGTAGATCTCAGCCTCACAACTGGAGCTGAGAACAGAAGAAGAGCGTGTAGAACGCCAAGAAACTGAGCCGGAGCCAAGGCTGAAGGTGTAACCCTGAGACGACCGCTGCGTAGCCTGGTCGTCCGCCCAAGAAGCGTCTGAGTGTCCAGTAAGTACAACTCGGTCTCGCCCTCCAAGCACTAGCCCCATGCCCGACGTACTGCACAAGTAGCGCAACACCCTCTTAGCGGCATCCATGTGCTCCTTCCTGTGACGGCCAGGAGCGACATAGCGTGCAAGGATGCTAAGAGGGTATGCAAGGTCAGGTCGAGTGTAGGTCATCAGGTACATGAGGCAGCCCACAAGCTCTGGATACGGGCCACTCGGCTCTACGGACTCATCCGAAGGCAGAGCTGAGAGCGAGTGACCAGTAGGCAGAGGAGTGGACTGAGGCGAGGAGTACGTGAAGCGGAAGCGCTGAAGGATCTGCTGCACCATGTGTGACTGAGTCAAGGTGATGGTGCGCCGTGCTCTGTCCCGAGTGATCCGCAAGCCAAGATAGCTTGTCAGTTCACCCAGGTCTGTGCACGTGTGTCTCTTCTGCAGCTCCGACTTCACGTGGGCGAGTGCCACAGTGTCAGCAGTGGCAAAGACCAAGTCGTCGACGTACACGAGGATGTAGAACGGCGGCAGCGAGGTGTCCGTGCGTAGAAACAGCGACGGGTCAGCTGTCGAAGGAGCGAACCCAAGAGCCGCAAGCGTAGTCCTCAGTGTGTCGTGCCACTCACGCGGCGCCTGGCGGAGACCGTAGACCGGCCGCTGGAGCCTCCACTGGGTACCAGGAGGAACCGACCTAGTGAAGCCAGGAGGGCGACGCAGCCAGATCTCCTCGTGCAGGCTGCCCTGTAAGAAAGCAGTGCTGAAGTCAAGAGAGTGAAGCTCGTAGTCGCGCTGAGCGGCTATGTGCAGTAGCACCCGAAGAGTGGTCATCTTCGGGTTGGGGGAGAAGGTCTGGAAGAAGTCTACTCCCTCTCGCTGACTGAAGCCTCGAGCAACGTAGCGCGCCTTGAAGACAGGAGGAGAACCCGGCGGTCGCTTCACCCTGAAAATCCACATGCCACTGACGATGTTCGCCCCAGGTGGGGGAACCTCGTCGACGTAGGTGCCTGTGGACTTCCAGGAAGCCATCTCTGCGTCCATGGCTGTCTGCCACTGAGAGGAGTAGGGACCCGCTATCGCCTCTGCGTAAGAGCGCGGGGTCGATGTCTGGTGCATCCGGGTCTCCCTCAGGGGCAACTAGCATGGACACGAGATGGGGCAAAGCAGCAGCAAAGCACTGGAACTCCTCCTGTCTGTCCTCAAGGACGTCCGTGCCAAGAGCACACTCACCCCCGACGGACGGAGGACAAACAGACTCAGACTCAGCAACAAGACTAGAGGCGTAGTATAGACGGCAGGCAGCAGCAAAGTCAACAAGCTCAGCAACCAAGGCAGACGCAGCAGCAGACTCAAACGACGGGTCAGTGACAACAGTGTCTAATAGACGCGTGACAGTAGGGTGTGCAGCACGAAACTGGTCAGACTAAGAGTCCGGAACGTTAGTTAGAGTGGACGCAGGGGGAGACAGCAGGGGAACAAGCTGCGGAGTAGAGGAAGGACGAAGGGCGACGAGGTGCGCGCCGGGGACAACCGGCGGACGCTGACGAGGAACACGACGACCAGTGCGGCCAGTACGACCAGGACGAATAGGCGAGACAGGACGCGACGTAGGCTCACGACGCTCAGCAAGACCCCCAGTCTGCTCAGTGTAAGGAGAAGGAGCAGGCAGCGGTGAGCCAGGCAGTAACGGAAGACCAGTAGAAGACGGGAGGCTAAGAACCTGGCGAAGCACAGAGTCAGGCGGTGGCTGGGGCGACGGAGACGGCGGAGCAAAGAACAGTTGTGTCGATGCAGTGCCACCAGCACCAGCAGCTCCAGCACCTCCAGCAGCTCCAGCACCCCCAGCGCCAGTACCTCCAGGATCAGCGCCACCAGCAGCAGCACCCCCAGAACCGGCACCTGCAGTCCCAGGGTCTCCAACCGCAGTGTCTCCAGCAGCAGCACCCCCAGAACCAGCACCTCCAGTCCCAGGGTCTCCAGCCTCAGTGTCTCCAGCAGCAGCACCCCCAGACGCAGCACCTCCAGCCCCAGCAGCTCCATTACCTCAAGTACGAGCACCTCCGGGACCAGCGACTCCAGCACCTCCAGTAGACAAAGTACCAGCACCACTCCTAGCTCCAGTGACGTCAGCAGAAGTACCTCCAGCGGCAGAGCCCCGAGCTCCAGCAGCGCGACCCTGACGGCGACCGTACAAGTTGTGCAGCTGCTGTGAGGTGAGAGGCGTACGCGGACGAAGGCGGCCACTCCAAGGAGACCGCGCACCAACAGTCGTAGTACCCTCAGGCGCTGCACCCTCTGACTCAGCACCCCCAGTCTCCCCACGCTCAGGCTCAGCACCCCCAGACGCAGTACCCCCAGGCGCAGTACCTCCAGGCTCGTCACGCGCAGGCTCAGTACCTCCAAACTCAGCATCCTCAGGCCCCTCACACGCAGGCTCAGCACCCTTTGACTCGGCACCCCCAGGCTCAGCACCTCCAGGCTCCTCACGCTCAGGCACAGCACCCCCAGACTCCGCACCTCCAGGCTCAGCACCTCCAGGCTCCTCTCGCTCAGGCTCCGTACCCCCAGGCTCAGCAAACCCAGGGACAGCACCCCGAGAAGGACCACCCCCAGCCAGGGTTCTCGTTATCAGACCAATTTGGTCTGATGGTCTGAGAATCAGACTTAATTTTTCTAGTTCATCTGACTTTGAAGACAAGCAATTTTAGTTCGTCTGATCCATAAGACCAGACATTTTATTTCGTCTGGAAAATCATATTCGGTGTTATACTTCATCTGAGAAATCAGATAGTGCGTACATTTTCGTCTGGCACCAAGTACCGAGTGCATCCCTCTTCCCCCTACCCCCCCCCCCCCCCCCCCCCCCCCCCTTCAGCCCCCCAAGACCCAAATTCTCTCGCTCTTCCCCACTACCCACCCAGCCGCCCAACAAAGCCAGCCGACCTCGAATTCCCCCCCGCCCCCCCCCCCAATCTCCTAAGTCTACAGCACTCTTGCCCCTTCCCTCGTGTCCGTCTCGAACGTAACCCAAACCCCCCCCACTCCCTTGTCTCTCGCAGGCCAACACCTGCCCCTCTGCCCCATTCCCGCTCTCGCGCACCATAGCGCAAACCTGTTTAGGTTGTGTCGCTCTGTCTGATACAAGTAAAACAGTACACAATCCATTTATTTAAGAAAAAAACAGGCAGCAGTATTATTTCATCTGAAATTTCAGACATGGCTTTTTCCTTCGTCTTAAAAATCAGACCAGAAAAAAATCCCCGTCTGAACGTCAGACGAAACATTTTTTTGGTATATACTTTTCAGACGGGCTTAAAACCTAGCAAGAGCCCTGCCCCAGCAGGACCTGAGTCACCAGTGACCTCAACAGGCGCAGGCACAGGAGGGTCTATCTTAGAAACACCTGAAGGAGCAGGACCTGGCGCGGGGAGGGGGTCTACCTGGGAAGGACCTGGAGCGAGAAAGAGCGGCGGGGGGGGGAGCGAGGGGAAGTGCGGTAGGGAAAGAGACGGTAAAAGGGAACCGACTCGTCAAAAGTGACGTCCTGAGACGCAAAGACACGGCGCGAGGTGGGGTCGTAAAACTGCCAGCCAGGCGCGTCAAGGGGAAAACCAAGGAAGACGCGGGGAATGGCGCGAGCAGAGAGCTTGTCCGCGGTGAGATCGCGGACAAAGGCACGAGCACCCCAGACCCGGAAACGCGACGCATCGCCAACCTCCCCCGTCCACAGCAGCGTGGGCGAGGTCTCCGGCAAGGAGACACGAGGCCAGAGGTTGAGCTGATGCGCGGACCGCAAACGGCCACAGAAAATGGGGAGCCACCGCATGGATCATGGAGGTACGAGCGACCTCCATGACTAAGCCAATGCGGCGCTCAGCAACCCCATTTTGCTGCGGAGAGGCTGGAAGCGTGAACGACTGGCGGATGCCGTGCTCCTCACAGAAGGCCTGTAAGAGGTCGGAGGTGAACTCACCACCTCTGTCAGAGTGCAGACGCAGGATAGGAAAGTCCCGATCGAACCGCTCGCGGAGCTGGAGACGAACAGCGCGGATCCAAGGTATTAGAACATCAAGGACATCCCCCTTGGGCTGCAAGGGGAAGACCGTGGTGTAACACGTGTAGTCGTCGACCACCAGTAGGAAGTACCGCTCGCGGCCCTGCCCCTGGACGCGGGTTGGGCCCCACACGTCCAGGTGGAGAGTCTGCAGCGGAGCCTCTGTGGGAGGGAACGAGGAGTGAGGAGCGGCGCGCTGCCGCCCCTCGACGCAAGGAATGCATCGCAACGCAGGCGAGGGAGGGAGGGTAGGCAGAGACCTGGGAAGACCAGAGACCAGGGAGCGAGAGTGCATGCCACGAAGGCGAGGCAGGGAGGGGTGACCAAGGCGGTGGTGCCACAGGAGAGTGTCGTGCGACAGGCGGCGACACTCACACTGGGTAGCTACCTGAGAAGATGCGTACAGCTATGGAGACAAAGGGGTGTAGCGTGAAACAGTGGTGAGGGTGTACAGACTGGACCCAGGCTCACGAGTGAACGTGGCCAGGTGGCGGCCAGTCTTGGAGCACGTGAGGATCACTGCACTCTGTCCTCCAGGAGTCCAGGTGTCAACCCTATTATCCTAATGGACGGCGTTGCTCACCAGGTTCGTAGAGAACGAGGGGATGTGGAGACCTGACAGCTCACCAGACGGGACCGCCGGGCACGGAAGCACAGTCGTGGCTCGTGCAAGCACTGGGCCCCCAGAGGGGTCAGCTAGTGAGACAGGGACAAGTGCAGGGAGGGGAGTGACTGTGGTGCTGTCGCGAAAGAAACAGCGAGAAGCACCAGAGTCAAGTGTAAACGTGTGCAAGGCCTCAGCAGGCGCAGTACCAGAGAGAGCAGACTCACTAGCACCGAGAGCAGCAGCTGCTATACCAAGGTCAGGGGGCACACACAGGTAACAGTCACCCTCAGTAGTACTAGTCAGGGCATACATGGCAGTAAGGATAGTGTCATAGTCTAGAGCAAATATATCTACTCCGTCTCGAAGCAGCTCTAGCCAGAGGGGTAGCTCAGTCTCGTCGCCAAACCGTGCTCGCCAAGCGTCGCTCAGACGGGAGAAGCAGCGGGACTCTGTGTGACTAACTGTCCCGCAGGTCTGACCAGCTCGATCACCTGTGCGAATGACGTACGGGCAGCGAGCAGTAGTCCTACACCCCCAACTCTGAGCGTACCACTCATGCAGCTGCCGGGGCGTAAGGGTCTCGCGCGGGCGCCGCTGCAGCTGCATCTGGCCACCGCCAGAGACTCCGCACTGACCAGCTCCACCACGACTGCTACTACGGCCGCCGCCACCTCTCCGAGATGCACTACGCTGAGCGTACCACGCATGAAGCTGCTGGGGTGTAAGGGTCTCGCGCAGACGCCACTGCAGCTGGATCTCGCCACCGCAAGAAACTCCGCACTGAACAGCTCCACCGCGACTGCAACTATGGTCGCCGCCACCACTCCCACTGCCGCCACCGCCGCCGCCACCACTCCCACCGCTACTACGACCAAAGAGAAGGCATAGCGGGCAGCGCAAGGAGGCTTGGGACCAGCAGGGCAGCTCCCAGTGAAAGCAGGGCGACGAGAAGGCACTAGGGTAGCGCGTAGAGTAGGGCGAGGTGGCTCCCGGTCAAGGAAGGGTGGCGTGCGGCAGGAAAGGGCCGCGCGAGGGCGGCTGAGGCCGCGCGCGGGGTAGCCGCGGGCTGCACAAGGCGGCGCGCGGGGCAGCAGGGGGCCGCGCAAGGGCGGCGTACGCGGCGCGCGGGGCAGCTGCGGGCTGCGCAGGCGGCGGACGCGACGCGCGGGGCAGCAGCGGGCTGCTCGAGGGCAGCCGCCGCGGCGCGCGGGGCAGCAGCAGGCTGCGTGAGGGCGGCAGCCGCGGCGCGCGGGGCAGGAGTGGGCTGCGTGGGCTGCAGACGCGGGGCGCGGGGCAGCAGCGGGCTGCGCTGGCTGCAAACGTGGCGCACGGGGCAGCAGCGGGCTGCGCGCAGGTCTAGGGCAGCACGCGCGGGCAGTGCAGCGCAGGCAAGGCAGGCAAGGCAAGGCAGGGCGCACATGCAAGGCAAGGCAAGGCAAGGCAGGGCGCGCGCGGGCAGCGCAGCGCAGGCAAGGCAGGGCACGCGCGTGGGGCGCAGCGCAGGCAAGGCACGGCGCGCGCATGGAGCGCAGCGCAGGCAAGTGAGGCAGCTCAGTAACCGCAACGGTAGGTGGGCCCGAAAAAAAACGGTCCTACGGACCTTCTACTGTGAAACCATGTCAGAAAGTCTAGGCAGTAATGATGAACTAGCAAAAGGTTGGGTACAAATATGAAACCCTATTTATGTGGTTGTACTCCATATTGGCTACCCCACTACAGCCTACACAAATATAACATGCATATATGTTTGACATTAAATGCCAGGCTTGTTACATTTGCAAGAATGGACCCCTGCTGTAACTTTTGCAATGAACATACTTGTTTACAGCAACTAAAAAAAACGCATCCCATCCAACATTCTAATCCAGCAAAACGAAGGTTAGTAATTCAGATATTACACACTAATATGTAGACGCGGAAGACCTACTTGGCGGCCTTGGCCTTCTTGGCTGCACGTTTCTTCGCTGGGGACTTCTTTGTGGTTGAGGACGGTTCAGCGACTGCCTTAGCCTTCTCTGGGGTCTTTGCCTTAGGTGCCTTAGCCTTCTCTGGGGTCTTCGCCTTCGCAGCAGTCTTTTTCAATGCCTTGGGCTTGGCCGCCTTCGGAGCCTTCGCAGGGGAAGTCTTAGCAGCAACTGTCTTCGCCTTGGGCTTGGCAGTGACCGCTGCAGGCTTCGCCACCTTGGGCTTTGCTGGTGCTTTGGTCGCAGCGGGCTTTGCGGAAGCAGGTTTCTTCGCGGCTGGCTTGGCCGGCTTGGCGTCTTCGCCCAGCTTGTAGCTCGCCTTCACCTTCGTCAGCTTGCCAGCCTTGGTAAGATTCTTCAGCTGGACGCTAAGAGTCTTCTTCCAGTTCGCAGGAAGGTTCGGATGGTGTTGTTCAATATGTTTCGTAATGGCGTGAAGGCTGGAGCCGTTTCTCTCCTTCAACGATGTGATGGCGTCGCTCACCATCTGAAACAGTGAAAATATATATACTTCAGTCACGATAGCACAAGTGGAAAAATGGAGCAGGCAGAAACTCTGCGAGTGGACAACGAACCTCAATATACTTCGGGTGGTCACTCTTCGCCCTGGCTTTCGCTCCTGCAGGCTTCGCCGCCTTTTCAGCCTTCGCAGCCTTCGGTTTCGCAGCTTTCGTAGCTGCTGCCCTTGCCTTGCCAGTCGCCTTAGGCTTCTCTGCGTCGGTCTTGTTATCCGGGGATGGCTCCTCCATGGTTTCCGGTGGTGCTTCAGGTGCTGTTGTCTCAGCTGGAGCAGGCTCTACTGATTCTACAGGCGCCTCAGGCTCAACGGCCGGGGCGACTGGAGCAGGCTCCTGATTAACCTCTGTGGTAGCCAGATTGGATTTCGGAGCAGACATAAAAGAGTAACGGGACAAGATTGGGGAAGGAGACTCTCTGAGGTAGATGGCCACTAAAGTGAAAGAATGGTTGAAACCCCACAATGCAGTGGAAAAGAGCTGGTTATGAGAGCAGCGGGAGAACGGTTGGGAGGATATGCTTGGGAGGGGCAGTTTGTGCTCGACTCCGCTCCTGCGGAGGGGATGTGGTCGAATTGGGAACAGAACTTGGGAAATCAGTTTTGCGAGAAGTCAGCCACATCCCGCAACCGACGGTACCTTATCGACGGCCAGAAAATCTTCATGACGAGGGGGACGTTTGTTCCCCGATCTGCATAACAAGTTCCGGTAATGCCATTGTTTCGTACACTGATTAAACACGAACGTGTTATACGAACCTACCAGATAAGATGGCTCACAATCTTGAACGTTGTACATGCTGGATTTTATCAGAATGCCATATAATTCATACCTTATTTCGCTCCTCAGCCTTGTTCTGACCTCACGTTGATATGGTCTATTGGAATCGGCATACGGTAATGTTACGAGCTTGAAATTTTGCAGGGATTACCCTTCTCTAACTTTGTTCACAACACTTATCATTACAACTGTTACGAGTGCAATTCTCGCTCGCTCGCTCAATTGCACTATCGAAGCAAAAATGTACATTGAGCGAAGGCATGAGCGAGAACCATATAGCGAATGCAACAATGGTAACGGTAACAAACTGTGGGAGATGTGCGACGGGCCTGTAACTGAGGTTGTGACCGAGGTCGGGAATTGTCGAAGCGGACGCCCGAAGCGCGAGTTACCAGCCGAGCCGTGAGGTTGGGTTGCGACGGGCGAGGTGGCGGGAAATTGGTCGAGGTGAGTGTCACGAGAGTGTCAGAATCCAAGCCACTAACCACTGGGATAAAAGGGCTTGTTTAAGTAGCGGGTGAGTGCGCCCATAACCCCCCAGGCCGACGTGCCTGTAACCCTTCCCTAGGATCATCGGGGATCTCCAGTGGACCTCTGACACCCCCCCGCACTGGGATGCCCGAAGTGCACACACCGGGAATCGAACCCGAGACCTTCGCTCTGATACCATGTCAGAATCCCAGCCACTAACCACTGAGATAAAAGAACTTGTTTAAGTAGCGGGTGAGTGCGCCCATAACCCCCCAGGCCGACGTGCCTGTTGTTGGAAACAATAAATTGTAAACGCCTCTGTCGTGTCGAAACACCACACCAGAAGCGAAGCACGCCATGTCGAAGCACCCGCGAGTCAACCCTCGGAGGTTAAAAGAGGTTGCTGGAGGTTACGCGAAAGTCAAAGGTCAAGCGACCTTTGACCTGACAAATACAGCGCGACAGTTAAGGACACACAACTGACTCGTTACAGAGCAGTTGCCCGAGTCGTACTGTATCGAACCGCAACAGCAACAGTAAAGTAGTTACAAACTGCATCCTTTCATATTCCTTGTATTATTATATAATCTTGTACTTCCTTGCTATAATCAATCTACTTTTGTTGAGATAACCGGTAGTCTTAGGAGCCATAGCTAGGAGAGTCCTAGCTAGGCAAGAGAGTTTAGGCGAAAGAGGAGGGTTGCACTAGCAAGAATGGGGATACAAATAGCAAACCCTAGAAGGGTTGTACTCGCTACAGAGCACCCCACTACAGGCTAGAGCATAATATTCTGACACACCCCCATAGCCAAAGTGGGGTGTAATCAGCAGAGCAAGCAAAGCAGTACAAGCTCAGGGTGGATCACAATGTCACCACACATTCTGAGCACAAGTTTAAGAAGCAATAGTTTAAAGTTCACAATTATGAGCAAAGCTAGTGGTAGTCACAACGGGCAAGTGAGGAGGAGGAGGGCTGGCGAGAGGAGAGTAGATGGGAGGCGACGACTGAAGCTGCAGGCACACGGGCAACAGACGGCTCTGGTGCGACACAGTGGCTACCGGGAGTGAGTGCCCCGGAGTACAGGAGTAACAGGCTCCGCGGCTAAGACGAGCAGCAGGAGCAACGGACCCACAGGCGACGGCGCAACCGGCTCTCTGAGCTACCGGGAGTGAGTGCCCCGGAGTACAGGCGCTGCGTACGACACGACGGCAACCTCCCCTCAACCTCCCCCAACAGTCCCACACCCCTCGACACACACCCCCTGCTGAAACCCTAGCTCCACTCCCATGGCACCCCCCTTAAACCCTAAACCCTCGGCTCCCACACACCCACCCCCCTGAGCAGCAGCTGCAGCAGTGGGAGACGGAGGAGGAGGAGGAGCAGGGGACGGCTCACACTCACGGCACCCCCATACCCTCCACCCCCAAACCCTAACACAGGAACGCGGGCAGTAGCGGGGGTGGGGCGCCGGCAGAAGCTCGGGGGACGGACGAGGCGCGCGCACGGGCCTGCCGCAGGCCGGACGAGGCGCGCGCGGGCTGCCCGGGCCGCGCGCGGGCTGTACAGGCCGCGCGCAGGCCTGGCGCAGCCCGTACGGGCCGCGCGCGGGCCTGGCGCAGCCCGTACGGGCCGCGCGCGGGTCCCAGGGGCGCTTCGACGTGCGACAGGGGCGTTTCGACGGGCGACGGGGGGCGCTCCGACGGGCGACGGGGGCGCTTCGACGGGCGACGGGGGGGAGCGCTTCGACGGGCGACGGGGGGCGCTTCGACGGTGGGAAACCGCCGCGCGCCTCGGGGCGCACGGCGGGCAGAAAACCGCCGCGCGCCCCGAGCGCGCGGCGGGAAGAAAAAAACGAACATCGCGCGCCACGGGACGCGCGACACACAGGAAGGCAGCGGAAGCAGGCGGGCCCACAGGCCAGGAGCGTAACCGCTCTGATAGCATGTTGAGATAACCGGTAGTCTTAGGAGCCATAGCTAGGAGAGTCCTAGCTAGGCAAGAGAGTTTAGGCGAAAGAGGAGGGTTGCACTAGCAAGAATGGGGATACAAATAGCAAACCCTAGAAGGGTTGTACTTGCTACAGAGCACCCCACTACAGGCTAGAGCATAATATTCTGACAACTTTGCCCTCACATACCAGCGCAAGGTGGTTCACAAACTTTTGTTAAACGCTTCCGCTATTACAACACTATCCATCCAGAGTTCTCCCTTGAAAGATCCTAAGGGGCTATCTCAGCCCAACATGGTATGAGAGCAAACAGGGGAAACTCTACTACCTTCAAATCATTACAAGACATGGCAACAAGCAAGGAAAGGAGCTCCTCTAACGGCTCCCCAGGCACTACTCCTACTCCACCTCCTGCCTCTGGCCTGCAGACAGAGGAAGGCACGGCAACAAGACCAAGAGTAACATCTACTGAAACTCCCGCAAATCACCCCGCGAACTTCGACCCGAGTATAATGGAGAAGTTCTTCTCCTTCATGTCCTTCTACGAGCAGCACCAGCAGTCGGGACCTGCACAATCACACAACAGCAACAACAACGGAGCAACACCCATGAGCCTTGACGGGTCGTCATATGCGCGCGGAAACCAACAGCAGCAACCTACCTTCGCCCCGTACGAGCGCGGGTCGATCAGCTTCATGCCGCAGCCTTCACCTGGACAAGATAAACCACTGGACGCGTTACAAGTGCAATCGCAGTTCGCGCACGTTCTGAAGCTGCAGACATCAAGGCCCTTCGACGGAAAGGACTTCTTCACCTGGTCATTCGAGTTTGAGTTAATGATGGAAGGCGCGCAGATACTCGGCTTCTTCGACGGGTCCCTGCAATATCCAGCAAACGGCACACAGTATGAGAAACAACAGTATACGTATCAATCGATGATGGCGTATACGATTCTGCTGAGGAACGTCACACCAACTCAGCAGCAGAACATACGCTCTTACCGGGGTTACGGCAACTCCGCTGAGCTCGCGTACAGCCACCTGAAGAGCCTGTATCAAGCAACAGACAGCGTAAACCAAAGCAGGTTAATGGCGCAGTTGACAACAGTTGAAATGAAACCGGGAGAAAAGGGGATGGCGTATATCAGCCGATGTCGCGAACTGCGCGACAAGCTTCTTCGATGCGGAGGGTCAATCTCTGAAGACGCCTTCGTGACAGTCATCATTGGTGGTCTCGGTCCCCAATGGCGCGCCACCAAAGCTATCCTCCGAGCCCACGGCAGAATTTCTGAAGCAGCACTCTGCGCCGAAATCCACGCCGAGCAGCAGGACATGGACCTGCAAGAAGAACGACACAGAAAGAAGACGACAACATCAGAGTTCGCGTTTCACACTCAACGACGTCACAACAACTACAACAATCGACAGCAACAACCGAAGCCAGTACCTCCTTTCTGCCACATCTGCAAGACTTCAGGACACCCGCGCACACACTGCCCGAATCGACAACAGTCAACGACTCCGCAGCGACAGCTACGACCTTCAAGCAATCAAGTCGCATCAACACAGGCGAATCCAACGACCCAGCTCCAATCTTCAACAACTCCAACGGGACAACCTGCGCAAGGAGCAAGAAACATCGTTAGCTGCATGGCAAGACTGAACGATTCTTGCATCACAGAATCGCCACCGTACTACTCACCAGAAGAGCAATTCGACGAAACGACACCACGCCGCGAGTCACTTCAGCCGAACCCGACATACGCTGCCATAGCCCAAAACGAGCCATCCGGGAAGGACACGTGGTTCTTGGACAGTTGCTGCGGACAACACATGTGCTCCTCAGGACGCTTCGTACAACGAGAATACCAGCTTCAACGAGAAGTAGTCATCACCGTCGCCAACAATCAGAACCTGCGCACACGACGACAAGGCGTGGTTCAACTTCAGTCACGGGAGACAAACGTCATTCTACAGATGTCCAAGGTTTTAATTGCAGAAGGCCTCGGCTACAACTTACTCAGCGTCAGTCAACTGATGGCGAAAGGCATTCACCTTGAAGCAGACAGCACAACCCAGGAATTCAAGCTGTACCACGGGAGAGGAGGTCTCTACATCGGCAAGGCGGTTCTCAAGAACAACGTCTTCGTTCTTGACTTCGTCCCCGATCTCGGAACGGCCGACAGCGACGCCATCGTCAACTTCACCAACTGGACACACCCTCCAGATCTTGATCCAGACTTCAGCCCGAGCGGCTTCTGGTACTCACACACCATCCCTGAAACAGAAAGAACAAGGGCGCTGGCGACAATTCAGCAGTCGGCAGCAGCAGAGACAACATCGGCAGCAGCAGAGACAACATCGGCAGCAGTAGAGACAACATTGGCAGCAGCAGAAACAACATCGACAGCAGCACAGACAACAGCAGCAGCAGCAGAAACATCAACACCAGTCGCCGGTCCCTCAACGGCACAGCCCTTCATCGACGAGACGCCGCCAACACCGGCGCAGCAGCTCAACCCGGCACCACGGGAAGTTCACAGAAGCGCGAACATCATCGCCGGCTTCTACTCCAACTCCGACATGTACCGACGCTCGCCAGGACACCGCGCCAACGAAGAAACCTGGCACGCAAGAATGGGACACCCAAGCAACACAGTATTAAACAACACGATAAGAGCTGGAGTACTTGACAAGGATTCACTCTTACTGATCGACGGCAGAGAACTTCAGCGAGCTCGAGGAACGTGCTTCACCTGCCCCGAAGCTGACTTACCGCATCAGCCCTTCGTCTCGCATCACAACCCAAGCGCACCTGCATATGCACCACTCGAGAAAGTGTACAGCGACATCTTGTACAACCGCGAACCCGGACAAAACGCGTATAACTACACCATCACCTTCATCGACGCCGCTACACGTTACGTCTGGCACCTAAACTTACCAAGTCGCGACATGGCTTTCGAGGCTTTCGTGGCATGGCTTCCAGCAGCAGAACGGGAATCGGGAGCTAAGCTCAAAAGTTTTCAATCAGACGGAGGAGGAGAATACTCGTCACAGCGGTTCAAGCAGTATCTGGCGGAGAAGGGAATCAAGAGACTCATCTCCCTTCCCTACGCCCATCAACAGCAGGGTGTAGCAGAAAGGATGAACAGGACTCTGCAGAACACCATGCGCAAACTGTTACGTGGCATGCGGCTACCCAACCACCAGTGGCCCGAAGCAATGGACCACGCCGTAATGCTGCACAACTTGCTTTCTTCGTCGTCACTCCCGAACAACACATCACCGCATCTGCTGTGGACAGGGAAACTGGGCAGCACAAAAATGTTACGAGTCTTCGGCTGCATGGTACAGTACCGACCCCCATCTGCACGAGCCGGCCGATTCTCCCAACGCGCACAGTGGGGACTACACCTGGGCATCGAAAAACATTACAACGCGTGGAAAATCTTCGACATCCACACCAAGGAAACAGTAGCAGCACGTGATGTCATTTTCTACGAACGGCTCACACTGCCAACGTACCTTGCCAACCTGGACGAAAATCGAGACCCCACAGGTGGCTTCCGTGGCGATCGAGCCTTCGCTTCGGCAGGAGACGAAGCTGACTGGGACGAGCAGAACGTGGAAGGAGCCTCGGAAGAAGCCGGACCTCTTCCCTACTGCTCAGTGGACGTACCGATGGACGAAGATAACCCTCGCGAAAGCGTCAACGCCGAAACCTACTACCACTTCGCCGACAACGGTTACGTTACACCTGCTGAAGTCAACACCAACGAAGCAGAACGCATAGGGCCCAACTTCGCACCTGATCCAGAAGCTGGAGACGAGGCAGTCTATCCCGAGGACACCACACTCCCCCGCTACACACAGAGTGGACTCCAGATACTCGGGCTCGTCACCGCAGTCCACGGCGCCGCCATTCCTAAAGAGCCTGCAACGATTCAGCAGGCTCTGGGGGGGGAACACAGGGAAAAATGGCGTGAAGCCATGGACAAGGAGCTGAAAGCGCTAGAAGAACGCAACACCTGGAAAATCGTTCCTATCGGCGTAGCACGAAACAAGACCATTCTCACCGGAAAATGGGTCTTCCGCGTGAAGACGAAAGCAGATGGCACCATCGACAAATTCAAGGCGCGCTGGGTCGTACGCGGCTTCGACCAAGAGCACGGACGCGACTTCACCGAAACCTTTGCTCCGGTCAGCCGACACACCTCACTACGCATTCTCCTCGCGATCGCCGCCATGAAGAAGAAAAAGCTACGACAAATCGACGTCGCAAACGCCTTTCTCTACGCACCTGTTGACGCAGAAATCTTCGTGGAGCTACCACACGGCTCCAGCACGGACTCCACACACGTCTGTCAACTACTCAAATCGCTCTACGGCATCAAACAAGCCCCACGACTGTGGCAACAGTACCTGCACGCACGACTTGTTCGCATCGGTTTCAAGCAGCTACCGCACGATCAGGGAATGTATCGGCTCACGAAGGGTACAGACTACATCCTCCTAATCGTCTACGTAGACGATTTACTCTACATCGGCTCGACAGACAACGTCACCTCCTGGTTCGAAGGGGAGCTGCAGAAAGACCTCACGCTCACGGTCTCGTCTACCGTCACACAGTACCTCGGCCTCAACATCCGAGAAGAAGAAGATGCGATCTACCTCAACGCCGCGAAATATGCCGACACCATCGCCAAACGCTTCGCTCTCACACCAGCCGCCATCTCCACGCCATACCGCTACACGACAGGAACCGAGAAGGGACGATCCACTCTACTCAAACCAGCCGGCATACGCGACTATCAGAGGAAGCTCGGATGCCTCCTCTTCGCAGCCGTCACTTGCCGTCCCGACCTCTCATACTCCGCAAGTCAACTCGCCACCTACCTCAAGAGGCCTGAAGCAGAACATCTGGCGGAACTTGACCGCGCTCTTCACTACTTCATCAGCACCGCGACGATCGGCCTAACCTACCACAAGAACGCAGCTACACCAACTAAGCTAATCGGCTATGTCGACGCCGATCACGCCGGCGACTCCGACAACAGGCGCTCACGTACCGGCTACGTCTACCGCCTCGAACCTATCGGACCTATCTCCTGGCAGTCGAGCAAGCAGGAGTTAATCGCGTTATCATCAGCTGAGGCAGAATATATCGCACTCTGCTCAGCCACCAAGGAAGGCCTTTATCTTCGCGAGCTGCTGGAAGAAGCAAAGTTAGCTGAGTTACCCAACTTCACCCTGTTCTGCGACAACCAGTCTGCAATTCGCATCGCCAACAAGAACGGCTTCGCGAACAGGACGAAACACATCGCCCTGCGTTACTTCTTCGTGAAGGACGAGATCGAGAAGGGGAGACTTCAGCTGTCATACTGTCCCACGTCCGAGATGGCAGCCGATTATTTGACCAAGAAACTCGGAAAGCAGAAATTCGAGTACTGCGTGTTGCTGACTGGACAAAGCCACGTCATCAAGAGCGACACTCCAGAAGCGAAGGGGAGTGTTGGAAACAATAAATTGTAAACGCCTCTGTCGTGTCGAAACACCACACCAGAAGCGAAGCACGCCATGTCGAAGCACCCGCGAGTCAACCCTCGGAGGTTAAAAGAGGTTGCTGGAGGTTACGCGAAAGTCAAAGGTCAAGCGACCTTTGACCTGACAAATACAGCGCGACAGTTAAGGACACACAACTGACTCGTTACAGAGCAGTTGCCCGAGTCGTACTGTATCGAACCGCAACAGCAACAGTAAAGTAGTTACAAACTGCATCCTTTCATATTCCTTGTATTATTATATAATCTTGTACTTCCTTGCTATAATCAATCTACTTTGCCCTCACATACCAGCGCAAGGTGGTTCACAAACTTTTGTTAAACGCTTCCGCTATTACAACACTATCCATCCAGAGTTCTCCCTTGAAAGATCCTAAGGGGCTATCTCAGCCCAACACCTGTAACCCTTCCCTAGGATCATCGGGGATCTCCAGTGGACCTCTGACAGAGAGGTAACGGTGCACAGTATGGCGAGAATAGTAATGTACGCGCTAAGCAGGAAAGAAAAAAATCCTTACAACTACTCGACTTATCAATGGTACGATGGTATTCACTGGTATTGAGTTCGCACGCACATTGTCATGATGCGAACATTGTCATGATGTCCATGTAGGAATCAACTGATTTTCACTCGGAAAGGGACAGCATAAAAATGGTCAGCTTCAGCTCCTAGTTTCTATGGAGAAAAGATACAAAGAAAGAAAGAAAGAAAGAAAGAAAGAAAGAAAGAAAGAAAGAAAGAAAGAAAAAAAAACGAAAAGAAAAGAGAAAACTCTAAAGAATATTGTGCCCGAGTCTCTGAAGCAGATGAAAGTCATGCATCAGGTTGAAAGAAGCACCTTGCAGCTGCCGCTGCTGCTGCATGCTACCCGGGTGTATGCAAATCATCAACCTAGCCTAGCTTCACGAGCCAACACCTGTGGTGTGAAGGAGAGAAGGCAGAAAGGGCAATGACTGGATACTAGGGACATGGGGGAAAGGAACTGCTGTGGGGCCATTTCAGAGTTGCAGTTAGAGAGGAGAGAGATGCAACAAGGGGGAGTTGGGGGTGGGGAAGACGGGAGGGGGTAAGGTGTAGGTGTGGGAAAACGGAGGATGGGAGGAAGTGACACGAGGGTGGAAAGGTATAGGAGATGCCTGCAGCCAACCAGCATGTAAGAGTACAATAATTGCCAGGTGATAGATGCGAGCCAGTTTGGAGATAGCAAGGGAGGGCAGAAGATGAGGCCTTGCATATGCAGTGGGTGGTGGGGGACTCGGACGTGGCAGCTTAAAAATCTTTACCACACTCGAGTGCGAGTGCTGCGCTTTCCCAACCCCTGCACCCACACCCTCCTTCACGCGGCATGATGACATTGTGCAAGGCGAATCCCAGCCAAAAAAGTGTTGAGAGTGTCGACTGGGGACAGAATCACGGGTTAGACGTTACCTGTCTTTGCATCGAATTGCACCTTGCTGCTTCCGTTGCTTTCATGGACAGGATTGAGGATCCTGATTATTCTACTAGCAAATCCTAAGTATACATGTCCTTTCCACGGGCACCCATGCTTTGGCACAATGCTGTGCCCTGCGGTGCAGTGCGGTGAGGTGCGGTTATGGTCGACGCATCGCACCTCGTCAGCGAACTTGATGAGGATGGTGGTGCGTGGCCGTTGCTGCCCCTCCACCTGCACGTAGTGAGCTGTGACTCGCGCTGGGAAGCCTGCATTGTCCAGCACGCCCTGCGCACGTGGGGGGGTGAGTGGGGACGAGAGATTTTGGCCCGGTGGAGAGCGGTACAGAGGCAGTGAGAGGCGCAGAGCAGTGAGGAACGAGGTGGGTACTGTTGATGGAATGTGGTGATAAAACAGAAGAGGCATGCTGGAGTGAGAGCAATGGGGAGTGAAGGCCACAGGAGTGAGGCACCAATGGTACTAGCAGACACAACAAGTGGAATGGATTGGCACCTGTAGAAACTACTACAAGCTGCATGCATCATGACAGGGTCCAGTTTGGCTTGCTCTGTAGCAGCCAGGCGTGCATTGGCATGAAGGAGCATGCGGTGAGGGGATGGGTGACGGACCTTGACGATGCCTGCCACGAAGGCCCCACAGTTGAACGCACCCATGTCCCTAGGCACTGAGATGAACCTGATGTGCACGCACACATGCACACATGCACACATGCACACATGCACACATGCACACATGCACACATGCACGCATGCACACATGCACATATGCACACATCCACACATGCACGCAGACAAACACATGCACGCACATGCACAGGCGAGCAGGCAAGTGTGCGGTGACCAGTGATCAAGAAGGGAGAGAGTGGCGGGTCGTGGATGAGAGCTATGAGTGAGGGAAAGAGGAATGAGAGTGGGGAGAAGGAGAGCACGAGGGGAGAGAGAACATCGAAGAAGGGGTTTTCAAGGGAAGAAGAGGGGCACCTGTTGACGAGCAGCTCTTTCTCGCTGATCATGTACTCGTCCTCGTGCTCTGTGCTCTTCTCCAGTGAATCCGCCACCTGCCGTGCCGTGCACCGCACACACGCACACACGCACACACGCACGCACGCACGCACGCACGCATGCACACACGTGCACGCGCGCACACACACACATCATTGCACACTTCAGTTTTCCCCAACACCAGCGCACACAAACATACACACAATCTTGCACAAACGAGCTTTCTCCAACTCTTCCTTCATGCCTGCTGCCTGCACGACTGCCACCACGTTGCTGCTGCTCTGATTCCCAACCCCACTAACGAACCCTGCACTGCTTCTTGTGGATCGTGCTGTACTATATTTCCGACTTTTGAGTCAACTAAAAAATAGCTCTGACTCCCAAGTACACTAACGCTGCTCCGCTTCTTGTGGATCGTGCTGCACACTATTTCCACCCACTGCAGCTACAGGAACACCACACAATCTGCCTCACACATTCCTCCCCACACGGCCTACCCCACACTCGAATTCACGCACAGCCCGCTGCAGTGAGCGCAGAGCGTCACCCACAGGTGCACCGCACCTTGCCAAAGAGTGCCTTCCACACAGTGCTGTGCACGAACGACAGACAGTGTTGTTCTTTGAATCAACTCAGCACACAGTCCCAACTCCCTACCCCCCACCCCCACCCCCACGCGCACCTTGCCAAAGAGCGCCTTCCACACGGTGCTGTGCACGAAGGAAAGTATGCCCAGCACCCGCGTCTCCCGCCTGTTGCCCTGCACCGGGGGAAGCGGCATGCAGGGAGGGGGGGAGAGAGGGGAGGGGAAGGGCGAAGAGGGAAGGGCAAGGCTGTCGTTGTTGGGCAGGGAGACGAGGGCCTCCAACAGGCGGGCGGGCGGGTAGACGGGCGGGCACGGCTGGGCGGGAGAGCAGGAGGGCAGGAGGGCAGGAGGGCAGGAGGCAGACAGGCTAGCAGGGGGCCGGGTGGGCGGGCAGGCGGGCAAGGGAAGGCATGCAGGAAGGGGGACCATGGGTGGGCCTCAAGACGTCTTTGAATACGCCCTTGGGGCTCAGGTATGTGAAAGGCCCATAACATCACCCTGTTGCTCTGGTTGAATTTGAACGTAGGAGATTCCAGTGACAAGGTGGGGGGCAGGGGGCAATGAGAAGAGGACGTGAGACGGGTGGATGCATGCAGGACGAGCATGCGGGTGCCGTGGCAGAGGGCGGAGGGAAGCGAAGCGGACAGAGGAGTGGGATGGGAAGTCAGAAGAGTGTATATTGGGTTGGATGGAGAAAGGGAGGGAGGGAGGGAGGGAGGGAGGGAGGGAGGGAGGGAGGGAGGGAGGGAGGGAGGGAGGGAGGGTTGAATGGATGGAATAACAAACGGATGGTGAATTTCCCAGAACGTCCCATTATCAGCCAACCCTTCCCCCTCCTCCACAGTGCAACCCCCCAAATTCCATTTTCACTCATAAAATCCCCTCCCTCCTCCTCATGCTCACCTTTTCTCGCTGCACAAGCAGCTCTAGCATGCGCAGCCCTATGCCATAGCCCAGGTCCTCCAGCCTACGCCCAGGGAGGGTGCGTTGTGCAGGTGTGTGGGGAGGAGGAGGGAGGGTGAAAGGAGGGATGTATTGCAGGGAGGAGGGATTGGAGGGGAAGGGAAATGGGGAGGAGAAGTGGGGAAGGGGGTGAGGGAGGGTACAACAAGTGGTTGGAGAATCGGAGAGGATGTGGAGAGGTGGAAGGAAAAGAGGGTGGAGCAGGATGACGGGATATGAGGCGCAGGAGGGAGGAGGGGCTGTGAGGGGCGGAATGCGGTAGAGTGCAATGGGAGCAACAACGCGGGTGTGTGGTGCGGTGCAGAATAACAACGAAGGATGACAAAACAAAATCAGAAGACACACGCCAGGGAGGAGAGAAGGCAACAAGTGGGTGTGGGGTGTTGGGTGTTGGGTGTTGGGTGTGGGGGGATGGGTGTGCGGTGTTGGTGTGGAGCGCTCACTTCCTCTCGAGCTCGGCAATGTTGTTGACGCGCGTCTGGCTGTACTGCACCATCTCCGAGAAGAGAAACGCCAGCGCGCTCAGACTCACCTGCCACCGCGCACCCATGGCGCAGGGCGGGGCAGGGGCAGGGGGTGGGAGGTGTTTGGCATGAAGACGGGTGCGGGGGGCGGGGTGAGTGGGGGAGGAGGGGCTGAGTCAGGGGGGAGAGGGTGGGTGAGAGGGGGGGGGGAGAGGGAGGGAAGGGGTGAGGGAGGAAGGGAGTGAGTGAGGGGAAACGGGTGAATGAGGGGGAACGGGTGAGTGAGGCGGAAGAGAATGAGTGACGGGAACGGGAGTGAGTGGGGGGGGATGAGTGAGGGAAAATGGGCGAGTGAGGGAAAACGGGCGAGTGAGGGTGAAGGGGATGAGTGAGTTGGACGGGGGGTGCGTGACAAGGAAAGAAGCCATCGTGCGTGAAGGGGATGAGTGAGTTGAATACGGGAAGCACAAGGCAAGTGCAACAAGAACGTCTCTCGAAGATGCAGGTGGAGAGTCACAGGCAGGCAGAGCGAGCGGAACGAGCGGAACGAGCGAGGCTCAGGCAAGAGAGCGCTTTAAGGCCGGCGGCGGTAAGCCAGACACGGGGAGGAGCGGCGATAGCGGTGGGAAGTGGAGGGGCGGCGCGACGCGGGCCAGCCGAGCAGCGAAGGTGCCGGCACTGCCGGCAGTAGCCTGTGCTGCCCGCCCGTACCCCCCAACTGAGTAACAGCTACTGCCTATATGCCACCTCCTACTGCCTCAACCGCGCCATTCCGCTCCATCCGACGACGACCGGCGAAAGTCCACGCAAACGCGGAGCGCCGGAGCGGAAGCGAGAGCAGGACCCTGGGAAGAAACACGACGCAGGAGTGGGGGGGAAGGAGGGCGAGGAGGCGCGCGAGGCGCGCGAGGCGCGCGAGACGCGCGCGGCGTACCTCGGGCTTGCCGCGGCTCACCTCGGACTTGCCGCGGCTCACCTCGGACTTGCCGCGGCTCATGGGGCGATCTACAATGTTCTGCAGCTGCTTCGGCCGCGACGCCCCTCCGATCATCATCTTCGCGACCGTTACGGGAGACCGTTGCTCGTATCGGGTACGGCTGTGACGGGCTAAGGACGCGGCGCGCCGCGGCCAGGTGTGTAAGAGGAACGAGGATCCGTATTCGTTACATACGGCTCCGGATTGTTTTTGGTGTTTCGGTCGGTCAGACGCGCTCCCCTGCTTTGATTCCAAGCATTCAACCCTCCACAAGTCGAAATATCTCCATTCATGTTACAAGCACGCACTTCGCCAACTAAATGAGAAATAATAAGTTGAATAATCGGTGTTTGAATCAAGTTTGACAAAAGGTTAGTCTGGTAAGGGCCAACAGGAAAACACCCTAACTTTTAGGTACAAAGCTAGATACGTGTACTTGGACACGCTACACATTTATTTTGGACCGCACAGGTTGGGTGGGATTCCTAGCTAGGTGCCACCGCTGAAGCTATGATAAGAATGGAGCATTAAAATTGACTACACAATATCTGGTCAGAATCACCCAAAGTGGATCCCTGCCCGGTTAAAGATAGCTAGTAGATGCACAAAGTCATCTTCAGACAGCTTGGACGACCGCTTGTCCTCATACCCCTCCGCCTTCAACACATCCAACACCTTCTCCTTGAACTCTGGCAACGGCCCTCCCTTCCCCTTCCCTCCCTTCCCTCCCTTCCCCCCACTCCCCTCCCCTTCCTCCTCCTCCATAGCCTCCGCACCATCCTCCTCCTCCCCGTCCTCCACCTCACCCTCCTCCCAGTCATCGTCTCTCATGAACACATCAGCAGCGCGCCCCTGCGCTGCACCCTCCCCCTGCCCCTGCCCTGCAGCCACCCCGCCTGCAGCCTGCAGCGCTTGAAACGTGAGCATGTTTTCATGCAGCAGGTTGAGAACGTTCTTTTGGCGGAAGATGGCGCCTAGGGTTTTGTTCTTGCGCGAGAAGCACAGGCGCAGCAGCCCGTCCCACTCCTGCAGGTTGATTGGAGGGAGGGGGTGCCGTGGCTCTATACGCACTACACTGGAGTCCACCTTGGGTGGCGGGCGGAAGTTATTGCGCCCCACCTGGTGATGATGGGTTGAAACGGGGGGGTGGAGGGAAAGGGGGGAGGGGGCGAGGGGGTGAGGGAAGGTGGGGGGGAGTGGGGGAGCGGGCGCGGTGGCTCTATGCGCACCACGCTGGAGTCCACTTTAGGCGGCGGGCGGAAGTTATTGCGCCCCACCTGGTGGCCGTGAAGGGTTGACAACGGGGGGGTGGAGGGAAAGAGGACATGGGGGAAGGGGTGCGCTGTGCTGCCGTCAAGCTGGGAGGCGTATGGTCGTGGTGGGTGATGTGGCGAGGAATGAGACAACAAGGGTGCACATGGAGCAGGTGAAATACGTTACACACGCACCCTATTCCCCTGTTGTAGATGCTTAGAAATCCTGCTGCCACATGCCATCCACCACACGCCTTCTCACCTTGAGTAGATGGTGGATCCGAGCGAGCAGCTGCGAGTTAGCACTAAGTCGACAATACAGGTTGTCCCCCGGGCGTGCGAGCAGGCGCAGCGCAAACTCCTTCTGGAACATGATGATGGCGGCGCGGAAGAGCGGGCGGTGCGCCAGCAGCTTGAACACGATGGGCGACGAGATCTGGTACGGGATGTTGGCGACACAGATGTCAAAGTATGGCAGGTCCACCTTCAGGATGTCGCCCTGGATGATCTGCAAGGGGGGAGGGGGGTGCAGTGGACGGGATGGTTGATTTGGTGGGGAGAGGGGGTTTGAGGGCGTTCGCGGGTTGCACAGGGGGAGATCCGAGAGGAGAGGCAGGGATGTCAAAGTAGGGTAGGTCCACCTTGAGGATGTCGCCCTGGATGATCTGTGGGGGGGAAGGTTGGGGTTTGGGGGTTGACAAACAAGGAGTGTTTGGGAGAGGCAAGTCCACCTTCAGAATGTCGCCCTGGATGATCTGTGGGGAGATAGAAGGGTGTGGGATCGCAGGGGAAGGATTGAAAGTGGGGGCTAATGGGTTGAAGTTGAAGGTTTGTGGGCACGGTGAGGGGAGAAGTGGGTCCGCCCACCCTCAGAATGTCGGCCTGTGGCGGAGAGATAGGATGGCGTTGGGGGTTGAAGGGTCGAGGTTGAGGGTTGTGATCAAATGGTTCAATAGTTTTTGGTTTTCCAGAGTTGAAGAGTTGGGGTGGAGAAAGGATGGGCTTAGTCAGGAAAAGGGTGAAGGGGGGAGGGGGGAGGGGGAAAGGGGTGTGGTGGCGGAGGAAACGGATGGGAGGAGAGGAGCGGAGTGGGCCATGCAGAAAGCATTGGACATCTGCTGCCCGGAGCAAGGGGGGCTTAGGTTACGAGCATGGCAGAGAGCGGGGGTGGGTGGGAACAACTGGTCGGAGAGGAGGGGAGGAAGGGGGGGGGGGGAAGGTGACGATAGAAGAGGAACGAGAAGAGATGAGAAGATAGGGAAGGAAGCGAAGAGGGAAGATGAGGATGGGCGAGTGGAGGGGATGAGATGGGATGGGATGGGATGGGATGGGATGGGATGGGATGGGATGGGATGGGATGGGATGGGATGGGATGGGAGAGGAGGGAGGTGAGGAGAGGAGAGGGGAGAAAACGGGAGGTGCCCTCCACAAGCACGTGCCCTCCACGAGTACGTGCCCTCCACGTGCAAATTCCCCCCACGTGCCCCCCACGTGCCCTCCACGTGCACGCGCGCGCCCACCTGCAGCTTGTTTTCGAAGGGCGTGCCCTGCACGCGGCGCGAGAGCTCCTGCACCATGCGCGGATCTAGCTCCACCGCCACCACGCGCTTCCCCGCCTCCAGCAGCTTCACCGTCAGGTTGCCTGGGGGAGGCGGACGGGAGGGGGAGAAGGGGCGGAACGGGGGGAAAGAACGGCGGAAAGGGGGGTTGACGGGAGGGAGCGGGGAGGAGGAAGCGGACGAGGGGAAGCTGCGAGCGCAACCACTTCCGGGGCCCAGAGTTTTACACGCTACAAGACACACGCGAGAAGCGCGGGCGGCAACGCGGCACAGCGGTCAACCTCCCAAGTCACCCCACAGGAAGCTTCCTCCCGTCCAGGCGCGACACACCTAAGCACCCCTTCACGCACCCCTTCACGCACCCCTTCACGCACCCCTTCACGCACCCCTTCACGCACCCCTTCACGCACCCCTTCACGCCGCTCACCGCACATCCCAGCCGCCAACTCGATTCTCCTCTCTCCACTACAAACCCCCTCGCCTGTTTTATTCAAGCACGCTGCTGGCTGCAAGGCCGCACGCTGCTGGCTGTTTTATCCACGCACCCGTTCCGGGACCGATTTCGAGCACGGTGTCCGTGGACTTGACGCCGGCCTTCTGCACGATGGCCTGCACCACCATGGGGTTCTTCAGAATGTGCTGCCCCTTGCTCTTCTGAAACTCGATTCCTTGGAATCTCCGCGACGCGCCGTCCTTGCTCTTTCGAGGAGCTTTCCCGCCCGCCATCCCCGCTGCGGCGGCAAAGTCGAAGGGTTTCGCGACTGGTTCGGTAGAAGCGGGGCCGGTGCTGTGCAGCGACGCCGGACGATTGGTCGACGCGACGTGGAGAGGATGGCTGGCGAAAGAAGGTACGAATTCGCAGAGCGACTTGGCGAGTGATACTTTGCGAAAATTGGTCGCGAAGGTTGACGCGGATGGGGAATCGAAACCTCCTCGAACTAACTCGGACGGCAGAGCACGAGATGATGCTACTCCAGGTAACAGCGCCGAGGCAGACGGTGCACGCGCAGGGAACGTAGCTAATGGATGGAGCTTTTTCGCGATTGCGCGATTCCTTGTTGCTCGTGCTGTGGCTGCACTGCAAACAAGCATATCGCGGATTTCAGGTTTGAGAGGGGTTTTGGCAAGGACTAGGGTTTGATTATGTGGGTAGGGTGCTGCGGTGATCAAAGGGGTGTTTACAGAAAACTACCGGTTTAGCTGACAAACTATATTCACGCTCTTGTCATTTCCAAACTGCCCCTGATAAATACTCATTCGTATTTATATGATCAATACACACACACACACATACACACACACACATACACAAACGCACACGCAAAATGCACACATGCATACACATATGCATACACGCGCTCGCACACGCACACAGACACGCATACACATACGCACGAACATACACACACAAATACGCAGAGATACACACAAACATATGCACACAAACAAACGCACACAATTGCATGCCTTTCGGGAACAAATCAACCCTACAAAATGTTTTGGGTTGATGCCTACAAAATTGTACGCCATTCCAAAGTGGGTTTCTTTTTCTTTGGCAGTGTGACTACTGTCAGAATCCCAGTCACTAACCACTGGGATAAAAGGGCTTGTTTATATAGCGGGTGAGTGCGCCCATAACCCCCCAGGCCGACGTGCCTGTAACCCTTCCCTAGGATCATCGGGGATCTCCAGTGGACCTCTGACACCCCCCCGCACTGGGATGCCCGAAGTGCACACACCGGGAATCGAACCCGAGACCTTCGCTCTGATAACATGTCAGAATCCCAGTCACTAACCACTGGGATAAAAGGGCTTGTTTATATAGCGGGTGAGTGCGCCCATAACCCCCCAGGCCGACGTGCCTGTAACCCTTCCCTAGGATCATCGGGGATCTCCAGTGGACCTCTGACAACTACTGGCGGGATTCACTTGCCCTTTCAGATATCATGACATGATAGTGTCAATAATTGAAAAAAGAAAAAAAAATCTTTTGTAATAAACTACTAAAAAATGGTGTGGTCTATTTTCTTATTATCTTAATAGAACCAGTTGTCAATAATGTATGAAAAAATGTTTTATATTACCTTTCCATCCTTACACATCACATAGCTAGTATATTTTCAACACGTTTTCAACTTTATTAGCTACCAACGGTGCATAGTTCCTAAAAAAAAAAAAAACGTAATATTTGATTGCGTTTTGCGGACCTGCTGAACGCAAGTCTGCAAAGAGTGGCATACTCAATTGAAAATCATCATAACAGATCTGTTGAACGTTTCCCAATTTACTTGAGGCTGTGGTAAGGCATGTAGCTGTATATGTTATGTCACTGCATAAATATTTTGTGCACCCGGGTCTAATCATGGCTTGTGACGCAAAAAAAAAAAAAAAAAAACACACACACATCGTTTATGGAAAATATGGGCATGAAATGTGTGGTCGGTAAGTATTGGCTGAGCAGTGCTGGAGCGATATCAATGATAAGTGCAATTTTTTTTCATGATTAACATATGTAAGAGCTGTACAACAACAAAAAAAATCAATACAAGATTCTTAGGGGAAAAAAATCCGCGATCTAGCTAACGCATTTTTTTCACCTACATATACTTTAGAGTGGGTTATTGTGAAATTTGTCACAATATAACAAATTCCTTTTGGTCTATTAATTTTGTATAATTATTTTAATATATATAATTATATTTTTGTATATTTGTACCGCATATATGTATATAATAAAGTAAAAACTTTAATTGTTGAAGAAACTTGTAGCTAATGCCGTATAAACTAGGTTGGACTGTTATGAATAAACTTGCAGATTGCGCAGCCAAACAAATAACGAGAATGTTTAATACTGAATTACAGAATAACGATACAATAAGAATGACATGACTAGATACGGGTCAAGCTAGCTAGTCCGGGAGGTCGGGCGAAGATGGCTCAGTGATGGTTGTGATTGGTGCGGAGGCGACTCGGGGGTGGTTCGGTGCGACGAAATAGGCCGAACAGGTTCGTCGCGTGACCCTCAGGATGTGCTCCTAACAACTAACTACAGTAAGGATCTACAATTTCTTACATTGACCGACCTTAGCCCGCACAAAGTTGGCAATATAGCCGGTTTTAAGTCTAGAATGTTATGAAATTGTTGCTCAATACGACACTCCATCCTAGTTATCCAAATTTTGCAATGCTTGCACAAACCGTATTCTCCCGGACATAACAACCTAGCGTAGATTTAAATATACAGGGAAAAAAGGGGGGTGTCTTCTCATAGGAAAAAGCCGCATAATACCCGGGTCATATTATATAGCTTTTTTTCTAAGCACAAAGGAAAGGAAACAAAATCAGTATTTTGTCCTCATTCTTAGTTTGTTGAACGGGGGCGCAAAACCGAGTCCTCGAGGATAACGTCACCCCCCACTGGAATCTGCCACATGGCAAATTCCAGTCAGTAGGCCAACTGAGGCAGCTTCGATTACAGCAATGCCAACGTCGCGCAGCTTGGGTTCATGCACAGTAATGCTATGTATGGCCCGAGTCGCGCACGGTGCTGAGAGGTCACTGTACCTGTGACCTCTTGCCATCCGTTTGGGGTACTCTATAGCGAGTACAACCCGAATTAGGGTTTCCTATATGTACTCAACTGCTTGCTAGTGAAATTCTGTCAGAATCACTAGGCAAGAATGGTTGAACTAGCAGAAGTTTGGGTACAAATATGAAACCCTAGTTGGGGTTGTACCCCATATTGGCTACCCCACTACAGCCTACAAGCATAATACAGTTTAACACACCCCCATAGGCAAAGTGGGGGAGAACAAAGGGTCACAAGACCAGTCCAGCAAAGCAAAGCAAAGCCCAGGGTGGATCACAACGTCACCACACTCCGAGCACAAGTAAAGGCCACAAGGCCAGTTCACATGCAGTGCTAGATATAGTACAAGACAAGCAACACAGTGATCAAAACCTAGCAAGCAAGCAACAAGATATATATAAAGTACAGTACAAAGAATGTCAAGCAGTGAGCAAGTGAGGAAACGTGGACACAAGGCCTAAAGAAGTACAGTGCCGCTGATGATCACTAGGCGGGAGCGCCTTGGTGAAGATATCAGCAGTGTTGGCCTTCGAGTCCACGTACACAAGTCGAAGCTGACCGCGCTGCTGAAGCTCTCGAGCAAGAAAGTAGCGAAGAGCAATGTGCTTCGTCCTGTGCTCCAGTCTGTGCTCCTGACACAAGGCAAGAGCCGCCTTGTTGTCACCGTACAGAACTGGCGGAGAACTAGGCCGCTCTCCCAAGTCAGTCAGCAGGTAGGTGAGCCAGCGTAACTCCTGTGCAGCCATGGCTGTGGCGTAGATCTCAGCCTCACAACTAGAGCCGAGAACAGAGGAAGAGCGGGTGGACCGCCACGAGACAGAACCAGAGCCAAGGCTGAAGGTGTAACCCTGTGACGACCGCTGCGTAGCCAGGTCGTCCACCCAAGAGGCGTCCGAGTGACCAGTGAGGACAACTCTGTCGCGTCCTCCAAGCACCAGCCCCATGCCTGATGTACTGCACAGGTACCGCAGCACCCTCTTAGCAGCCTCCCAGTGCTCTCGCCTGTGTCTCCCAGGCGCAACGTAACGAGCAAGGATACTAAGAGGGTACGCAAGGTCAGGTCGCGTGCAAGTCATCAGGTACATGAGGCAGCCTACAAGCTCTGGGTACGGGCCACTCGGCTCTACGGACTCGTCCGAAGGTGGAGCTGAGAGTGAGTGGCTGGTAGCCAGAGGTGTGGCCTGTGGTGAGGAGAACTGGAAGCCGAAGCGCTGAAGGACCTGCTGCACCATGTGTGACTGAGTCAGGGTGATGGTGCGACGGGCTCTGTCCCGGGTGATCTGCAAGCCAAGGTAGCTACGCAGTTCACCCAGGTCAGTGCAGGTGTGTCTCTTCTGCAGCTCCGACTTCACACGAGCGAGTGCCTCAGTGTCAGCAGTAGCAAAGACCAAGTCGTCGACGTACACGAGGATGTAGAACGGCGGCAGCGACGTGTCAGTGCGCAGAAACAGCGACGGGTCAGCAGTAGACGGCGCAAACCCAAGAGCCGCAAGAGTAGTCCTCAGTGTGTCGTGCCACTCACGTGGCGCCTGGCGGAGACCGTAGACTGGCCGGCGGAGACTCCACTGGGTACCAGGGGGAAACGACCCAGTAAAGCCAGGTGGGCGGCGCAGCCAGATCTCCTCGTGCAGGCTGCCCTGCAGGAACGCTGTGCTGAAGTCAAGAGAGTGAAGCTCGTAGTCACGCTGAGCAGCAACGTGCAGCAAAACCCGAAGAGTGGTCATCTTCGGGGTGGGGGAGAAGGTCTGGAAGAAGTCGACCCCCTGACGCTGACTGAAGCCTCGAGCCACGTAACGCGCCTTGAAGACAGGCGGAGAACCCGGCGGCCGCTTCACCCTGAAAATCCACATGCCATCGACGATGTTCGCCCCAGGAGGGGGAACCTCGTCGACGTAGGTGCCTGTGGACTTCCAGGATGCCATCTCTGCGTCCATGGCTGTCTGCCACTGAGAGGAGTAGGGACCCGAGATCGCCTCTGCGTAAGTGCGCGGAGTGGGGATGTCTAGTGCATCCGGGTCTCCCTCAGGGGCAAGCAACCAGGCCACGAGATGAGGTACAGCAGCCGCAAGAGAGTCAAAGTCCTCCTGCCTGTCCTCAAGGACGTCCGTGCCAAGAGCACACTCACCCCCGACGGACGGAGGACAGACAGACGCAGACTCTGACTCAGCGACAAGGCTAGCAGCGTAGTCTAGACGACAGGCAGCAGCAAAGTCAACCAACTCAGCTACCAGAGCAGACGCAGCCGAGGACTCAAAGGTGGGGTCAGTGACAACAGTAGCAAGGAGACGCGTGACTGTAGGGTGCTCAGCGCGATACCGGTCAGACTCAGGGTCCGGAACGGCAGGCAAAGAGGACGCAGGAGGAGACGGTAGAGGGACACGCCGAGGAGCAGTAGAGGGACGCAGAGTCATGTAGTGAGTGCCTGGGACAGGAGGAGGACGCTCACGACGGACACGACTACCAGTGCGAGCAGGACGAACAGGCGACGCAGGACGAGACTCAGGCTCACGACGCTCTGTAAGACCTCCTGTGGGACCAGTATAAGGAGAGGGAGCAGGGAGAGGCAAGGCAGGCGGTAACTGTGACTGCGGCTGGACAGGCGGAGGACACTCTACGGAGGGAGGAGGACAAGGAGGAGGAGCCTGCCCAAGAACCTGCTGAAGGAGCGGTACGAAGTACGGTCGCGGCCGCGCAGCGTCTCCAGAAGCAGAAGGGACTCCAGCGGCCGGGTCCACAGCACCAGCAGCAGCTCCACCGGCCGGGTCCCCAGCTCCAGCAGCAGCTCCACCGTCCGACTCCTCAGCACCAGCAGCCGCGCCACCCCCAGAGTCGGCAGCTCCAACTCCGCTAGCACCGCCAGCGCCAGAGTCCCCAGCTCCAGCAGCTCCAGTACCCCCAGTACGAGCACCCCCAGGACGAGCAGCTCCAGCACCCCAAACTCCAGTCGAGCCACTAGGACGGCGAAAGCGTCGGACGTACCAGTCGCGAAGCTGCTGCGGTGTGAGAGACTGCTCAGCACCCCGAACCGGAGCACCCCCAGACGCAGTAACCCGAGGCTCCGTAGGCTCAGTAGCAGCACCCCCAGGCTCAGTACCCGCAGGCTCAGTACCCGCAGGCTCAGCACCCCCAGTCGCAGCACCCCCAGGCTCAGCACCCCCAGGCGGCAAACTCTCAGGCACAGTACCCTCAGCTCCAGCACCCTCAGTCCCAGCACCTGCAGCCCCAGCACCCCCAGGCCCAGCACCCCCAGGCTCAGTACTCCCAGCAGCACCACCCGCAGCAGCACCTGAGTCACCTGTGACCTCGACAGGCTCAGCGACGGGAGGAGGGTCTACCTGAGAGACACCTGAAGGAGCAGGACCCTGAGGGGGAAGGGGGTCTACCGGAGGGGGACCAGGAGCAAGGAAAAGCGGCGGGGGAGGGAGGGGGGCAGTGCGGTAGGGGAAGAGACGGTAAAAAGGGACCGACTCGTCAAAGGTGACATCCTGAGAGGCGAAGACCCGGCGCGAGGTGGGGTGGTAAAACTGCCAGCCAGGCGCGTCAGGGACAAAGCCAAGGAAGACACAGGGAAGCGTGCGGGAGGAGAGCTTGTCCGCGGACGTATCGCGGACAAGGGCACGAGCACCCCACACCCGGAAGCGCGACGCATCGCCAACCTCCCCCGTCCAACGCAGTGTGGGCGAGGTCTCCGGCAAGGAGACACGGGGCCAGAGGTTGAGCTGATGCGCGGCGTACCGGACAGCAAACGGCCACAGAAAATGGGGAGCCGCCGCGTGGACCAAGGAGGTACGAGCGATCTCCATGACCAGGCCAATGCGGCGCTCAGCAACCCCATTCTGCTGTGGGGAGTCCGGAAGCGTGAAGGTCTGCTCGATGCCCTCTGCCTGACAGAAGGTCCTCAGGAGATCGGAGGAAAACTCACCACCTCTGTCAGAGTGCAGACGCAGGACAGGAAGATCCGTCCGGAAACGGCGGCGGAGCTGGAGACGAACCGTGCGGATCCAAGGGATCAGAACAGCAGGGACCTCACCCTTGGTGCGCAAGGGGAAGACCGTGGTGTAACGCGAGTAGTCGTCGACAACCAGCAGAAAGTACCGCTCACCGCCCTGACCACGAACGCGGGCTGGGCCCCACACGTCCAGGTGGAGGGTCTCCAGAGGAGCCTCTGTCGGGGGGAACGAGGAGGAGTGAGGAGCGGCGCGCTGCCGCCCCTCGACGCAAGGAAGGCAAGGCGGCGCAGGCGAGGCAGGGAGGGGAGGGAGGGACCTGGGAAGACCAGACACAAGGAGGCGACGGTGCATGCCACGAAGGCGTGGCAAAGAGGGGTGACCCAGGCGGTGGTGCCAGAGAAGAGTCTGGTGCGACAGGGAACGACACTCACAGGCGTGGGCCACCAGACCTGACGCAGACACCTGACCGACAGCAGCTACCTGGGGAGACGCAGTGGTCAGTGTGTAGAGACTCGACCCCGGCCGACGGGTGAACGTAGCCAGGTGACGGCCAGTCCTGGAGCACGTGCAGATCGCCACACGCTGTCCGCCAGGGGTAAAGGTGTCAACCCACTGATCCTGGAGGACAGCGTTGCTCACCAGGTTCGTCGAGAACGAGGGGAGGTGGAAACCCGACAACGAGCCAGACGGAACCGCCGGACAAGGGAGGACAGTAGTGGACTGGGCAAGGACTGGGCCCCCAGAGGGGTCAGCCAAGGAGACTGGGACCGGTGCAGGAAGCGGTGTGAGCTCAGTACTGTCACGAAAGAAGCAACGGGAAGCACCTGAGTCAAGGGTGAAGGTGTGACAGGCCTCAGCCGGTGCGGTACCTGAGGGAGCAGTCTGTGTGGGTGCTGTACCTGAGAGAGCAGACTCAAAACCAGCCGGGACAGCACTGGGGGGGGCAAGTACAGGGGGCACCATACCAGAGAGAGCAGACTCACTAGTACCTAGGGCAGCGGGCTCTATACCTGGGTCAGGCGGCACACACAAGTAACAGTCTCCCTCGGCACTAACAGTCAATGCATACATGGCAGCAATAATAGCATCATAGTCAAGAGCAAAGACATCAACACCAGCCCTCATGAGCTCAGCCCAGCGGGGGCGCTCAACATCCGCACCCATCTCCTCACGCCAAGCGTCGTCAAGGCGGGAGAAGCAGCGGTACGGGGTGTGGAACCTCCCACACGTCTGTCCCTTGCGGTCACCTGTGCGAATGACATAAGAACAGCGGGCACTGGCCCCCGACGTCCCACGCTGAGCAAGCCACTCACGAAGCTGCTGGGTCGTCTGGGGACGCTGCTGCTGCTGGGAGCTCTGGCCCGAGCCAGTGCCTCCACTCCGACCTCCGCCGCCACCACTACCACCGCTCCGACCGGTACCGCCACCACCGCCACCACCGCCACCGCCGCCACTGCCGCCGCCGCCACTACTGCCACTGCTTCCTCCGCCGCCCCCGTCTCCACCCCCGACCCCACTCCCACCAGCGCTCCCGCCACCGCTCCCTCCAGCACCGCCTCCCCCCCCACCTCCCCCACCTCCTCCCCCAGCGCCACCACCACCACCCTTGCCCCCCTTGCCCTTGCCGGTGCGGCGCCTCCCACCAGGAGCAGAAGCAGCGCCAACAGACTCAGCACCAAGGAAGTCAACAGCAGCAGCAGCAGCGTAGGAGGGAGCGAGGGGAGAGGGAGAACACCCCTCAAAGATGGGGGTGCGAGGAGCGCCACGAGCAGCACCGACAGCTACAATGCTCTTTTCGGCCGCGAGCAGGTGCTCCTCTAGGAGGGCGACTGTGAGCTCAGTGGGACAGCGAGCAAGGAAGTGGTCTCGAACTGAGCGGAGGGTGTCAGGGAGACGAGTGACTATAAAGTGGAGTGTCCAGTACAGTGGAGGGGGGTTCTTAGCGCAGAACTCGGTGGGAAGGGCGGCACGCAGGCGAGCATCACTAGTGCGCAGGTGGGTGATAAGATCGGCGACTGTAGTAAAGGTGGACAGATCGGGGAACAGGTACGGCAGCATGAGGCGGCTAAGCTCGGCTGTGGCAGGCGAGGAGTAGCGAGCGACGACAGCGTCGTACAGGGCCTTAGCGGATTTGCAGTCGCCAAAATGCTCTAGCTCAGCTAACGGCAGGTGACTGCGAATGGCTAGGCGAGCAGCTGCGTCACGAGTCTGCCAGTGGGAACGAACACTAAGCTCAGCTGTGGCAGGAGGGGCAGGCGCAGCACCAGACGCGTAGTCATAGAGCGACACATGCTCCTTGCTATCGCTCAGGAGGAACAGCTGCAGGTCATCTAGCCAAGCGGTGAAACGCACAGGGCGGCCCTCAGCATCGAACGACAGCACGCGAATGGAAGCCATAGCGACAGTGTGACCGGATAGAGAGCAGCGGGCGAGGCTGGCGCTACGGGCAGGCGGCGCTGCAAGCGGTCAGTGCGACGGGAGGGCGACGCTGCGAGCGGGCAGCGCGGCGGACGGGCCGGGAAGCGGGCAGCGCGGCGGGCAGGCGGCGCTGCAAGCGGGCAGCACGGCGGGCGGGCGACGCTGCGAGGCGGGCGGGCCGCAAAGCGGGCAGCGGGCGGGCGGGCGGGCTGCGAAGCGGGCAGCGGGGCGGGCGGGCTGCGATGCGAGCGGGCCGCGAAGTGGGCAGCGAGCGGGCGGGCGGGCTGCGAAGTGGGCGGGCCGCGAAGCGGGCAGCGGGGCGAGCGGGCTGCGAGGCGGGCGGGCCGCGAAGTGGGCAGCGAGCGGGCGGGCGGGCTGCGAAGTGGCGGGCCGCGAAGCAGGCAGCGAGCGAGCGGGCTGCGAAGCGGGCGGGCCGCGAAGCGGGCAGCGAGCGAGCGGGCTGCGAAGCGGGCGGGCCGCGAAGCGGGCAGCGAGCGGGCGGGCGGGCTGCGTAGTGAGCGGGCCGCGAAGCGGGCAGCGAGCGAGCGGGCTGCGAAGCGGGCGGGCCGCGAAGCGGGCAGCGAGCGAGCGGGCCGCGAAGCGGGCAGCGAGCGGGCGGGCGGGCTGCGTAGTGAGCGGGCCGCGAAGCGGGCAGCGAGCGGGCGGGCGGGCTGCGAGCGGGCGGCTCGGCGAGGGGCGCGCGAGGGCGCTAGTGAGGGGCGCGCGAGGGCGCTAGCAAGGGGCGCGCGAGGGCGCTAACGAAGGGGCGCGCGAGGGCGCTAACGAAGGGGCGCGCGAGGGCGCTAACGAGGGTGCGCGCGAGGGCGCTAACGAGGGGCGCGCGAGGGCGCTAACGTGGGCGCACGAGGGCGCTACGAGGCTAGGGCACGGGGTAGCGTGGTAACCGCATGCGAGCGGTGGTGGGCCCTAAAAAAACGGTCGGTAGGTCCTAGGGACCTCCTGCTCTGATACCATGTCAGAATCACTAGGCAAGAATGGTTGAACTAGCAGAAGTTTGGGTACAAATATGAAACCCTAGTTGGGGTTGTACCCCATATTGGCTACCCCACTACAGCCTACAAGCATAATACAGTTTAACAAATTCATCTTTGCCTATTTCTCGTTTTCGCCTAGCCTGTTTAACATGCTACTAGAGCAGGTCGACCCTCTTGGGTCGATCCTGTGGGTGGTCCCACCAGAAGCTTCCGCTGCTGTTTCCTGCCTGCCGCGCACTCCAGACGTGCGGCGATTTTTCTTCCCGCCACGCGCTCGGGGCGCGTGGCGGTTTTCTGCCCCGTCGACGGTCGCGTCGCCCCCCGCCGGAGACCGTCGCGTCGCCCCGCGACCCGCGCGTCGCCCCCCGTCGCCCGACGCGGCCCGCGCGACCTGCGCCAGGCCCGCGCGCGGCCCGTACAGGCTGCGCCAGGCCCGCGCGCGGCCCGTACGGGCTGCGCCAGGCCCGCGCGCGGCCCGTACAGCCCGCGCGCGGCCCGTACGGCCTGCGCCAGGCCCGCGCGCGGCTCGTCCGGCCTGTGCCAGGCCGGGGTGCCGTGTGTGTGAGCCGTCCCCTGCTCCTCCTCCTCCGTCTCCCACTGCTGCAGCTACCGCTTAGGGGGTGGATGTGTTGGAGCCGTCGGAGTGGTACGAGGGGGTGGCGTGTGAGCGGTGCTAGTGGTTCAACAGGGAGTGTGTGAACGGGGTGTGGGACAGTTGGGGGAGGTTGACCGGAGGTAGCCGACTAGTCGTCCGCAGCGCCTGAAGTCCAGGGAGCCACGACCCCCTGTGGCCTGAGTAGTCCGGGGCTCTGCGCCCGGTATCCATAGTGTGAGCACTCCTGGTAGTCCAGAGAGCCACGACCCCCTGTGGCCTGAGTAGTCTGGGGCTCTGCGCCCGGTAGCTACAGTGTGAGCACTCCTGGGAGCACAGCGAGCCAGCTGCGTCTGTCGCCGTGTAGTCCGGGTTTAGCCTGGTAGCGACAGTACTACGTGTCAGAATGTTATTATTGTCTAGCCTGTAGTGGGGTGCTCTATAGCGAGTACAACCCAGTTAGGGTTTGCTATATGTACCCCAACTGCTGCTAGTGAAACCCTCTCCTTTCATTCATTCTTGCCTAGTTATTTTGATATGCTATCAGAGCAGGACGATCCAGATGGGTCGATCCTGTGGGTGGGCCCCACCACCTGCTTCCGCTGCTCCTACTACTCTTTGTGTCGCACGCCCCGTGGCGTGCGACGGATTTTTCATCCCGCCGCGCGCTCGGGGCGTGCGGCGGTTTTCTCCCCGCCGTGCGCACCGAGGCGCACGGCGGTTTCCTACCGTGGGGGACGCCCGCGGCCCCCCGATCCCGTCGCCCGCGGCCCTCCGATCCCGACGCCCGCGGCCCCGCGATCCCGTCGCCCGCGGCCCCCCCCCCCCCCCCCCCCCCCCCCCCCCGATTTCCCGTCGCGCCGCCCTGGGGAGCCGCGCGCGACCCCCCGCGGCCCCGATTTCCCGTCGTGCCGCCCTGGGGAGCCGCACGCGACCCCCCGCGGCCCCGTTTTCCCGTCGTGCCGCCCTGGGGAGCCGCGCGCGACCCCCCGCGGCCCCGATTTCCCGTCGTGCCGCCCTGGGGAGCCGCGCGCGACCCCCCGCGGCCCCGATTTCCCGTCGCGCCGCCCTGGGGAGCCGCGCGCGGCCCCTCGCTGCCCCGTGGTGGCGTCCTGGGGGCCGAGCGCCGTCCCCCTCGCCGTCCCCCGCGCTCCTTCCCCCGTTCCGCCCGTTTTTAGGGTTTGGGGGTGAGGAGTGTGGGGGTGGCAGCTATGGGGGTGCCGTGTGTGTGCGCCGTCCCCTGCTCCTCCTCCTCCTCCGTCTCCCACTGCTGCAGCTGCCGCTGAGGGGGGTGGATGTGTGGGAGCCGAGGTTTAGGGTTTAAGGGGGGTGTCGTGGAAGTGGAGCTAGGGTGTCAGCAGGGGGTGTGTGAGAGGGGCGTGGGACGGTCGGGGGAGGTTGCGTGGAGGTAGCCGTCGTGACGCCAGCAGCGCCAGTAGTCCGGATGCCCTCGCGCGTTTCGGTAGCCCAGCGAGCCTGCTTCGCCAGTCGCCTGTGGGTCCGTTGCTCCTGTGTGTGCTCGTCGTAGCCGCGGAGCCAGATACTCCCGTAGTCCGGTGCCCTCGTGCGCTCGGTAGCCACTGTGCGCGCCGCTCCTGTTGCCCGTGTGTCTGCAGCTTCAGTCGGCGCCTTTCATCTTCTCGCCCTCACAGTTTCTCCTCCTCCTCACTTGCCCTCTATGATCACCTCTAGCTTTGCTTATAATTGTGAACTACTGCTATGCCTGCTCATTGTACTGATTACACCCCACTTTGGCTATGGGGGTGTGTCAGAATGTTATTATTGTCTAGCCTGTAGTGGGGTGCTCTATAGCGAGTACAACCCAGTTAGGGTTTGCTATATGTACCCCAACTGCTGCTAGTGAAACCCTCTCCTTTCATTCATTCTTGCCTAGTTACTTTGATACTACGCACTCCTGCTACCCGTGTGTCTGCAGCTTCAGCCGTCGCCTCCCATCTTCTCGCCCCCACAGTTTCTCCTCCTCCTCACTTGCTCTCTGTGCTAGCCGCTAGCTTTGCTTATAATTGTGAACTACTGCTCTGCCTGCTTGTTGTATTGATTGTACCCCACTTTGACTATGGGGGTGTGTCAGAATGTGATGGTTGTCTAGCCTGCAGTGGGGTACTCTATAGCGAGTACAACCCGAATTAGGGTTTCCTATATGTACTCAACTGCTTGCTAGTGAAATTCCTCTTTGCCTATTTCTCGTTTTCGCCTAGCCTGTTTAACATCCTTTAGTCAAGCGGCTCCAGTGCACGATTTTTACAAAAGCTCGGCTGGCTGTGAGAGCGACTCCTTTGGGTGCTCGTTTTTTCTAGTTTAAAATCTCGTCCGCCATGGCGAGTGACACCATCCCCCTTTAGCGATCAAGCATGGCGTCATCCCCAGACTCTAGCAATACCGTTGATAGGCGGCAGCGGCCTTTTACCGTTCAGCCTGGCGCTGCTGCACGCGCACGGCCGTCTCCTCGACCTGTCTTGCCCCAGCCGGATGCTCCCAGTAGTGCATCTACCCGGGATGAGCCGAGCACTAGCTGCGACCGTCCTTGGCCCACCCTTCCTCGAGTAATTGTCCCCACCTTTCCTGGGCGTAACCGCCCGCAGGGACAGACCAAGTGCAATGCCGATGCTGCCTCGCCAAGTCCTCGCTACCGCATGACAAAACGCTCGCGGAATGCCATCACCGCGAAGGAGAAACTTCATTGGTTGAAGATGCAAGACTCTCAGCCCGACCTCTCTAACCGCGTGCTGGCGAAACTCGCGAACGTGCAGCCGTGCCAGATCCGAGAATGGAAGAAGATGAGGGAGCGGCTGGAGGTCGCTTCCAGCTGTCGCCGTCGCCTCATGGGGCACGGGCACAAGTCCAATTATCCGTTCATGGAACGGGCTGTCTACCGCCAGTTCCTGAAGCACCGCGTGAAGGGCCTTGCCGTCACGGTCGGCATGCTCCAGAAGTGGAGCGCCAAGTAAATGAAGCACAGGATACCCGGAGTCAACTGGCGTGCTTCGTTCCGGTGGGCGATTCGTTTCCGCGCGCTGGCACTTGGCGAGGCATGTGAAGACGAAGATGGGACAGAAGCTTGCAGCGGGTACGTGAAAGTTTGTGCCAACGTTTAGCTAATGCAAAGCTAATAGAGCGGTTAACTCCTGCCAATGTTGAGATAATGTTTCTTGTTGCTCTGCTCGCAGATGGCCAAGGTAGAGTCGATTTGGGAGTTCGTGCGTCAGATGCGCTCTCTGCATGGTTACTCGCTCGACCTCATCGTGAACGTGGACCAGGCGCTGCTCTTCCTGGAGATGCCGGCGGAGCGCACGCTCGAGGTGAAGGGAGCGCGTACGGTTCACGTTTGGAGTGCGGGCTATGAGAAGGAGCGTGTTATTGTCATGCTGGCAGTAACAGCGAACGGCCTCAAACTTCCGTCGTACGTGGTTTTCAAGCGGAAGACCGTCCCAAAGGTGGTCATCCCTGACGGTAAGCAACCCACGTTCACTATGTTGTCCCTGCTCTTGCCCGTCAGTTGTCGCAACTGAACCTGACAAACCTTGTGTTGTTTGGCAGGTGTGGTGGTACGCGCACAGAAGAAGGGCTGGATGGACGAAGCCCTGGTGCAGGACTGGATCACCTAGGTTATGGTGTCGTTTCTGAAGCCCCTTCGTGAGACACCTGGACGTCGCAGGGAGGGCTTGGTTGTGCTCGACTTTTACAGCGGCCATTTGACCCAGGCGGATGGGCAGACCATGCGGATAGTGCGGTGTGCGTTAGCGCTACAGTGTGTGGTTCGAATAAGAGGGAATCAACCTCACCACCAAGGCTGGTAAGTTGAAGCCCTAAGATCCGCTTGCTTTACGTTGAATCCATGTCAGCGTACGCTCTGTATGTTCATGTTCGTCCTTGACTTCCCTACCCCGTCCCCCAGGCAATCTGAAGAAGCCGTAAGTGGGGGTGCTCCGTTGGATCGATGAGTCCTTGGAAGACAACCCAGGGGAGCTCATAAAGAAGTCGTTCGTCATGTGTGGGATCTCCACCTCCATCGATGGTAGCGAGGACCTCCTCATCCTTGCCCACATGCGGGACAAGAGTGAGGTGGAGGTCCTTGACGATGTTAACGACCTGGTTGACGACGATCTCGTCGTCAACCCCTTCTACACCGAAGTTCCCATGCTGGCAGAGGAGCTGCAGGCGGCGGCGCAGGAGGATGACGCCGCCGAGGAGGACGCGGAGGCGGCGGCGGCAGAGGAGGAAGGGGTTGTGCTTAAAGAAGGCGGGGAGGCAGAAGAGCTGAACGATGACGAGTGGTGGCGCCCTGGCCGCTATGAAGGGGAAGAGTATGAAGAGTTCCATGCAGAGGGCGATTCTGAGTAAAAAACTCAAAGTAGAGCTCTCTGTAGTTGAAATTGTGGATGTCTAGTGTGTGGTGTTGTTGTGGCTATGGAGATGCATTCTATGTGACATTGTTAATGTCTTGGTGCTGGCGCAATACTTCCGTAGTTCCTGTAATGTCACCTATACAAAATGTAAGCAAAGTTATCGTTTTTCCTGACTATAACACCCCCCCAGGGTCTTATAGAGAACTAGCCAAAAAGGAGGGTATAGTGAAATCTGGGTCACCTTTAGCACCCACCCCGCTCAAGCTACCCGGGGTTGCTCTATCATGGGGGGGTGTTTTCTCTGGGAGAATACGGTAGTTGATTTACCGTTCAATTACTAAAAGGGCACAATCGGAACGTGACATGTCCCAAAGAAGAAAGTTTTACAAACATATCTTTGACTAGTTATGAAACTCCAAAAAACCAGTATTTGTGACTAACTGTAATGCTCCGAATTTGCTTTTGGAACATGTCATGTCCCGCAAGTATCCTAATACCAGTATACATGATATACTAATTTACAAATTCTATTACAGCATGATCGTAAGAAAAGGGCTCTTATAGGATGTTCAACTTATTTAGGATTCAGAAATTGTTAGCATTAATTAACAATCTTTAAATATTGTCAATTTCAATTGAAATGCCCCTTTGTTTTCGCCAATTCCAGTAGGGAAAATATGTCAATGGTAACTTCGGCCAATATCATTGATACTCAAAGTATGGCTGAGAAAGTTTGCATCGGTACTCAATCTCGATTTCTCATCGCTGATTGGTTCTCGCTTTTCAATCACACTTTCACGCAAATAACTCCTCCGAAAAGTGACAGAAACAAAATGCGATTGCTTAAGTTAAATATGAACAATTGTGTCGAGCTCAATAAATAAAAATAGTATCAAGCGCAAATTGCGTTAAAAAATAACTATTAGGAAAAAGGATGCAGACTTGGAATAATTCAACGGAATGGGGTCGACGGCACCGCCAACGCTCCGTCGACCATGGACCTGCTGACATAAAACAGAAGAAAACTAAAACTACATCAAATGGCATGTTATGTAACGGAGGCATCGACCTTGAATGCAATGCGAAAAGGTTTTTAAGGTTGATATCATCCGTCCGGACTGGATGCCTTTCCGTATGGAGCTAATTTTTAATTGCATGTGGGCAGCAAGCTCTGCTGGACGGTGTCGTTTCTTTGTTGAGATAGTTATAGTTGAAAGGCATAGTTCTAAACAGGGCCTGTGCTAGGATTTAGGGCACCCTGAGCCCTCAGGGTAACTTTTGAAAATTTTCTTAAATGCCCTGATTTTCCAGGGCAAAATTCCCTGGCCATCCTGAAATTTCAGGGCACCAGCAGAAATTCATCCGGATGATTCAGGGCAAAAAATACAAGGGACTGGAGAGGATGGAGGGGAAGGCAAAAAAGGAGCAGGTTGCTCACTGGTTTCACTGCTGGCTGGGCGAAAACTTAGGTGGGGGAGGGGTGGGGACAGAACTACTAGCACACACACACCCCCCCAGCCTCCTTCCTCCCCTCTCTCTCTCTCTCCCCTGTCAGAATGTTATATTTGTCTAGCCTGCAGTGGGGTGCTCTGTAGCGAGTACAACCCTTCTAGGGTTTGCTATTTGTATCCCCATTCTTGCTAGTTCAACCCCTCTCTTTTGCCTAATTCTCTCGACATGGTATCAGAGCAGGTCGACCCTCCTGGGTCGATCCTGTGGGTGGGCCCACCACCTAATGCTTCCGCTGCTTTACTTCCTGCCGGGCGCCTCGGGCGCGCGACGACTTCTTCCTGCCGTGCGCTCGGGGCGCGCGGCGGTTTTCTGCACGCCGTGCGCCCCGAGGCGCGCGGCGGTTTCCCACCGTCGAAGCGCCCCCCCCCCCCCGTCGCCGTCGACCCCCCGCGTCGCCCCGCAGCCCCGCGCGTCGCCCCCGACGTCTCGTCGCGACACCTTGGGGAGCCGCGCGCGGCCCCCCGCTACCTCGTCGCGACGCCGTGGGGAGCTGCGCGCGGCCCCCGCTGCCTCGTCGCGACGCCTTAGGGAGCCGCGCGCGGCCCCCCGCTGCCCCGTCGAGGCGCCCTGGGGAGCCGCGCGCGGCCCCCGCTGCCCAGAGGTGGCGCCCTGGGGGTCGCGCGCCTTCCCCCTCGCCGTCCCCCGCGCTCCTTCTCCCTTTCGCCCGTTTTAGGGTTTGGGGGTGGGGAGTGTGGGGGTGGCGGCTGTGGGGGTGTCGGTTGTGCGTTACTCTACCTACTCCTCCTCCTCCCTAGTCTCCCTCTACTGCAGCTGCCGCTGAGGGGGGTGGTGTGTGGGAGTCTAGGGTTTGGGGTTTAAGGGGGGGTACCGTGGGAGTGGAGCTAGGGGTGAAGCAAGGGGTGTGTGTCGAGGGGTGTGGGACTGTTGGGGGAGGTTGAGCGGAGACTGCCGTCGTGTCGTCCGCAGCACCTGTATTCCGGGGTTCCGCGGACCTCCGGTAGCTCAGAGAGCCGGCTGCACCTGTCGCCCGTGGGTCCGCTGCACCCTCCGCAGCGACTATTACCCCTGTAGTCCGGGGCTCTGCTTCCGGTAGCCACTAGCGTTGCGCCAGAGCCGTCTGATGCCCGTGTGTCTGCAGCTTCAGTCGTCGCCTCCACTCCTTTCTCCTCTCGCCAGCCCTCCTCCTCCTCATTTGTCCTCTGTGACCGCCTCTAGCTTTGCTCATAACTTATAAACTGTTGCTTCTTGAACTTGTGCTCAGAATGTGTGGTGACATCGTGATCCACCCTGAGCTTGTACTGCTTTGCTTGCTCTGCTGATTACACCCCACTTTGGCTATGGGGGTGTGTCAGAATGTTATATTTGTCTAGCCTGCAGTGGGGTGCTCTGTAGCGAGTACAACCCTTCTAGGGTTTGCTATTTGTATCCCCATTCTTGCTAGTTCAACCCCTCTCTTTTGCCTAATTCTCTCGACATGCCCCTCCACCCCTTCTCCCCTTCCCACGAGTCAGGGCATCCCTCTACATTCACCCTAACGTTTCAGGGCGAATTTTCACTGCCATTCTGAAATTTCAGGGCAAAACACATGGATCATCCTGTCGTTGCAGGGCAAATTTCAGCGTCATTCTGAAATTCCAGGGCAAACTTAAAACACCATCCTGAAATCAGGGTAATCAGGATGTTTTGCCCTGATATCGTGGGCCCTGGTTCTAAACACTTGATAGCTCATTTAAGGCTAATATCCAAGCGTTATAGTATTTTTCCTGATTTGTTGGGTACGTGGGGTTTAGGTGCTGGTGGCGACTTTGTTTTAGAATTGTTCTTAAAACTAGAATCAACATGTAAATATAGTTACTATACCGAAAGAATGTCGGTTGATTACGTTTGCGAACCGCGCCTGGCATAATCTGAGTATCAATGATATTGGCCGATGGTAACTTACATGGGGCACTATAACGCGTACGGTAACGATTTCAACGCGTTTGGTAACTCGCTTAACACGTTTGGTCACTCGCTTAACACATTTGGTAACTCTACACTAAGAGCCCATCACGCGAATGGTAACTACATAAAGTATGGTAACTCTACTCGGGAATTTCATGTAGTTATCATTCGCGTGATGGGCTGCTAGTATAGAGTTACCAAATGCGTTAAGCGAGTTACCAAACGTGTTAAGCAAGTTACCAAACGCGTTAAGCGAGTTACCAAACGCGTTGAAATCGTTACCGTACGCGTTAAAGTGCCCCATGTAAGTTACCATTGACATATTTTCCCATTCCAGCATCATAAATTTGGGTACACCGTGTATAACAGCGGGGAACATGCTTGATGCGAACGACTACCCCAGCCTTGTCAACTATGAGCGCAACCGCGCCGTTTGTGACGTGGCGTCAAGCCCTATTGGATGGCGAGGGAACTCACCTCGTTACTGGCACCTTCGCCTAGTTCCTTGTTGGAGTCGTTACCAGCGCCCTCCCGACCAAGCAGCTATATTTCCTGCGCACTCGTTGCAACTCATCGTTCTGAACCGTAATAAGACAGACGAAAACCGTGAGTAAACCCTTTCGAGTATAGGAAAGGTACGAGTTGGATATCCCCTAGGCTGCGCACGCGCCCCATGGGCTAGCGCATTCACTCGCCTACTACCTTTCCCCCCTTTTTGCGCAAATCTTGTAGAGCTAGTGAACGAATCTCGAGGTGTGGGTGACTCAAATGATTGAAACGGGGAAACCCATCAACCAGTTACTGTACCGCAATATGAATCCACATCTGCTGCTCTGAATTCCCGACTGAGCAGCGAATTCGACTCCCATAATCTGACTTCCTCCTTCGTTACGTTCCTGCGACGACGACTTGCGTCTTAGCTAAGCTTCCCGCCGTTATTACAAACGAGGGGTGGGTCTGTCGACCTACGCGGGTCTCTCGCCCGTTCCCGGTGACGCGCTGCAAGCAGCTAGCTACAGCCACGGGGAGGCAGATACGCCTAAAGTAGCTTTTCAGGCTCGTTTCGCACGTTCCCTCTCGACACGCTTAGGTTATCCTGTATCATACAGCTTCCGTAACAGAAGTGCTAACCCACTTACGTCAACCCTTGCCACATACTGGCTGTTCCAGCCTCCACACTACCAGCAAAAAATATCTCGTTTTTCCCCGCAATAATCAGCTCAGACTTTACAGCCCGCGCAGATGCCGCTCTTGTACACGATCGTGTCGCGGGGAACTACAGTGTTGGCAGAATTCAGGTACTGCCTCGCCACTCCGTGTTTGCCGCCTCCCTGTCAACTCTGTCGCGTATTGTTAGCTACCATCCTGCATGACACTTGTCGTTCTCAGACACGCTAGCACACTTGTGTGTGGTACTATCAAGTGCTTTTCTTCTGTCTCTTCCGACTCTGTCATATCCAACCCCGCCTTTTCTGGTACTCCGAAATTTCCCTCATACCCTATCTTCTGTCTCGCCACATACATGCCGCCTCCCTCCGTAGTCATCTCTCCCAGAGTCTTCTCTCCCATCGTCTCTCCTATCATCACTCCTATCATCACTCCTGTCATCACTCCTATCATCACTCCTATCGTCTCACCTATCATCTCTCACACCATCTCTCACATCACCTCTCCCGTCATCTCTCACATCACCCCTCCCATCGTCTCTCCCACCAGCTCTCACCTCATCTCTCCCATCATCCCTCCGCTTCCTCGTTCCTGTATTCCACATGCCGTGCCATGCAAATTGTTCTCTTTAGTCCCCATCTCGCATAACTCTCTTTCCGTCTCCATCAACCCCTTTCCATCTCCTCAGCCTCCTGCGTGCATTTGCAGCCTCATATTTGTCAAATCCTCAACCACCTTTCCCCTACTTCTCACTCACTCTCCCTCCGGCCTGCCACCACTACTGCTCCGTTCATTCCTCTGCAAAGATTGCTCCATTCCGTATTACATACCTTCGCCACACTCAACAGCCCCCTCCACCTTCCCATTCCCTCTGACAATCCGCCTTTCGCCCTGCTCTCCCCTCACCACCCCTTTCCCCGCCTCCCATCCACTCACCCCATTCTCGCTCCCCACTTAACCTCTTTTACCCTTGTGTGCCTGCTGCACCCGCCACCGCGCCCTCTCTCCAGCGTGGCAGCGGGCAATGCGAACGCGGTGGCGAGGAGAATACTGGAGAAGCTGCCAGTGGACGGGGATGCGCGTGTGTCGTACACGCACGACCGCCACGTCTTCCACATCCTGCGCGCCGATGAGCTCGTCTTCCTCTGCATGGCCGACGCTCCCTTTGGACGTGCGTTCGTTCTTGCTCTCTGGTTCCTTGTGTTTTCCGGTGAGTAGTGGTGGCAAGGTGTAGTGGTGTGGGTAGTTGTGCGCCGATGGGCTCGTCTTCCTCTGCATGGCTGACACTCCCTTTGGACTTGCGTTCTTGCCCTCTGCTTGGTTTTCTCTTGCCGCGAAGTAGCGGTGGCAGGGTGCAGTGGTCTAGGTAGTTGTGTGGCTATGGGGCACGCTGGTACAGGCATGCACATGCACCATGGAGTCATGGATACGTGCCTCCATGCATTCATGCCTCCATGCCCGCATTGCTATGATAGACGTACACTCTGGAGCTTGCACTCACGAGCGAGCGAGTGGCAGTGCTCTCCTTGTACGCATCCCAACAAGTAGCAGCACCGTTGCTAAAGCTGCTTCAGTGCTCTGCCCATCATTCCATCTATCGTTCTCCATGCACTCCATCCATCATACCCACTACCATTCCATCCATCGCATTTCATTCATCATTCCATTCAGAACTTCTTCTGTCGTCCCATTCATCATGCCATCCACACTCCCATCTATCATGCCATCCGTCCGTCCATCTACAAGTTGTGTATCCCACACCACCCCTACTATCACAAGCATGCCCTTCTTTCCTCCATTATTTCCCCATCTCTTGGTACCGCTCCTTTTGCCACACCCTTCTCCACCACATTCAACCCCTTTCTTTTGTGGAGCTCCAACAGTGCCCTATCATGGCGCATCTCCAAACCGCCATCAGCCATTCCCACCTTCCTGTGTATTCCCTCTTGTTCTGCACTGGGACAGCTGGATTCTTGAGGATTCTTTTCTCAAGGGATACCATCAGTAAACTTGGTGCACGTACCGCTTGCCCATTCACCCCGCCCACCCTCAATAACTCAATTTCCCCCCACCCCTTCTTCCCTCACACACTGCAACCGCCCTCCCTCCTCTCCCTCCTCCCTCCCCTCACCCATTTCCCTGCCACTCTGAATCCCCCCAGTTCGAATGCCTTTGCATACCTGGAGGACATGCACGGTCAATTCATGCAACTCTGCCAGTGCGAGACATTCGCCACGCTCGCATATGCCGATTCCCTTCTCCCCCCCTCACGCTCTCTTACTCATCCACCCATTCCCGTCCCACCTCTCGCACCAACCACATCCCAACCCTCCAAGCCCCCCACTCCCCATCCATCCCCCTCCAATCCCCCCCTTTCCACCTGAATCCCCCCAGGGCGACTGCCATTAGCAGACCTTGAGGACGTGCACATGCTGACTTGTGAATCGACTCAAAGTGCTTTCCCACTTCATCCGCCTCCCTTCCCACCTGAATTCTCTCAGGGCGGGTGCCATATGCATTCTCAAAGGACGTGCACATGCGGTTCTTGAAGAGACGTTTGAGTCGACTCATAAACCTTGCGGCAATCCCCTCTCTCTGCACCTGAATCCCTCAGGCCGAGTGCCATTTGCATACCTAGAGGACGTGCACATGCGGTTCATGAAGACGTACGGCCGCGTGGCCGCCACAGCGCTCGCCTACGCCATGAACGACGAGTTCTCACGCGTCCTCGCCGCACAGATGGAGTTCTTCTCCTCCAATCCCAACTCTGATACCATCAGCCGCGTCAAGAATGAAATCAGCGAGGTTGGTATCGTGCAGCGTGATAGGCCAGGGTGGAGTCAGGCGTACATTCCAGCAGCGTGTCCTTTGTTCTTAATTCCTCTCATGACTCCGACATCTCTTTCGTGTCGCTCTTCCACAGCCTCCTCTTCCCCGTTTGTTCTTACCTTGTGTTCCTTCACTGTCCATCTGTTGCCCTTCTAATGTAACACTGCCTTTATCCTAAACCCATGCCAAACTGCCCCACAGCACCTTCTCTCGCTCTCGCCACATCCCTCTTTCCCCAGTCTCCTCCTAATCCCTCTCCCCGCCACGCCAGGTGAAGTCGGTGATGGTGGAGAACATCGACCGTGGTGTTGGACCATGGTAACCGCATAGAGCCACTTCTGAGGCACCTTAAAATGCATCCTTCAGTCCCAAATCTCCTCCTAATCCCTCTCCCCACGGTCCATGCTGCCACGCCAGGTGAAATCGGTGATGGTGGAGAACATAGACATGGTGCTGGACCGTGGTAACTTCATAGAGCTGCTTTTGCGGCGCCACAAAATACATTTCTCTTTCCCCAGTCGCATCCTAATCCCTTTCCCCACTGTCCACCCCGCCACGCCAGGTGAAGTCGGTGATGGTGGAGAACATAGACATGGTGCTGGACCGTGGTAACCGCATAGAGCTGCTAGTGGACAAGACCGCCACCCTGCAGGACAACACGTTCCGCTTCAAGAAGCAGGCGCGCGCACTCAAGCGAGCACTGTGGTGGAAAAACACCAAACTCATGTGCGTGTGGGTGGGTGGGACTGACAGGAGTGTGGTTCTTTTAGGTGCCTTAAAAAAAATGAACAAGAAGCGTGCACTTTGGTGGGAAAACACCAAACTCATGTGCGTGTGGGTGGGTGGGACTGACAGGAGTGTGGTTCTTTTAGGTGCCTTAAAAAAAATGAACAAGAAGCGTGCACTTTGGTGGGAAAACACCAAACTCATGTGCGTGTGGGTGGGAGGGAGGGACTGCCAGGAGGCGTGGGGATGGGAAAAGATGGATGGAGGGTTCTGGGCTGACGAGGGGGTGCACTGCAACGGAGGGAGGGAAGTGCCAGACGAGTTGCAGCTTTCCAATTGCCCCAACCCCAGCGCCTTGCTCCTCCTTACTATACCTTTCTTCCATGTTGCATCCATTTACTGTACCATCCATGTCCACCTGTACCTTTCTTCCATGTCCATGTCATTCATTTTGTTGCCCCTGCTGTTTCCCAGGATTGCCATGAGTGGAGTAATTCTTATTGCTCTCTACCTTTTCGTGGCCCTGTTTTGTGGGGGTTTGTTTCTTCCGTCTTGCCATTCGTAATGGGTCTTTGGAACTTCAATCACCAACATGTGCCATCGAAGTAGTCAATCTCTATCTACATGTAGACACTTCTCTAATGCCTGACGTTATGATTGTTAACCATTAGTACATACATACCTAACAACATGGCGTTGAAAAGCCAATGCTTTTGATAAGCACATTCCTGCGCACGCAAGCCAGTAATAACCAGTCGGAATCATTCGCAATGTCATGCAAACCAGACAACCCAAAGGCCCATATGGATTGAGCTTTTGTGTAATTACCGAGCAAGCAAGCAGAAATAATATTTTCAATTGAGTCCATCAATTGGGAATATGCTTTTATTGCTGGTGCTGTCTCGGTTTCCAATCACTAAAATTTGAGTTGTTACGATAGCAACGTTATTTTGAAAATGAATGTTTACAACGACCCAACGTTATTGATTCATTTTCGTAACCAGCGAGTAACCTCCATGAAGTCAGGGCTGACGTGGGGGCAATTTCGTTTCAGGAGGGAGAGCAGATAGGATAGACCAGCGTTAGCTCAGGCAGTACGATGATGACACGTCACATTGCGCAAATTAGTAGCGAAATCCTCGGAGCAAGTAGCATCATCCATCGAGGTTGGCTGAGCACCTCGCTCCGTTGCCCCAGGGAGCTGGGGCAACCGCAGGGAGGACCAGCCAGGCGCCTCACGCGATTCCGCACGGGTCCCAGCATCGCTCCTGCCTCCCTCATATCCTGTCAGTCTGCAGTTTGGAAGAGCAAGCCAAGCTCTCCACCAACCCTCCCGTGTTCGAAGTGTGCCACTTCTAGCCTTCCACTAGCAACCATGGCTGCCGTGGCATCTTCGTCCGCTGTCCTCAGGAGCTCGTTCCTTGGCCAGAATGTCGTCGCTCCCCGCGTGGAGTCCGCCTCCCGCACCGTGATGACCCTCGGCAAGAAGAAGGCCGCTGCCGCCAAGAAGGCTGCGCCTGCCTCCGCCGTTGATGCCGAGCTGGCCAAGTGGTATGGTGAGTATCAGCAGCGACCATCCGACCAGCCTCGACAATTTCAAAGTTTAGCCTTTCTCTCGTAGAAATTACTTAACAACCGCGTTGATATTTGCAGGCCCCGACCGCAGGACCTACCTCCCCGAGGGTCTCCTCGACAGGTCTGAGATCCCGTCCTACCTCACTGGCGAGGTTCCCGGCGAGTAAGCAACAGCCACTTGCCCTACTTGCACTCCTAATCGCAGCTCCATCGTTGCTTTCGCCACCGCAATTCCCTCGTACTAACGTTCCTTTTCCTCGACATTTTCGTGCTATCCAGCTACGGCTACGATCCCCTGGGTCTGTCGAAGAAGCCCGCTGACTTCGAGAAGTACCGCGCCAACGAGGTGATCCACGGCCGTTGGGCCATGCTCGGCGCCGCCGGCTTCATCCTGCCCGAGGCGTTCAACAAGTACGTGCCCGGCGTGTGCGGTCCCGAGGCCGTGTGGTTCAAGACCGGTGCTCTCCTGCTCGAGGGTGACAGCATCCAGTACCTGGGTGCCACCATCCCCGTCAACCTGGCTATTGCCACCCTCGCCGAGGTCATCCTCGTCGGCGGTGCTGAGTTCTACCGCGGCAAGAACGCCTCTCCCCTCGGCACCGTGAGTACATGACCAGAACAACCCATCTTGGCTTTGTGGCTGTCGCTTCGTGGCTCCTTTTTTCACCTGTACTAAATGTCTGTCTCCCGCGGCTGTTTTACATTCAGGACCTCGACACTCTGTACCCCGGCGGTTCCTTCGACCCCCTTGGTCTCGCCTCGGACCCCGACACCCTGGCCATCCTTAAGGTGAAGGAGCTGAAGAACGGCCGTCTCGCTATGTTCTCGATGCTCGGATTCTTCGTCCAGGCGAAGGTCACTGGTGAGGGCCCAGTGGAGAACCTGACCACCCACTTGAGCGACCCCTTCGGCAACAACCTTCTGACCTCGCTGGGCAATGCCGCGGACCGTGTGCCCACCTTGTAAGGTGGAGAGTGCAGTTTTCCAGCCGTATTTACAATGAGCGCGCATGCGCGATTTTGATGTAAAGGTCTTAATGGTGAAAATATGAAACTTTCCAACCACCAAGGGGTACTTGCTACAGCAGAAAACCACATTGGCAGCCTAAATTGAAACTAACGAATCTCCTTAGTTTCTTAATTAGTGAATTTTGCTGACCCTTGAGACTGAGCCTCTATTCAACAATCCCCATCCACCTTGGTTATCAATTCGCTAGTAATCAATTTGGTTGGGGTTGGCGTAGCATGGTAGCATTGGTGGAAGAGAATTTTCCGAAGTTAATATTACTCATGACATGCAGAACAATTGTGGAGGGTTGTGACTCCTAGAGTATAGCTCCTCACACCTTTGATACGGTACTAGGAACTCGTGTTGAGGCAATTGTTTGTGTGGTGGGTTGGTTCAAACACTTGCTACCGTACCAAATCATTTGATTTCTCCTATCGCGTACAGTCTTTCTACTCCACGTCGCCTTGTGATCCCAATTAAAAAACACACAGACCAGGTTACACGTTTTTTGTCGCGCTCAGGGGCGCGGCTCGCGGGTGAGCTGCGTGGTGAATTTACTCCTTCCGGCCTTCAACTCTCTCACCATACACCTTCTCACCGCTTCGTACCGAATCCCGTTTCTGTGAAACCCTCCAACCTTCCAACCGCTTTCCCTTCGTCATCTCTTGGCGCACATACATCCGCTCACCTTGCGGAAGCGAGATTCGTCCAGTCCAGACTCCCTCTTCCTGTGCTTTCTTGCCGGAAATCTCATACGTCGATACGGTCCTGTCCTTGGAACGCATTTCACGCACCAACCTTCCGCGGAACCCCATGCGGTCCCCCGCGTGCGGCGCAAGCGGAGCAGGTTCCGCTGCGGGTGCCGGTTCCGGGGAACGGGGGAGTGCAGAGGCGCGGGGAGATGCGGGGATGCTGGGGGTAGCGAGAGAAAGGCGAGGCGCGGAAGCCGTGATGGGGGAGGGGAGCGGGGAGGGGGACGGGGAGGTGGGGCAAGCCCGCGCAGGGGGAGATGCAGACGAGGGAAGGGGAAATATGACGGGGGAAGGGGGGGAAGCGCAATCAGAAGCGAAGAGAGGGGGTGGCGTTGGAGGTGGGGTAGAGACGGGAGGTCGAGAGGAAGTAGAGACAGGGCCAATGCGGGAGGGGGAGGGGGAGAGGAACGCGGAAGGAGGGGGAGCGGGAGCAGAGGCGGAGGCGGAGGCGGAAGCGGGAGCGGAACAGGATCTGTCAACGATAGACCCGTGCCATATCATCAGGCTGATCCGCACACTGCTGGAGGAGGCGCGGGGGGGTGATGCGGAGGGAAGGGCAGGGGAAGACGGGGCAGAGGGGGCAGAGGCGGCAAGCGAGGGAGGAAGGGGTGAGAGGGGCACAGGCGGGGGAGGGGGAGTGCGAGGAGAAGCGGAAGAAGCAGGGGGGGTTGGAATGGACGAAGGGGGGGAGGAAGGGGCGGGGGAGGCGGGAGTGCGCGCTGGAGGGGGGAGAGAGGGAGAGGGGGGGAGAGCAGGTGGGGAGGTGAGAGAAAACGGATTGAGGGGGGAGGGTAGAGGCGGTGGTGGTGGTGATGATGATGATGAAGAGAGGGGGAAGGAGGGCGCATGGGAGGGGGAGGGAGGAGGTGCGAGGGAGGGCGGTGAGGGGAGGAGGGAGGAGGCAGGGTGTGTGCTGTGGGACCTGGCTGCTAGTGAGGAGCACGCAGAGCTCATGGTGGGTGCTCCATATATGCAAAAGAGACTTTTGAGTCCACTCAAAAGTCACCTCTGTGTTGTGGGACCTGGCAGCTAGTGAGGAATATGCAGAGCTCATGGTAGGTTCTCCACATTTGCAGAGGCGTGTGTACTGTCTGTTGAGATGGTAGAGTGGCGTGACCTGACTGGTGACCATGTTAGAAGCATCTTACTGGTAACCATCGTATACTTAGGATGTACACCCTGTTCAGATCGGTATAGGACATGGACACACACGTATAGGCTCCATGCACATATGCTGTGCGGATTAGCACGCTGAGTTGAGTCCTCTCAGAAAATGGGTGCCATGGTGCGTGCTGTGGTGGGTGCTGCTGTGGTGTTACAACTGATGTGCACGCACCCACCCATGACATGGCCGCATGACATGAGCATGGTTGTGTCATGCCAAGCCATGCCATGCCTCACCATCCCATACTATGTTATGCAATGCGTGCGTGCATGTGCGTGCATGGCAGGTGCGTAGCCATGTTCTGGACGTGGTGCTATCTGTGCTCGCCTCTCCTTCTTCATCACCACGACTCAAGGTCTGCCCTGCGCTGCCCTGCCCTGCCCTGCACCATTTCATGCCCGCACTTCCCATGCCCGTTCACTCACATACTCCCATGTGAACCATACACGTCCTGCTCCCCCACCACTCATTCCCCCCTTGCTGTTTCATGCTTGGTTGTTACCGCTTTTATGCCTAATGAGAATTCTCAAAAGTGACACCAATTAGGCAATGGTGCGCCTGTATGGGGCATGGCACGCACAACAGCTACACGGACTCACATTGTAGATTGAACATCTCTGTGCATTTTAGGACTCAAGCCATCGGAACTAGCAACATTCCGCATGCTTTCATGCCAATCCCTCACTGCCCCCCTGATTCTTCCCACCCCTTACCTCACGAATCTCCTCTCCCCCCTGATGTTGTTACCCTCTCGCTCTACCCTACACCCCCCACCTCTCTCCCCGCAAACCCTGGTCAGGAGATTTGCATGGGGCTGCTTGCGAACCTGGCATGCCACATAGCACCAGCACACAGCATGACAATCATGGGCGGAAGTGATGACAGTGTAGCGCCCAGCAGCATGATGCATGCGGTGGTGGCAGTGCTCATGGGCGAGGACGACCCGCCCTGCCTCAGTGAGACCTGCCGGTGAGGGTGCGTTATACTTGCGCGGTAATGGTGGATTGTGAATGGAGGATGTATGGTGGACTGTGAATGGAGGATGTATGGTGGATTGTGAATGGAGGATGTATGGTGGATTGTGATTGGTCAATGCACGAGGGTCAATCCATGGTCAATGGTCAATCGTCTCTCCATGATCCAAGCAGTGCTGGCTGTGCTCATAACCCAAGACAAAACACCCCGCGCCTCTGTAAACGAGTCCTTGTACACTGCGAAATGTGCCTCATGCAAAGTGACGTACCCGTATAGTTTCGCATAGAATACCAGCAGCAGTTTTTCCATAGGGAGCCCCCCTAAATTATTGATTGTAGCCACATGGTATAAGACATAAATCACCACATTGATTAAAAAAGAATACCACAAAGTCTAATACATAGAACACCAGCAAGTGCGCCGCAGTGTGCCGCTTTTCCCTTTGTAGTGAGTGTACCCTTGTGCACCCATTCCCACCACTTGCATGCCAGGCTGTTAGGCACGGTGCTGCGCGGTGCAGAGTCAGAGGCATGGGCAGCGTTCCTGGCAGGCTCTGCTGCTGACTGCCTGCCCCGCATGCTCTGGATCGCTGCCAACACCCTGCACCCGCAACTGCTGCGCAAGGTACGCACTGGGGAGGGTGGGGTGGGGTGGGGTGGGGTGTGGTGGAGTGCGGTGTGGTGGGGATCGCAGCCAACACCCTGCACCTGCAACTGCTGCGCAAGGTACGCGCTGCGTGATGTTGGGTGGGTGGGACGTAGTGAGATGTAGTGGGGTGGGGTGGGGTGGGGTGGGGTGGGGTGTGGCATGGCAAGAGATGGCTTGGTTTGGTATAGCATGACTCTTTGTCAGCACTGGATGGTGTGTTCTTGGCCCATAGGCGCACTGTCGTCAGTCCATGTATTTTTTACTTTGTCCAGAATAGCAATCCTGACAGATCGCCAATTCCTGTTGCTCAACTCTACTGATTCAGCACTGCGGAAATTCGCACCCGCCAACTTGCCTAGTGTGTTGCCTGCCTGTACCTAGCTGTGGCAATGCAAGAAGATTGGACGCCTCTTCCTTACCATCTTTGCACCATCACCACCACCACACCACCACCATCACCACCACCATCACCACCACCATCACCACCACCATCACCACCACCATCACCACCACCACCACTATCATTCTCCCACCATGTGCAGTGCACGGATCTGCTGCTGGCAATGGTGGATTCCTCCCACCCGGCATCCCACGTCCTGCCCCCTGTTGAGCTGACACAAAGAACCATCGTTCTGAGTCATCGCAACCCCACCGTCCACCCCCATCCCTCCCTCCCTCCCACCATGTGCAGTGCGCGGATCTGCTGCTAGCAATGGTGGACACCTCCCACCCAGCATCACCGAGTGCTGCTGCCTGTTGAGCTGACGCATACAACCCTCCTTCTAAGTCACTGAAACCCACCCCCTCATCTTCCCCCCCCTCCCACCATGTGCAGTGCACGGATCTGCTGCTGGCAATGGTGGACTCCTCCCACCCAGCATCACACGTGCTGCTGCCTGCGCTGCTCGCCCTGCCGCTGCTCTGCACCCTCGCCGACCTCATTGCCTCTGAGATGGACCGACTGGCCGACGGCTCCAGAGACGAGTGAGTAGGCGCACTGCACCACGCCGAACCGCACCGTACCGCTCCGCACCATACCACTTCTCATCAATGCTGCCCACGCTGCTCGCCATGCCTCTCTCGTCGACATCATTGCCTCTGAGTTGGACTGACTCGCAGACGGCTCCAGAGACGAGTGAGTGCTTGCACCGCACCACACCGCTCCACACCGCACCACCCTGCACCTCCTCCCTCCTTTTCACTTATTTCTCCTCATTCTCGTTTCTCTGTTTCCATTTAAGATGCATCTCTGATGCATATCCCACCCCACCCACCCATCCCAACCATCCCATCTCTCCCACCCATGCCGTCCACCCATTACACGCATCCCACCCATCCTACCCATCTCATCCCACCCATCTGATCCCATCACACCCATACCGATCACCAGTGATGACATCTTGGATGCGCTCCTGCAAGTGCCTGAAGCCATTTGAGACGCCTCATGCATCCCACCCCGCCCCACCCTACCCCACCCACCCCCACCCATCACCCCATACTGCTCACCAGTGACGACATCCTGGACGCCCTCCTGCAAGTGCCTGAAGCCATCTCTCTCGCGCCCGGCCCTCCGTCTGCCCTCCTCGCCGCCCATCCCCGCATGCTCCCCCTCGCTGTCTCTGTTGTCGCCTCCGCTCCATCCCATGCTGTGAGTTTGCTGCGCCATGCTATGCTTGCACCATGCCCATGCCCATGCGCATGCCCATGCCCATGCCCATGCCCATGCCCATGCGCATGCCCATGCCCATGCCCATGCCCATGCGCATGCCCATGCCCATGCCCATGCCCATGCCCATACCCATGCCCATGCCCATGCACATGCATGTGCCCATGCCCATGCCCATGTCACGCCATGCCATGCCATGCCATGCCATGCCATGCCATGCCATGCCATGCCATGCCATGCCGTGCCATGCCATGCCATGCCATGTGTGCACTGCATGCGTGTCCCCTTCCTGCGTCCCTTCCACGCATGACTCCGCATCTCAGTCGCTCCTTGTTCTCCTTATTGTGCTCCCTCTCACACCACGCCGCGGCCATTCCTGCAGGTGGCGGCAGCAGCTGTGACAGCAGCGGTGCTAGCAGCCAACATAATCGCAGACGACTCCTCTCTCATCCCGCACCTCACTGCAGGTCTGTCTCTCGCAACCCCGCCGCTTGTCCCACCACCCCTTGCCCCACCACCCCTTGCGCCTCAGTCCCTTACAGACCCCCTCTCTTGCATGGGCTCCTGTATCATTCCTGTCTCTGTAACCCTGCATCCGCCTCATGACTGCTCTCTCATTCATCCACCTCTTAATGAATCAGACCAGATTAGATACGATAAGAGGTCTGACGAGGGATTTTTGTTGTACCTGATGGGGGATGGGTCATCTTCTCTTTTCCTCGTTTTCTCTCCCCCACGTTCACTCCTTCCCCACCCGCTTTCCCCTCTCCCCCTCTCCCCCCACCCCAAACCGCACCCACCCACCCGCACCACTCTCCACCTCCACGCACCTTCCCAACCGTCCCACACCTCGCAGCACCGCAGTTTGTGCCACGCCTGCTGGCCCTGCTCCCCTTGGTCTCAGACGACGCGGGCGCACGCACTGCTGTGTGGTCTCTACTGCACGCTCTCTGCTCGTATGCCCTTGCGGGAGGAGGGGTGCGTGGTGGGCGCGGATCAGGGGAGGGCAGGGAAAGGCTTGTGGAGGGGGATGGGGAGAGAGGGATCGGGGATTGTCCTGAGGATGGGCGGCAGGAGCGGATGCAAGAGGATGGGGGGAGAGGTGAGGGGGAGGTGGGAGGAGTGGAGGAGCAGCAGCAGCAGCGGCAGGCACGTAGTGCAGGAGTGGCTGCAAGTTCCGATCGAATGGAGGGAGGAGCAGCAACAGCAAGAGCAAGAGCAGCAGTAGCATCGGTGGTTGTGAGCGCAGTGGTCTCAGAGTATGAGAGGATTGTAGAGGACTTGCAGGAGCATGCGAGGCAGGAGAACAGCGTGTGCCTGGGCGAGGAGGGGAGTGGCCGTGACACGAGTGATAAGAGCGGCGACACGGGCGATGGGGGTGGTGAGAAGGAGAAGAATGGGCATGTGGGTGGGGGGAAGGGGAGGGCAGGGGATGCGGATGTGGACATGGGGGAGGCGGGGATGGGGGGAGGGGAGCGAGGGAGGAGTGGCGGAGGGAATGGTGCTTGTGCTAGTGACGCACTGGGAGCTCACACACAGAGCCACAAGGCAACTGTGAGTATCCATGTGTTTCCTTTCCTCGTCATGTCCCTACTTCCTCTCTCCTAAACCTTCCCTTCCGTTTCCCTATAGTCTGTGAGTAATGATTTGTACTTGTTTATTGATTATCCATTCTCCATGTTTTTTTGGTTGGTTTTTATCCGTTCTCCATGTTTTTTTGCCTTTCCATTTTTCGTCTCTCCTTTTTCTTTTCCTTTTGCCTTTTTAACCCCATGCCACGTGCTCCCCTGGCCGTTTCTTGCTGGTAACCCACCCTCTCATTTCCCTGCTTCTGAACGCCCATCAGGTGCTGCTGCTGATTCGCCTTATTGAGCAAGCCACTTCACTCCCCCCACTGGTAGCAGCAGCCCCAGAGGCACAAGCAGTAGATGCAGCACAGGCTGATACAAATTCCTCTGCAGCAGAGTTTCCACCATCACATGCACATGCACAAGCACACGCAGATGCACAATCCATGGTTTTGGAATCCAGCCAGCCCATGCCAAGTTTGCACACCCATTTTGGCGGGGATTTGGTTCGGTCACGAGCGGCTGTGTCTGCCTTGCGACAATGCCTTGATTCGCGTGATATTGTGTGATAATGCAGAATATCCAAGCGTTTGAACTTGTCTCTCATGGGTTTTGCTGGAAGAAGCTACTTCACCTTAGTTTTCATCCGACAAGGGGAGTGCTAAAGAATGCCAGAAAGGTAAAGTGGATTACACTCAATTCATCCACTGGAATATAATGGGGTTCGTGTCGAATCAGGGTGTGGAAAGAGCACGACGAGTGGTGCAAAGGTGTCAGGCATACGCGATATAGGTAACGCTCTCTGTTAAGAAAAATAGTGACGTAGACGTATGCCCTAGTCACACCTGTCACACAAGAAAAATATCCTCCCTTTCAACCAATCCGCGCGGAACTGCCAGAAGAAAGCAGCTACTTTTTCCGGTTCGAATTCAGATCGGCGGCGAGAGTTTTGGTTCGGTTCGGCTAAGCTCAGCAGATAAATTATTTGCTGGTTGTTGGCTTGTGGGCAAACCATATCCAACTTGGTCCACGGAGGAGCGAGGAACGATGGATGATGTGTGCGCCGTGATTCGTGATGTCGTTGTGATCGCGTAGCTTCATCATCACACGCGCTGCTCCGCTTCGCCATGTCGTGGCCGCTCGCACGCTTTTCATCCTCTCGCGCGCTCCGCTCTCTCCCAGCCCTCGCTCCGCGAGCCTTTTTGCGTCTCGCCGCCTTACACTCTTCTCGTCACGTTTGCGTTAGCGTAGCTGCCGCGGACACGTGTCGCACCACCGTTGGTCGGTCAAGCTATTTGAGTAGGCTTTTTTGTCCGATTCTCCGGTTTCCTACGCAGATCCCGTCGCCGGGAGTGCATTTCGTCCCGATTCGCGGTTACTTGCCATCGGTCGCCCAGACGAGTCGCCGGTCATCGTCGTGCGTCGCGCAGCGGCTCTGCGAGTCTGGGCGAAGCGGATTGCGTGCAAGTCGTGTGCGAGGCGAGGGTTCGAATCTCGCCGCCGGCCTTTTCGCCTGGGTATAATCACCTGCTTCCTGAAATTCTCACTCAATGGATCTGTTGAAAGCAGTCGTCCGTAACGGTGCATTCTTCGTATCTTTAGAATCTCGATGCGGAATGTGGTTTCGGAACTGGAACGAGGTGGTTTGCACCAGGGGCAGAGTGATTCGCGAGGCATCTCAAAAGCCCGGGTGTGGAATGATGCCGACAGGAAGGAAGCTAGCGCATGCGGTGCGGGACAACACCAGAACCAGCACCAGCACAAGCATCACTATCCCAGAAACCCGAAACCCTGCAGGCCAGGGTGCGAGGCCAGACGGATAAGATAAATATCCTGCTGCCTCGGAACGCGATGAGATTACCAAGGGAGGAAGGAGAGGGAAGGGAGAGGGAAGAAGGGTCCAGGGTTTAGGGGTTCGGATGCTGGTCGGTGGATCAGGGCTGGTTGCTATGTGATCTTCTTGCGTTCGCCAAGCCGAATCCTCTGTCAATAGCAGGTTTCGTGATTGATATGGCAGTCAGAACGGCATGGCAGTTGCCACACGTGGCAGCTCAGCAAATAGTTCAGTTCAGCGTGAAACCCAAGGGGTCTGTGTCTCGAAACAAGAATAAGAAGGGGCCTGGTAGCTGGCCTATCTCGCCTGCTCTCCCTGCCACGGTGCTGGCTGCTTCTCCCTGTGCCTCGCTTCGCGTTCGGAGTCAGCGCAGAGCCTCTGCAGCCTCGTCGATGGAGTGCCCCATTGCCCGCCTCGCTTGTTTAGAGCCGGATCAGAGCACACTTTTGAGCCGGCTCAGAACGCACTTTCGAGCCGGCTCAAAATATCTCTGGCCTCGTCGATGCAGTGCCCCATTGCCCGCCTCACGCCTGCTAGCCCCTCGTTCCCGTGCCTTCCCTTCTGTCTCGTGCTTCTCATTCTATCACTCCCTCTCTCCATCCCACCCCCGTTTTTGTATCTCGCTTTCTCCCTCCCTCCCTCCCTCCCTCCCTCCCTCCCTCCCTCCCTCCCTCCCTCCCTCCTCGCTCCCTCCCTCCCTCCCTCCCTCCCTCCCTCCCTCCCTCCCTCCCTCCCTCCCTCCCTCCCTCCCTCCCTCCCTCCCTCCCTCCCTCCTTCGTCCTGTTTCTCATTGTGAGGACACGTGGCAGCCAGCTGGCACCAGCAAGAGGGGGTTCACTAGCAGCAGCGTCAGCAGCAGCAGCAGCAGCAGCAGTGGTGGTGGTGGTGGGTGCAGCAGAGTAGCCCGTCCGATGGCCCTCTCACAGGCTACGTCCATGGCTGCCCTGCCGTCTCTTGCTCTCTGGGGACGCTTCGCCACGCCTGTTCCCACCCTCCACACTGCCACTTCCTTCTTGCCCCTCAAAAGCCACTGCGTCAGCTCCCGTGGTATCAGCACCGCTGCTTGCTGCAGCGGTAGCAGCGGCACCAGCAGCAGCAGCAGCAGCAACAGCAGCAGCAGCAGCAGATCCAATAGCAGTGGCAGGGGAAACAGCAGCATGAGAGGCAGTTCATTCCCTAGAAGCAGGAGCTATGGCAGCCTGGCTCCAGACATTGACTCGCCCGCTCCTGCTGCTGCTGCCCCCGCTGCAGTCACCGCGGCTGCGGCGGCTGCGGCTGCTGCTGCTGCTGCTGGTGGTGGTGCTGCTGCTGCCAGTGTGAGGGGCGCTGGAGAGGGTTCGACAGCGGAGAGGAGTCGGAGGAAGAAGGAGAGGGCGCAGGGGAAAAGCGACGCTGCGTCTTCCCCTGCTGCTCGGGGTGCCCGTGCGGGTAGCAAAGGCGCTCGTGGAGGCAGTAAAGAAGGTGGTGACGGCGCTGGTGGTGGTAGCAGTGGTGGTGTGGGTGGAGCAGGGGGTGGTGCGGCGAGCAGCAGCAGCAAGAGTGGGCGTGGCAAGAGGTCAAAAGACAAAGGGAAAGAAGGAGGTATGATATTTCCGGTCCTTGCAGTTTTTCCGCCGCTTTCTTGTGTTTATTATGCTCTTCTCTTTCGTGTGCTCTCCCCTTGCTCGTCCACCCCCCATCTTCTCCACCAACCCCCTTCCGTGCTCTCATGCTCTCCTCCCCCTTTTGCCTTACCCTTTTCCGCTCCCCTCTGCTCATCCTCCTTTCCCCGTTCTTTTTCCTTCTTTCGCTCCCCCATTTCTCCCTTACCCCTTTTTCTCTTCACTCTTCCCCCTCCCTGCTTTCAACTTCCCCCTTCCCCCCCGCTCCGCCTTACACCCAATCCCCTGTCCCCCTCGTCTGCCGCGCTGTCCCTTTTGAGACGTCTCAAAGGTCCTTCCTTACAACCGAGCCCCTGTCTCCCTCTTTTGCCGCCCCCGCACGGCATGGAGCATGCGCGGGGGCCGCGCCAGCAGTGCTGCTGCGCGCAGGGCAGCACCCCCCATGCATCCTTTGCTCGTCCCCATCCCCCTCCCCTTCCCCCTCTCCTCTCTTACCCGATCCCCTGTCCCATTCATTTCTGTGCCGTGCTGCCCCCATCAACCCCCCTCTCCCCTCACCCCCCGGCAGTGGTGCTGCGCGCAGGGCAGCACCCCATGCGCCCGCACCTCATCCCCAGCTTCACCTGGCACGTGCTCAGGGGTCTCAGACGCCACGGTGAGTCTAGTTTTGAGGCGCCTCAAACCAGCTTCACCCGGCACGTGCTCAGGGGTCTCAGACGCCACGGTGAGAGGTGCTGGACAGGTGGGGTGGGTGGTTGGAGGTAGGGGGCCCTCCCATATATTCAGATGCCTTTTATGCGCCCGCACCTCATCCCCAGCTTCACCCGGCACGTGCTCCGAGGGCTGCGACGCCACGGTGAGGGGCGCTGGGTGGGTGGGGTGGGTGGGAGTGGGTGGGTGTAGGTGAACTCTGGGTCGACTGTTAAGTCAACAAACACAGCTTCACCTGGCACGTGCTCAGGGGCCTGCGACACCACGGTGAGGCGGTGGGTGGGTGGTTGGGTTTGGGTGAGTGGCATGTTGTTGAGTTACTACAAGTCATCAGGGTGGGCAAGACTAGTTACCTGTGGAAAGAATCAGGTGGCATTATTTAGGTGAACTCTGGGTCACTCTTCAGTTCAGTCAAGAAACCCAGCTTCTTCTGGCACGTGCTCAGCTCAGGGGGGTTTAGACACGGCGGTGGGAGGCGCTGGGTTGGTGGTTGGGGAAGGGGAGGGAAGAAGGGAGAGGGAGGGAAGAAGGGAGAGGGAGGGAGGGGAGGAGGAGTAAGGGACGGGTGAGGGGATTGACTGGATGGGAGGGGTGAAGGGGAGTGAGGGGTGTCAGGTCAGGGGTGTCAGGTCAGGGGTGTGCAACGTGCTCAATCTGTATACTATCATGATTCATAAACGAGGTGGAATGGGTTGCGCATACATGGAATCATGATTCATGCCAGCCTGGTCTGGCTGGAGGCAAATGAATCTGCAGCCGTGTGCTGCTCAGCTATCAGCTCCTGCTACTTGGTGACTTTTGAGCCGACTCAAAAGTCACCTCGTTACAATGGCACACGACACTTTCTCTGCTATCAGCTCCAGCTACATGCTACCTTGGACGAGTTTTGATGCTCCGCAAAAATCAAGCTCTGCTCTGCTACCTGCTCCTGCTACCCGGTGTCTGCCTGTTCTCCATATACCAAAGCTCCTGCTCATCTTCCCTATGTTTAAGTTGCTCTCGGTACACCCTTCATTCAATCTTCCGTCTGTCCCCCCCACCCTCGCACTTCCCACCCTCCCACTTCCCTCCCAACATCTCGCCACCCCTCTTTTGCAGCATCAGGGATCTGCTGCTAGACGTGCCGCCCAAGTGTGGTTTGAGTCGACTCAAGGCACACCAGCACCTCCTCTCTCCCCCTCCCCCTCCCTCCCCAATCGTGCATGGCAGGGTTCGAGGCGTATCTGGTGGGCAGCAGCATCAGGGACGGACCTTCTGCTGCTAGACGTGCCACCCAAGCGTGGTTTGGGCCGACCCACGACTCACACCTCATGGCTTATAACAACTCCTCTCCCACCCCCCACCCGTGCATGGCAGGGTTTGAGGCGTATCTAGTGGGCGGCAGCATCAGGGACCTTTTGCTGGATGTGCCACCCAAGGACTACGACGTGGTCTCCACCGCCACCAACAACGAGGTGTGACTGCGGGTTGGGAGGTGGGGAGGGTTTGAGGCATATCTAGTGGACTGCGCTGCAGCTTCAGGGAGGGACCTGCTGTTAGACGTGCCACCCAAGGACTACGACGTGCTCTCCACTGCCACCACCAACCAGGTGTGTGTGACAGCGCAGTGGAAGGGGGGGTGGGTTGGGGTGGGGCAGGGCCGCCATCATGCGCCCCACTGCTTGCTTGCTTGCTTGGTTGGTTGGTTGCGTAACTGACTGGCTTGTGCCCACAGTAGCCTAGTCTCAAAGGTGTGCTGTATGTCTGTGTGTCTGTGTGTCTATGCTCTATCTGCTTCGTGCTCGCCTATCTTGCTGGTGGTTGTTATTCACTCCGCTTCAACATGCTCTTCAACGGCTTGCCTCTGTTCTGTTGTCTCCTTGCCCTCTCCACAAATTCTTTGATGTGAGGTCTATGTGAGGTCTGAAAGCTGACTTGAAGTGAGCTTGTGTCTGCACCGCCGCTTGCTTGTCTCGCTTCTCCCTCTCTCACTGGCCCCACAACCCCGTTCTCCATCTTACCGCTCGTCCCCTGCCTCTTTTGTCCCCTCTCCCTCACTCACTCTCACCCCTTCCCTCTCTCATTCCCTCCTTCACACCATCCCGCTGTCCCTCGCCCCACCACTCTCTTCCCCCTCATGGCGGCAAATCCGCAAGTCGTTCCCCAGGGCGCGCATTGTGGGGCGCCGCTTCCCTTCCTCCCTCCCTCACTTTCTCTCTCCCTCTCCCTCCCTCACACCATCCCGCTCTCCCATGCTCCATCTCCCCCCCCCCGTGGTGGGCAGATCCGCAAGTCGTTCCCCAGGGCGCGCATTGTGGGGCGCCGCTTCCCCATCTGCCACGTGATGGTGGGGGGGGAGATCGTAGAGGTGAGGGGAGGGGAGGGAGGGGGGGGGGGGGAAGGGGGAGGGAGGGAGGGAGGGTGAAGGGAGGGTGAAGGGAGGGTGAAGGGAGGGTGAAGGGAGGGTGAAGGGAGGGTGAGGCAATGGGGCAGGAAGAAGGGGCCTTCCCTATCTTCCATGTGATGGTGGGCGGGAGATCGTTGAGGTGAGGAGGGGAGGGAGGGGGGGAAGGGGGTTAGGAGAGACGGGAGGGGAGGAGGTTGCAGGGAGGGTGTTGCAATGGGGCAGCCCGCAGGAGGATTGTTGAGGTGGGGGGAGGGGGAGAGGGGGGAGGGATGGTGAAGGGAGGGCGATTTGATGGCAGGGCAAAGAAGGCACTTGCTAAGAGAGAGAGGAGGGAGGGGAGGGAGGGGAGGGAGGGGAGGGAGGGGAGGGAGGGGAGGGAGGGGAGGGAGGGGAGGGATGGGAGGGAGGGAAGGGGAGGAGGGAGAGGAGAGAAGCATGTAATGGGCAGCAGGGAGGTAGCTGAGGTGAGATAATCAGTGTCGTTCAACGCAAAGCAAGAGGAGGCGTCAGCTCAGCAGGGAGTGGGAGTGGGAGTGCAATGGGGGAAGAAACAGCTGCCGCACATGCCTTGCACCGTTCGCCATGTGCCATGCACCATGCACCATGCACCATGCACCATGCACCATGCACCATGCACCATGCACCATGCACCATGCACCATGCACCATGCACCATACACCATGCACCATGCACCATGCACCATGCACCGTGCACCGTGCACCGTGCACCGTGCACCATGCACCATGCACCATGCACCATGCACCATGCACCATGCACCATGCACCATGCGCCTTGTGGCCCCCGCCCTTGCTTTGCTGCCCCCCCGTGCAGGTATCGAGCTTCAAGACCAAGGAGCAGTTGCCACAGCGGCGCAAGCGAACAGCAAAACCGGAGCAGTTAGGGATGCGGGCAACAAAGCTGTCATGGCTTGATGATGACGCGGGGGAGGGCGATGAGCGGGACGAGGAGGGGGACGAGGAGGGGGACGAGGAGGGGGACGAGGGAGACGATGGGGAGGAGGGAGAGGAGGGACGGGAAGAGGAAGAAGAGGGGGAGGAGGAAGAAGAAGAGGAGAGGGAGGAGGAGACGGAAGATGGGCTGCTGGTGCAGGTGCAACCCCCGCGGGAGATGGTGGAGAGGAAGGGGTGGTCGGGCAAGGACTCGGAGCGATGGCGCAATGCTGCTCGCAGGGACTTCACTGTCAATGGGTGCGTGCACTGTGCTGTGGCGTGCTGTGCTGTGCTGTGCTGTGCTGTGCGGTGCTGTGCGGTGCTGTGCTGTGCTGTGCTGTGGTGGCATGTTCTGTGCTGTGCTGTGCTGTGCGCTGTGGTGTGCTGTGCTGTGCTGTGGTGGCATGTTCTGTGGTGTGCTGTGCTGTGCTGTGCTGTGCTGTGCTGTGCTGTGCTGTGCACTGTGCTGTGCTGTGCTGTGCTGTGCTGTGCTGTGCTGTGCTGTGCTGTGCGGTGCTGTGCTGTGCTGTGCTGTGCGGTGCTGTGCTGTGCTGTGCTGTGCGGTGCTGTGCTGTGCTGTGCTGTGCTGTGCGGTGCTGTGCTGTGCTGTGCTGTGGTGGCATGTTCTGTGGTGTGCTGTGGCCCCAGCTGTGGTGTAGTTTCGAGGCGCCTCACAAGGGGTGGTCGGGCAAGGACTCGCAGCGATGGCTCAATGCTGCTCGCAGAGTCTTCACTGTCAATGGGTGCGTGCGTGCGCAGAGTCCCCATGTGCGGGGGGAGTCTGTGTGGTGGTGTCACAGGTGGCATGTGAGGATGTGGCTCAAGAAGCCTGAGCATTACAGAGCATTACTGAGCATGCTCGTCGTGGAAATGAATGAGCTTTGGACTATGACTTTGAGTAGCCAGCGCAGTCAGTCCGTTTGAGCAGGTTGAGCTGGGACGAGGGCAGGTGCTGATTGGGGAATGTGTTTGTATCCTTGGTCTCTCTTGAAATCACATCTACTTTTGTTCCCATCCTTCTCTCTGTGCCTTTTCTTACTCTTCCTTCGCTTGCTCCTCCCTCTAAACTCCCTCCCCGGCCCATGCTCCTGAGCACACCAGGCTGATGCTAGACCCGTTCAGTGGCACGCTGTACGATTATGTGGGGTGGGGGCAACGAATGACATCAAGACCCGCGTGCTGCACGTGTGCCTTCCCCCCCCCTCCCCCCCCCCCCCCCTCCCTTCCCCACCTGTGTTTTGAGTCGACTCCGCCCACACCTCCTCCCCCGCCCACATGCACATCTCACATCACATCAGGCTGATGCTAGACCCGTTCAGTGGCACGCTGTACGACTATGTGGGGGCAATGAATGACATCAAGACCCGCGTGGTGCGCCTTTCACTGCCTTGCATGCCGGGCCGTGCCTTGCATGTCGTGCCGTGCCTTGCATGTCGTGCCGTGCCATGCCATGTCGTCCCATGGTTCCTCACATGAGCATATGTGTGTGTGGCATGCCATGGGACGCAACTTCTCTATGCATTTAAATGGTTGCTTGTGGTGTGTGCGCTTCGGCATGTGCTACCGGTCGTTCGTTTCTTTATGCGTGAGTGTGCTGCATCCATGTGTGTGCATCCATGTCATGTGTGTGCATTCATGTCATGTGTGTGCATTCATGTGTGCGTCCATGTGTGTGCATCCAACCCAAGCAAGCATACAAGCAAGCATGCACGTGCGCATGCATCTAGGTGTCGCATACACACCAATGTACCCATGCCTCTCATGCGTGTGTGTACCCACCTCCTCTCTGCATGCCTCTTTATCTCCCTCTCCCCCTTTTTCTCTCCTCCATGCATGCATGTATGTGCATTCCCGAGTCAGCTCAGAACGATACAACCAGCCCTGCCCTCCTTCCTAGATGACCCAGGTTTGTGAGTTTCAGTCATGCCTCACTGAGCTGCGTGCGTGCGTGCTGAGTTTCGTAGGCTTAAAGCTAAGGAAAAAACAGCTCAGAACGATACAGCCAGCTCTGCCCTCCTTCCTAGATGACCCAGGCTCGTCCCCCTCCTCCACAAACCTACGCCCGTCCTTCATTCCGTTTCCACTCGTTGCTTCACGTGTGCAGCGCACTCGTCACCCATCCCAGGTGACTTTTGAGTCGACTCAAAGGTCATTCCGTTTCCACTCGTTGCTTCTCGTCTGCAGCGCACTCATCGCCCATCCCTCAAAACGCACTCTGTCTGTTGCTGCCCTCTTGCTGTTCACACTCTCCTCCCACCCTGCCCTACCTCCAACTCCTTTATCTCCCTCTCTTCACCCACGGATCAGCTCCTCAAAACGAGGTGACTTTTGAGTCGACTCAAAACTGCACCCACGGGTCAGCGCCTCAAAACTCACCATGCGCATGGCACACACTCAAAGGAAACTAAATTGAGAACTTCCCAAATTGAGCTGATTCCGAAGGCGCATTATAATCTCTTCCCCTCCGTGCTCCCCCCTTTCCCCTCGCGTGTGCAGTGCGTGTGCTGCGAGCCATGCGCATGGCAGCCAAGGCACGCCTCTCCCTGCATGAGGACATCGTTGCTGCCCTGCAGTCGCCGCGCCTCCTCTCCTCCCTCGCGCATGCCAGCAAGGTGCGCCTGGCAGGCAGGCAGGGCATGTGGGGACGCATGGGATGTGCTCATGCAGCTCTATGCTTGCTCTCTAGCACCCACCAGGTGCTGGCACTGGCGGATATGTAATCGATACCCCACAGTTTTGTCTCTTCATTCTCAAGCCCCCCCTCTCTTCCCCCTTCTCTCCCCGCTCCCCCTTATCCCACATGGGTGGTTCCATCAGGAGTGTGCAGCAGGAGGCGGCACTTCTACTCTCTTTGAGGCGCCTCAAAAGGCGGCACTTCTACTCTCATACAGCTCGTCAAAGCCCGACCTGCACCTGCGGTTGCCCTGCTCACTTCCTTTAACCCCCTTTCCCTCCTCCCCCCATCCTCCTCTGCACATCAGGACCGCGTACAGCAGGAGGTGGCGTTGCTGCTGTCGTACGGGTCATCTGAGCCCGCTGTTCGCTTGCTCTGGTCACACCGCCTCATGCCGCTGCTGCTGCCCCTGCACGTAAGGCCATGGGATGTAGTGTAATGCAATGTGATGTGGTGCGGTGTGATGCCATTGGATGCGATGTCATGTGATGGAACGGGTTTCTCTGCCATGCTATCTGTACCTGTTTATACCCCATGGCTGTCCCATTTCTTCTTCTCTGAGCTCCTTCTCTTCTCACTCCCTTGCCCTTGCTGCTTCTCCCCTCTCTCGTTACTTCTGTATGCCTTTCCTCCGCCAAGTGAAACTGCAAGAATCGCACGCCCTTCATTCATTCCCCTTGTTTTGCCGCACTCTTAACCGTCACACCACTTGTTCTTCCTCCTCCCACACTCGCCCCTCCCTCTCCCCCAACCCTTCCGCTCCACCCATCCACCAGTCAGCTCGGCTGCTGGATCGTGGCTTCCCAACCTCTCCATCTGCTGCTGCCACTGCTGACGATCTGCTCTTCGTCAGTGCCACTGTGCCCTCGTGCTGCTTGCACACGTGCACACACATGCACACACATACACAGACATACACACACATGCACACACATACACAGACATACACACACATGCACACACATGCACACATTTGTTTCCCAACCTCTCCATCTGCTGCTGCCACTGCAGACGACCTGCTCTTTGTCAGTCACTCACTGCTGTATTCTCGTGCCATTTGCACATGTGCGCATGCACACACACACCAACAAACGTCCTTCCATACATTCACACATGCGTACGTGCACACACACATGTACGTATCCCCATATGCACATATCCTCATATGCACACACGCAAACAAGCACACTTTCAAACTCTTCCACCACCCACCGTCCCTGTCATTACTTCGCACTCATGCGTCTTCTCTCCGCACATCCGTCATGCACACGCCAGGCCATGCTGCGGCAGCTGGATCGCCTTACAGCTCCCAATGCTCCCTGCCGCCTCATGGTCTGGTCAGTTGCTGCTGGGAGCCTCCATCTAATTCAAATGCCCCTGTCTCTCTCTGACACCTTTCCTTTCTGAATTTGAGTCGACTCAAAATCCTTACAGCTCCCAATGCTCCCTGCCGCCTCATGGTCTGGTCAGATGCTGCTTGGAGTCCCCCTCTCATTCAAATGCCCATTTGAGTGTCTCCTCTCTCTGACACCTTCCCTTCTGATTAGCCTTCATTGCTCATGCTCCGTCCTCCGGTTTGTCTGTCCAGTCATCCTTTCCTCCCTCATGTGTGTGTGTGTGTGTGTGTGTGTGTGTTTTCCGTTTTTCCTCTTTCGGCAAACAAACACCCTGTAAACTCTTCCCACTCTCCGCACTCTCTCACTCTCCATCCTCTCACCCCTCTTCAGCACCCATTCCCCCCCCTCCTATCCCTCCCAGGGTGACAATCCTAGCCCTCTACCTCGCAGCAACCGCCACTCCCACACACCCCGCAGCACTGCTAGCAGCAGCGCTGCGCATGAGAAGGGGCGGGCTGGAGTGGGAGAAAGCAGCAGCCGATGCAGCAGAGGTGGTGCGGAGACTAAGAGCTGGAGAGCCTGTGGATTCACAGTTGCTGCTGGGGAGTGGGGAAGAGGAGGGGGGGAAGAAGGGCAGCAGGGGCAAGAGGAGGACTAAGGGGAAGGGGAAGGGGAAGCAGGAGGAGGGTGCGAGGGATGGTGATGGTGGGGAAGGAGAGGGAGGGGGGGATGGTGAAGGGGAGGAGGGGAGGGCGAGGGAGCGTAGAGCGGAGGAGAGGAGGTTGTTGAAGGAAGCCCAAGAGGTATGGTTCAATACCGCCAAGGAAGTGGCTTTGGTTGGCTTGGCATTGGGTGGGAACAAAGTGACCAGGTTTGTAGATCGAGCATTAATACGTTGCACATGTGTGCTTACTTCCACTTCCTTCATTCCATGAGCTCTCCCACCTCCTCTTCCTCACACCGTTCACTCTCACTTTCTCTCCTTTCCCCTCGCCCCCCACCCCGCCAACGCCCCCCACCCTCTCTAATTCACTTCATGTTGTTTCCTCCTCTCGCTCCCTCAACCTTCCCCTCTATCCCCCCCCCCCCCCCCTGCAGCTACTACCCAGGGCCCTACGCTGTGTGCTGCAGATGACCCATCCAGGACAGCTCTCCCGCCACGCACACGCACAGCTCGGCATCTCTCTTCCCGAACCCGTGCGCCTCTCTCCCTCTCCCCCTCTCTCCTTCTCTCCCTCTCCCCCTCTCTCCCTCTCCCCCTCTCTCCTTCTCTCCCTCTCCCCCTCTCCCCCTCTCTCCCTCTCCCCCTCTCTCCTTCTCTCCCTCTCCCCCTCTCCCCCTCTCTCCCTCTCTCCCTCTCTCCCTCTCTCCCTCTCTCCCTCTCTCCCTCTCTCCCTCTCTCCCTCTCTCTACCCCTCTCGGCACTGTTCCGAGCCGACATGCAACGACTCACATCATCACTCCTCTCCACCACTCTGCCAGTCCCACTCACCGCAGTGTCTCCATCTCATCATCTAACCCCGGCCCAAAACAAGCTCTCTACCAAAAGCCCCACCGTCCAATCGTGTCTCTCCCTCCTTCCGCCCCCATCCCCCCGCTTCCCCCATCTTCCCCTCCCTCCCCTCTCTCCCCACCCATGCTGTCCCCTTGCCCTTGGATACATCCCTCCCATGCCATGTGCATCCCGGCAGGTCCTGGTAACACGTTCTTCCCCTCGACCCCCTCTCTCTCCACCCCTACTGTCCCCTTGTCCCTGGATACATCCCTCCCATGCCTTGTGCATCCCGGCAGGTCCTGATATCGCGAGCCAGCACCTGTGATGCAGCGCAGCTGCTGTACCGCTGCATGACCGGCCGCCAGGCCAAGGACCCGCTCTCCCTCGAATACCTCCTCACCACCACAGGGCTTGCCGCTGATGGTGAGGGTGAGGACGAGGAGGAGAGGGATGTGAGGGGTCTGGGGCGGAGTAGACAAGCGGGTGGGCGGCACAAGGAGAAGAAGAGGCGGGATGACTGGGGGCCGGGGCATGTTTCAGCAGAGGTTCTGGATGAGGCAGAGATGTTAGTTTCATGGGTGGTTATTAATTCAGTGCCCTCGATCGTTTAGGGCTACTGTATTTTTGGTTGGTGTTACCGGATTTATGACTTTTGCTGTATATAATTCATTCATACCCTTTCAGTATGTGCAAGGCTTGTGACGTACCAACCCACCAGGGTTCACCCTAGGGAAGGGCATGCTCCTCACGGATTTGGTCTAGACAGCTTGGGTTTTATCAGTGAGGCACAACCAGGAAAACACCATAGTACCGTACTTTTAGGGCGTGTTCCTACGGCCCCTTATCAGGCCAACCCCCTATCACATTCGCATCGCGTCACACTGAAATTCCCCTAAACCCCAAATCTCTCGCGAATTTTACCAGGCAAGCCTGATAAGAGGCTTGCCTGATAAGATACGGTAAGAGCGTAGGAACACGCCCTTAGTCACATGTTGAATGAATGAGCTATGAGGGCATACTAGGGGATAAATAATCAATGTGTATATGTATGTGTGCGTTTATATATACGTCTTTGTGCATGATAACTTTGCGTTTATGTGCTTGTGTGAATGTGCGTATGTGTATGAAGATGCGTGTTTTTTCTTTCTAGTGATATATACTTTATTGTTATTTTTGATATTTTGAGACATCAAAGATTTGATGTCTATAACTAAGGCAATTCGTTCCACATGAGAACAAACATCGAAGCGGTTGCAAGATCCAAACTGTAGACTTTCTGGCTTGGTGGTGCACCACCTCCGTCCATCACCCTAACCATCAGCTACAGTACCCATTTCGGGTCTTCCCCTCCCTCATCTCCTTGCATCCCCCTCCCACTGCTATCTCCCGCTGCATCGCCTCTGTCTCGCTCTCTCCTTTCCCCTTTTCCTCTCTCCCTGCTCAGAGTCCAACCTCTTTCAGTTTTTTTTTTCTCGCTGGCTCGTTTCCAGCGCGCAACATGGTGCGTCCGCCTCCCTCCACAGTTTTCAAAGTGTGTGTTTAGGTCAAGGTTGGGGTACAAGACTAGAGTGTCGAGAATGTTTCTGTACCCTCTAAGGCTAGCCCCAATATAGCCTAGATACTAATATGCATATGTTTTGACACACCCCCATAGGCGAAGTGGGGGATAGCCAGCACAAGGGGTCACAAGACCAGTCAAGCAAAGCAAACCAAAGCAAAGCTCAGGGTGGATCACAACGTCACCACACATTCTGAGCAAAGGTTCAAGGCCTCAAGGCCGGTTCACATGCAGGATGATATATAGAGGTAAACAAACAAGAGCAGGTATATATAAGACACAGTACAAGCAAGGTCAAGAAGTGAGCAAGTGAGGCCAAGTAGGCACAAGACCTAGCATAGTACAAAAGCGCTGATGATCGCAAGGCGGAAGAGCCTTGGTGAAGATATCAGCAGTGTTGGCCCGAGTGGCCACGTAAGCAAGGCGCAGCTGACCACGCTGCTGCAGCTCACGAGCAAGGAAGTAGCGAAGAGCGATGTGCTTCGTTCTGTGCTCCAGTCTGTGCTCCTGACACAAGGCGAGCATGGCCTTGTTGTCTACGTACAGAACTGGAGGAGAACGAGGCGGCTCTCCAAGGTCAGTCAGCAGGTAGGTCAGCCAGCGTAACTCTTGTGCAGCCATGGCTCCTGCGTAGATCTCAGCCTCACAGCTGGAGCTGAGAACAGAAGACGAGCGAGTAGACCGCCACGAAACAGAGCCGGAACCAAGGCTGAAGGTGTAACCCTGTGACGACCGCTGCGTAGCCAGGTCGTCGACCCAAGACGCGTCTGCGTGACCCGTGAGGACCACTCGACTCCGCCCTCCAAGCACGAGCCCCATGCCCGACGTACTGCACAAGTAGCGCAACACCCTCTTCGCTGCAGCCATGTGCTCTGGTCGGTGTCTCCCAGGAGCAACATAGCGTGCGAGTATGCTGAGAGGGTAGGCCAGGTCAGGTCGTGTGCAGGTCATCAGGTACATGAGGCAGCCAACAAGCTCTGGGTACGGGCCACTCGGCTCTACGGACTCATCCGAAGGCAGAGCTGAGAGCGAGTGGCGAGTAGACAGAGGAGTGGCCTGAGGCGAGGAGTACGTGAAGTCGAAGCGCTGAAGGATCTGCTGCACCATGTGTGACTGAGTCAGGGTAATGGTGCGCCGTGCTCTGTCCCGAGTGATCTGCAGGCCAAGATAGCTGCGCAGTTCACCCATGCCTGTGCACGTGTGTCGCGTCTGCAGCTCGGACTTCACGTAGGCGAGTCCAGCAGTGTCAGCTGTAGCAAAGACCAAGTCGTCGACGTACACGAGGATGTAGAACGGCGGCAAAGAGGTGTCGGTGCGTAGAAACAGCGACAGGTCAGCAGTAGAAGGAGCAAACGCAAGAGCCGCAAGCGTAGTCCTCAGTGTGTCGTGCCACTCACGCGGCGCCTGGCGGAGACCGTAGACTGGCCGCCAGAGGCTCCACTGGGTACCAGGAGGAACTGACCCAGTGAAGCCAGGTGGGCGGCGCAGCCAGATCTCCTCGTGCAGGCTGCCTTGTAGGAAAGCTGTGCTGAAGTCTAGAGAGTGAAGCTCGTAGTCACGGTGAGCGGCTATGTGTAGCAGCACCCGAAGAGTGGTCATCTTCGGGGTGGGAGAGAAGGTCTGAAAGTAGTCAACTCCCTGCCGCTGACTGAAGCCTCGAGCCACGTAACGCGCCTTGAAGACAGGCGGAGAACCCGGCGGCCGCTTCACCCTGAAAATCCACATGCCACTGACAATGTTCGCCCCAGGTGGGGGAACCTCGTCAACGTAGGTGCCTGTGGACTTCCAGGAAGCCATCTCTGCGTCCATGGCTGCCTGCCACTGAGAGGAGTAGGGACCCTCTATCGCCTCCGCGTAAGAGCGCGGAGTCGGGATGTCTGGTGCATCTGGGTCTCCCTCAGGGGCAAGCAGCATGGCTACGAGATGAGGTAAAGCAGCAGCAAGACACTGGAACTCCTCCTGCCTGTCCTCAAGGACGTCCGTGCTAAGAGCACACTCACCCCCGACGGACGGAGGACAGTCAGACTCAGACTCAGCAACAAGACTAGTGGCGTAGTCTAGACGACAGTGGGCAGCAAAGTCAACAAGCTCAGCGACCAAGGCAGACGCAGCCGTAGACTCAAACGACGGGTCAGTGACAACAGTGGCTAACAGACGCGTAACAGTAGGGTGCTGAGCACGAAACCGGTCAGACGCAGGGTCCGGAACGGCAGGCAGAGAGGACGCAGGGGGAGACGGTAGAGGAACAGACTGCGGAACAGAGGAAGGACGACGGACAACAAGGTGTGCACTGGGGACAGTCGGCTGACGTGAACGAGAAACACGACGACCAGTACGACCAGAACGAACAGGCGAGACAGGACGCAACGCAGGCTCACGACGCTCAGCAAGACTACCTGTCTGCTCAGTGTAAGGAGAAGGAGTAGACAGTGGTGAGCCAGGCGGTAACGGAAGACCAGTGGACGACGGGAGAGTAAGAACCTGACGAAGAACAGAGTCAGGCGGCGGCAGCGACGACGGAGACGGCGGAGCGAAGAACAGCCGTGTCGGCGCAGCTGCACCAGCTCCGGCAGCTCCAGCAGCTCCAGCAGCTCCAGTGCCTCCAGCAGCTCCAGAAGCTCCAGCCGCAGAACCGGTACCTCCAGCGCCAGCAGCTCCAGAACCAGCGTCACCAGCAGCCGCACCCCCAGAACCGGCACCTGCAGTCCCAGGGTCTCCAACCGCAGTGTCTCCCGCAGCAGCACCCCCAGAACCAGCACCTCCGGTCCCAGGGTCTCCAACCGCAGCGTCTCCCGCAGCAGCACCCCCAGAACCAGCACCTCCAGTCCCAGGGTCTCCAACCGCAGTGTCTCCCGCAGCAGCACCCCCAGAACCAGCACCTCCAGTCCCAGGGTCTCCAACCGCAGCGTCTCCCGCAGTAGCACCCCCAGAACCAGCACCTCCAGCCCCAGGGTCTCCAGCCTCAGTGTCTCCAGCAACGGCACCGCCAGGGGCAGCACTCCCAGCCCCAGCAGCTCCAGTACCTCCAGCAGCAGAGCCCCGGGCTCCAGCAGCGCGACGCTGACGGCGACCGTACCAGTCGTGCAGCTGCTGAGTGGTGAGAGGCACACGTGGACGAAGGCGGCCACTCCAAGTAGGCCGCGCACCAGCAGTCCCAGTACCCTCAAGCGTCTCACCTCCAGACTCAGCACCCCCAGACTCCGCACGCACTGGCTCAGTACCCCCAGACACAGCACCCCCAGGCGCAGGACCTCCAGTCTCCTCACGCGCAGGCTCAGTACCCCCAGACTCCGCACCCCCAGACGCAGCACCTCCAGGAGCACCACTCCCAACAGCACCAGAGTCAACAGGAACCGGCTGCAGAGGCGGCGAAGAAGGTCGCGGAGGGAACCCTGGAGGGGTCTCCAAGCGTGGTGCGCGGCGGTAGGCCGCCGGGGCGTCAGCAGCAGCGTCACCCCCCTCAGGTGGGCCAGAGGTGTCGGAAGTGACCTCCAAAGGCTCAGCCAAGGGGGGGGGGTCTACCTGAGACACACCTGAAGGAGCAGGACCCTGAGGGGGGAGGGGGTCTACCGGGGGGGGACCTGGCGTAAGGAAGAGCGGCGGGGGGGGAAGGGGGGCAGCGCGGTAGGGGAAGAGACGGTAGTACGGAACCGACTCGTCAAACGTGACGTCCTGGGAGGACAGAACACGGCGCGAGGTGGGGTGGTAAAACTGCCAACCAGGCGCGTCAGGGGGGAAGCCAAGGAAGACGCAGGGAACAGCACGGGAGGACAGCTTGTCCGTAGACAAGTCTCGGACAAAAGCCCGAGATCCCCAGACACGGAATGCAGACGCATCGCCAACCTTCCTCGTCCACCTCAGAGTGGGGGAGGTATCCGGCATGGATACCCGGGGCTGAAGGTTGATCTGACGCGCCGCGTACTGAACCGCAAACGACCACAGAAAATGGGGAGCAGCCGCATGGATCATGGACGTGCGAGCGACATCCATGACCATGCCAATGCGGCGCTCAGCAATCCCATTTTGCTGTGGAGAGGCCGGAAGCGTGAACGTCTAGCGGATGCCCCTTGCACGACAGAAGGCTCGCAGAGGGTCGGAGGAAAACTCTCCACCTCTGTCAGAGTGCAGACGCAGAACAGGAAAGTCCGAGCCGAAACTCTTCCTGAGCTGGAGACGAGCTGCGCGGATCCAGTCGATCAACACCTCAGTGACCTCATCCTTGCGGCGCAAGGGGAAGACTGTGGTGTAACGCGAGTAGTCGTCAACCACCAGCAGGAAGTAGCGCTCGTGACCCTGTCCACGGACGCGGGCTGGGCCCCACACGTCCATGTGAAGAGTCTGCAGCGGAGCCTCTGTCGGCGGAAACTCGGAGGAGTGAGGAGCGGCGCGCTGCCACCCCTCGACGCAGGGGACGCAGGTAGGGGCAGGCCCCGGGGGGAGGGGAGGGAGCGACCGGGGGAGACCAGAGACCAGGACACGAGAGGCCATGCCTCGGAGACGAGGCAGGGAGGGGTGACCAAGATGGTGGTGCCAGAGAAGAGTCTCGTGGGACAGGAGGCGACACGAGCAGGGGGCAGACTCAGGACCAGACCGAGACGCCGCAGCAAACACCTGACCCGACGCAGCTACCTGACCAGGCACAGCAACCGGAGGAGACTCGGTAGTGAGGGTGTACAGGCTCGACCCCGGCCGACGGGTAAACGTGGCCAAGTGTCGGCCCGTGTCTGCACACGTGCAGTGGGTCACCCGCTGACGCGCAGGGGTGAACTGGTCAACCCCCCCATCCTGTAGATCAGCACCCGCCACCAAGTTCGTAGAGAACGAGGGGAGGTAAAGACCGGACAGGGAGCCAGACGGGACCGCTGGACACGGCAGGACAGTGGAGTAGTGAGCAAGGACAGGACCCCCAGAGGGGTCTGCCAGGGAGACCGCAACCGGCCGACTGAGCGGCGTGAGAGTGGTGCGGTCTCGAAAGAAGGAGCGGGAAGCACCCGAGTCAAGGGTGAAAGTGTGCGACGCCGGAGCAGACGTGGTACCTGAGAGAGCAGACTCACCAGCACCTGGAGCAGCAGACTCACTAGCACCTAGAGCAGCAGCTGCACCGTCCTGGTCGGGCGGAACACTCAGGTAATAGTCACCGTCAGCACTAGTAGGCAATGCATACATGGCAGTGAGGATAGCATCATAGTCAAGAGCATAGATATCTACCCTCTGCCGGAGCAGCTCCACCCAGTCGGGGAGCTCAGCCGCGTCGCCAAACTCTGTACGCCAGGCGTCGCTCAGACTGGCGAAGCAGCGGGACTCTGTGTGACCAAACGTCCCGCAAGGCTGGCCAGTCCGAGCACCAGTGCGAATGACGTACGGGCAGCGAGCAGAACCCCGTGACCCCCCCCCGCTGAAAGTACCACTCATGAAGCTGCGGGGGCGAAGGGACCGCGCGCACACGACGCTGCAGCTGCACCTGGCCACTACAAGAAGCCCCGAAACTACTCACGCCAGAACGACTCCCACTACGGCCACCCCGACAACCCCAACGAGCGTACCACTCATGAAGCTTTGGGGGCGTGAGGGACTCACGCGGACGGCGCTGGAGCTGCATCCGGCCACGTCAGGAGCAGCAGTAGCAGTAGAAAGCGCAGTAGCCGTAGGAGCAGCACGAGCAGCAGTAGCAGGAGAAAGAGCAGCAGCAGCAGGAGCAGTAGTAACAGCAGTACGGGCAGGACAGTGCTCACCAGTGGCAAGAAGGGCCGGCGTACAACGGCGGCAACGGCGAGGCCGGCACCACTGTAGGGCGAGGGCTCCGCGGCAGCTGCAGGTGGCGGCTGCTCCAGGGGCGGCTGCTCCAGGGGCCAGGGGCGGCTGCTGCAGGGGCGGCTGCTCCAGGGGCGGCTGCTGCAGGGGCCAGGGGCCAGGGGCGGCTGCTACAGGGGCGGCTGCTCCAGGGGCGGCTGCTGCAGGGGCCAGGGGCGGCTGCTGCAGGGGCGGTTGCTCCAGGGGTCAGGGGCGGCTGCTGCAGGGGCGGCTGCTGCAGGGGCGGCTGCTGCAGGGGCCAGGGGCGGCTGCTGCAGGGGCGGCTGCTCCAGGGGCCAGGGGCAGGGGCGGCTGCTGCAGGGGCGGCTGCTGCAGGGGCGGCTGCTCCAGGGGCCAGGGGCGGCTGCTGCAGGGGCGGCTGCTCCAGGGGCCAGGGGCGGCTGCTGCAGAGGCAGCTGCTCCAGGGGCCAGGGCGGGCAGGGCCGCGGCTCGGCTGCAGAGCAGAACCGGGACGGCGGCGACGGCTGCTACGCCAGGGGCAGCGCGGCTGTCACGGCAGGAGCGGCGACGGCGGTCACGGCAGCAGCGGCGACGGCGAACGGCCGTGACGGAAGCGGCAGCGGCAGCAGGGGCCAGCAGCGGCGGCAGCAGGGGTAGCTGCTCCAGTAGCCAGGGGCGGCTGATGCAGGGGCGGCTGCTCCAGGGGCAGGGGCGGCTGCTGCAGGGGCGGCTGCTCCAGGGGCAGGGGCGGCTGCTGCAGGGGCGGCTGCTCCAGGGGCAGGGGCGGCTGCTGCAGGGGCGGCTGCTCCAGGGGCAGGGGCGGCTGCTGCAGGGGCGGCTGCTCCTACAACAAGCAAGTAGCAGCAGCTGCAGCAAGTAGCAGCAGTGGCAGCAAGTAGAAGCAGCTGCAGCAAGTAGCAGCAGCGGCAGAAAGCAGCAGCACAGGCGCAGTGCAGCGTGCAGGCCTGGCGTGGGCTGTTCCGGCCGCGCGCGGGCCTGACGTGGCCTGTACGGGCTGCGCGATTGCCTGGCGAAAGGTGGCGAAAGAGCCACAGGCGGCGGCCGAAGGGGACGCGGTGGCGGCGCGCGGCGGTCGACGAGCGGCTAGGGAGCCGCGCTAAGTGCCGCGCGAGGCCAGATCAGGCTGCGCGCGGGCGGCGACGACAGCGCAAGCGGCTAGCGGGCCGCGCGCTGAGGTAAACGGGCTGCGCGCGGGCGGCGTACGCGACGCGCGGGCCGGCGGCAGGCTGCCGCGGGCGGCTGACGTGGCGCACGGGGCCGAAAACGGGCATAAACGAAGAGCGCGCGGGCTGCTCAAGCGGCGCGCGCGGGAAAAAAAAAAAAAAAGGGGCCGCGCGCGTGCAGCCGAGGCGCGCGCAGGCAGCAGGCAAGGCAGGTGAGGTAACGTGGTAACGGTGGGCCCTTATCTTAGGTCCTAGAGACCTCTAGGCTCTAGATACCATCTTAGAATCTTAGGCATGAAGTTGTGTGGAATTGTTTAGGTCAAGGTTGGGGTACAACACTAGAGTGACGAGAATGTTTCTGTACCCTCTAAGGCTAGCCCCAATATAGCCTAGATACTAATATGCATATGTTTTGACTATGTGAGGGGTCTTGGGCGGAGTAAGCAGGCGGGTGGGCGGCACAAGGAGCAGCAGAGGCGGCGGGATGACTGGGGGCCGGGGCATGTTTCACCAGAGGTTCTGGATAAGGCAGAGATGTTAGTTTCATGGGTGGTTATTAATTCAGTGCCCTCGATCGTTTAGGGCTACTGTATTTTTGGTTGGTGTTACCGGATTTATGACTTTTGCTGTATATAATTCATTCATACCCTTTCAGTATGTGCAAGGCTTGTGACGTACCAACCCACCAGGGTTCACCCTAGGGAAGGGCATGCTCACGGATTTGGTCTAGGCAGCTTGGGTTTAATCAGTGAGGCACAACCAGGAAAACACCATAGTACCGTACTTTTAGGGCGTGTTCCTACGGCCCCTTATCAGGCCAACCCCCTATCACATTCGCATCGCGTCACACTGAAATTCCCCTAAACCCCAAATCTCTCGCGAATTTTACCAGGCAAGCCTGATAAGAGGCTTGCCTGATAAGATACGGTAAGAGCGTAGGAACACGCCCTTAGTCACATGTTGAATGAATGAGCTATGAGGGCATACTAGGGGATAAATAATCAATGTGTATATGTATGTGTGCGTTTATATTGTCAGAATAACTGAGCAGGAATGAATGAACTAGAACAGAGTTTGGTACAAGTAGGAAACCCTAACTTTGTGTATCCCCTAAGGTGTAACCCACTACAGCCTAGACAATATAAACATGCAATGTTTGACACACCCCCATAGGCGCAGTGGGAGACAACCACAGGGTCACAAGACCAGTCAAAGCAAAGCAAAGCAAGCTCAGGGTGGATCTCAAGGATTCCACACAAATTCCGAGCACAAGCAAGCGGTCACAAGACCAGTTCACATGCAGGTTTATAACAAAGCAAGAGATACAGTGATCACAACCTAGCAAAAGTAAACAAGTAGGGATATATATATAGTGATCACAGTACAAGCAAGGTCAAGAGGTAAGCAAGTGAGGCCCAGTAGGTACAAGGCCTAACAGAGTGCAAAAGCGCTGATGGTCACAAGGCTGAAGCGCCTTGGTGAACACATCAGCAGTGTTGGCCTCCGTGGCCACGTAACGCAGACAAAGCTGACCACGCTGCTGCAGCTCTCGAGCAAGGAAGTACCGCAGAGCGATGTGCTTCGTTCTGTGCTCCAGTCTGTGCTCCTCACACAAGGCAATGACAGCCTTGTTGTCGACGTACAACACTGGAGGAGAACGAGGCCGCTCTCCGAGGTCGGTCAGCAGGTAGGTCAGCCAGCGTAGCTCCTGAGCAGCCATGGCTGTGGCGTAGATCTCAGCCTCACAACTGGAGCTGAGAACAGAAGAAGAGCGAGTAGAACGCCAAGAAACTGAGCCAGAGCCAAGGCTGAAGGTGTAACCCTGGGACGACCGCTGAGTAGCCTGGTCGTCTGCCCAAGAAGCGTCTGAGTGCCCTGTGAGAACAACCCGGTCTCGCCCTCCAAGCACAAGCCCCATGCCCGACGTACTGCACAAGTAGCGCAACACCCTCTTAGCAGCATCCATGTGCTCCTTCCGGTGACGGCCAGGAGCGACATAGCGTGCTAGGATGCTAAGAGGGTATGCAAGGTCAGGTCGAGTGCAGGTCATCAGGTACATGAGGCAGCCCACAAGCTCTGGATACGGGCCACTCGGCTCTACGGACTCATCCGAAGGCAGAGCTGAGAGCGAGTGACCGGTAGGCAGAGGAGTGGACTGAGGCGAGGAGTACGTGAAGCGGAAGCGCTGGAGAACCTGCTGCACCATGTGTGACTGAGTTAGGGTGATGGTGCGCCGTGCTCTGTCCCGGGTGATCCGCAAGCCAAGATAGCTCGTCAGCTCACCCAGGTCTGTGCACGTGTGTCTCCTCTGCAGCTCCGACTTCACGTGGGCGAGTGCCGCGGTGTCAGCAGTGGCAAAGACCAAGTCGTCGACGTACACGAGGATGTAGAACGGCGGCAGCGAGGTGTCGGTGCGTAGAAACAGCGACGGGTCAGCAGTAGAGGGAGCGAACCCAAGAGCCGCAAGTGTCGTCCTCAGTGTGTCGTGCCACTCACGTGGCGCCTGGCGGAGACCGTAGACCGGCCGCTGAAGCCTCCACTGGGTGCCAGGAGGAACTGACCCAGTGAAGCCAGGGGGGCGGCGCAGCCAGATCTCCTCGTGCAGGCTGCCCTGCAAGAAAGCAGTGCTGAAGTCAAGAGAGTGAAGCTCGTAGTCGCGGTGAGCGGCTATGTGCAGCAGCACCCGAAGAGTAGTCATCTTCGGGGTGGGGGAGAAGGTCTGAAAGAAGTCTACTCCCTCTCGCTGACTGAAGCCTCGAGCCACGTAGCACGCCTTGAAGACAGGCGGAGAACCCGGCGGCCGCTTCACCCTGAAAATCCACATGCCACTGACGATGTTCGCCCCAGGAGGGGGAACCTCGTCTACGTAGGTGCCTGTGGACTTCCAGGAAGCCATCTCTGCGTCCATGGCTGTCTGCCACTGAGAGGAGTAGGGACCCGCCATCGCCTCAGCGTAAGAGCGTGGGGTCGGGATGTCTGGTGCATCCGGGTCTCCCTCAGGGGCAACTAGCAAGGACACAAGACGGGGCAAAGCAGCAGCAAGGCAGTGGAACTCCTCCTGTCTGTCCTCAAGGACGTCCGTGCCGAGGGCACACTCACCCCCGACGGACGGAGGACAGGCAGACGCAGACTCAGACTCAGCGACAAGGCTGGCAGCGTAGTCTAGGCGACAGCGAGCAGCAAAGTCAACCAACTCAGCGACCAGAGCAGACGCAGCAGAGGACTCAAAGGTCGGGTCAGTGACAACTGTAGCGAGGAGACGCGTAACAGTGGGACTGGCAGCACGACGGGAGTCAGACTCCGGGTCAGGAAGAGTAGGAAGAGAGGACGCAGGAGGAGACGGCAGCGGGACACGCTGCGGAGCAGTGGAGGGACGCAGAGTCATGTAGTGAGTGCCAGGGACAAGAGGAGGACGCTCACGTAGGACACGACGACCAGTGCGAGCAGTACGAACAGGCGACGCAGGACGAGACTCAGGCTCACGACGCTCTGTAAGACCTCCTGTGGGACCAGCGTAAGGAGAGGGAGCAGGGAGAGGCGAGGCAGGCGGTAACTGTGACTGCGGCTGGACAGGCAGAGGACACTCGACGGAGGGAGGAGGACTAGGAGGAGGAGCCTGACCAAGAACCTGCTGAAGGAGCGGTACGAAGTACGGTCGCGGCCGCGCAGCGTCTCCAGAAGCAGCAGGGACACCAGTGGCAGCCCCAACGCCCGAGTCCTCAGCTCCAGCAGCAGCTCCAACGCCCGGGTCCTCAGCACCAGTAGGAGCTCCAACGCCCGAGTCCTCAGCACCAGCAGCAGCGCCACCGCCCGGGCCCTCAGCACCAGCAGTAGGGCCACCGGTCAGGTCCTCAGCACCAGCAGCAGCGCCACCGGTCGGGTCCTCAGCACCAGCAGTAGCTCCAACGCCCGGGTCCTCAGCACCAGCAGCAGCTCCAGCCCCCGGGTCCTCAGCACCAGCAGCAGCTCCAGCGTCAGGGTCCGCAGCACCAGCAACAGCACCACCGCTCGGGTCCGCAGCACCAGGAGCACCACTACGAAGACTGCAGCGCCGCGTGTACCACTCGCGGATCACCTGAATGGGGGGGAGCTCCTGGGTAGGAGGGGAAGTACCGGGACGAGCTCCAGAAGCACCTCTCCGGAGGCGGCAGTACTCGAGGTACCTCTCCTGCAGCTGCTGGGAGGCTAGGGCTCCTCCAGGTGGAGCACGCTCAGGCTCAGCACCCCCAGACTCAGCACCCCCAGTCTCAGCACCCCCAGACTCAGCACGTCCAGACTCAGTACCTCCAGGCTCCGCACCTCCAGGCTCCGCACCTCCAGGCTCAGCACCCCCAGGCTCCGCACCTCCAGGCTCAGCACCCCCAGGCTCCGCACCCTCAGACGCAGCACTCCCAGGCTCAGCACCCCCAGACGCAGGACGCGAGTCAACAGCTACCTCGACAGGCTCACCCGGGTCTACCTGGGACACACCTGAGGGAGCGGCACCCTGAGGGGGGAGGGGGTCTGGTACCTCAGCACCTGGAGCGAGGAAGAGAGGCGGGGGGGGGAGCGGGGCAGTGCGGTAGGGGAAGAGGCGGTAGAAGGGGACGGACTCGTCAAAAGTGACGTCCTGAGAGGCCAGAACCCGGCGCGAGGTGACGTGGTAAAACTGCCATCCAGGCGCGTCGGGAACAAAGCCAAGAAAGACACAGGGAACAGCGCGACGCGAGAGCTTGTCCGCGGACGTGTCGCGGACAAAAGCTCGAGATCCCCAGACCCGGAAACGCGACGCATCGCCAACCTCTCCCGTCCACCGAAGAGTCGGGGAAGTCTCCGGCAAGGAGACACGGGGCCAGAGGTTGAGCTGATGCGCGGCGTACCGGACCGCAAACGGCCACAGAAAGTGGGGAGCAGCCGCATGGGTCAGGGAGGTACGAGCGACCTCCATGACCAAGCCAATGCGGCGCTCAGCGACCCCATTCTGCTGTGGAGAGGCCGGAAGCGTGAACGACTGCTCAATGCCGTGCTCAGCACAGTAGGCTGCCAAGAGGTCGGAGGCGAACTCACCACCTCTGTCAGAGTGCAAGCGCAGGACAGGAAAGTCCGAGTGAAAGCGCTTGCCTAGCTGGAGACGGGCTCGGCTGATCCAGGGGATCAAAACACCAGGGACGTCACCCTTGGAGCGCAAGGGGAAGACCGTGGTGTAGCGCGAGTAGTCGTCAACAACTATCAGGAAGTACCTCTCCTGACCCTGACCACGGACGCGGGCTGGGCCCCACACGTCCATGTGGAGCGTCTGCAAGGGAGCAGTCGTCGGGGGAAAGGAGGAGGAGTGAGGAGCGGCGCGCTGCCGCCCCTCGACACAGGGAATGCAGTCAGGAGCAGGGGAGTCGGGAAGGGGAGGGAGCACCCTGGGAAGACCAGCAACAAGGTCCCGTTTGTGCATGGCCCGAAGGCGCTGCACAGACGGGTGACCAAGGCGGTGGTGCCAGAGGACAGTCTCATGCGCCAGAGAGCGACATGAGCAGGGGGCGGACAGCTGACCTGACGCAGACGCAGACGCAGACGCAGCTACCTGAGGGGACTCAGTGGTCAGTGTGTACAGGTCCGACCCCGGCTCCCGAGTGAAAGTAGCCAGGTGGCGGCCCGTCCGAGCACACGTGCAATGTGTCACACGCTCGTAGGCAGGGGTGAACTGGTGAACACCCCCGTCCTGCAGAGCACAGCCCGCCACCAAGTTCGTGGAGAACGAGGGGAGGTAGAGACCTGAGAGCGTGCCGGACGGAACCGCTGGACACGGAAGTGTAGTGGAGGAGGTCGCAATGACCGGACCCCCAGAGGGGTCAGCAAGAGAGACAGCAACCGGCCGAGCTAGTGGCTCAAGGACAGTGCGGTCACGAAAGAAAGAGCGAGAAGCACCTGAGTCCAGTGTGAAGGTGTGCAGTGCAGCAGTCGACTCAGTACCAGGGGGCACAGACGCACTAGCACCTAGGGCAGCTGCTGCAGCAGGACCTGTGGGAGCAGACACACTAGCACCTAGAGCAGCAGCTGGGCTGGCCTGAATGCCCGGGTCGGGCGGAACACGCAAGTACTGAGCACCCTCTCCACTAATAGACATTGCATACATGGCAGTGAGAATAGCATCAAAGTCTAGAGCCCAGATATCAACACCCCTCTTTTCCAGATCAGCCCAGCGCGGCAGCTCAGTGGCGTCAGGAAACTGGGTGCGCCACGCGTCGTTGAGGCGCGCGAAGCAGCGCTGCGTCTGGTGCGGCCTCCCACACGTCTGGCCAGTGCGGTCGCCTGTGCGAATAACATACGTGCAGGTAAAACCGCGCTGCGCATACCACTCACGGGCGGCCTGAAGCGTCGGGGAAGGCTGCTGACTCTGGCCTCCGCCCGTGCCTCCACGACCACCACCTCCTCCGCCTCCGCCCCGGCCACCTCCACCCCTGCCGCTGCCACGACCACCTCCGCCTCCGCCGCCGCCTCCGCCCCTGCCACCACTCCCACCGTTGCTGTCACCTCCCCCACTACCGCCACTAGCCTCCCCAGTCGCGCCTCCACCGCCACCACCTCCACCCCCGCCTCCTCCGCCGCCACCCCCACCCCTGCCCCCCTTGCTCCTGCGGCGCCCGCCCGAAGCAGACGCAGTCCCGACCTTCTCAGCACCAAGGAGGTCGACAGCAGCAGCAGAGGCGACAGAGGGGAGGAGGGGGGAAGGGGAACACCCCTCAAAGAAGGGGCCGCGAGGGTCGCCACGAGAGGTGCCTACAGCGACGATACTGGCCTCAGCTGCAAGCAGTTCCTTCTCGAGGAGGGCTACGGTGAGCTCGGTGGGGGAGCGAGAGAGGAAGTGGTCCCTGACTGCGCGGAGAGAGTCAGGGAGGCGAGTGACGATGTGGTAGAGAGTGATCCAGAGCGGGGGGGGGTTGCTAGCGAGGAACTCGTCAGGCATGGCAGCGCGAAAGCGGGCCTCACTAGTCTTAAGGTGGGTGATGAGGTCTGCGACAGTGTGAAAGGAGGCCAGGTCGGGGAACAGGTAGGGGAGAGTGAGGCGGCCTAGCGTGGCAGAAGCGGGTGAGGAGTAGCGGGCAACGACAGCGGTGTACAGTTCCTTAGCAGTCTTGCACTGGCCGAAGTGCTCGCGCTCATCTAGCGGCAGGGAGTTGCGTATGGCGAAGCGAGCGTGCGCGTCACGGGTCTGCCACTGTGAGCGCTCAGTGGGGGTAGCAGTAGTAAGAGGGGCAGTAGCGTGGCCGAGAGCATGGTCGTACAGAGAAATATCCTCCTTGGCCGTGAGCTGTAGGAACAGGTGTAGGTCATCGAGCCAGGTGTCGAACTTCACCGGACGGCCCTCGGCGTCGAAAGCTAGAACGGGAGGGCTAGCCATAGCGATAGTAGCAGTAGCAGCAGTAGTAAACAAAGTAGAGCCGCAGTAGCTGTAAAGACGCACTAGCAGGAGTCGCAGGGGCGCACGGGATGCGGTGGTAGGCCGGCAGTAGCGGCGTGCGGTGGCGGCTGCAGGTGCGGACAGTCAGTAGCGGCGGGCCGGCAGCGAGCGCGTGCGGTGGCGGCTGCGGGTGCGCACGGGCGGCAGCGGCGGGCCGGCAGGCGAGGGCGTGCGGCGGCAGCTGCGGGTGCTCACGGGCGGCAGCGGCGGGCCGGTAGCGGGTGCGTGCGGCGGCGGCTGCGGGTGCGTACGGGCGGCAGCGGCGGGCCGGCAGCGGGTGCGTGCGGCGGCGGCTGCGGGTGCGCACTAGCGGCAGCAGCGGGCCGGCAGCAGGCTGCTTGCGGGCCGCGCAAGCAGCGCGCGGGCCGGCAGCGGGTAGCGGGCGGTTCGCGGGCGGCGTGCAGGCCGCGCGGGCGGTTCGCGGGCGGTTCGCGGGCGGCGCGCAGGCCGCGCGGGCGGTTCGCGGGCGGTTCGCGGGCGGTTCGCGGGCGGCGCGCAGGCCGCGCGGGCGGTTCGCGGGCGGTTCGCGGGCGGTGCGCGGGCGGTTCGCTAGAGGGCCAACGGGGCCGGTAGGTGCGATCGCAATCGACGGGGCCAGCGGGGCCGGGAAAAAAAAGGTAGCGCTCGCGAGGGCGCTACGGGGGAGACGCTAAGAACGCGCTCCGGTAAGTAGGTAGGTAGGTAGGTATCGTACGGTGGGCCCTGAGAACAGTCCTAGCGAAGGACCTGCTCTGAAACCATGTCAGAATAACTGAGCAGGAATGAATGAACTAGAACAGAGTTTGGTACAAGTAGGAAACCCTAACTTTGTGTATCCCCTAAGGTGTAACCCACTACAGCCTAGACAATATAAACATGCAATGTTTGACATATATATACGTCTTTGTGCATGATAACTTTGCGTTTATGTGCTTGTGTGAATGTGCGTATGTGTATGAAGATGTGTGTTTTTTCTTTCTAGTGATATATACTTTATTGTTATTTTTGATATTTTGAGACATCAAAGGTTTGATGTCTATAACTAAGGCAATTCGTTCCACATGAGAACAAACATCGAAGCGGCTGCAAGAAGATCCAAACTGTAGACTTTCTGGCTTGGTGGTGCACCACCTCCGTCCATCACCCTAACCATCAGCTACAGTACCCATTTCGGGTCTTCCCCTCCCTCATCTCCTTGCATCCCCCTCCCACTGCTATCTCCCGCTGCATCGCCTCTGTCTCGCTCTCTCCTTTCCCTTTTTCCTCTCTCCTTGCTCAGAGTCCAACCTCTTTCAGTTTTTTTTTTTCTCGCTGGCTCGTTTCCAGCGCGCAACATGGTGCGTCCGCCTCCCTCCACAGTTTTCAAAGTGTGTGTTTAGGTCAAGGTTGGGGTACAAGACTAGAGTGTCGAGAATGTTTCTGTACCCTCTAAGGCTAGCCCCAATATAGCCTAGATACTAATATGCATATGTTTTGACACACCCCCATAGGCGAAGTGGGGGATAGCCAGCACAAGGGGTCACAAGACCAGTCAAGCAAAGCAAACCAAAGCAAAGCTCAGGGTGGATCACAACGTCACCACACATTCTGAGCAAAGGTTCAAGGCCTCAAGGCCGGTTCACATGCAGGATGATATATAGAGGTAAACAAACAAGAGCAGGTATATATAAGACACAGTACAAGCAAGGTCAAGAAGTGAGCAAGTGAGGCCAAGTAGGCACAAGACCTAGCATAGTACAAAAGCGCTGATGATCGCAAGGCGGAAGAGCCTTGGTGAAGATATCAGCAGTGTTGGCCCGAGTGGCCACGTAAGCAAGGCGCAGCTGACCACGCTGCTGCAGCTCACGAGCAAGGAAGTAGCGAAGAGCGATGTGCTTCGTTCTGTGCTCCAGTCTGTGCTCCTGACACAAGGCGAGCATGGCCTTGTTGTCTACGTACAGAACTGGAGGAGAACGAGGCGGCTCTCCAAGGTCAGTCAGCAGGTAGGTCAGCCAGCGTAACTCTTGTGCAGCCATGGCTCCTGCGTAGATCTCAGCCTCACAGCTGGAGCTGAGAACAGAAGACGAGCGAGTAGACCGCCACGAAACAGAGCCGGAACCAAGGCTGAAGGTGTAACCCTGTGACGACCGCTGCGTAGCCAGGTCGTCGACCCAAGACGCGTCTGCGTGACCCGTGAGGACCACTCGACTCCGCCCTCCAAGCACGAGCCCCATGCCCGACGTACTGCACAAGTAGCGCAACACCCTCTTCGCTGCAGCCATGTGCTCTGGTCGGTGTCTCCCAGGAGCAACATAGCGTGCGAGTATGCTGAGAGGGTAGGCCAGGTCAGGTCGTGTGCAGGTCATCAGGTACATGAGGCAGCCAACAAGCTCTGGGTACGGGCCACTCGGCTCTACGGACTCATCCGAAGGCAGAGCTGAGAGCGAGTGGCGAGTAGACAGAGGAGTGGCCTGAGGCGAGGAGTACGTGAAGTCGAAGCGCTGAAGGATCTGCTGCACCATGTGTGACTGAGTCAGGGTAATGGTGCGCCGTGCTCTGTCCCGAGTGATCTGCAGGCCAAGATAGCTGCGCAGTTCACCCATGCCTGTGCACGTGTGTCGCGTCTGCAGCTCGGACTTCACGTAGGCGAGTCCAGCAGTGTCAGCTGTAGCAAAGACCAAGTCGTCGACGTACACGAGGATGTAGAACGGCGGCAAAGAGGTGTCGGTGCGTAGAAACAGCGACAGGTCAGCAGTAGAAGGAGCAAACGCAAGAGCCGCAAGCGTAGTCCTCAGTGTGTCGTGCCACTCACGCGGCGCCTGGCGGAGACCGTAGACTGGCCGCCAGAGGCTCCACTGGGTACCAGGAGGAACTGACCCAGTGAAGCCAGGTGGGCGGCGCAGCCAGATCTCCTCGTGCAGGCTGCCCTGTAGGAAAGCTGTGCTGAAGTCTAGAGAGTGAAGCTCGTAGTCACGGTGAGCGGCTATGTGTAGCAGCACCCGAAGAGTGGTCATCTTCGGGGTGGGAGAGAAGGTCTGAAAGTAGTCAACTCCCTGCCGCTGACTGAAGCCTCGAGCCACGTAACGCGCCTTGAAGACAGGCGGAGAACCCGGCGGCCGCTTCACCCTGAAAATCCACATGCCACTGACAATGTTCGCCCCAGGTGGGGGAACCTCGTCAACGTAGGTGCCTGTGGACTTCCAGGAAGCCATCTCTGCGTCCATGGCTGCCTGCCACTGAGAGGAGTAGGGACCCTCTATCGCCTCCGCGTAAGAGCGCGGAGTCGGGATGTCTGGTGCATCTGGGTCTCCCTCAGGGGCAAGCAGCATGGCTACGAGATGAGGTAAAGCAGCAGCAAGACACTGGAACTCCTCCTGCCTGTCCTCAAGGACGTCCGTGCTAAGAGCACACTCACCCCCGACGGACGGAGGACAGTCAGACTCAGACTCAGCAACAAGACTAGTGGCGTAGTCTAGACGACAGGCAGCAGCAAAGTCAACAAGCTCAGCGACCAAGGCAGACGCAGCCGTAGACTCAAACGACGGGTCAGTGACAACAGTGGCTAACAGACGCGTGACAGTAGGGTGCTGAGCACGAAACCGGTCAGACGCAGGGTCCGGAACGGCAGGCAGAGAGGACGCAGGGGGAGACGGTAGAGGAACAGACTGCGGAACAGAGGAAGGACGACGGACAACAAGGTGTGCACTGGGGACAGTCGGCTGACGTGAACGAGAAACACGACGACCAGTACGACCAGAACGAACAGGCGAGACAGGACGCGACGCAGGCTCACGATGCTCAGCAAGACTACCTGTCTGCTCAGTGTAAGGAGAAGGAGCAGACAGTGGTGAGCCAGGCGGTAACGGAAGACCAGTGGACGACGGGAGAGTAAGAACCTGACGAAGAACAGAGTCAGGCGGCGGCAGCGACGACGGAGACGGCGGAGCGAAGAACAGCCGTGTCGGCGCAGCTGCACCAGCTCCGGCAGCTCCAGCAGCTCCAGCAGCTCCAGTGCCTCCAGCAGCTCCAGAAGCTCCAGCCGCAGAACCGGTACCTCCAGCGCCAGCAGCTCCAGAACCAGCGTCACCAGCAGCCGCACCCCCAGAACCGGCACCTGCAGTCCCAGGGTCTCCAACCGCAGTGTTTCCTGCAGCGGCACCCCCAGAACCAGCACCTCCGGTCCCAGGGTCTCCAACCGCAGCGTCTCCCGCAGCAGCACCCCCAGAACCAGCACCTCCGGTCCCAGGGTCTCCAACCGCAGCGTCTCCCGCAGCAGCACCCCCAGAACCAGCACCTCCAGTCCCAGGGTCTCCAACCGCAGTGTCTCCCGCAGCAGCACCCCCAGAACCAGCACCTCCAGTCCCAGGGTCTCCAACCGCAGCGTCTCCCGCAGTAGCACCCCCAGAACCAGCACCTCCAGCCCCAGGGTCTCCAGCCTCAGTGTCTCCAGCAACGGCACCGCCAGGGGCAGCACTCCCAGCCCCAGCAGCTCCAGTACCTCCAGCAGCAGAGCCCCGGGCTCCAGCAGCGCGACGCTGACGGCGACCGTACCAGTCGTGCAGCTGCTGCAGGGGCGGCTGCTCCAGGGGCGGCTGCTCCAGGGGCGGCTGCTGCAGAGGCAGCTGCTCCAGGGGCCAGGGCGGGCAGGGCCGCGGCTCGGCTGCAGAGCAGAACCGGGACGGCGGCGGCGGCTGCTACGCCAGGGGCAGCGCGGCTGTCACGGCAGGAGCGGCGACGGCGGTCACGGCAGCAGCGGCGACGGCGAACGGCCGTGACGGAAGCGGCAGCGGCAGCAGGGGCCAGCAGCGGCGGCAGCAGGGGTAGCTGCTCCAGTAGCCAGGGGCAGCTGATGCAGGGGCGGCTGCTCCAGGGGCAGGGGCGGCTGCTGCAGGGGCGGCTGCTCCAGGGGCAGGGGCGGCTGCTGCAGGGGCGGCTGCTCCAGGGGCAGGGGCGGCTGCTGCAGGGGCGGCTGCTCCAGGGGCAGGGGCGGCTGCTGCAGGGGCGGCTGCTCCTACAACAAGCAAGTAGCAGCAGCTGCAGCAAGTAGCAGCAGTGGCAGCAAGTAGAAGCAGCTGCAGCAAGTAGCAGCAGCGGCAGAAAGCAGCAGCACAGGCGCAGTGCAGCGTGCAGGCCTGGCGTGGGCTGTTCCGGCCGCGCGCGGGCCTGACGTGGCCTGTACGGGCTGCGCGATTGCCTGGCGAAAGGTGGCGAAAGAGCCACAGGCGGCGGCCGAAGGGGACGCGGTGGCGGCGCGCGGCGGTCGACGAGCGGCTAGGGAGCCGCGCTAAGTGCCGCGCGAGGCCAGATCAGGCTGCGCGCGGGCGGCGACGACAGCGCAAGCGGCTAGCGGGCCGCGCGCTGAGGTAAACGGGCTGCGCGCGGGCGGCGTACGCGACGCGCGGGCCGGCGGCAGGCTGCCGCGGGCGGCTGACGTGGCGCACGGGGCCGAAAACGGGCATAAACGAAGAGCGCGCGGGCTGCTCAAGCGGCGCGCGCGGGAAAAAAAAAAAAAAAGGGGCCGCGCGCGTGCAGCCGAGGCGCGCGCAGGCAGCAGGCAAGGCAGGTGAGGTAACGTGGTAACGGTGGGCCCTTATCTTAGGTCCTAGAGACCTCTAGGCTCTAGATACCATCTTAGAATCTTAGGCATGAAGTTGTGTGGAATTGTTTAGGTCAAGGTTGGGGTACAACACTAGAGTGACGAGAATGTTTCTGTACCCTCTAAGGCTAGCCCCAATATAGCCTAGATACTAATATGCATATGTTTTGACTATGTGAGGGGTCTTGGGCGGAGTAAGCAGGCGGGTGGGCGGCACAAGGAGCAGCAGAGGCGGCGGGATGACTGGGGGCCGGGGCATGTTTCACCAGAGGTTCTGGATAAGGCAGAGATGTTAGTTTCATGGGTGGTTATTAATTCAGTGCCCTCGATCGTTTAGGGCTACTGTATTTTTGGTTGGTGTTACCGGATTTATGACTTTTGCTGTATATAATTCATTCATACCCTTTCAGTATGTGCAAGGCTTGTGACGTACCAACCCACCACGGTTCACCCTAGGGAAGGGCATGCTCACGGATTTGGTCTAGGCAGCTTGGGTTTAATCAGTGAGGCACAACCAGGAAAACACCATAGTACCGTACTTTTAGGGCGTGTTCCTACGGCCCCTTATCAGGCCAACCCCCTATCACATTCGCATCGCGTCACACTGGAACTCCTCCTGCCTGTCCTCAAGGACGTCCGTGCTAAGAGCACACTCACCCCCGACGGACGGAGGACAGTCAGACTCAGACTCAGCAACAAGACTAGTGGCGTAGTCTAGACAACAGGCAGCAGCAAAGTCAACAAGCTCAGCGACCAAGGCAGACGCAGCCGTAGACTTAAACGACGGGTCAGTGACAACAGTGGCTAACAGACGCGTGACAGTAGGGTGCTGAGCACGAAACCGGTCAGACGCAGGGTCCGGAACGGCAGGCAGAGAGGACGCAGGGGGAGACGGTAGAGGAACAGACTGCGGAACAGAGGAAGGACGACGGACAACAAGGTGTGCACTGGGGACAGTCGGCTGACGTGAACGAGAAACACGACGACCAGTACGACCAGAACGAACAGGCGAGACAGGACGCGACGCAGGCTCACGACGCTCAGCAAGACTACCTGTCTGCTCAGTGTAAGGAGAAGGAGCAGACAGTGGTGAGCCAGGCGGTAACGGAAGACCAGTGGACGACGGGAGAGTAAGAACCTGACGAAGAACAGAGTCAGGCGGCGGCAGCGACGACGGAGACGGCGGAGCGAAGAACAGCCGTGTCGGCGCAGCTGCACCAGCTCCGGCAGCTCCAGCAGCTCCAGCAGCTCCAGTGCCTCCAGCAGCTCCAGAAGCTCCAGCCGCAGAACCGGTACCTCCAGCGCCAGCAGCTCCAGAACCAGCGTCACCAGCAGCCGCACCCCCAGAACCGGCACCTGCAGTCCCAGGGTCTCCAACCGCAGTGTCTCCCGCAGCGGCATCCCCAGAACCAGCACCTCCGGTCCCAGGGTCTCCAACCGCAGCGTCTCCCGCAGCAGCACCCCCAGAACCAGCACCTCCAGTCCCAGGGTCTCCAACCGCAGTGTCTCCCGCAGCAGCACCCCCAGAACCAGCACCTCCAGTCCCAGGGTCTCCAACCGCAGCGTCTCCCGCAGTAGCACCCCCAGAACCAGCACCTCCAGCCCCAGGGTCTCCAGCCTCAGTGTCTCCAGCAACGGCACCGCCAGGGGCAGCACTCCCAGCCCCAGCAGCTCCAGTACCTCCAGCAGCAGAGCCCCGGGCTCCAGCAGCGCGACGCTGACGGCGACCGTACCAGTCGTGCAGCTGCTGAGTGGTGAGACGAAGGCGGCCACTCCAAGTAGGCCGCGCACCAGCAGTCCCAGTACCCTCAAGCGTCTCACCTCCAGACTCAGCACCCCCAGACTCCGCACGCACTGGCTCAGTACCCCCAGACACAGCACCCCCAGGCGCAGGACCTCCAGTCTCCTCACGCGCAGGCTCAGTACCCCCAGACTCCGCACCCCCAGACGCAGCACCTCCAGGAGCACCACTCCCAACAGCACCAGAGTCAACAGGAACCGGCTGCAGAGGCGGCGAAGAAGGTCGCGGAGGGAACCCTGGAGGGGTCTCCAAGCGTGGTGCGCGGCGGTAGGCCGCCGGGGCGTCAGCAGCAGCGTCACCCCCCTCAGGTGGGCCAGAGGTGTCGGAAGTGACCTCCAAAGGCTCAGCCAAGGGGGGGGGGTCTACCTGAGACACACCTGAAGGAGCAGGACCCTGAGGGGGGAGGGGGTCTATCGGGGGGGGACCTGGCGTAAGGAAGAGCGGCGGGGGGGGAAGGGGGGCAGCGCGGTAGGGGAAGAGACGGTAGTACGGAACCGACTCGTCAAACGTGACGTCCTGGGAGGACAGAACACGGCGCGAGGTGGGGTGGTAAAACTGCCAACCAGGCGCGTCAGGGGGGAAGCCAAGGAAGACGCAGGGAACAGCACGGGAGGACAGCTTGTCCGTAGACAAGTCTCGGACAAAAGCCCGAGATCCCCAGACACGGAATGCAGACGCATCGCCAACCTTCCTCGTCCACCTCAGAGTGGGGGAGGTATCCGGCATGGATACCCGGGGCTGAAGGTTGATCTGACGCGCCGCGTACTGAACCGCAAACGACCACAGAAAATGGGGAGCAGCCGCATGGATCATGGACGTGCGAGCGACATCCATGACCATGCCAATGCGGCGCTCAGCAATCCCATTTTGCTGTGGAGAGGCCGGAAGCGTGAACGTCTGGCGGATGCCCCTCGCACGACAGAAGGCTCGCAGAGGGCCGGAGGAAAACTCTCCACCTCTGTCAGAGTGCAGACGCAGAACAAGAAAGTCCGAGCCGAAACTCTTCCTGAGCTGGAGACGAGCTGCGCGGATCCAGTCGATCAACACCTCAGTGACCTCATCCTTGCGGCGCAAGGGGAAGACTGTGGTGTAACGCGAGTAGTCGTCAACCACCAGCAGGAAGTAGCGCTCGTGACCCTGTCCACGGACGCGGGCTGGGCCCCACACGTCCATGTGAAGAGTCTGCAGCGGAGCCTCTGTCGGCGGAAACTCGGAGGAGTGAGGAGCGGCGCGCTGCCGCCCCTCGACACAGGGAACGCAGGTAGGGGCAGGCCCCGGGGGGAGGGGAGGGAGCGACCGGGGGAGACCAGAGACCAGGACACGAGAGGCCATGCCTCGGAGACGAGGCAGGGAGGGGTGACCAAGACGGTGGTGCCAGAGAAGAGTCTCGTGGGACAGGAGGCGACACGAGCAGGGGGCAGACTCAGGACCAGACCGAGACGCCGCAGCAAACACCTGACCCGACGCAACTATCTGACCAGGCACAGCAACCGGAGGAGACTCGGTAGTGAGGGTGTACAGGCTCGACCCCGGCCGACGGGTAAACGTGGCCAAGTGTCGGCCCGTGTCTGCACACGTGCAGTGGGTCACCCGCTGACGCGCAGGGGTGAACTGGTCAACCCCCCCATCCTGTAGATCAGCACCCGCCACCAAGTTCGTAGAGAACGAGGGGAGGTAAAGACCGGACAGGGAGCCAGACGGGACCGCTGGACACGGCAGGACAGTGGAGTAGTGAGCAAGGACAGGACCCCCAGAGGGGTCTGCCAGGGAGACCGCAACCGGCCGACTGAGCGGCGTGAGAGTGGTGCGGTCTCGAAAGAAGGAGCGGGAAGCACCCGAGTCAAGGGTGAAAGTGTGCGACGCCGGAGCAGACGTGGTACCTGAGAGAGCAGACTCACCAGCACCTGGAGCAGCAGACTCACTAGCACCTAGAGCAGCAGCTGCACCGTCCTGGTCGGGCGGAACACTCAGGTAACAGTCACCGTCAGCACTAGTAGGCAATGCATACATGGCAGTGAGGATAGCATCATAGTCAAGAGCATAGATATCTACCCTCTGCCGGAGCAGCTCCACCCAGTCGGGGAGCTCAGCCGCGTCGCCAAACTCTGTACGCCAGGCGTCGCTCAGACTGGCGAAGCAGCGGGACTCTGTGTGACCAAACGTCCCGCAAGGCTGGCCAGTCCGAGCACCAGTGCGAATGACGTACGGGCAGCGAGCAGAACCCCGTGACCCCCCCCCCGCTGAAAGTACCACTCATGAAGCTGCGGGGGCGAAGGGACCGCGCGCACACGACGCTGCAGCTGCACCTGGCCACTACAAGAAGCCCCGAAACTACTCACGCCAGAACGACTCCCACTACGGCCACCCCGACAACCCCAACGAGCGTACCACTCATGAAGCTTTGGGGGCGTGAGGGACTCACGCGGACGGCGCTGGAGCTGCATCCGGCCACGTCAGGAGCAGCAGTAGCAGTAGAAAGCGCAGTAGCCGTAGGAGCAGCACGAGCAGCAGTAGCAGGAGAAAGAGCAGCAGCAGCAGGAGCAGCAGTAACCGCAGTACGGGCAGGACAGTGCTCACCAGTGGCAAGAAGGGCCGGCGTACAACGGCGGCAACGGCGAGGCCGGCACCACTGTAGGGCGAGGGCTCCGCGGCAGCTGCAGGTGGCGGCTGCTCCAGGGGCGGCTGCTCCAGGGGCCAGGGGCGGCTGCTGCAGGGGCGGCTGCTCCAGGGGCGGCTGCTGCAGGGGCCAGGGGCCAGGGGCGGCTGCTACAGGGGCGGCTGCTCCAGGGGCGGCTGCTGCAGGGGCCAGGGGCGGCTGCTGCAGGGGCGGTTGCTCCAGGGGTCAGGGGCGGCTGCTGCAGGGGCGGCTGCTGCAGGGGCCAGGGGCGGCTGCTGCAGGGGCGGCTGCTCCAGGGGCCAGGGGCAGGGGCGGCTGCTGCAGGGGCGGCTGCTGCAGGGGCGGCTGCTCCAGGGGCCAGGGGCGGCTGCTGCAGGGGCGGCTGCTCCAGGGGCCAGGGGCGGCTGCTGCAGAGGCAGCTGCTCCAGGGGCCAGGGCGGGCAGGGCCGCGGCTCGGCTGCAGAGCAGAACCGGGACGGCGGCGGCGGCTGCTACGCCAGGGGCAGCGCGGCTGTCACGGCAGGAGCGGCGACGGCGGTCACGGCAGCAGCGGCGGCGGCGAACGGCAGCAGCGGCGACGGCGAACGGCCGTGACGGAAGCGGCAGCGGCAGCAGGGGCCAGCAGCGGCGGCAGCAGGGGTAGCTGCTCCAGTAGCCAGGGGCGGCTGATGCAGGGGCGGCTGCTCCAGGGGCAGGGGCGGCTGCTGCAGGGGCGGCTGCTCCAGGGGCAGGGGCGGCTGCTGCAGGGGCGACTACTCCAGGGGCAGGGGCGGCTGCTGCAGGGGCGGCTGCTCCAGGGGCAGGGGCGGCTGCTGCAGGGGCGGCTGCTCCTACAACAAGCAAGTAGCAGCAGCTGCAGCAAGTAGCAGCAGTGGCAGCAAGTAGAAGCAGCTGCAGCAAGTAGCAGCAGCGGCAGAAAGCAGCAGCACAGGCGCAATGCAGCGTGCAGGCCTGGCGTGGGCTGTTCCGGCCGCGCGCGGGCCTGACGTGGCCTGTACGGGCTGCGCGATTGCCTGGCGAAAGGTGGCGAAAGAGCCACAGGCGGCGGCCGAAGGGGACGCGGTGGCGGCGCGCGGCGGTCGACGAGCGGCTAGGGAGCCGCGCTAAGTGCCGCGCGAGGCCAGATCAGGCTGCGCGCGGGCGGCGACGACGGCGCGTGCGGCTAGCGGGCCGCGCGCTGAGGAAAACGGGCTGCGCGCGGGCGGCGTACGCGACGCGCGGGCCGGCGGCAGGCTGCGCGGGCGGCTGACGTGGCGCACGGGGCCGAAAACGGGCATAAACGAAGAGCGCGTGGGCTGCTCAAGCGGCGCGCGCGGGAAAAAAAAAAAAAAAAAAAGGGGGGCCGCGCGCGAGCAGCCGAGGCGCGCGCAGGCAGCAGGCAAGGCAGGTGAGGTAACGTGGTAACGGTGGGCCCTTATCTTAGGTCCTAGAGACCTCTAGGCTCTAGATACCATCTTAGAATCTTAGGCATGAAGTTGTGTGGAATTAGGTCAAGGTTGGGGTACAAGACTAGAGTGTCGAGAATGTTTCTGTACCCTCTAAGGCTAGCCCCAATATAGCCTAGATACTAATATGCATATGTTTTGACTATGTGAGGGGTCTTGGGCGGAGTAAGCAGGCGGGTGGGCGGCACAAGGAGCAGCAGAGGCGGCGGGATGACTGGGGGCCGGGGCATGTTTCAGCAGAGGTTCTGGATGAGGCAGAGATGTTAGTTTCATGGGTGGTTATTAATTCAGTGCCCTCGATCATTTAGAGCTACTGTATTTTTGGTTGGTGTTACCGGATTTATGACTTTTGCTGTATATAATTCATTCATACCCTTTCAGTATGTGCAAGGCTTGTGACGTACCAACCCACCAGGGTTCACCCTAGGGAAGGGCATGCTCACGGATTTGGTCTAGACAGCTTGGGTTTAATCAGTGAGGCACAACCAGGAAAACACCATAGTACCGTACTTTTAGTCACATGTTGAATGAATGAGCTATGAGGGCATACTAGGGGATAAATAATCAATGTGTATATGTATGTGTGCGTTTATATATACGTCTTTGTGCATGTTAAATTTGCGTTTATGTGCTTGTGTGAATGTGCGTATGTCTATGAAGATGTGTGTTTTTTCTTTCTAGTGATATATACTTTATTGTTATTTTTTATATTTTGAGACATCAAAGATTTGATGTCTATAACTAAGGCAATTCGTTCCACATGAGAACAAACATCGAAGCGGCTGCAAGAAGATCCAAACTGTAGACTTTCTGGCTTGGTGGTGCACCACCTCCGTCCATCACCCTAACCATCAGCTACAGTACCCATTTCGGGTCTTCCCCTCCCTCATCTCCTTGCATCCCCCTCCCACTGCTATCTCCCGCTGCATCGCCTCTGTCTCGCTCTCTCCTTTCTCTCCCTATCCCTTTTTCCTCTCTCCCTGCTCAGAGTCCAACCTCTTTCAGTTTTTTTTTCTCGCTGGCTCGTTTCCAGCGCGCAACATGGTGCGTCCGCCTTCCTCCACCGTTTCCAACCATAGTATCATAGTAATTTAGTTATCTGCGGTACGCGTTAGCTGTTGGATTGACGATCGTTGCGCGTGTGCTGCTGCAGGCTCGAGGATTGAAGAAGCATTTGAAGAGGCTCAATGCCCCACGCCATTGGATGCTTGACAAGCTCGGGGGAGCTTTCGTGAGTCCCCCACTACCGCCTCTCCTCGCTATACCTCACTTGCTCCTCGATCAACCCGTTCTTCAGCAGCTCGTTTTAGCAACTTAATTCTGCTTACCCGCGGTTTGGAGTGCGTTCCCACGTCGGCACAGCTCGTCGTCTAGCGAAACCAGCAGCTTAGTTTCGCCAGGAATTCTCGCATTATTCAGATAACGCAGCTCTGGAATCGCCACGTCATGCTAGCACCTCGTGCTGTCACGTCTCCTCGAACCTCCCTCGAACCTCTCCGTCTTCTCTGCTAGTTCGCCTCGTCGTTCTCTTCGAACTAATCCGCGTGCCATCTCCCAGCTGCTAATCTTACCATAGTCTTCCACATCGCCTCCTTGTTCCCCCTCCCCGCGTGTTCCTCCGCGTGTGCGCACCAGGCCCCGAAGCCGTCCCCCGGGCCGCACAAGGAGCGCGAGTGCCTGCCGTTGGCGGTGATTCTGCGCAACCGGCTCAAGTACGCGCTGACGTACCGCGAGGTGAACGCCATCGTCATGCAGCGCCTCATCGCCGTCGACGGCAAGATCCGCACCGACAAAACCTTCCCCGCCGGCTTCATGGGTGCGTGCCGCCGTCTGCCTCCCTCCTAGTGGCTAAGTCGTGCTGCTTTCAGGCGTTCGATGCGTGCTGGTGAATTGAAGAGACTTGCTGCGTGATCGTGAGTTGGTGCGTGCGAGCGAGCGAGCGACAACAGCACGATTAGACTGGCCAAATGCGTTTTGACTTTAGATTGCAAGTTGTAAGCGAAACCCTTCTCGCCGCTCATCTTCAGACGCTCCAGGTTGGCGATTCTTTTGCTGCTGCCGCAGTAGCTGGGTCGTTAGGTATCCGCGAGCTCGATTTCACCACACCTAGGGTTTCTGCTCTCATCGTGCCTGTTATATTCCAAAGCGGGAGAACCGCAACCTTTAAGACACCCACGCTGCATCGGGGTTTCCTTCGTAGTCGTTTTATCTCCTGGTGGCCCTCCCGTCTTTAGCACTTGAATCTGTAGGCATCTGCAGTTTGTACCAACCAGTTCGACGCTGCTCATCTATAGCCGATTGAGTCGGATTTCCATATAGCGACCGAAAGAGTGGTTTGAGTCTGTAGGTTACAGATTAGTTCCGTACTGCGAAGGAAAAGGCGATGTGCAAAGTCGAGTCCGCTGCAATCGTCCAGGACTAGTCAGGGCGCGCACCTCACTCGCTCGGTCGCTCGCCGGCTGCTGTAACGGCAGGCGGCGTGGTGGCGGAGCGGGTGCCGGCAGTGCAACGCCCGTTACATTCCTGGCACATGGACTGCGAGGTTACGTTGCAGCACAGCCCGCCGCCTTTGCTGGCGTGCCTTGTGGCTCTGCCTGCTCCATTGGCCTCCTACATCCCGCGTTCGCCGCAGCATTTGGAAGTTCAGTGTACCGAACTCATTGTTCACAAAAGCTAGACCCGCTTATGGTTCGCGCTCCGCTTCGTGCGTCACTTGTCTCGATAGGCTCCGTTTCTTACAGTCATTACCCATACTCAGTTTCTTCACGCTCTGTGCATCTCCGCGTGTCTAACGTGTGCGTGTTTGTGTGCGTGTGTGCCTGCTCATGTGCATCTACATGTACCTGTGCCCGCGTCGGGGTGTGTGTGTGTGGGTGTGTGTGGGTGTGTGTGGGTGTGTGTGGGTGTGTGTGGGTGTGTGTGGGTGTGTGTGGGTGTGTGTGGGTGTGTGTGGGTGTGTGTGGGTGTGTGTGGGTGTGTGTCTCCGTATCTACTTGCAGACGTGGTGTCGATTGCGAAGACGGACGAGAACTTCCGTCTGCTGTACGACAGCAAGGGCCGCTTCACGCTGCACCGCATCACTCCCGACGAGGCCAAGGTATCCTTTCCGCCCATCCCTTCACGTCTTCCCCGTCAATTCCCTGCACCCCCCCTCCCTTTTCCCGCACCCCCGTTTTCCCTGCTCGGGAATGCATGCCCTTCACTTTGTGTTGCTGAAATGAGAGACTGTGAGGGTTTGAAAGGGACATTACGCAAGCGAAGACAGGTTGGGGCAGCGGCACGGCGCGGGTGGTTCTAGCGCTGGGGGCCTGTGAATGAAGGAGGCAGGGTTTATCGGCGTGGCATAGTAACCAGCAGGTTCATGCGGCACGATGGACGAGATCTTACTTGGATCGAGGCGAGAGACCGTAGGGGCGGGGGCCGTTAACTCAGGCCGCGATGGGACTCCCCGGATTGAAGGATCAAGAGTGAATCGCGTCGCTGCGGAGTTGTGGGTCGAGGGTTATCCTCGTCGTGAAGGAGGGAAGTTGTGGGGCTTAGGCGAGAGCGGATGCATAGAGGTTCTCTGTGCCACGTGTCATGCGAAAGCCGCGTGCGGAGGCTGTATCCTCGTCGTATGCACGCCCTGCTCCTTGCCACCCCTGCCTTTACCCTCCCAACCCAACCCTGCCCCGTTTCCGCCTCTCCACAAACTCGTCCTTACCCCCCCGTTCCCCCTCCCCTTGTTTCCTCTCCCCCCTTCCCTCCCCTCACCTACCCGCCATCTCCGCTCCCGCGCGCAGTACAAGCTGTGCCGCGTGCGCGCGCAGCGCGTGGGCGAGCGCGGCATTCCGTACATCGTGACGAACGACGGGCGCACGATCCGGTACCCCGACCCGGTGATCAAGGTGAACGACACGGTGAAGCTGGACCTGGAGAGCGGCAAGGTCGTCGAGCACATCCACTTCGACACCGGCAACCTCTGCATGGTCACCGGTGCGTTGAAAGGCAACCTCTGCATGGTCACCGGTGAGTAGAGGGGCAACCTCTGCATGGTCACCGGTGAGTAGAGGGGCAACCTCTGCATGGTCACTGGTGCGTTGAAAGGCAACCTCTGCATGGTCACTGGTACGTGCTTTAAGGGGCAGGGGCAGGCAACCTCTGCATGGTCACTGGTATGTCAGGGCTTTATAGGGGCAGGGGCAGGCAACCTCTGCATGGTCACCGGTGAGGGCTTTAAGGGGCAGGGGCAGGCAACCTCTGCATGGTCACCGGTGAGGCCTTTATAGGGGCAGGGGAGGTAACTTCTGCATGGTCACTGGTATGTGAGGGCACACCTGGGGAAGGTGACATCTGCATGGTCACCAGTGAGCAACCCATACGTCAGGGGGAGGTCTCATCTGCATGGTCACCGTTGAGCAAGCGGGCAGGGCGGGAGGTGACATCTGCATGGTCATTTGTGAGGGGGAGATGTTATCTGCACGGTCACCAGTCATCCCAGGGTCAGGGGGAGGTGACATCCGCATGGTCACCGGTCAGGACAGGGCAGAGGGGGTGGTGCTATCTGCATGGTCACTGTGAGCGGAATGCTGCTGGCTCGCAGATCATGTCTTGGCCAGGTGCTCTATGGTTGTGTGCGGTATGGACTGATGTGGGGATGCCATGGGACAGAGCTGCACAGGGGGTGGGCTAGAGGGGACAGGGGTGTGAGAGGAGTGGCATGCATGCATGCAGCATCAGTGTGGGCCAGGCTGCAGTTGTGCGTCCCCTGCTTCCATTTCGCTCGTACTGTGGTGTTGGCCTGCATTTTCGTATCGTGGTGTGTGATGGTCTGTTGAAGATTTCAAGTAAAACGCTGGCTACCCTTGAGTGTTTCCACTGTGATCATCACCTCCCTCTTCCTATGCTCCCTTGGCACTAATTCTGGATATCCTTCTGTTACTCCTCCCCTCCCCATCCGGCAGGAGGGCGCAACAGGGGGCGGGTGGGGGTGATGGAGCACAGGGAGCGGCACAAGGGCAGCTTTGACATCTGCCACATCAAGGACGCGGCGGGCCACCAGTTCGCCACGCGCCTCACCAACGTCTTCCTCATCGGCCAAGGCGCCAAGCCCTGGGTCTCGCTGCCCAAGGGCCGCGGCATCAAGCTCTCCATCGTCGAGGAAATGCGCAAGGCGCGCGCCGCTGCCAAGACCGCTGCTTGATTTAGTGCCGGATAGCGGATGGTGTGTGTGTCGTTGGGGTGCTAGTGTGAACGGCAAGTGGAGAATATGTGATGCTTTGTGTGCGCTGCAATACAAGCTGTTACAGGTGAAATTGCAGTAGATGCAAGCGTTGTAGAGTTTGAAATGAGTGAAAGCCCTTGGCCTTTCCTGCACCGAATAGCTCAAGCTACTTGTATAACAGGATGGCGTGGGGAAATTAAATTGTGGTGTGGAAAACAATTTCTGTCCTAAAATTACTGAATTTTAGGCTTTGAAGCTGCAGAATTCGTTCGAGGTGTACTGTCGTCACTCCCCGGGTTGCGGGAAGAAGGGTGTAATCGGAGGGAGCAGAGGGTTTTGCTCAAATCTTTGGAAGCGCGATTCGTTTTATTATCGCCACGTGGCAGCACAACGATCGCGCAAAGCGCGTTTTGTTTTATTTTCCCCACACTTGAATTGTGAATTTTGGTTAAGTACATTTGGGCATGTCCCTCTAAATTTTTCCGACCTCGTGCTAGACAAACTTGCAACATTCATGCATGCAAGTTGGATGGCACGCATGCAAGTGGTCGAATTGGACGGATTTACTATTCCATGGGGACAATCGAATCACACATTGCTGCCAAACGGCCGTTTTGTCTCAAAGCATTTGGCGCGCGAAATACTGTCTTCATGAGATACCATCAGAAGCGTGCAAGTAAAATCTGTGTTGCGCGCCAATTCCTCATGACATCTCATTTGGCTTACTGCGTGCTGTCCTTCCATCAGGCAGGCTTCTTCGTGTGATTGTGCTTCCTCAGAGTACGTGAGGGTTCATTATCAGTCACTAGGGTTTCATCATCCCGCTTAGTTCCCATCTAGCAGCAGCTCCCGCCTTGTGTCTTGCTGTTTGCCTTTGTCGTCCTTAGCTTAGACCTCATTAGTGTGTCAGAGGTCCACTGGGGATCCCCGATGATCCTAGGGAAGGGTTACAGGCATGTCGGCCTGGGGGGTTATGGGCGCACTCACCCGCTATACAAACAAGCCCTTTTATCCCAGTGGTTAGTGACTGGGATTCTGACATGGTATCAGAGCGAAGGTCTCGGGTTCGATTCCCGGTGTGTGCACCTCGGGCATCCCAGTGCGGGGGGGTGTCAGAGGTCCACTGGGGATCCCCGATGATCCTAGGGAAGGGTTACAGGCATGTCGGCCTGGGGGGTTATGGGCGCACTCACCCGCTATACAAACAAGCCCTTTTATCCCAGTGGTTAGTGACTGGGATTCTGACATAGTGGCCAGCGAAACACTAGCATCGTAGTTCTGTTTCCAACGTCCTGCATATAGTTCGATCATCGTCGCGATGGTTAAAAAGCCCCCTGCTCGTAAGCGCGGTCTGCCCAGGGCTGAGCATGCCGCTCGCGACAACTCGGCGGACGACAACATGTCGGACAAAGGCGACGCTGAGGTCGTGGAGCATGTAGAGGCCCACCCTGTTAAGAAGCAGCGAAGCGGTGGGAAGAGAGTGTTAGGATTAGATGCGCCGGCCCCATTCCGCGTGGATACGGTTGTTCAACGACGCAAGTCCTTGCCGGTCCCTCGCGATGTAATCTCTCCCAATGGCGTTAAAGTAAAAGTTCCTACGAAGCAGCTTCGCGGGCAGGGGCCGGTGGTAGAGGGGTTTCCTACGGCCAACATTTTTAACCAATTCGGGGATTGGACCAACCTCGGTCCATTAGACGCGCTCCACATTCAGGACAAGGAGGAACTGTCCTCTAACATCATCGACTTTCATAACATGTCAGTTCCCCACCCTAGTCCCGTAGACTGCCAACATATTTTTATCGCTGGTTTTGTGTATGAACGTCTCGCTTACCCTCACCTTCTCCAATGTTGCGTTGCAGCCTTCTGTCTTTACGACAGCCCCGTCTCCCAGATGGCCGAACATGGAGGGTTATGCCATCATCTGCATACTCCTACGTCTGCATGGAGGGTGGACTCTACGGTGGTGCTTCCGCCCACACGATACTCGACGTGGACTTCCTATGCATCGTCATCCACACCGAGTAAGGAATTCGCGGTTGTGGACCGAGGAGCTTTCATCAGTCCATAGTCTGCACTCTTTGTTCATCGATTTTGTTCTTCATGATTCTATTCATCCCGTGTCTCTCTGTTTTGGGTTATATACCAGGGTTGAGGACGTGCGCCACTAGAGTCTGGTGGTAGTTACAGATCCCGACCGCCTTCTACTGTCCGACGAGGAGTACGTCAAGGCAACTCCACCGACTGCTGTTCTCTTCGACTCCCTCAACATCCACTTGGACATTTCGGTGCACATCTTAAACAACTTGAAAGTGTGAGTATTCTAAAGATTTCGCGGCTTCAGCGCTATCTATGCAAATGACTCCTACTTTGTGTTGGACTAATCCGAAACACATGTGCTGATATGCCAGCATCCTGGGTCAGGCTCTGTGGCACCGCCAGAAGGACCTGACGGAGGAGGACCTCGCATCCAGGGTTGCACGCCTCGCGTGTCTCGAGGCACCGGTAAGTCCCGTACCTACCATTAGAAGCTCGCATGCCTGCGTGTCGCGCCTTGGTGGTGCTGATCTCATGATGCTCTTGTCTGTTCGGCAGACGCACAAAATCCCGCGACAGACCGACGACTACGACTGCGGAATCTACGTGTGTATGTACTTGCACAACTTGGTCATGTCCTCCTTCGCGTCACTGGAGGGAGCTATAACCTTCCCCAAGTCTCCGCTGGCTTTCCGCCGAGACACCCGCACCGACATGATGGCTCTCGCGGAGGGAACGCTTATAAAAGCGCTGGTGGACAGTGTCAAATTATATGTTTCATATTATTTAGTTCTAGGTTGTGTAGGGGTGATTCTTAGAGGGTACAACAATTCTCTCGATACTCTTGTACCCCCTCCCCTAACCTAATCGACATACTTTCCTGCCCGGAGCGCGCTTCGTGCCTACCCTAGTCGCGCCCCGTGCGCCTGTCCCTAACGGCCCGTCGCGGCCCCTCTCTTAAAGTCCTCTCACGGCCTCTCGTTGGCCCCTCGCGACCCCCGCTTAAGGCCCCTTAGCGGCCCCCCTTTTAGTGGCCTCGTCGCCCTCCCCCACCCGCGCGGCTCTGTCTCCGCCCTTTCGCGACCTCGTCGCTGCCCCTACGCGGCTTCGTCGTCGCCCCTACGCGGCCTCGTCGCCGCCCATACGCGACTCCGTCGCCGCCCTCCCCTTCGCGGCTCTGTTGCCGCCTCTTCGCGGCTTCGTCGCCGCCCCTCGCCGCCCTTCGCGGCCCCTCCAGGACCCGTCGCGGTCCCCTTCCCTCTCGTCTGCAGCAGCTGTCGCCGCTGAGCCTGCAGCAGCAACCGCCGCTGACCTTCAGCAGCTGCCGCCGCAGAGCCTCCAGCAGCAGCCGCGGCCGGACCTGCAGTAGCAGCCGCCGCCGAGCCAGCAGCAGCAGCCGCGGTCGGACCTGCAGTAGCAGCCGCCGCCAGACCTGCAGCAGCTGCCGCGGCCCAGCCTACAGCAGCAGCCGCCGCCGGACCTGCAGCAGCTGCCGCCGCCGAGCCTGCAGCAACAGCCGCGGCAGAGCCTGCAGTCGCAGCCGCCGCCAGACCTACAGCAGCGGCCGCCGCCGACCCTGCAGCAGCAGCTGCCGCCGACCCTGCAGCAGCTGCCGCCGCCGAACCAACAGCAGCAGCCGCCGCCGGACCTACAGCAGCGGCCGCCGCCGACCCTGCAGCAGCTGCCGTCGCCGAGCCAGCAGCAGCAGCCGCCGCCAGACCTGCAGCAGCTGCCGCCGCCGAGCCTGCAGCAGCAGCCGCCGTTCGAGAATACCACAGCAGCCGCCGCCGTCCCTGCAGCAGCGGCCGTTCCCGAGCCTTCAGCAGCTGCCGCCGCCGCCGCCGTCACTGCCCCGGCCCTGCCCTGCTAGAGCCGCACTGCCCTGCCCTACCGCGCTACTGCTGCTGCTGTCACTGCTACTGACACTACTACTGTTCCTCCTACTGCTACTATGGCTAGCCCTCCTGTGCTAGCCTTCGATGCTGAGGGCCGCCCAGTGAAGTTTGACACCTGGCTAGATGACCTGCACCTCTTCCTACAGCTCACTGCCAAGGAGGACATTTCACTGTACGATCACGCCCTAGGCCATGCTACTGCCCCTGACACTACTGCTGACAGCACTCTGCGCTCCCAGTGGCAGACCCGTGACGCGCACGCTCGCTTCGCTATTCGCAACTCCCTACCGCTAGATGAGCGCGAGCACTTCGGCCAGTGCAAGACTGCTAAGGAACTGTACACAGCCGTAGTTGCTCGTTACTCCTCACCTGCGTCTGCCGCACTAGGCCGCCTCTCACTGCCCTACCTGTTCCCCGACCTGGCCTCCTTTCACACTGTTGCTGACCTCATCACCCACCTCAAGACTAGTGAGGCCCGCTTTCGCGCTGCTATGCCTGCCGAGTTCCTTGCTAGCAACCCCCCCCCGCTCTGGCTCACTCTCTACCACATTGTCACCCGCCTCCCTGACTCTCTGCGCTCAGTCAGGGACTCCTTTCTAGCTCGCTCCCCTACTGAGCTCACCATTGCCCTCCTCGAGAAGGACCTACTTGCAGCTGAGGCGAGCATCGTCGCCGTAGGTGCCTCTCGTGGCGAGCCCCGCACCCCCTTCTTTGAGGGGTGTTCCCCTTCCCCCCTTCTCCCCTCTGTCGCCTCTGCTTCTGCTGTCGACCTCCTTGGTGCTGAGAAGGTCGGGACCGCGTCTGCTCCGAGCGGGCGCCGCAGGACCAAAGGAGGCAAGGGTGGAGGAGGCGGCCGGGGAGGCGGGGGTGGAGGTGGTGGGAGTGGAGGAGGGGCTGGAGAGGCTAGTGGGGGTAGTGATGGCAGCGGGGGTAGTGACGGCAGCGGCGGAGGCGGTGGCAGGGGCGGGGGCGGCAGCGGGGGCGGCGGTGGTCGTGGCAGCGGCAGGGGAGGGGGTGGTCGAGGAGGTGGCAGCGGCGGTGGTGGTCGTGGAGGCGCTGGCGGTGGTCCGAGCCAGCAGCACACTCCGTCGCTCCAGGAGGCCCGTGAGTGGTATGCGCAGCGTGGGGGGGCGGGTGGCCTTAGCTGCACGTACGTCATCCGCACTGGTGACCGCGCTGGTCAGACGTGTGGGAAGCCGCACCCCACGCCGCGCTGTTTCGCGCGCCTTGACGACGCTTGGCGCACTCAGTTCCCTGACGGCAATGAGCTGCCCCGCTGGTTTGATCTGGAGAAGAAGGGAGTTGATATCTGGGCTTTAGACTTTGATGCTATTCTCACTGCCATGTATGCTATGTTTACTAGTGGAGAGGGTGCTCAATACTTGCGTGTTCCGCCCGACCCGGGCATTCTGACCAGTGAGGCTGCTGCTCTAGGTGCTAGTGCGTCTGCAGCTCCAGGTGCTCGCGTGTCTGCTACCCCAGGTGATGGTGAGGCTGCCGCTCTAGGTGCTGGTGAGTCTGTCTCCCCTGGTACTGAGTCGACTGCGGCACTGCACACCTTCACACTGGACTCAGGTGCTTCTCGCTGTTTCTTTCGAGATCGCACTGCCCTTGAGCCACTCGCTCGGCCAGTTGCTGTCTCCCTCGCTGACCCCTCTGGGGGTCCGGTCATTGCGACCTCCTCCACTGTTCTTCCCTGTCCTGCGGTCCCGTCTGGCACACTGTCTGGTCTCTACCTCCCCTCGTTCTCTACGAACTTGGTGGCGGGTAGTGCGCTCCAGGACGGGGGTGTTCACCAGTTCACCCCTGCCTACGAGCGCGTGACACACTGCACGTGTGCTCGGACGGGCCGTCACCTGGCTACCTTCACTCGGGAGCCGGGGTCGGACCTGTACACACTGACCACTGAGTCCCCTCAGGTAGCTGCGTCTGCGTCTGCGTCAGGTCAGCTGTCCGCCCCCTGCTCGTGTTGCTCTCTGGCGCATGAGACTGTCCTCTGGCACCACCGCCTTGGTCACCCGTCTGTGCAGCGCCTTCGGGCCATGCACAAACGGGACCTTGTTGCTGGTCTTCCCAGGGTTCTCCCTCCCCTCCCACCCTCGCCTGCTCCTCCCTGTCTTCCCTGTGTCGAGGGGCGGCAGCGCGCCGCTCCTCACTCCTCCTCCTTTCCCCCGACGACTGCTCCTTTGCAGACGCTCCACTTGGACGTGTGGGGCCCAGCCCGCGTCCGTGGACAGGGTCAGGAGAGGTACTTCCTGATTGTTGTTGACGACTTCTCGCGCTACACCACGGTCTTCCCCTTGCGCGCCAAGGGTGACGTCCCTGATGTCTTGATCCCTTGGATCCGCAGATCTCGTCTCCAGCTCAGCGAGCGTTTCCACTCGGACTTTCCTGTCCTGCGTCTGCACTCTGACAGAGGTGGGGAGTTTTCCTCCGGCCTCTTGGAGGCCTTCTGTCAGCAGGAGGGCATTGAGCAGTCGTTCACGCTTCCGGCCTCTCCACAGCAGAATGGGGTTGCTGAGCGCCGCATTGGCTTGGTCATGGAGGTCGCTCGTACCTCCTTGGTTCATGCGGCTGCCCCCCATTTTCTGTGGCCGTTTGCAGTCCGATACGCTGCGCATCAGCTCAACCTCTGGCCCCGAGTCTCCCTCCCGGAGACTTCTCCGACCCTGCGTTGGACGGGAGAGGCTGGCGATGCGTCGCGTTTTCGGGTCTGGGGATCCCGAGCTTTTGTTCGAGACACGTCCGCGGACAAGCTCTCCCGTCGCGCTGTCCCCTGTGTCTTCCTTGGCTTTGTCCCGGACGCCCCTGGTTGGCAGTTCTACCACGCCACCTCGCGTCGTGTCCTGGCCTCTCAGGACGTCACTTTTGACGAGTCCGTCCCCTACTACCGCCTCTTCCCCTACCGCACTGCCCCGCTCCCCCCCCCGCCTCTCTTCCTCGCTCCAGGTGCTGAGGTACCAGACCCCCTCCCCCCTCAGGGTGCCGCTCCCTCAGGTGTGTCCCAGGTAGACCCGGGTGAGCCTGTCGAGGTAGCTGTCGACTCTCGTCCTGCTAGGGGTGCTGAGCCTGGGGGTGCTGAGCCTGGGGGTGCTGCGTCTGGGGGTGCTGAGCCTGGGAGTACTGAGTCTGGAGGTGCGGAGCCTGGGGGTGCTGAGCCTGGAGGTGCGGAGCCTGGAGGTGCGGAGCCTGGAGGTGCTGAGTCTGGAGGTGCTGAGTCTGGGGGTGCTGACCCTGAGCGTGCTACACCTGGAGGAGCCCTCTCCTCCCGGCAGCTGCAGGAGCGGTACCTACAGTACTGCCGCCTCCGGAGAGGTGCTACTGGAGCTCGTACCAGTACTTCCCCTCCTGCCCAGGAGCTCCCCCCCATTCAGCAGATCCGAGAGTGGTACACGCGGCGCTGCAGTCTTCGGAGTGGTGCTCCTGGTGCTGCGGACCCTGGGGTTGGCGCTGCTACTGGTGCTGAGGACCCGGGCGTTGGAGCTGCTGCTGGTACTGCGGACCCGAGCGGTGGAGCTGCTACTGGTGCTGAGGACCCGGGCGTTGGAGCTGCTGCTGGAGCTGAGGACCCGAGCGGTGGAGCTGCTGCTGGTGCTGAGGACCCGGACGTTGGAGCTGCTGCTGGTGCTGAGGACCCGGGCGGTGGAGCTGCTGCTGGTGCTGAGGACCCGAGCGGTGGAGCTGCTGCTGGTGCTGAGGACCCGGACATTGGAGCTGCTGCTGGTGCTGAGGACCTCGCCGCTGGTGTCTCTGCTGGTTCTGGAGACGCTGCGCGGCCGCGACCGTACTTCGTACCACTTCTTCAGCAGGTTCTTGGTCAGGCTCCTCCTCCTTGTCCTCCTCCCTCCGTAGAGTGTCCTCCGCCTGTCCAGCCGCAGTCACAGTTACCGCCTGCCTCGCCTCTCCCTGCTCCCTCTCCTTACACTGGTCCCACAGGAGGTCTTACAGAGCGTCGTGAGCCTGAGTCTCGTCCTGCGTCGCCTGTTCGTACTGCTCGCACTGGTCGTCGTGTCCCACGTGAGCGTCCTTCTCCTGTCCCTGGCACTCACTACATGACTCTGCGTCCCTCTACTGCTCCTCAGCGTGTCCCTCTGCCGTCTCCTCCTGCGTCCTCTCTACCTACTCTTCCTGACCCGGAGTCTGACTCCCGTCGTGCTGCCAGTCCCACTGTCACGCGTCTCCTAGCTACTGTTGTCACTGACCCTACCTTTGAGTCCTCTGCTGCGTCTGCTCTGGTCGCTGAGTTGGTTGACTTTGCTGCCCGCTGTCGTCTAGACTACGCCGCTAGCCTTGTTGCTGAGTCTGAGTCTGTCTGTCCTCCGTCCGTCGGGGGTGAGTGTGCTCTTGGCACGGACGTCCTTGAGGACAGACAGGAGGAGTTCCAGTGCTTTGCTGCTGCTTTGCCCCGTCTCGTGTCCATGCTAGTTGCCCCTGAGGGAGACCCGGATGCACCAGACATCCCGACCCCGCGCACTTACGCTGAGGCGATGGCGGGTCCCTACTCCTCTCAGTGGCAGACAGCCATGGACACAGAGATGGCTTCCTGGAAGTCCACAGGCACCTACGTCGATGAGGTTCCCCCACCTGGGGCGAACATCGTTAGTGGCATGTGGATTTTCAGGGTGAAGCGGCCGCCGGGTTCTCCTCCTGTCTTCAAGGCGCGCTACGTTGCTCGAGGCTTCAGTCAGCGAGAGGGAGTAGACTTCTTCCAGACCTTCTCCCCCACCCCGAAGATGACCACTCTTCGGGTGCTGCTACACATAGCCGCTCAGCGCGACTACGAGCTTCACTCACTTGACTTCAGCACTGCTTTCTTACAGGGCAGCCTGCACGAGGAGATCTGGCTACGTCGCCCACCTGGCTTCACTGGGTCGGTTCCTCCTGGTACCCAGTGGAGGCTCCAGCGGCCGGTCTACGGTCTCCGCCAGGCACCACGTGAGTGGCACGACACACTGAGGACGACACTTGCGGCTCTTGAGTTCGCTCCCTCTACTGCTGACCCGTCACTGTTTCTACGCACTGACACCTCACTGCCGCCGTTCTACATCCTCGTGTACGTCGACGACTTGGTCTTTGCCACTGCTGACACCGCGGCACTCGCCCACGTGAAGTCGGAGCTGCAGAGGAGACACACGTGCACAGACCTGGGTGAACTGACGAGCTATCTTGGCTTGCGGATCACCCGGGACAGAGCACGGCGCACCATCACCTTGACTCAGTCACACATGGTGCAGCAGATCCTCCAGCGCTTCCGCTTCACGTACTCCTCGCCTCAGTCCACTCCTCTGCCTACCGGTCACTCGCTCTCAGCTCTGCCTTCGGATGAGTCCGTAGAGCCGAGTGGCCCGTATCCAGAGCTTGTGGGCTGCCTCATGTACCTGATGACCTGCACTCGACCTGACCTGGCATACCCTCTTAGCATCCTTGCACGCTATGTCGCTCCTGGCCGTCACAGGAAGGAGCACATGGATGCCGCTAAGAGGGTGTTGCGCTACTTGTGCAGTACGTCGGGCATGGGGCTAGTGCTTGGAGGGCGGGACCGAGTTGTACTCACAGGACACTCAGACGCTTCTTGGGCGGACGATCAGGCTACTCAGCGGTCGTCTCAGGGTTACACCTTCAGCCTTGGCTCTGGCTCAGTTTCTTGGCGTTCCACACGCTCTTCTTCTGTTCTCAGCTCCAGTTGTGAAGCTGAGATCTACGCCACAGCCATGGCTGCCCAGGAGCTACGCTGGCTGACCTACCTGCTGACCGACCTGGGAGAGCGGCCTCGTTCTCCTCCAGTGCTGTACGTCGACAACAAGGCTGCCATTGCCTTGTGTGAGGAGCACAGACTGGAGCACAGAACAAAGCACATCGCCCTGCGGTACTTCCTTGCTCGAGAGCTGCAGCAGCGCGGTCAGCTTTGTCTGCGCTACGTGGCCACTGAGGCCAACACTGCTGATGTGTTCACCAAGGCGCTTCAGCCTTGTGACCATCAGCGCTTCTGCACTCTGCTAGGCCTTGTGCCTGCTGGACCTCACTTGCTTACTTCTTGACCCTGCTTGTACTGTGATCACTATATATATATATATATACCTGCATGTTTACTCTTGCTAGGTTGTGATCACTGTATCTCTTGCTTTGTTATAAACCTGCATGTGAACTGGCCTTGTGGCCACTGTTAGGTTTGGCTATCCCCCCTACTTCACCTATGGGGGTGTGTCAAATTATATGTTTCATATTATTTAGTTCTAGGTTGTGTAGGGGTGATTCTTAGAGGGTACAATGATTCTCTCGATACTCTTGTACCCCCTCCCCTAACCTAATCGACATACTTTCCTCTCTAGTCTTGACAGACAGTGGGCTTGCTGTTCCAGAGGAGAACTTCAAGGATGCGGATGCCGAGATAGGGGATGAGGATGAGATTCCGGAAGTGGTTGAGGCCTCAAACAGATGGCTGGTTCCATCGCTGAGCTGAGAAGCCGTGTGAACGAGTACTCAGTCACCGTTGACGGCCTGCAGGCAACGGTCGAGAGCCTGAAAGAGGCGTTGGCAGACAGGGATGCAATCATCTCCCAGCTGCAGCAGGACGTAGCTGCCCTGAAGAATCTGTGTATGCCCCGTGCAGGGTTTGCGGGTGGTAGTCCCGAGAAAGCGGCGAGCAGCCCGGCCCCTCCTGCAGGCGGCCACAAAACGATGACGGCCCAGTCACATCAACCTGTGCACCATGACGGTTTCAGTACTCGGGGTGTTGCAGCTGCGGGTCAGCTGGTCGGGGCGCCGCTTCCAGCGCCACAGGGCTTAGAGGTGTCCGCCGTGGCGACTGGTGTACGGGCAGCAGACATGAGATCTCACTTGCCGGGCATTTCAACGGCGGGTCCAGGAGCCAGGGTGCGTGCGGCGGAGTTTGGAGAGGGAGAATCGGAGCGTACTGCATGCACGGGTGCACGGGCGCGAAGCTCCAAGTGGACTGGAGTGCGTTTCGACACACTGAGCGGTAAGTGGCACGCAGCCATTGGACTGGAGAAGGGCAGGTCATACTCTACGCCGTTGGGAGCGTATGACTCAGAGGTGGACGCTACTGAGGCTTATGCTGCTGCTGCACTGGTCTTGCGTAAGGGCTGGGGTCCCCCACGTGGCTACGTCATGGAACTCAGGATCGAGGACCGTGCCATTCTCGAGAGTATGACTCATGATGAAGGGACCGAGCTTCTGACGGCCAAAGCGTGGCACAAGTGGCGCTCTTGGCGCCGTGAGCTGTATCCCTCTGCCTTCTTTGCAGAGACCGCCGGCGGTCGCCCCCAACCATTGTCTGCAGAGCAGGCTGCCGCAGAAGAACGTGCAAGGGTGCAGGGACAGGCTGCGGCTGCCATTGGAGTGGCAGGAGGACATGCCGGCGGCCGACCGTCAGCTGACATTCCTGCTGTGCGTGAGGTGGCTGCAGCGGAGGGAGTGATTGCATCACTTACAGCACCAGGCAACAGGTAGATGAGAGTGGCCAGCGTGCACCTACTTTGCGTACGTTACACTATGCCTCTGCAGCGTATGTCAGGGAACACGATGTCGGTTTGTGAGATGGTGACTATGGTGGCATGGTGCAGTTCAATTGCTGAAAGGCCTTGTGTTTTACCCAAGCATGCTCCTCTTGTGTTAGGTGAAAACTACTATCGTATCCTAAGTAGAACAACTCTACGATCTGACTGTTGGCTCCGTACTTGCTTGCCGCTGTGTCTAGATGATACTGGTTCTTGTTCACATCACACGCCGACATTCAAATTGCAATGCTTGAATCTTTAGCGTTAAGGCCATGAGTTTAATTCTGACGCATCAAATGGTCACGATTTTGCCATAGACACAAAGCAATTGAATCTAAGTGGTTACTCAGACAAATCCATGGATTTTCAGTACATGCCACTAAGACTGACTGTATTGATTTCTATTTGGGGTGTTTTCGCTGTATCTCTGCGAAACCATTACTTCAGGATGGACAAAGCCTCAACGCACGCGAAAGGTTGGGTTCATTAGACTTCATGAAAACCACTTCCAGTCCGAAACCACCAAGTCGGTTTGTTTTCGCGATTGGCCGGTTGATTTCGCGGGGTTTCCGCTTATGCCGCGAATAGTCCGTTATACTACTAGCACTAATGTCATGTATTGTGAACATAATCTCGAAAATGAAAAAACAACAAACAAGATCAGGCCAATGCTAGAAAATTGACCACTATGCAATTACCAAAGTACGTACCATGAACGACGGAAAATGGACGAAACAATTTGTACGACAAAGTAAACGGTGGGTCGTAACGAAAACCAAACGTCACCCACCATATGACTGCAAGTGTGCTCAAACGTTGGAAAGAACTGAAAGGTTATAAATATCATAACCCACGCCGTTGGAACCAAAGACACCTACACGCCATTGTCTTGTCGAAACTGCTGCGATCAGAAGATGATCGGAGCCCAGGATCTTCTCACGAAGGTTCGCGTGCAGTAAGGTAGTGTTGGTGGGACGTTGACCCCAATAGAAGTGTTAATGTAACATGCTTTGAGATAATTAAAACATTAAAATAGAAGAAATATGAACATGCGTACAGGGAAGACGAAACGACCTAGCTAGCCATGTACTCTAAGGGGTACGTTCCCTTATTCAAATACATCCCCAACCGTGCGGCGCGTACAGTTTAACGATGCACAGTATCGAAAACCAACAGCAAAAAGAAAGTTGTTATTACCTGTCAGAATCCCAGCCACTAACCACTGGGATAAAAGGGCTTGTTTGTGTAGCGGGTGAGTGCGCCCATAACCCCCCAGGTCGACGTGCTTGTAACCCTTCTCTAGGACCATCGGGGATCTCCAGTGGACCTCTGACATTACCGTATGTATCCATGTGCCACACTGAACCCTTTATCGTTGCATTGAACAACGGTCGACCGTCATCACGGATGCTAATAGCTATCAACGTTGAATTCCTTCACAACATTCTATGTTGTGAACCTATAAACACGGTGCAAGTAGATATGATATGCACTGCAAAGGCTGATAGGAGACGCTAAGGTCCCTGTAGGGACCCTTTTAAGTAATAGTCGACTAAGTACATAGCCTCAGAGCCGTGCACCAATTATTCTTCGCAGGGAGTACAAGTCCACGTGCATTTCTAAATAGGAACCACTAGGGTGTACCTCACTCCCATCTGTCTTAAACAACATGCTGTGGGATGACTTGCAACATCTCCTAAAATAATAATGCCACTCATATGACTTGTACACAGTGGAACCATAAAAACTACATATACCAAACAACATTACGTTCGAAGAATATTCCGTACATTCGGACCACTAACAGCAAACCTCGAAACTACCCCCGACTGTCACGCAAACACGGGTTGCCTGTATAGCGGGCAAAAGTCAGAAACTCGCCGTTTGCCACGTCATCGCATTCCACAATAACAGATCTCACTTATCCAAATTAAAACTCCGGAGGTGCCGAGATGTACTGTAACCAAATTAGGCTTCACGAGTAGACGCCCGAAACGCACGTTAGTTGACCGTGCAAAGCCCCAACTTCTTCATCTTCTAGCGCTGTTTGTGGTGCAAAGCATGCCGCTATAGTCGCGATGGTTAAAAAAAACCCGAATCGGACTCCCACAAAAAAGATGGCTAAGAAGCAGACGCCGTCGTCCAAGAACGTAACACGACTGGATACGCCCGCCCCGTTCCGAGTGTCCACGGTCGTCGTGGCGGATCGTCGCGACATTCCTCGAGACGCCATTACGCCACACGTCGTAAAAGTAAAACTCCCGGATCCAGAGACCCCATGTCCCGAAGTCCCTGGCTTTCCTACGGAATCGATTGTGGACCATTACGGTAATTGGACGACTCTTGCGTCGTTTGATGCGCTCTCCATCCAAGACGGGGAACAGCTGACATCTAACATCATTGATTTCCACAATATGTGAGTGGATCTCGTCTCGGAAACACCTTCAACGCCATGACATTATTATGCATCATCCTTGCCGCGAAATCTACGTGCCATTTGCTAACTAGTCATCTCTTGCAGCGTGCTAAACCTGCGCTAACCTAGGCTACCCGACGGGCGGACATGGCGGGTGTTGTGTTCCTCGGCGTACACTCATTTGGTCGCGCATGGTGGACTATGTGGCAGTGAATCGGAACAGTCAGTGCTCGACGTGGATTACCTCTGTGTCATCATCCACACGGGGTATGTGAACGCCGCCCATCTGAACCGTTCAAAGCGGTCCATAATCTAGATGCATAGTAAGCCGCACCATGCTCACAGCACCAATCATCCGACTTCACTTGTTTGTCCACATTGTCAAGATAAGCGGTAGTCTTAGGAGCCATAGCTAGGAGAGTCCTAGCTAGGCAAGAGAGTTTAGGCGAAAGAGGGGGTTGCACTAGCAAGAATGGGGATACAAATAGCAAACCCTAGAAGGGTTGTACTCGCTACAGAGCACCCCACTACAGGCTAGAGCATAATATTCTGACACACCCCCATAGCCAAAGTGGGGTGTAATCAGCAGAGCAAGCAAAGCAGTACAAGCTCAGGGTGGATCACAATGTCACCACACATTCTGAGCACAAGTTTAAGAAGCAATAGTTTAAAGTTCACAATTATGAGCAAAGCTAGTGGTAGTCACAACGGGCAAGTGAGGAGGAGGAGGGCTGGCGAGAGGAGAGTAGATGGGAGGCGACGACTGAAGCTGCAGGCACACGGGCAACAGACGGCTCTGGTGCGACACAGTGGCTACCGGGAGTGAGTGCCCCGGAGTACAGGAGTAACAGGCTCCGCGGCTAAGACGAGCAGCAGGAGCAACGGACCCACAGGCGACGGCGCAACCGGCTCTCTGAGCTACCGGGAGTGAGTGCCCCGGAGTACAGGCGCTGCGTACGACACGACGGCAACCTCCCCTCAACCTCCCCCAACAGTCCCACACCCCTCGACACACACCCGCTGCTACACCGCTAGCTCCACTCCCCCTTCACCCCCCCTTAGTACCACTCCGACGGCTCCAACAGGTCCACCCCCCTCAGCGGCAGCTGCAGCACAGGGAGACGGAGGAGGAGGAGGAGCAGGGAACGGCACACAGAAGCTGCACCCCCATACCCCCCAACCCCAAACCCTAATCCAGGAGAACGGGCAGAAGGAGGGGTGGGGCGCCTTCAGAAGCACGGGGGACAGCGGGGAGGACAGGGGCAGCGAAGAACGGGCCGCCCACGGGCCTGGCACAGCCTCCCGAACCGCGCGCAGGCGGTCCGAGCCGCGCGCGGGCCTGGCGCAGCCCGTACGGGCCGCGCGCGTGCCTGGCGCAGCCCGTACGGGCCGCGCGCGGGCCTGGCGCAGCCCGTACGGGCCGCGCGCAGGCCACGACGGGCGACGGGGGGCGACGCGCGGGTCCCCGTCGCCCGTCGCAGCGCCTCCCGGGGGCGACGCGCCGAGTGACGGGGCAGGAACCCGCCGCGCGCCTCGGGGCACACGGCGGGCAGAGAACCGCCGCGCGCCTCGGGGCGCACGGCGGGCAGAAAACCGCCGCGCGCCTCGGGGCGCACGGCGGGCTGAAAACCCTAGTTTCGACGCCGCGCACCACGGGGCGCGCGGCGGACAGGGAGTAGCAGTAGCAGCGGAAGCAGTGAAGTGGGCCCACAGGCCACGAACGTTAAGCTCTGATACCATGTCAGAATCCCAGCCACTAACCACTGGGATAAAAGGGCTTGTTTGTGTAGCGGGTGAGTGCGCCCATAACCCCCAGGCCGACGTGCCTGTAACCCTTCCCTAGGATCAATCGGGGATCACCAGTGGACCTCTGACACCCCCCCGCACTGGGATGCCCGAAGTGCACACACCGGGAATCGAACCCGAGACCTTCGCTCTGATACCATGTCAAGATAAGCGGTAGTCTTAGGAGCCATAGCTAGGAGAGTCCTAGCTAGGCAAGAGAGTTTAGGCGAAAGAGGGGGTTGCACTAGCAAGAATGGGGATACAAATAGCAAACCCTAGAAGGGTTGTACTCGCTACAGAGCACCCCACTACAGGCTAGAGCATAATATTCTGACACACATTCCATGTAGAGATGACAATGGCGGTCACTGGAGCTTAGTCGTTGTCAAGGACCCGGGCCGAATTCTGCCGACTGATGAGAAATACAGCTCAGCAACGCGCCCCGTGACTGTTCTCATGGATTCGACGAGCATTCACCTCGTGATATCTGTGCATGTCTTCAACAACGTTAAGATGTAGGTGCTCATCACCGCGTATATGGCCCAACTGTTGTAGTCGGTTGCGTGTCTGTCGCGACAAGTTGATCCTTTCGGGTTGAATCAAATAACGATCGTATGTCCCTACGCAATGGCAGTTTACTAGGACTAGCATTGCAGCAACGCCAGAAGGACCTCCCTGCTGACGTTTTGGCAGCAAGGACAGCACGGGTCGAATGCATTGAGGCCCCGGTGAGTCACCCTGTGCAAATCCCCGTGTATCACTGTCGGAATCAACAGACATGAATGATTGAACTAGCAGTGAAATCAGTACAAGTACCTAACCCTAGAATTGTGTACCCCCTATAGGCTAACCCACTGTAGCCTAAACAAACACAACATATATAATGTTTGACACACCCCCATAGGCAAAGTGGGGGAGAGCAAGGGGTCACAAGACCAGTCAAAGCAAAGCAAAACAAGCTCAGGGTGGATCTCAAGGATACCACACAAATTCCGAGCACAAGCAAGTGGTCACAAGACCAGTTCACATGCAGGTTGATAATATAACAAGAGATACAGTGATCACAACCTAGCAAGTGTAAACATGCAGGCATATATATAAAGATCACAGTACAAGCAGAGTCAAGAAGTAAGTAAGTGAGGTCCAGCAGGCACAAGGCCTAGAAGAGTACAGAAACGCTGATGGTCACAAGGCTGAAGCGCCTTGGTGAACACATCAGCAAGGTTGGCCTCAGTGGCCACGTAACGTAGACGAAGCTGACCACGCTGCTGCAGCTCTCGAGCAAGGAAGTACCGCAGGGCGATGTGCTTTGTTCTGTGCTCCAGTCTGTGCTCCTCACACAAGGCAATGGCAGCCTGGTTGTCGACGTACAGCACTGGAGGAGAACGAGGCCGCTCTCCCAAGTCGGTCAGCAGGTAGGTCAGCCAGCGTAGCTCCTGGGCAGCCATGGCTGTGGCGTAGATCCCAGCCTCACAACTGGAGCTGAGAACAGAAGAAGAGCGTGTAGAACGCCAAGAAACTGAGCCAGAGCCAAGGCTGAAGGTGTAACCCTGAGACGACCGCTGAGTAGCCTGGTTGTCCGCCCAAGAAGCGTCTGAGTGTCCAGTAAGTACAACTCGGTCTCGCCCTCCAAGCACTAGCCCCATGCCCGACGTACTGCACAAGTAGCGCAAAACCCTCTTAGCGGCATCCATGTGCTCCTTCCTGTGACGGCCAGGAGCGACATAGCGTGCAAGGATGCTAAGAGGGTATGCAAGGTCAGGTCGAGTGCAGGTCATCAGGTACATGAGGCAGCCCACAAGCTCTGGATACGGGCCACTCGACTCTACGGACTCATCCGAAGGCAGAGCTGAGAGCGAGTGACCGGTAGACAGAGGAGTGGACTGAGGCGAGGAGTACGTGAAGCGGAAGCGCTGAAGGATCTGCTGCACCATGTGTGACTGAGTCAAGGTGATGGTGCGCCGTGCTCTGTCCCGGGTGATCCGCAAGCCAAGATAGCTTGTCAGTTCACCCAGGTCTGTGCACGTGTGTCTCCTCTGCAGCTCCGACTTCACGTGGGCGAGTGCCGCGGTGTCAGCAGTGGCAAAGACCAAGTCGTCGACGTACACGAGGATGTAGAACGGCGGCAGCGAGGTGTCTGTGCGTAGAAACAGTGACGGGTCAGCAGTAGAGGGAGCGAACCCAAGAGCCGCAAGTGTCGTCCTCAGTGTGTCGTGCCACTCACGCGGTGCCTGGCGGAGACCGTAGACCGGCCGCTGAAGCCTCCACTGGGTACCAGGAGGAACCGACCCAGTGAAGCCAGGAGGGCGGCGCAGCCAGATCTCCTCGTGCAGGCTGCCCTGCAAGAAAGCAGTGCTGAAGTCAAGTGAGTGAAGCTCGTAGTCGCGCTGAGCGGCTATGTGCAGCAGCACCCGAAGAGTGGTCATCTTCGGGGTGGGGGAGAAGGTCTGAAAGAAGTCAACTCCCTCTCGCTGACTGAAGCCTCGAGCCACGTAGCGCGCCTTGAAGACAGGAGGAGAACCCGGTGGCCGCTTCACCCTGAAAATCCACATGCCACTGACGATGTTCGCCCCAGGTGGGGGAACCTCGTCGACGTAGGTGCGTGTGGACTTCCAGGAAGCCATCTCTGCGTCCATGGCTGTCTGCCACTGAGAGGAGTAGGGACCCGCCATCGCCTCAGCGTAAGTGCGCGGGGTCGGGATGTCTGGTGCATCCGGGTCTCCCTCAGGGGCAACTAGCATGGACACGAGGTGGGGTAAAGCAGCAGCAAAGCACTGGAACTCCTCCTGTCTGTCCTCAAGGACGTCCGTGCCAAGAGCACACTCACCCCCGACGGACGGAGGACAGACAGACTCAGACTCAAACTCAGCAACAAGGCTAGTGGCGTAGTCTAGACGACACCGGGCAGCAAAGTCTATCAACTCAGCGACCAGAGCAGACGCAGCAGAGGACTCAAAGGAAGGGTCAGTGACAACAGTAGCGAGGAGACGGGTGACAGTGGGACTGGCAGCACGACGGGAGTCAGACTCCGGATCAGGAAGAGTAGGCAGAGAGGACGCAGGAGGAGACGGCAGCGGAACACGCTGAGGAGCAGTGGAGGGACGCAGAGTCATGTAGTGAGTGCCAGGGACAGGAGGAGGACGCTCACGTGGGACACGACGACCAGTGCGAGCAGTACGAACAGGCGACGCAGGACGAGACTCAGGCTCACGACGCTCTGTAAGACCTCCTGTGGGACCAGTGTAAGGAGAGGGACCAGGAAGAGGCGAGGCAGGCGGGAACTGTGACTGCGACTGGACAGGCGGAGGACACTCTACGGAGGGAGGAGGACAAGGAGGAGGAGCCTGACCAAGAACCTGCTGAAGAAGTGGTACGAAGTACGGTCGCGGCCGCGTAGCGTCTCCAGAACCAGCAGAGACACCAGCGGCAGGGTCCTCAGCACCAGCAGCAGCTCCAACGTCCGGGTCCTCAGCACCAGCAGCAGCTCCACCGCTCGGGTCCTCAGCTCCAGCAGCAGCTCCAACGCCCGGGTCCTCAGCACCAGCAGCAGCGCCACCGCTCGGGTCCGCAGCACCAGCAGCAGCTCCAACGCCCGGGTCCTCAGCACCAGTAGCAGCGCCACCCCCAGGGTCCGCAGCACCAGGAGCACCACTCCGAAGACTGCAGCGCCGCGTGTACCACTCTCGGATCTGCTGAATGGGGGGGAGCTCCTGGGCAGGAGGGGAAGTACTGGTACGAGCTCCAGTAGCACCTCTCCGGAGGCGGCAGTACTGTAGGTACCGCTCCTGCAGCTGCCGGGAGGAGAGGGCTCCTCCAGGTGTAGTACGCTCAGGCTCAGCACCCCCAGACTCAGCACCCCCAGACTCAGCACCCCCAGGCTCAGCACCCCCAGGCTCAGCACCTCCAGGCTCAGCACCCCCAGACTCAGCACCCCCAGGCTCAGTGCGAGGAAGAGAGGCTGGAGCGAGGAAGAGAGGCGGGGGGGGGAGCGGGGCAGTGCGGTAGGGGAAGAGGCGGTAGTAGGGGACGGACTCGTCAAAAGTGACGTCCTGAGAGGCCAGGACACGACGCGAGGTGGCGTGGTAGAACTGCCAACCAGGCGCGTCCGGGACAAAGCCAAGGAAGACACAGGGGACAGCTCGACGGGAGAGCTTGTCCGCGGACGTATCGCGAACAAAAGCTCGAGATCCCCAGACCCGAAAACGCGACGCATCGCCAGCCTCTCCCGTCCAACGCAGTGTCGGAGAAGTCTCTGGTAAGGAGACACGGGGCCAGAGGTTGAGCTGATGCGCAGCGTATCGGACTGCAAACGGCCACAGAAAGTGGGGGGCAGCCGCATGAACCAAGGAGGTACGAGCGACCTCCATGACCAAGCCAATGCGGCGCTCAGCAACCCCATTCTGCTGTGGAGAGGCCGGAAGCGTGAACGACTGCTCAATGCCCTCCTGCTGACAGAAGGCCTCCAAGAGGCCAGAGGAAAACTCCCCACCTCTGTCAGAGTGCAGACGCAGGACAGGGAAGTCGGAGCGGAAACGCTCACTGAGCTGGAGACGAGATCTGCGGATCCAAGGGATCAAGACATCAGGGACGTCACCCTTGGTGCGCAAGGGGAAGACCGTGGTGTAGCGCGAGAAGTCGTCAACAACAATCAGGAAGTACCTCTCCTGACCCTGACCACGGACTCGGGCTGGGCCCCACACGTCCATGTGGAGCGTCTGCAAAGGAGCAGTCGTCGGGGGGAAGGAGGAGGAGTGAGGCGGCCTAGTGTGGCAGAAGCGGGGGAGGAGTAGCGAGCGACTACAGCAGTGTACAGGTCATTCCTGTCAAAAAAAAAAAAAAAAAAAAAAAAAAAAAAAAAAAAAAAAAAAAAAAAAAAAAAAACCGAGCCGCGCGCGATTGGCTGGCGGGCTGCGCGCGCGCGGTAGGTAGGAGGCGCACTGGGGCGCGTAGGCGCACGAGGGCGCACGGTAGGTAGGTAGGTAGGTAGGTAGGTAGCGGTGGGCCCTAAGAACGGTCCTAGCGAAGGACCTGCTCTGATACCATGTCGGAATCAACAGACAGGAATGATTGAACTAGCAGTGAAATCAGTACAAGTACCTAACCCTAGAATTGTGTACCCCCTATAGGCTAACCCACTGTAGCCTAAACAAACACAACATATATAATGTTTGACAATCACCTGCCTTATTGTAAACGAGAATTGGTCACTGTGATGCGGACTGACGCATGAGGCTTTCTGCGCCTGTTGTCGTGCAAACACACAGTATACCAAGACAGACCGATGGATCTGACTGCGGCATTTTCGTGTGCATGTATCTACACATGCTGGTGATTACGGCTTTCGCTGTACTGTCGCAGAGCTTCACTTTCGTGAAGTCTCCTCTCGTGTACAGGCGGGAGACCCGAGAAGATATGCTGGCACACTCAAAGGGTTTGCTGATTAGGAGGATGGTTGATGCGGGGATGAGTATTCCGGAAAACAATATCGCTGCACTTCAGCGTGTTAGAGTGGATGCGGAGGAAGTGGTGCGGTACGTTGTTGACAGGCGCCTCAATGATTTGGCCGCTGACATCTGCATCTTAACAAGCCAGGTTCGCGAGTACGGCATAGCAGTAGGGAGAGTTGGAGAGGCGGTCAACCAAATAGCTGGAGCCTCCGCAGGGAGTGATGCGGTAGCCCGCAAACTGCAGCAGGACATCATGGGTATGACGAACCAGTTGGGAGGTCGGGCCGCATGTGGCGCGTCTGTGGCAATGCCGCCGCGCCAGAAAGACAATATGGAGGTTCCCGCTGGAAAGCTGGCGACCATCGGGGAACATGGGGCCGAGGAGAAGTTCACAGGCGTTCGGTTTTGCAAACGGAAGGGTAAGTGGCAAGCTGGGATCGGGCTTGAAGTCCAGAAAACGAAAACCACTCTGTTGGGCAACCGGGAAACTGAGAAGGATGCAGCTGAGGCGTTTGCTGCTGTGGCGGTGGTGTCGCGTCGTGCATCTCGACCACGGGGTCGATTCATTGAGCTTAGCATGAAGGACCGGGCCATTATCGACCCCATGAAGGTTAGTGAAGGCGAGGCGTTTCTTCGTGTCAGGGCCTTGTCAGAATCCCAGTCACTAACCACTGGGATAAAAGGGCTTGTTTGTGTAGCGGGTGAGTGCGCCCATAACCCCCCAGGCCGACGTGCCTGTAACCCTTCCCTAGGATCAATCGGGGATCTCCAGTGGACCTCTGACACCTCCCCGCACTGGGATGCCCGAGGTGCATACACCGGGATTCGAACCCGAGACCTTCGCTCTGATACCATGTCAGAATCCCAGTCACTAACCACTGGGATAAAAGGGCTTGTTTGTGTAGCGGGTGAGTGCGCCCATAACCCCCCAGGCCGACGTGCCTGTAACCCTTCCCTAGGATCAATCGGGGATCTCCAGTGGACCTCTGACAGGCCTGGCACAAGTGGCGGTCCTGGCGCAGTGAGCTGTATCCATCGAGGCAGTTGTCTGGTTATTTTGAGCGTATCTCCCCTCCGCGAAGTGAAGCGCGTGCTGGAGAAGACGCTGCAGTGAGTGTGGGAGTAGCAGGGCAAGAGACTGCTGAGGTGAATGCGGTTGAGGGTGCCGTAGTTGAAAGCAACGAGGACTCTGATGCGTGGGCATTGTTTGAGGGCTGACAACAGTCGTGTGTGGCAATGTCGTTTACTCATGGTCACTGCATTTTCGATTGTTGCCCCATGTCAGCGATCAGTGGTAAGGGCTGACTGCCATCGTGGTTAGGCAAGGGCAATTGTTCGTGTTCACAACTACGGTAGGCTGATCTGCTACTCTTCGTTTAATGACAATGCACATGGCGTGGGTTGCGGCTGTCTCATGGATTCTGGTGAATATTGATGTGACTCTGTCGTGGGACTCTTATGTCTATCTTCTTGGGTTTGCGGGGTACATTTTTTGCCGATTTCTTGATCACTACACAGTGTTCTTAACGTGCTTTGAATGGACGCGTGATAGCGTTCATGCATACAGATTAGAATTAGCGACTTCTAATGAGATGTATTTCACGCTATTTAATGTAAGCTCGCGCGACGACATGAAGGCTCCTGTATGATACTGGGGGCCCGTTGCTGCTCATGATATTTCATCCGGATGCCGCGACTACCGCACGTGCGGAATCATGTAAACCCATGTTTGCAACTTGGATTCCTTAACGGAAACACGTTGTGGTTCGATGGATGTCACTATAGCTAATGAGCTTTCGTGGGGCGCCAACAGTGTTCATGAGATCTCAAGTCCGATGAAACATGTCCGCACGTGCGAATCTCGGGGTTGTCATTTGTCGTCATTATTCAGCATTAGTCGTCAAGGATCTTGGTTTCGTTTAATGGAGTGGTGGTCGCGCACGAACCAATATTGGCGCCGCTTTTCCATGACTTATCATGAATTGAAACCAGCACACCGCCTCCGAATATCAATAGTTTACACGGAGTCTCATGACAACTCGCGTATTTTATTGAATGATCGGTAGGATCCATTTAGAATAACCTGCACATGAGGCTAGTTATGTTTGGTTTCGTGAGTTTCCCAATGTAGTCGTGCAATCCAGCCTTTGAAGAGAGTATGTGCATTGTTTGCGTTGCATAATCCCATCACCCTGGATTGTTTAACTCTTTTTTTTCACCCTAAACCTTAACGCTCACCCCAGTTATGTTTCCCATTAGGGTTTTCCACCACTCCTAGGGTATCCTGGTGTCAAATGAGTCATGCATCTCTCCACTACATGCCCCCAGAAATACTAACCGCCACCCCCCAAAGACTACAGACCATCCCAAGTTCTCTCGCCATCACCGTCCCTCCTTTTATGAACCGTTGGTGCGTTCCCCGTCCCCGTTCATATTCGTCCGGGCTTCGCTTCCACTCTCCCTCCTTCGTTGGATGCTCGTGCCTGCTGGCATTGCAAACCGAACATATACAATGGGAGATTTAATGCATAAAGGGCGGAGCGGCTTATACGCTCTCAGTGATGTCCCCCTTGGCGAGAATACATGTTTAAACAGTACCAATACCGTGGCAGGCTACTCTAATCTTCTTTGTTCAAACATGACTCACACAACGTCCGTCGTACCGTCGGTTGCTCTTTGTGCTACAACTTACCGGAGTGTGGTGCCCAGCCTTAGGTCTGTGGATGACGCCTCCTTGTCTCTGCTCCGTACAGCCCCAAGCAGCGCGACTTGTTGTGGTCGTCCGCCCTGCAGTTGCTGCACCGGTACGTCTTCTTCGGCGCCTGTCCCTCCATGCGCCTGACGGTCCTGGGGCGGCCCCGGTCACAGCGCTTGAACTGGGGTGGCTCGCATACACCCCGCAGTGGCAGCGTCGTCTCTGCGACCAACCGATCCACGCACGAGCCATGGACAACCCCGGAGTACGTCTGACGCAGCGTGGCGGTGGTGTAGAAGTCAGAGACATGGTCCATGTCGGTCGTCTGCATCTCGCGGCAAAACGCCACGACATGCGAGCACGGGAAGGCGTACTCCTTCCAGTTGCCACACTCACAGTGCTTTTTGCCAGGGCGGAGGTCCACGTTGAAAGACCTCCACTCGGCAAAGTCGCGGCTGCCCAACGTCCGCACAGTGCTGTAGCCTGGGCCGCCGATGGTGACCTTGTAATGCTTGCTACGTTCCCGTTTGTCCATGAGCCGCTTCATAGCCTTATCGGTCAGGTACTCTGTCCTCGCTCTCGCACGAGCTCCACGCTCGTACGTCTTCTTACGGTACCAGTCCTAGAGTGCGGCGATCAGGTACACGGGGGGCAGTTGCCGAATGGGGCGGATGGCAGAGTTGACGGACTCGGCCGCGTTGCTGGTGTATATGCCGTAACATGCGGTACGGGCGTAGACCCGTGCCCAATGCTTTGGGTGGATCCCATTGCGGTACTTCGAGCCCGCCTTGTTCTGGTAGAAGCCTGTTCGCGCTCGTGCAGGGCCGTCATCCTCTGCCGGCCTCTGTGGACGAGATGTGGACGGATTGGAGAACCCGTTCTCGTCGGTTGTGAAAAAGTCCAAACCCTCCCCAATGACGTCCTCGTCGGTCCCAGCCTGGAAACCCCCGCCGAGATCAGGCCATGGATGTGTGAGATCTGGTTCGGCAGCAGGCATATCTGCGCCAGGGGCACCCGTCCCAGCTGCGTCGCCTCCGGGTGTCTCGCTGTCGTCCGCCCCCGTTCCTGCCGCAGCAGAAGGCCCTGCTGGATCCGATGGTGGAGGGAGCAAAGCTTGGGTTGTTCCAACTCCATCCGCAGCGTGCCGTCGCCCATGACCTGGGAAATAGTTGTAGCGGGCTGACAGTATAATGTCGTCGATGTCGAACGGCGGGCGGCGTGCCTCCAGGTTAGGGGGGGTCGGGACGACGATGAGGGGGCCCCGAGCTGGACATGGAGCCCTGGTGTCGGGTGCCGCCTCGGTTGCCGCTCCAGCGGGGCCATTACCAGCCTCCCCATCCTCTGCACCGTCATCTCCAGCCGCCCCGTCCCATGCCTGGTCATTCCAAGCAGGCCCATCCTGTGTGTCGTTAAGACCAGCCGCCCCATTCTCTGCTGCGTCATCCGCATCCGCCCCATCCTCTGCATGCACATCACCCGCCGCCCCAGCCGCTGCAGCGTCACTCCCACCATCCACCTCCTCCTTCTCGGCAACCCCTGCCGTCCCATCTGTCGTCGTCCTCCTCGCAGCCCGCCGGTGTGCTGCCTTGCGCTGACGTAGACGCTGGGCCCGTGCACGACGGCTCATACGGGCCCGCAGGCGAATCCGGGCACGCGCCTCCTGGGTTGTCTCTTCTGGGTTGGCGGGGGGCGGCGCGGAAGACCCTACCCCCACGGGCGGTGCACGTGGCCTCTCCTCCTTCCCGAACAGGTAGTCTGCCATTTCAGAGAAGTCCACGCGCGCCTCCCTCAAGAGAGCCTTCCACTTTGGCAACAGGCGGGCCTTCAGCATGCGCCAGAAGAAGTTTTTCACGTCGGTTCCCCACCTCCGGATGTTCTGCTCCAGGTGCCACCCGCAAAAGTAGTGAGGGATGGTGTCGGGGAGAAACTCCTTAGCTGCAGGGACCAAACCCTTGTCCCGGTCGCTGATGATCGCTGCGTTCTCCCGCTCCATCCATTCGGGGAACGTCTTGGTAAAGAGATCTAAGAACTAGGTCCATGAGTCCTTGTTCTCAGACTCTACGAGCGACCAAGCCAGCAGTATGATCCCCTGATTCCCGTCCAGGACAACTGCAATGAGCAGGGAGGCGCGTTGTGCACTTAGAAGAAAGGTGCCATCCAGCGCGATGACGGGTCTGCAGTGCTGCAAAGCTACCCTAGACGCGGAAGGGGAGACAAAAATCCGATGGAAGTGGCCGTTGTACGTGAGGATCTTCTCCACTGATTTTGGGTCAATTGTCTTGAACCGTTTCGCGAGCGTCGGGAACAGTCGTGCCAATCCCTGTACACCTCCGTCTTGATCAGCTCTCGTAGCCTGCATGCAAGATGGATGGCCATGAGACGGTATAAACATCCACTTCCATATGGCCATGTACGACGGTGGGAAAGCATGGCAGATGCATCATGCACAGACGATGGTGAGAAGGGTAGATAAGGGATTGACTAACCTGTACGCTTGATGGTAGTTGACGATGGGGCCTTTGAGAGCGGCAATCTGGGCGCATATTGTCTTGGGTGGCAGAAACGGGTCCGCACGCACGAGATTCCGGTAAAGTCGGTAGAGAACAGCTACCCGGTTTCCCAAGCTCCTCGCACCACGAGCCTTCAGGTCCGGCGGACATGTATGCACGCGACGATCGATAAGGGTTCTGATAACCCACAGGCCAGTATCTCTGTCCTTTCCGTACTCGCAGTACCACTCGCATGCCGGAGTACAACCGATTGCGGTTGCTTTGCAGATAATGAGAGCGTAGTTCTTCCGTACAGTCTCGTGGTAAATCCCGAAACCGTGGAACAATGCGTACTCCTCAACCGCATCAAGGCATCTGTCCCTAGAGGAGTAAACGTTGTTCTCTGCTAAAAAAGCGTCGTCGTCACACTCGGGAAGCTCAGGCTCAAATGCCGGCGCCCCTACCATTTTCTCAATAAGACTTTCGTAATGGCGCCCGCCGTCCATGACCGACGACGCGATGAAACGCACTAACTCTGCTGCCTAAGTGGACTAAGCACAGACTAAGACATTTCGCTAGGTAAACCGTGAACTCGAGATTGTTCCTGGTTGTGAGTGAGAAGTAACGAAACTTGCAGTTGCGGGATGCCTCACACCGGTTCCCGAACGGTCATTAGTTTTCATGACCACGGAATGAGCGCCAAAGTCGGAAACAACGGTTATGGTGAAATGGTGCCGAGCGTGATGCGGAACAACTGTACCTCTTAGCTGGCAAATCTAAACAGTGGATTCGAACCGTATCTGGTAGGTTAGACGAGACAAAAACCGTTGCAACTGTAGCATTGATTCCCCTCCAAAAAAATTCAACGTCGGCCCAATGGAACCGAATGTGCTTAACCAAAATTCACAATTCAAGTGTGGGGAAAATAAAACAAAACGCGCTATGCGCGATCGTTGTGCTGCCACGTGGCGATAATAAAACGAATCTCGCTTCCAAGGATTTGAGCAAAACTCTCGAGGGAGCAGAAGCCTGAAGGGCGTGGATACACGGTTTCCATAACCGCGCTGGTTTTGATTCGAAACGAACTGCGATAGGCCTTGTTCGATTGCACTGTATTCTTTTGTACAGCTCCACCACAGAAAAGCCGAGTCGGCCTAGGGTTTCCGAACCTGGGGTCACTACCTTCCAGATGCAACTTGACTTGGTTTACAATTTTGACATCTGCCCGAACAGCCCAAGTCGCAACAGTCAGAACCGCGTAGTCAAAGGATAAAACAAACTTACACAGTGCGCAATTCAATTGATTTTAGCAAAATCAGACACGAGAATCTGTTACACAAAATTTCAAACCAGCACGTGTTGAACTTTGTAGAAGTCAATGTTGGGTAATTCCAGTGTACCCTCCACCCCAAAAGCGTTTGAAAAGAAAATAATCGACGGCTTTACGGGAAAATTGTATACCAAAAGTTTAAGGGTACAGATATTTTTACACATTTTCTGCCCATAATGTTTACACCTTCACAGTGGCATTGGGGAGGCTGTCGTTGATGCAGCCAGCGGAAACCAAGTACTTCTTGCCCGTGATTACTATTGCTTGACTAGTTGGCAACAGTGTCTGGACCGCGGTTCGCAGCGAAAATTACCGCACCAGATTCGTAGGGGTGCCGAACGTACTTGAGGTTCTGCTTTGGGTCCGCCTAACCTTTCGTGAGGTTTAAAGCCCATGTTTGCTGCTGCCGAGCCTTTACCGAGCCACGCAACACTGTGATAGGGCTGTGGTTACCCCTGGACTGTGAAGCTATCGAACAAGGCCATAGGTTTGGGCTCTTCGCGCCTCGTTGGTTCTCCAGTCCAGGGCTCTGCCTGGCGAGTCGCCTACACAACTTTACCCTGCAGCACCGCACTGGAAACCAGCAGTTGCCTGCCAACATCACGCCAGGCCAACAACGGGCATTTTTGTTACGAGAGAACGGACGCGGCGATGAGGGGATGAGAGAAATCATCTTTACCATCACCTCCTTCACAATTCAGCTTTCTTGGTTTTTCGTTTGGGCAAAGATCATATTGGGCCCGGAAAATAGCAGGGAGGTGTCCAAATTAGGGCCGGGTAAGGCCTGACCGTTCGATACATCCCCGTAGCTGCCCATGTGGCTGGGCCGATTACCCGAACCGAGATTATGAGGAAATTACTAAAATCAAGACGTGTTTCATTCAATATTTTTCTCATACTAAGCTCGCGTCGTATTCCTCTGGAAGTATGTTTCTTCGTGTATTTTTTTAAGAGACACATCACTCAACGTGACAAAAAAAAAAACCCGCTCGGAAACGGATGCGACTCGGGGAGGCATCAACCCTAAACTCCTTGCGGGGTCCCGTGTTTAGGGTTGATCCCTCCCAAAAAGACGTCCGGGTTCGCTAAGGGTTTTAGTTTTTTTTCCTTCCCTAACAGTTACCGGTAGCGTCGTCTAGTGCTTGGTGGCGCTATCGGCGTAAAGTTTCCTCTCAATCAGGCACGACGCGTAAGAACCTCTGACAAGTGAAAACAATTTCACGATTATGGGAATTCCAGTAATTTACTCTAAATGTCTAGGTTCGACTACCCGGCCCTAATTTGGACACACCTCTGCTATTTTCTGGCCCCAATATGATCTTTGCCCTTTTCGTTTTGTTTGTTGGCTCGTGCGATTCAGAGGCGACTGAACTGCATCGCACACATGTAGAGAAAAAGAAAGAGTGGTAAAAAGGCTTGGTGGTGTCGAGCGGAACTGTGCACCGTTACGGTTTCTCTGCAGTTCACAGTACACCGGTTTAGCCGCATCGTCATCATGACTCGACAGTCACATTGGCTGGCGAAGCGTCACGCAGAGAATCGAGCTTCTCCGTGAAGGTGGAGCTCGTCGCGTCACACGCACACCGCGGCAGCAGAAAATGCACTTGCTGCCTATCGACTTCAACTCTCATCATCCACATGTCGCACATGCTCTCGTCTCGTACTACTACTAGGCACCACCTTCATTGTTGTCCGCATGGCTTGTATGCCGTGGCAAGTCGTATCCTAGACTTTTCCAGTCTTGTCTTCTCCCATCCATGATGAGTCGACGAGGAGCAGCGTCGCCCGGCGAGCCCCGAATTCGTCCGCGCGGCCGTGACCGCCGCGCGAGTCGCAGTCGCCGGTGCGGGCCGCGCTGAGATATGGCGGCCGCACATGTCGCACGCGAGGCCCCCTCTCTGTTTGCAAGAATGTCAGCCTGTCCACTGCACTGGAGGAGGCTGGAGGTTGGGCTTTCGACTCGAAAATGTCAGCCTGCCGTTGGCGCTGTGTCTTGTTTATCTACAGCTTTCTAACAAGCAAGCACGTTCGTGCTAGTCGTTTGCGAGCAAAGCGCAAGAGACGGCGAAACGGCGAAATGGTTCAGCTGAACCTACCAATTTTGAGAACGAGTCGTTCTTTTCCCCACCCCCGTCGTCCTGCAAGGAGATACAATCTGCCAGTCTAGGCGATTGCACCGCCAAACCCTACTATCATCTCGAAGACACCATAACCTCCAAGTCGAGTCAGATTTTAAGATGCTGAGAATTTCTCTAGTCGTGTGATGTCACTGCGCTGTTTAGTCCTCCAAGCCCCCCCACGTTTCGCTCCACGAGTGCACTTATTGTAACGCAGGCTCAGCCTTTCCGTGGCTGCCTGAGCAAAGCAGCCGTGACAGCAGCTTTGAGCATTCTCAGACGTGAATTCGGCCGCAAGCGCAGCCGTGGCACCACCAGCCAATGCGTCACCAACGTCCGTCTTCACGAGCCCTTCACCTCAACCACTATTCCAGTCGTTGCTCAGCTTAGCGCACCTCCAAAGGAAGGAAGATCTGTCCGGAGAGTGATGGGCGAGCGAGACCGGCGCAGCTTCTCCTTCTCCTTCCCTCCGCCGCTGCTGCACCTCCGCCTGCCGCTGCTGCTGCTGGCGGGGCTGCTTCTGCTGCCGCCGTGCCCTGCTGCCGCCACTCGCATCAACCACGCCCAAGGTCGCTCGCTCCCCCTTACCTGCACCTCTCCTCGCCTCTCACTCTCCCTCCCTCACTCTACTCGATGCGCCCTCCTTGATATCCCCACAATAACCCATCCACAGTCTCCTCCCTTGCCGCTAATTTGCCCGCTCTCCCTCCAGTTCTATCTTCTCCCTCTCTCTCTTTTATTCTTCCACTCCCCAACCTCCCCCGCTGCTCTTTTCCCCCTTCGTCCCGCCCTCCTCCCGTCATGCCTCGCACCACACCACAACGCCTAACTTGACAAACGTACACGTTAAGCTTTCCTGTTTTCCATCCACACTCATAAACATGCAGTGCACTTTCAGCGCCCAACTCAACCTTCTCCACTCTCTCCCCCATCCCTCCTCCCCTCCCCCATCCCCCACCCCACTCCTTCCCCCTCCCCCCCCCCCCCCCCTCCCCCCCCCCCCTCCTCCCTGCCTCGCCCCTGCCTTACCCATGTCTCCCCGTTGCCTTGCCCCCCCTTTGCCTCTCCCCTCCGTCCCTCTCCCCCCTGCAACCCCGCTTCCTCCCCTCTGCTGCGCTCCCACTCCCTCCTCCTTGCCTCGCCTCTCCCTCCCTTCTGCCTCGCCCATCCTACCCCCTCTTCTCCTCCCTCCTGCCTCACCCCTCCCTCCCCCTTCCTCCCCCGCCCTTCCCCCGCTGTGCCCCCTGTCTCCACCTCCCTCCCTCCTGCCTTCCCCTCTCCTCTCCCCTCCCCTCCCCACTCCCTTCAAATTCCCTCCCCCCGTGCTCCCCCCTGCTCCCCCCCTGCCTCTTTCCTGCTTCCGCACTCGCCTCCCCTCTGCCCGTACCTGGCAGCGCGGGTGCTGGCGGAGTGCGCTGCAGCATGGGGCTTGTCGCTGAGCAAGTGGCGGGTGGGGGGCGACTGTGGCCCGACACAATTCATTGCATGCGATGAGAACGGGCTCGTCACTACCATGTGCGTGCCCCACGTGGGAAGGAAGGGACGTGGGGAAAAGGGAGGGAGGGAGGGAGGGAGGGAGAGTATGGGGGGAGTGGGCGAACAGCAGGGTAGTTCTGGCGGCATTGGAGGGTGGCGGGAGAGAGAGGGCGCTGTGGCCCACATAGGCACTGACTGCTGTCAGAGTGCTGTGACTGTGCTTCACTCTTCTGCTGCTTCTGTGCCTCTGTCTGTGTGTGTTTCTTTCTCTGTGTGTGTGTGTGTGCGCGCGCCGTGCGCGCGCCCGCGTGCGCGCGTGTGTGTGACTTGCTTGTTTGTTTGTGTGCATTTGTGGCCTCAACACAACAGGTGGATGGGAATGCATGGGCTACGTGGCTCCATCCCAACAGCTCTTGGGACTCTCACCTCTCTCACCTACCTGTACGCCACTCGTCTCTCTGCACACCTCTCTCACCACCAAATTTTATATCCCTATGCCTCTCCAAAGCGAGTCTTACATGCATGCACTTTGCAGCGCCTCAATGCTCTCACCACTCTCTAACCTCTTGTGCCGCTCTACACCTCATCACTGCATTCTTTTCCGTAGCCCCTACGGCCTCTCCTGTAGGCCCACTGCAATCATCTACCCCTCTCCTTTCCTCCCTCTCCTCTCCTCCCTCTACCTGCACGCACTCCATTGATTGCATTCAATCGCTGAGTGGGTGTTGACAGACGTATTGAGGCTACTTCTGTACCCATTCCAGGCACTGATTATCCATCTCTTTATTCTCGTGTCTCAACCCATCCTCACTTGCTGCCACTTCCCATCCCACCTCGCTGTACCATGCTGCAACGCCCTAACCTTTTTTTAGGCCCCCTCTCCAAACTTGTGTATTTCCAGTCCTTTCCAGCCCTTTCCATGCACCACTGCAACCTCTCTTCGTGCTGCAATGCCCAGGAGGGCTCTGCAGCAACCCTTTCAGGCGCCTCACCAACCGTATCCCTCCCTCCCTCTGTCCTCTTCCTTCTCCCCCGCCCCCCTCACTGCTGCCCCATCCCGCTTTCCGTGTGCTGCGCTGCAACCGGCGCAGAATATTGTGCTGCAACGACCTGGAGGGCTCCATTCCTGCATCCTTTAGCGCGCTCACTGGACTTGTCTACCTGTGAGAGACAGGGAGACATGCGTAGAACGGTGGGAGGGAGGGAGGGAGGGAGTGAGGGGGGGAGGGAGGGAGAGGGAGGCGGAGGGAGGGAGGGGAAGGGTGAGGGATTGGGGGGTTGAGGGAGGGAGTGGGTGAGGAAAAAGTGGGGGAAGGGTGACCGGGGGGAATGGGGGATGAGGGAAGGGGAGGGAGGGAGGGAGGGAAGCAGCATCAATTGCTGTCCCGGTCGCCATCATCACTGTTAAACACCATACCGCTGATGGCACCTGGAGGGCAGCGGGCCTCCCTGAGTGGGCGCTTCCCACACAGGCGTAGGGGGACTCCCCTCCCCAAGAAGTCTCTCCTGCCGCATCAGAAATTTCAACACAGGCAGCTCACGGCCTCTAAGCAAAGGTGCCCCCTGAGCTCGTGTGAGCTCTCTAGGATCACGTGAAGCACGTGTTGGTGCTGGCACTCCTCCTGCAGCCACAGCTGCCGCAGGGCCTCCGTGCCAGCCAAAAGGCAGTGAGGAAGTTGCTGCACCGTCGCCGCTCTTCCTCATGCCCCCGCAGAGCCAGCTTCCTTAGCGGGTTTCAGGCCTCAACAGCAACCCTTTGTTGGAACCGGCTTCCTCATGCCTCAGGAGAACGGCAAGCAGGGGAACGACGACCAGGAGAAGGGCGCGACGGAGAGAGACGGCTACGGCCTTACTCACCAGGGTCGGCGGGCCTCCCAATGCAGAATGGAGGCGCACTCTCCTCCTAAAGCTTCAAGTTGGGTCATGACCAGTCGGCTCGTCATGTTTGGGCCGGGTCGGCCCGTCCCGACAGATCGGTCCGACCTAAAATTTTTGACCAAATTCGGATCTAGAGTCAAATTTTCGCTCACTCTCTCTCTTTTCCTCTCTCCCTCTCTCCCCCTCTCCATCTCTTGCCATCTGATTGGCAGTGATTTGGAGTCCAACGCCCTGAGCGATTCCATTCCAGATGTCATCTCGCACATGACCGCTCTTAGAGGCCTGTGCGTGCCGTTCCATTAGCTCCTCACCCTTCAGACAATTCTTGGAAATTATTCAATTCGCACCTCCCATCACCCGCGCATGCTTTGTGCAAATGCACCTGCATTGGACGTGCTTCCATGTGTCACCTCACCTCTTCTCACATCACACTGTCGCCTCCCATGCCTCATGACTCAAGACCGTCTCATGGTTTTGGCATGGTTATACCTGTCCATGTGTCTTCAGAGCCCACACCAGCACCTTTCAGCGCGCAACCTCCTCATTTCACTCTCATGCCGCCCTCGCATGTCTCACTCCCATGGCTTGTCACACTCCCATGCTACCACCATGCCTCCCCACGTATCATGTCAATGCCCCAACAGCCCTCCATCTCCCATGGCCTGTATGTCCCCATTGCAGCTTTCTCTCCAACAACCAGCTGTCTGGTGCCATTCCCCCCGCCATAGGCGCCCTCACGGCCCTCGAAACCCTGTAAGTCGGCCAGTCATTGGCAACCAAGCAGCCATGCAGATTTCATTAGGCGCCTAAAAAATGTTTCAGTTCAAATAGTTTTTACGTGGGCAAAATTCTATTGCGTGGAGGTTTTCATGTGACTTGCAAAAGCTTTTGGTGTGGAGAAAGTTATCAAGGTATATCGACAGTCTTGACGAAGGCGTGTCTGAAGGTTGACACTTGTAACCATGGGTTATTAGCCTTGGGTGTATTGGCGAATGCACATTGACTAGCAAATGGGTTGTGGATTCTTGAGATTTATTCGCGGTGTGGATTTGTTTTAGCTCACACCATGCAGTAGATCTCGATTCTCCAGAAGCACTGGTGAAGGCTTGACAGGTGTTTCTGCCCCTTGCCGAAACATCCTTTACTTCAAGGTGTTGCTCTGGTTCTCCCCCCCCCCCCCACCGCCCCCCTTCTCTCTTCCAGTACCACTGTTGCCCTTCCAACCATGAGTGACGACAAAGCAACAGATGCCTCCCTTGCGTGTCTAGCTCCGAGTCACGTCCGAGTCTGGCACGCCTCACCTCAATGCCATGCCTCACTCATACGCTGTTGTTATACCCTTCCACATATCTTATCAACACCCAATGACCCTCCATCTTTCATGGCCCGAATGTCTCCATCGCAGCTATCTCGCCGACAACCAGCTCTCTGCTGCCATTCCCCCCGCCATAAGCGCCCTCACGGGCCTCAAAAGGCTGTAAGTGTGCCAGTCATCGGCAACCAAGCAGCCGTGGAAGACTAGGCAATCCATGCCTCTTTCCCATGCCATGTCTCACTCCCATACCGTCACCAAATCTGTTGAGAAAACTGTCGAACACGGCAATGTTTGAACATTTCAGTTTTCGGTTTGCGTCTAACCAAATTTGTCCGACTTGACCCAATGTCTGATTGATGTCCCTGCTTGACCCGATACCCACCCGGCTGGGAACGCACGGGCTGTTGTGATTGTAGTTATTGTGCTGAAATATAAGCAGATTCTGTCTCCTAGCCCACCTCCCTAACCTGCAAGAGTATTCTGGTGCTTGGTTCCCTGAATGCCGTCACGTTCCTTCTATTTACGGTAAACGGTAGTTGAAGGGTGGAAAAAGTGATTCAACCCTAAACTGGACATGTAAATATCGCAACTAGGGAAAGGTATTCACGTAACAACGTAAAACTTCCTAGGAGTTTCTGGTGGGGTCCGTGTGTGAATTGCTCCTCTAACCATTTACAAGGTTTGATGAATTCGAGCCAGGTGAGAGAGTGATGAATTTGGACACAACCAGTGTGGTCCTTCCAGTGTAGGTCAGGTGGGTGTTGGCGAGAACCCAGCAGCAACGCGTGTGCATACGAACATTACCCATTCCGAGGTATCGTGTCGACCCGACCCGGCCGGGTCGAGGGCGTCTGCATCCTGAACCAGAACGGCGAAAATTCGGCCCGACCCGACCGGGCTGTATGGGTGCCTAGGTCAAGTACGGGTCGGGTCGGGCCGGGACCCAGAGGAGAGTTGGGCTTATGTGTTCGGGAAAACTGTGAACTGAGGGCGGGTTGACCCGAAGTCGCTTCGGGTCGAACAGCCCGCGTGAATCCGCGATTCCCCCTCCCCCCAAAATCTACGCCCCTCCCGCTAGCTCTTAAAGCCGGTAATTCAAACCATGACCCCATGACGGGTGGGATTGACCCGTCCCAACAGGTCGCCTTGACCCAAAGTTTATCCATAGTTTCTGATCACCGGTCGACCCGACCAAACCGGGCAGTCCCGACCCGACCCGGCCAGGTCGAGGAACCCTAGACGTCCTACCCGACCGGGTAAATTGCTGATGCCCATGTCAATGTAGTACCCCCATGGCCCATCTCCCATGGCCCGCATGTCCCCGTTGCAGCAATCTCAACAACAACCAGCTGTCTGGTGCCATTCCCCCCGCCATAGGCGCCCTCACATCCCTTGAATACCTGTAAGTGTGCCAGTCATTGGGAACCGAGGGTCAGGCTACCCATGCCTCCTCCAATGCCATGTCTCACTCCCATGCCATCACGATACCCCCCACGTGTCATGCCAATGCCCCCATGGCTCCCTCCATCTCCCATGGCCCGCATGTCCCCATCACAGCCATCTCTCCAACAACCAGCTGTCTGGTGCCATTCCCCCCGAAATAGGCACCCTCACATCCCTGCACTATCTGTAAGTGTGCCATTTGTTCACAAAGCTAGTAGCCATAGATAAAGTCACTCAACTCAAGGGCTACAGTTTTAGAGAAAACGCTTTAATACAAAACATCTGAAGGAAATGCCTACCCGAGTTAAAGGAAATCGATCGAAAGCCGTGTCACCCGAGGAAATCAGTATTTTAACATGTTCCGGTCAGGTGAAGACAATTGAGATATACAGTTATGAGTTGATTACTATTAAGTACCAACCCACACCGCAAATAAGTCTCACGAATTTCAACAACCCCGATTGCCTATCAATGAGCATTCACCAAGACACGCAAGGGAAAAACTCAGCTGACATTCACAAGTGTCGACCTTCAAAACGCGTCTTTGTCAGGACCGTTGGTGAGCCTTGGTAACATCGCACCCCATGGAATCTCGCAATTCACATGCACACCTCCATGCAATAACATTCTTCCCCATGTAAAAACCATGTGAACTGAAACGATTTTATAGTCGCCCCGACAAACATACATGACTGTAGTGTTTGCTGCTTAGAAAGGCAATGTTGCCATCGTGTCTGCTTGCGTTGGTCCTCAGGTAGTGGTCCGGTTGGATCTGCTTTTCGTGCCTTTTCCCCTCCTCCTCTCCCCCGCATCTCACGTTGTAACTCTGTGCGGACATGTAATCACTCACTCCCCCTTGCAGCTTCCTCGCGCACAACATGCTCACAGACAGCATTCTCACGGAAATGGGCAGCTTGGTGATGCTTCAGTACCTGTCAGTGCCATGACCATCTCTCTCCCTTGCATTGCCCGCCTGCCACTCCAGTCCACACCACACTCTGCTGCAACTCTCCACTCACATGGTCTTGTTCAGCATGCATGCATGCATATGCTCTCGTATGCCCTGTGCTTTCTCATTCCCTGTGCCATCCACGCCTCTCTCACACCCCCTGCTGTAGCTTTGCACTCCGATCATTCTCCACCCACATTCCTTTTTTTTTTTCCGCCCATCACAGCTACCTGGACGACAACAAGCTGCGAGGCTCCATCCCTGACGCGCTGAGTATCCTCTCCAGCCTGATCTCTCTGTCAGTTGCTCGCCCCCTCCCACTCCCTCCCTGCCTCCCAGCCCCTTGACTGCCCTTCCCTTGGGCTCATGTCACAGCTGTGCATCCCTCATCCCTCTCTCTCCATCGTGCTCCCTCCTGCAACCATGCCTGCGTAGCAAGAATAAACCGCCTGGCACCTTTCTTTCATCCATTCCTCCACTGAAGCGAGAGTTAACCTCTGTGCCTGCACATCACTCTCTCCCCCTCCCACAATGCACTCAGAACCTGTGTCAAGTTTCAACTCACTTCATATCTCCAGACTCCAGCTCCTTTTTAGTCCTTCAAATTCGATCTAGAGCTAACCTGTGATGTCTGAGGCGCTCAAAATTTATCACAGCTAGTGTGTGACTGTGTTCACTCCACGCTGTATGCTGCTCGCAGGTCCATGGCCAACAATGAGCTGGAAGGGACGATCCCTGACTTTCTATCGTCCTTCACTACACTCACCCAACTGTCAGTGTTCCCACATACCACCTGTCAAGGCTTAGCCAGCACAATTGCTGTCGTGAGCGTCAACCCCTCTATTTCGCAGCCCCCCAATCAGATTTCGTGCGTCCCTCTCCCCATCTTCCCTCTCAATCCCTCCCTCCCTCCCTCCCTCCCTCCCTCCCTCCCTCCCTCCCTCCCTCCCTCCCTCCCTCCCTCTCTCCCTCCCTCCCTCCCTCCCTCCCTCCCTCCCTCCCTCCCTCCCTCCCTCCCTCCCTCCCTCCCTCCCTCCCTCCCTCCCTCCCTCCCTCCCTCCCTCCCTCCTCCCTCCCTCCCTCCCTCCCTCCCTCCCTCCCTCCCTCCCTCCCTCCCTCCCTCCCTCCCTCCCTCCCTCCCTCCCTCCCTCCCTCCCTCTCTCCCTCCCTCCCTCCCTCCCTCCCTCCCTCCCTCCCTCCCTCCCTCCCTCCCTCTCTCCATCCTCCCTCCCTCCCTCCCTCCCTCCCTCCCTCCCTCCCTCCCTCCCTCCCTCCCTCCCTCCCTCCCTCCCTCCCTCCCTCCCTCCCTCCCTCCCTCCCTCCCTTCCTCCCTCTCTCTCTCGATCTCTCCCTCCCTCTATCCCTCCTCACTCGCTCCCTCTCTTTGTCCCTCCCTCCCTCCCTCACTTTTCACACACTTGCTCGCTGTTCAGTCGCATCTCAATACCGCACTCCAGCTCTCCATACCACTTACCACGACACATCCCCTCTTCCCGTCTCTCCTCTTTTCTGAACCCTTCCCACTCTTCCTCCTCGCCCAGTGTGCTATCCAACAACACGCTAACAGGAGTCATACCCTCTTCGATACGCGCCCTGACGAACCTTTATGACCTGTGAGGGAAAGGAGGGGGACGAGCGAGTGAGAGTCCAAGGGGTGGTGAGAGGTGTGCAGATCACTGGTTACCACGCTGATGTCTTTACGAGAGAGAGTGAAAGAGATCGTTAGCACATGAATGTCCGAGAGGTGGTTGCCACATCGCCCGTCCTCATGTGAGTTTTTGAGAAACTGCAAAAACACTTATTCCGTTGTGCACATAGCTTCCTCTCGCCATGCTGTTCTCATGCAAAAACACGGATGCCTCAATAGCTCGATTGTTATCATGCCATGCCATGCCTCCTTATCTCTCCATAAATGCCATGCCATTCACCCCATCCCACCTTATACTTCCAGCTACCTGAACGACAACAAGCTTGAGGGGTCCATTCCAACCACCATTGCTTTGCTGCAGCAGCTCTCATGGCTGTATGAAACAAACCTCAATGCCCAACTATTACTTCCATGTTGCATAGGCATGCAATGTTGCAGGTGGTCTTGCTTTTTGTTTGGCATGTACGTGCATCGCTGTTCGTTACTGTATATATCTGAGTCCCTTAGAAAACTCTTAAAAGAAAGAATCATTCTTCATATGCTTCCCACACACTCTGCATGCCCTCACTACGCATTCACCACGCCTTCACCACGCCTTCACCACGCCTCACATTCACCACTTTCCTCCTGCTCCTCTCATCGCACACCTGCCCCTCTCTCCTCGCCCCATCTATCCTCCAGTTCCCTTTCCCACAACTCTCTCACTGGCAGCCTCGACGACCTCTCCCCGCTGTCCTATCTGCGCGGACTGTATGTGAAATTGCTCCTGTTCTCTATGTGCCACCGCGCATCTACTCTCCCTCACACCTCTCTACCTACCCCTTTCCTCTCTCCTCCCTTCAAAATTCTCCCTCGAATACTTGTTCCCAGTTTATCCCTTCACCCCCCACCCTTCCCCGCCATCTTCCCCCTTCTCCGCACTCTTGCCACTGCATCCATCTGCACCGCACACCACCCAGGGAGCTTTCCAGCAACGCCATATCCGGCCCAATCCCCACCACCCTAGGGGAGCTCTTCGCCTTGCAAACCCTGTGAGCTATGCGATCCGTGCAGTGTGTGTGAGAGAGATTGCAATCATGCGATGTGCATGTGGGTGCACTGTCTGTGTCTGCCAGTGCAACGCCGGAGTGGTGCACTGCAATATGGGAGTGGCAGCTATGCTCTGTGGTGTGTGAGGGATGCGCGTGCAGTGAGGCTGCTGCAGCAGCCCCAAAAGTCAAGTGAGGCTGCTGTGGTGAAAGCTGATGTTTCCTGCCTGCTATCCCTTTTGGGGCGATGCACCCTTTGTCTGTTATTCCCCCCACTCATTGCCTTCTCTCGCCCTCTCTCGCCCACCCCAACGGTCCCTCCCTTCAGGGATCTCTCAAACAACAACCTGTCAGGCGCCATCCCGCCTTCCATCTCCGGCCTTCTCAGCCTCACTGCTCTGTATGTGCTTGAATCCCTCCCGTGCCCTCATCTCTCCTTCCCATGCTCTCATCTCTCGCTCCCATGCCCACATCGGCCTCGTTTCCCTCCTCTTTTCCATCTGCCCGGCTCCCTCCTCTTGCACCTCTCTATCATCTCCGCCCCCCTTCCCCCTTTCCCTCTTGTGCCAGGAAGCTCGGCAGCAACGCATTGGAATCGCCTATCCCCCAAGGCTTGACTGCACTGAGCGACTTATATTTCTTGTGAGCTCATCTCCGTTACTTGAGGCCAGGTCACGGTTGCAGAACTTGAGATCGCAGCTGCAGAACCCTCACAGGTGTTCCCATCAACTCATTAAGAGGAGAGTCGGGCTCCGGTACTTATACTTTCGAAGCCCCTCCCCTCAGGGGGCATGTTGCGTGCGTGCGTGTGAGGCATGGATGATATTGGGAATGGGGGTGTGTGGGTACGGGGCGACCGTGAGAGTGGCAACTCTGTAATATGGGAAGGATATTTACATTTGGCAATGTTTCCCAAGGGTAGTTTAATATTATTCCACGGCTGGAGGATTCAATTCTAGCATGGAAGCCCCTATTCTCGGTACCAACCTTCACTACCAATAGGTTGGGGAGATTGCATGTGCTGCTTACGAATGCGAATCAATTCCACTCGCTTATGCCTCAATCTCTTCTGCTCTCGCTCCCCATCTCCGCCATCCCCTTCTATCCTCTGTCTGTCTCCCTCGAGAACGCCAGGGACCTGAGCAAGAATATGTTCTCGGAGGACTTCCCACCTATCTTCACCCAAATGAAACAAGTGCAGCACATGTGAGCGCACGAGTGCATGTGAGCACATGAGTGCATGCGAGCACATGAGTGCATGCGAGCACATGAGTGCATGCGAGCACATGAGTGCATGCGAGCACATGAGTGCATGCGAGCACATGAGTGCATGCGAGCACATGAGTGCATGCGAGCACATGAGTGCATGCGAGCACATGAGTGCATGCGAGCACATGAGTGCATGCGAGCACCTTGGTTACTCGTTTGAGCTGCGGGCATGGGATTACGTGAGCTAATGAGCATATGAGCGCGTGAGAGTGTGAGAATGTGTGTGCATGGGCATGTATGGATCCACGTCATGCGGATTCCATTACCACAGGAGGCTGAGTGTTGAGACGTCCCACATCACCTCATCTCCTCCCCTCCCCTCCCCTCTCCCCCCTTCCCCTCCCCTCCCCTCCCCTCCCCTCCTCCACCACCCATATCTTCACAGGAAGCTGAGCCACAATAACTTCACAGGCAGCATTCCTGCCTCCATCACCACTCTCGTTTCCCTCACCTACCTGTACTCCTCCTTCTCTCACCCGCCTGTTCACGTCACCCACACATGCACCTGCGGGTTTTTTCCTGATTTCACCTTATCCAATTAGCCCCTCCTAGCATGTTGTGCTCAAACCCATGAAGCTCTCTTTCTAGCTAATTTATCAAAATATAAGAGTCCCACGGGCAATCCTTGGTTACGCTCCTGCTTCAAGGGCCTTTTTTCTCTCTCCCTCTCCCTCACCTCTGATTCTCGCTTCCTCCAGTGATCTAGGCTACACATTGCTGGCCGGCACAATCCCCACTGCCATCACCAAAATGCAACACCTCTCTCGCCTGTAATCTTGACTCGGCATGGCAAATAGCAAGTTGGACCGTTGCGTTCCGGAAGGAATAAGATGCATGTGCATTGCACTCGTGAACATTCGATGCTCATTTGAGAATCAAAACGCATCTCCCTTTCTTCCTTGAACAGGGCCTCTTCTCTTTTGTTGGCCCTAGTTCCCTTCACGTCTCTCACTCTTTGTTACCATGCTGATCTTTTTCTCCCCCTTCTTTGCCATCTTGTCTTGTCGATTGCCCCTTCTCCTCCTCCCTGAATGGCACCATCCTCTTATGATTCTCCCTTGCTGCACCATGCCAGCGCCACCAACCAAGCATCATCCCACACGCCTCCGGGCAAACCATCATGCATGATCAACACTCACTCAGTTTACCTTTGGATACCAGCACTCACCTTTTGTTGCCATAATGGTATCTTTTGCCCCTTTTTTGTTGCCCTCTTCTCATTCTCATGGCATGTTTTCCTGAATGCGACCATGCATCATCCCACACGCCACCTTGCACACCACCACGCATGGTCAACCCTCATTCAGTGACCTTCGCATACCAACACTCACGGGCTCCATCCCGGCCTCCATGGGCGCCATGCTCAATCTGCAGTACCTGTCAGTCACCCGCTCCTCTCTCTATTCTCAATTCTGCAGTACCTGTCAGCCGCCTCAGTTACCTCTGCGGGGTTTTTGTTTACATTATATCAATGTGCCTCATCCCCCCCCCAGCCAAAAAAAAAAACAGTTAAGAAAAATGAGCAACCAAACAAACGAACCTGTGAACCGTCCCTCTCTTCTTCCCCTTCATCTGTTACCCTGTCTTCCGCATCCCATCATACATGGCCCCAAGTCATAGGCAGCCCCTCTTCTTCCCTATTCTGCAGTACCTGCACCGCACCTCCACTACTGCTCCTTCTCTTGAGCCCTTCAGCATGCAACCACTGCTTAGCTTCCTCTTGCTGTTTCATGCCTCTTGCTGTTTCATGTTCCCCTCCTTGAAGATCACTCAACCTAACGTCTGCTTAGACCCTACCCACTAGCTTCTCTCTCAACCTCCCGCTTCGCGGTCTTCTCTGTCTCACAGCTATGTCAACTATGAGGTGACGCCATGCGGTTACGGGGAGTGCGAGGTGGTGCAGTACTCCGGCACAGCCTTCTGCCGTGCCTGCACTGACTTCTGCGACTCGTGTGATCGCAAGGGTAAGGAGGAGGTTTTGAGTTAAGACTTCATGCAACATCGCACAAAGATTTCACCATGTTAGAATGTCATTTGTGTGTTGGGGAGTGTGAGAATGAGGGCGCAGGGGAAGTATGTGGGAGGAGCATCAAGAAGGATGCGAGGAGGGAGAGTCGGAAGGTGGGAGGTGCGAGCAAGTGTTGGAGGAATGTTCTTGAGGCGCTATAAAAGGGGTCTCAGATTTGAGGCGCCATGTTAAAGAAAGGATATGTCTGAGAGGTCTATGCTTCATAGACACAGCACTTGAGTTGAGCTCGTTTGAGTTGACTTGAATGAGCGAATGTGGAGGAGAGAGCATGGTCGGGAGAGGGAATGCTGGCTGGGATGGAGGGGGAGTCGTACAGGGTGAGTAGTACAGGGTGAGTAGTACAGGGTGAGTAGTACAGGGTGAGTATACAGGGTGATTAGTACAGGGTGAGTAGTACAGGGTGAGTAGAACAGGGTGAGTAGTACAGGGTGAGTAGTACAGGGTGAGTAGTACAGGGTAGGAACCGTGAAGCGTGCATGCAAGTACACAGCATACCGCTGCACCCACCTGCATGCTCGCCTGAGTATGTGTGTGCTCGTCCTTGCATACGCCTAGTTTATCACACATGCACACACATATTCGGCCCCACACATCCACTCACATCACACCCAATTTGTTCTCCCCTCCCATCCTCCTGCCCTGCCAACAGCCCCCAACCCTCCAAAGTGTCGGAAGAAGCGCCGTGCCTGCTCACTCAAGTCATGCCCGGGCCGCATCTGCATTCCCTTCGTCCGCAGCTGCAAGGGCTACAAGTGCATCTGATGAGCACGCATCCATGGGCATGGCCATGCACGCTACGCATGCTCTTTCCTGTTGAAGATGTAAACGTTACATCATAGTATGCTGTTAGAATCTAATGTTGTGTTCCCCCTTATACCATAATCTCCCGGTTACAAGCCCCCTCGTCCATCTCCCCTCCCTTCCTCCCCCTCAACATTTCTTTTAGGAACCAAGGGGAGGGGCTCTTTTCCGGAGATGGGGTCTTTTAGATGTGGTAGTCCTCATGGGGACTTGGATTTTTTTATTAGTGCTTTTACCCCCACCCCCCCCCCCCCCCCCCCCCCCCCCTTCCCCTCCAACACCCCCTCTCCCTTTCGCCCCCTTCCCCTCCACCTTTTTTTTTCAGTGTGAGTGCATGTTTTATCATTCTAAAACCAATATTCATTTTTTTTAATTAGATTGTTATGCAATTGCAAAATGCTATTATTCACTATCGGAGCTCTGAATAATAAGGTTCTCTACATGCTTGTCAAATGATATTTTATGCGTTGTTAGTACAATTATACGTTGCTAGTACCGTAAAGTGCCACTTATAGGACCCGGGGGACTCTCTACAAATGCTCTAAAAAGTGTTAGGGTGGACATGATGGCGGATGCAAATTTTTAAGACTCGGGCTACACTTATTCATCTATTAACTATATTGGATTTACCATGTACCAGCTCGTTGCAGGTGGGGGGGGGGGGGGGGGGGAGGGGTTTTTTTTTTTTTTTTACGATGGAATCTTTCGCTAGGTGCATAACGCGCGCGTCATCGGGAATGACACGCGGCGAGATTCAGAGCACGGCGGCGGACTGAACGGCGTTTGCCCCGCACCGCACATCATCTTGACGGTGTTTCCCGTCAAGATGGGCACACCAGGTGGCCGACCACCCCATCTTGTCACTGTGGCAGAATGGGCACTGGACGTGAAGCACTATTGTTTCACGTCCCTCACTCTGTCGTGTCAAAGGTCCACTGGTGATCCCCGATTGATCCTAGGGAAGGGTTACAGGCACGTTGGCCTGGGGGGTTATGGGCGCACTCACCCGCTATACAAACAAGCCTTTTTATCCCAGTGGTTAGTGGCTGGGATTCTGACATACTATTAGAGCAAAGGTCTCGGGTTCAAATCCCGGTGTGTGCACCTCGGGCATCCCAGTGCAGGGGGGTGTCAGAGGTCCACTGGTGATCCCCGATTGATCCTAGGGAAGGGTTACAGGCACGTTGGCCTGGGGGGTTATGGGCGCACTCACCCGCTATACAAACAAGCCCTTTTATCCCAGTGGTTAGTGGCTGGGATTCTGACATGCTGAGCACGCTAGCTTTCATCCCCTCCGTTTCCCTGATTCAGATCTTGCCAGGCCCGCTTGCTTCCTTCCCATCTAAATAGCCAGCCATGGTGCCTGCCACTTAGAGAACCAGAAGTCATTAGAACTGTATCAGCTCCTCGCCATGTTGGCTTTCGAAAGCCCATGGCGTTCACGCCGTGCTCCTGTAGGCAGTGGTCAGCCCGCAATCATACTAATTACTAGCCCGGCCCCGCCAGCTCCTCCAGCACCTCCCGCACCTCCCGCACCCCCTGGGCCTCCGGCGCCACCTGCGCCTCCTGTGCTTCCCCCGAGCTTTGTCGACTGGCGCACCACACCTCCGTTGGACCCGCTCGAGGAGGAGGGGTTTCCCGAACCTGTCGCCGAGGATGCCGAGAACGATAACTTGGAAAACGACGTCGGGGATTTCCCGATCCCGACGTTCCCAGATGACTTGATCCACGACGAGAACGGGCCTCGCTCCAACGTTGACGGTGCTCCAACACAACATAGCGCCCGCAAGACTACCCACCGACGCACGGCTCGAACCATGGGTGAGAGGTAGGAATGGCTCGTGTGAATGGAGGAGGAGAAGCTCTCCGTCCGCGCCACTGCACGACTCGCCGGGGTGCAGCCTGTCAGCGTCCGCCGGTGGATAAGGGAGGCGGATCGGATTAAGAAGGCAGCACCATCCAGGCACCGACTGAGTGGTGGAGGGCGAAAGGCGAAATATCCCGACATGGAGGCGCACGCCTAGAAGCGGATTTTGAACTTCCGCGGACGGGCTTTGGCCGTGCCTATTCGTCTCATCAAGCACTGGAGCCGGTGCTACATGAAGACGCATTACCCTGATGTGAGGTGGCAGGCGTCCAACAGGTGGACGTTTCGCTTCCGCCAGCGTTTGGGCCTCTCTATCCGCGTAAAGACGAAGAAGGGTCAGCGTATGGCCGCGGGTGGGTTATTCTTGTGCATCCTTCCGTGTGTGTGCGTCTACTGTTTGCTCACAAGCATGTTACACTCATAATTTACCACACCGCCGACACTAATGTCCTTCTCCCGCTTTTTGGTCGTCCGTGGCAGAGTGCAAGCCGAAGTGTGAGAAGTTCTGGAAGTTCACGAGGAGGAATGTCATTAAGCATGGCATCGACACATGGAACATTATAAACCCCGATCAGACGCCCGTGTTCCTGGAGATGCCGCACGAGCGTACCCTGCATCACCGCGGAGAGAAGACGTTGCATGTCAGGAGCGCAGGCTACGAGAAGGACAGGGTGACTGTCATGCTCGGGATCACCGCGGACGGGCGCAAGCTTCCCGACATGGTTATTCTCAAGCGTAAAACGATCCCGAAAATTCGGGTCCCTGCAGGTGCGTTTCGAGTGTTGTAACCATCACGGTAGACGTTCTGCGTGGCAGATTTCTAACCTCGTGCGTTGTTTTCCTTGCAGGAGTCGTTGTCCGTGCGCAGGCGAAAGGCTGGATGGACGCTAAGCTCGTGGATGACAGGGTTAACAAAGTTCTCCTGCCGTTCATCAAGCCTCCGCGCGGAATCCGGCGGTCCAAGACGCTTCTCGTCGTGGACTCGTACAGGGGCCACCTCACCGACGGCGTCCTCACCAACATGAAATGGAACAACGTAATCCCGACCATCATTCCCGGGGGCTGCACCCCCCTACTGCAGCCCCTTGATGTGAGCGTCAATCGCTTATTCAAGGCACTGCTCCGTCAGCTCTACAACGACTGGTTCGCCGAGTTTGGCGTCAGCACGTTCACGAAAGCCGGTGAGTTACAGAGGCCTTCTAAGTACCTCGCCTTGTATCGTGTTTGTTGCTGCTTGTTTGCAATACAATTCCCCGTGTGCGCCATGTGCCTCTTTACCGTTTACATGGCAGGCAACCTGAAAAAACTGCCGGCAGAGACGGTCCTCAAGTGGATTGCGAGTGCATGGGCGGCCGTCCCCGAGCACATTATTGAGAAGGCATTTCTCACGACAGGCATCAGCAACGCGGTCGATGGGACGCAAGATCACCTCGTCCTGGCCCACATGCGCGATGCGGGCGAGGTCGAGGTGGCACAAGACGTGCACGTTGCCCCTGAGGTGGAGGAGTGGGTGAACCCGCTGTTCGCCACCGCCGCGGAGGATGAGGAGGCGGCAAAGGCAGCGGATGCTGAGGATGCCGGGGACTTGCAGGAGGAGGACGAGGAGGAGGAGGAGGAGGAGGAGGAGGAGGAGGAGGAGGAGGAGGAGGAGGAGGAGGAGGAGGAGGACGAGGAGGAGGAGGAGGACGACGATGAGGAGGAGGGGGAGGAGGAGGAGGAGGAGGAGGAGGAGGAGGAGGAGGAGGAGGAGGAGGAGGAGGAGGAGGAGGAGGAGGAGGAGGAGGAGGAGGAGGAGGTGTCAGAATCTAACAGCAGGAATGGATGAACTAGCAGCATGCAGGAGTACAAGTAGTAAACCCTAATTGGGCTGTACCCCATATGGGCTACCCCACTACAGCCTAGACAATATGCAGCATATATGTTTGACACACCCCCATAGGCAAAGTGGGGGAGACAAGGGGTCAAACGACCAGTGAAGAGAAGCAAAGCAAGCTCAGGGTGGATCTCAACGTCACCACACATTCTGAGCACAAGCAAAGAGCCACAAGGCCAGTCCACATGCAGAGATATATATACAACAATAACAGTACAGTGATGACTACCTAGCAAGAGCAGGCATGCATGTATATATATAGATCACAGTACAAGCAGAGACTACAGCAAGTGTGGAAACGTAGGCACAAGGCCTAACAGGGTACAAAAGCGCTGATGATCACCAGACGGAAGTGCCTTGGTGAATATATCAGCAGTGTTGGCCCGAGTGGCCACGTGACGAAGACGAAGCTGGCCTCGCTGCTGCAACTCTCGAGCCAGGAAGTAACGCAAAGCAATGTGCTTCGTTCTGTGCTCCAGTCTGTGCTCCTCACACAAGGCAATGGCGGCCTTGTTGTCGACGTACAGCACTGGAGGAGAACGAGGCTGCTCTCCCAAGTCAGTCAGCAGGTAGGTGAGCCAGCGTAACTCCTGTGCAGCCATGGCTGTGGCGTAGATCTCAGCCTCACAACTGGAGCTGAGAACTGAAGACGAGCGTGTAGAACGCCACGAAACTGAACCAGAGCCAAGGCTGAAGGTGTAACCCTGTGACGACCGCTGAGTAGCCTGGTCGTCAACCCAAGAAGCGTCTGAGTGCCCAGTGAGGACAACTGGGCTCGTCCCTCCAAGCACTAGCCCCATGCCTGATGTGCTGCACAAGTAGCGCAGTACCCTCTTAGCAGCAGCCATGTGCTCAGGTCGGTGCCGACCAGGAGCCACGTAGCGAGCCAGAAGACCAAGAGGGTACGCGAGGTCAGGTCGAGTGCAAGTCATCAGGTACATGAGGCAGCCGACTAGCTCTGGGTAAGGACCACTCGGCTCTACGGACTCGTCCGAAGGTGGAGCTGAGAGCGTGTGACCTGTAGCCAGAGGAGTGGCCTGTGCTGAAGACCAGGTGAAGCCGAAGCGCTGAAGGACCTGCTGCACCATGTGTGACTGAGTCAAGGTGATGGTGCGGCGTGCTCTGTCCCGGGTGATCTGCAAGCCAATGTAGCTGCGCAGCTCACCCAAGTCAGTGCACGTGTGTCTCTTCTGCAGCTCCGACTTCACGTGGGCGAGAGCCTCAGTGTCAGCAGTGGCAAAAACCAAGTCGTCGACGTACACGAGAATGTAGAACGGCGGCAGTGAAGTGTCGGTGCGCAGAAACAGCGACGGGTCAGCAGTAGAAGGCGCGAACCCAAGAGCCGCAAGCGTAGTCCTCAGTGTGTCGTGCCACTCACGTGGCGCCTGGCGGAGACCGTAGACCGGCCGCCGGAGGCTCCACTGGGTGCCAGGAGGGAACGACCCAGTGAAGCCCGGGGGGCGGCGCAGCTAGATCTCCTCGTGCAGGCTGCCCTGCAAGAAAGCTGTGCTGAAGTCAAGAGAGTGAAGCTCGTAGTCACGGTGAGCAGCAACATGCAGCAGCACCCGAAGAGTGGTCATCTTCGGGGTGGGGGAGAAGGTCTGGAAGAAGTCTACTCCCTCTCGCTGACTGAAGCCTCGAGCAACGTAGCGCGCCTTGAAGACAGGAGGAGAACCCGGCGGCCGCTTCACCCTGAAAATCCACATGCCACTGACGATGTTCGCCCCAGGTGGGGGAACCTCGTCAACGTAGGTGCCTGTGGACTTCCAGGAAGCCATCTCTGCGTCCATAGCTGCCTGCCACTGAGAGGAGTAGGGGCCCGCGATCGCCTCTGCGTAAGAGCGCGGAGTCGGGATGTCTGGTGCATCCGGGTCTCCCTCAGGGGCAAGTAGCGAGGACACAAGATGAGGTAAAGCAGCAGCAAGACACTGGAACTCCTCTTGCCTGTCCTCAAGGAAATCCGTGCTAAGAACACACTCACCCCCGACGGACGGAGGACAGACAGACTCAGACTCAGCAACAAGACTGGCGGCGTAGTCTAGACGACAGGCAGCAGCAAAGTCAACAAGCTCAGCGACCAAGGCAGACGCAGCAGTAGACTCAAACGACGGGTCAGTGACAACAGTGGCTAGGAGACGCGTGACAGTAGGGTGCTCAGTACGAAACCGGTCAGACTCAGGGTCCGGAACGGCAGGCAGAGAGGACGCAGGGGGAGACGGCAGAGGAACAGGCTGCGGAGCAGAGGAAGGACGACGGACAACAAGGTGTGTGCCGGGGACAGCCGGCTGACGCGCACGAGCGACACGACGAACGGTACGACCAGAACGAACAGGCGAGACAGGACGCGACGCAGGCTCACGACGCGTAGCAGGACTGCCTGTCTGCTCAGTGTAAGGAGAGGGAGCAGGTAGCGGTGAGCCAGTCTGTAACGGAAGACCAGTAGACGACGGGAGAGTAACAACCTGACGAAGAGCAGAGTCAGGCGGCGGCAGAGACGACGGAGACGGCGGAGCGAAGAACAGTCGTGTCGGCGCAGCTGCACCAGTACCGGTAGCTCCAGCAGCTCCAGTGCCTCCAGCAGCTCCAGTACCTCCAGCAGCTCCCGTACCTCCAGCAGCTCCAGAAGCTCCAGTCCCAGAGCCGACACCCCCAGTCCCAGGGTCTCCAACCTCTGTGTCTCCAGCAGCAGCACCCCCAGACCCAGCACCTCCAGTCCCAGGGTCTCCAGCCTCAGTGTCTCCAGCAGCAGCACCCCCAAAACCAGCACCTCCAGTCCCAGGGTCTCCAGCCTCAGTGTCTCCAGCACGAGCACCTCCAGAACCAGCGACTCCAGCACCTCCAGTAGACAAAGGACCAGCACCACTCCTAGCTCCAGCAGCGCGACGCTGACGGCGACCGTACCAGTCCTGCAGCTGCTGTGGGGTGAGAGGCACACGTGGACGAAGGCGGCTACTCCAAGGAGACCGCGCAACAGCAGACTCAGAACCCTCAGCGCCCGCACCCCCAACGGCTCCAGAACCTCCGGTGTCAGTACCCTCAGCACCAGTACCTCCAGCGGCTCCAGAACCTCCAGCACGAGCACCCTCAGCAGCTCCAGAACCTCCAGCTCCAGCGCCACCAGTACTAGGCCCTCCAGCAGCTCCCGAACCTCCAGCGCCAGCACCCTCAGTAGCTCCAGAACCTCCAGCGTCAGTACCGCCAAGCTCAGCACCCCCAGACCCCTCACACTCAGGCTCAGCACCACCAGGCTCCACACCCTCAAGCTCCGCACCCTCAGGCTCAGCACCCCCAGGCTCAGCACCCCCAGGCTCCGCACCCCCAGGCTCAGCACCCCTAGAAGTAGCACCCCGAGAAGGACCACCCTCAGTAGGACCTGAGTCACCAGTGACCTCAACCGGCGCAGTCAAGGGAGGAGGGTCTACCTGAGAAACACCTGAAGGAGCAGGACCAGGAGTGGGGAGGGGGTCTACCTGGGGAGCACCTGGAGCGAGGAAGAGCGGCGGGGGGGGGGGAGCGGGGCAGTGCGGTAGGGGAAGAGACGGTAAAAGGGAACCGACTCGTCGAACGTGACGTCCTGAGACGCAAAGACACGGCGCGAGGTGGGGTCGTAAAACTGCCAACCAGGCGCGTCAGGGACAAAGCCAAGGAAGACACAGGGAACAGCGCGGGCGGAGAGCTTGTCCGCGGTGGTATCGCGGACAAAGGCACGAGCACCCCAGACCCGGAAACGCGACGCATCACCAACCTTCCCCGTCCACAGCAGTGTGGGCGAGGTCTCCGGCAAGGAGACACGGGGCCAGAGGTTGAGCTGATGCGCGGCGTACCGGACCGCAAACGGCCACAGGAAATGGGGGGCAGCCGCATGGATCATGGAGGTACGAGCGACCTCCATGACTAAGCCAATGCGACGCTCAGCAACCCCATTTCGCTGTGGAGAGGCCGGAAGCGTGAACGACTGGGTGATGCCGTGCTCCGCACAGTAGGCTGCCAAGAGGTCAGAGGAGAACTCACCACCTCTGTCAGAGTGCAGAAGCAGGACAGGAAAGTCCCGCCGGAACCGCTCGCGGAGCTGGAGACGAACAGTGCGGATCCAAGGGATCAAAACATCAGGGACGTCCCCCTTGCTCTGCAAGGGGAAGACCGTGGTGTAACGCGTGTAGTCGTCGACAACCAGCAGGAAGTACCGCTCGCGGCCCTGTCCCTGGACGCGGGCTGGGCCCCACACGTCCAGGTGGAGCGTCTGCAGTGGAGCCTCTGTGGGAGGAAACGAGGAGGAGTGAGGAGCGGCGCGCTGCCGCCCCTCGACGCAAGGAATGCAGGGCGGCGCAGGCGAGGGAGGGAGGGCAGGCAGAGACCTGGGAAGACCAGAGACCAGGGAGCGAGAGTGCATGCTACGCAGGCGAGGCAAGGAGGGGTGACCAAGACGGTGGTGCCACAGGAGAGTGTCATGCGACAAAGCGCGACACTCGCAGGGGGCCGCCAGCTGACCAGACGTAGACGCAGACGCAGCTACCTGAGGGGACTCAGTGGTCAGTGTGTACAGACTCGAGCCAGGTGCACGGGTGAACGTGGCCAAGTGCCGGCCCGTCCTAGCACACGTACAGTGAGTCACTCGCTGACTCGCAGGAGTGAACTGGTCAACCTCCCGATCCTGGAGGTCAGCTCCACTCACCAAGTTCGTAGAGAACGAGGGGAGGTAAAGACCTGACAGCGAGCCGGACGGGACGGCCGGACACGGCAGAACCGTGGAGTAGTGGGCAAGGACTGGACCCCCGGAGGGGTCCGCCAGGGAGACTGGAACTGGCCGACTAAGCGGCGTGAGTGTGGTGCAGTCGCGAAAGAAGGAGCGAGAAGCTCCTGAGTCAAGGGTGAAGGTGTGCGAGACCGTAGTTGGCGCAGTACCAGAGAGAGCAGACTCACCAGTACCTGAAGCCATGGCCTCACCAGTACCTAGAGCAGTAGACGTACTAGCACCGAGAGCAGCAGCCTCACCAGCACCTAGAGCAGGAGACGCACTAGCACCTAGAGCAGCAGCCTCACCAGGGTCAGGCGGTACGCACAGATAACAGGCACGATCAGCACTAGTAGGCAATGCATACATGGCAGTGAGAATAGCATCATAGTCAAGCGCAAAGATATCTACCCTCTGTCCATGCAGCTCCAGCCAGGTGGGGAGCTCAGCCTCGTCGCCAAACACTGTGCGCCAGTCGTCGCTCAGACGGGCGAAGCAGCGGGACTGTGTGTGACCAAGCGTCCCACAAGGCTGACCAGTCCTAGCACCTGTGCGAATGACGTACGGGCAGCGAACTGTACGCGTAGACCTGCTACACTGAGCGTACCACTCCTGGAGCTGCCGGGGCGTAAGTGTCTCTCGTGGTCGCCCCTGCAGCTGCAGCTGGCCACTGCCAGACGCTCCCAACTGACCAGCTCCAGGGCGACAGCTACGACGGCTACTGCGACAACCCCAGCTAGTATACCACTCACTAAGCTGCTGGGGCGTCAGAGGCTCGCGTGAACGTCGCTGGAGCTGCATCTGGCCACCTGCCAGTAGCAGTAGCAGCAGCAGTAGCGCGGGCAAGGCAGGCGCGGCAGGCAGGCAGGCAAGCAGGCAGGCAAGCAGGCAGGCAGGCCGGCAGGCAGGCAGGCAGCCAGGCAGGCAGGCAGGCAGGCAGACAGGCAGGCAGGCAGGCAGGCAAGCAGACAGACAGGCAGGCCGGCAGGCAGGCAGGCAGGCCGGCAGGCAGGCAGGCAGTCGCGCAGGCAGGCAGGCAGGCAGGCAGGCAGGCCGGCAGGCAGGCAGGCAGTCGCGCAGGCAGGCAGGCAGGCAGGCAGACAGGCAGGCCGTCAGGCAGGCAGGCAGGCGCTCACCAAAGGCTGGGAGAGCAGGCGCTCACCGGGCGAGCAGGGCCGGCGCTCGACGGGCGGCGGCGTTGGGGCCGCAAAACCGGCTGCAGAGCAGGGCCGAAGCAGCTGCAGGGCGGGGCCGCTTCAGCGGCAGTAGCAGGGTGGGGCCGCGTCAGCGGCAGGTCGGGGCCGTGGCAGCTGCAGGGCGGGGCCGCATCAGCGGCAGGTCGGGGCCGTGGTAGCTGCAGGGCGGGTCCGCATCAGCGGCAGGTCGTGGCCGAGGCAGAGGGCCGCGCGCGGCTCGGCGCGGGCTGCGCTGACAGCGCGCTGAGCTGCTGCAGGCCGCGCGCGGCCGCGCTAGGCAGTAGCGGGCCGCGCGCGGCTCGGCGCGGGCTGTTGCGGGCCGCGCGCGGGCCGCGCGAGGCAGTAGCAGGCCGCGCGCGGGCCTCGCGAGGCCGTAGCAGGCCGCGCGCGGGCCTCGCGAGGCCGTAGCAGGCCGCGCGCGGCTCGACGCGGGCTGCGTGGGCTCGGCGCGGGCTGCGCGCGGCAGCTGCGGGCTGCGCGCGGCTGCAGCGGGCTGCGCGCGGCTCGGTGCGGGCTGCGCGCGGCTGCAGCGGGCTGTGCGCGGCTCGGCGCGGGCTGCGTGGGCTCTGTGCGGGCTGCGCGCGGCTGCAGCGGGCTGCGCGCGGCTCGGCGCGGGCTGCGCGGGCTCTGTGCGGGCTGCGCGCGGCTGCAGCGGGCTGCGCGGGCCTTACGGGCCTCTAGGGGCAGCGCGCTGGCCTTACGGGCCTCTAGGGGCAGCGCGCTGGCCTAGGGCAGCAGGAGGCAGCGCTAGGGCTGCTGGACGGCGCACATAGTGCAGCACGTCACAAGGCAAGGCAAGGCAGGCAGGTACGTGGGGTAGCGCGGTAACCGCAACGGTAGGTGGGCCCGAAAAAAAAAACGGTCCTACGGACCTTAGTGCTCTGAAACCATGTCAGAATCTAGCAGCAGGAATGGATGAACTAGCAGCATGCAGGAGTACAAGTAGTAAACCCTAATTGGGCTGTACCCCATATGGGCTACCCCACTACAGCCTAGACAATATGCAGCATATATGTTTGACAGGAGGAGGAGGAGGAGGAGGAGGAGGAGGAGGAGGAGGAGGAGGAGGAGGAGGAGGAGGAGGAGGAAGAGGAAGAGGAGGAAGAGGTGGATGAGGAAGATGAGATATTGGTTCCTTGAAAATAGAGTGCTTGATGGAATCCATAATGACCATGCTGTAGTTGTAGTGACCTCTAGATGTTGAGATGTGTGTGTAGTACCGTAGGTCTTTACATTAACAATGATAACAGCACCAAACTCAGTCGGGGTAAAGGGGGGGGGGGGGGGGGGGGGGGGGGGGGGTCCTCACAAATCATGCCCCAATAAGAGTCCCTCTGCTCCTTCAAGAGTCCCGGGGACCCTCTTACCGGCGGGTCCTATAGGTGGCACTTTACGGTATAACTGATTGTCGCAATAGTTGGAGTAGTTATATGCACAATCATTTTTGCATCATATTTGTTGGTGCACACTTGTTCCTATTCCTTGTCTATCATGTCACGTTGTATATTTATCTTATTTTTACAATTGTAAATTAACTGCATTGAATTACTACAAACATTGTGGGCCTGCACCGTGCACGACTGGCGTCATCATCATGACCCAACGGTAATAAGGGCTGCCGAAGCGTCACGCGAGTTTCGAGCTTCCCCATGAAGGTGGGAGCTCGTCGCGTCACACGCACACTGCGGCAGCAGAAACTGCACTCGCTGTTCATCGCTTTGCCCTCATCCGATGATGGGGTGGAACAGTGTCGCCCGGCTTGACCGCACGGCGGGCAGGCTCGTCGCCGGAGCCGCCGGGCCGCGCTGAGTCATGGCCGCAGCGGGTCCACGCGTATCGCACGGGAGGCGTCTCCTTTGCTGGCAAGAACAGAGATCTCGCGTCGTCCTCTCCAGTGGATGCTGACTTTCGAGTTTCAGCCTGGCGCTTCGCCGTTCAGTGTCTTCTTTATCTATAACCCTGGAAAGAAAACAAAACACGTTCGTGTGAGTCGTTTGCAAACAACGGCGACATGGTTAACCTAAACTCGCTACTGCTACTTTTTCTTCCCCGCCCTCGTCGTCATGTAAAAAGATCAATATCATGTGCCAGTCCCGGCTATCGCACTGCCACTGCTCGACGCGAAAACTTAGACGCTGAGAACCTCCCTACTAGTCGTGTTGATACTGTGTTCACTGAGGCGTTTCACACCGCCATCTTACTTACTGCGACTGCAAATCTTGGAAACGCAGGCCCAGCTTTTCCCTGGCTGCCTGAGCGAAGCTGCCGTGGCAGCACAGCTTTGAGGTTTCTCAGAAGAAGAGACACAAGCGCAGCCGTGAGCACAAGCGCAGCCGTGAGCACAAGCGCAGCCGTGAGCACAAGCGCAGCCGTTAGTTGAGTTTCGTGGCACCATCGTGGCCGCTGCATCATCAGCCTCCGTCTGCTCTGCACGAGTCCTTCACCCTCACCACTCCTCCACTTGTTGCTCAGCTTAGCACGTCTAGCCATCCTTCCTTCCGTCCTCCAAGTTTTATCTGGAGAGCCATGAGCAACTGGCGCAGCTCCTCCTTCTCCTTCCCTCCGCCGCTGCTGCACCTCCGCCTGCCGCTGCTGCTGCTGGCGGGGCTGCTTCTGCTGCCGCCGTGCCCTGCTGCCGCCACTCGCATCAACGACGCGGCGACGCCCAAGGTCGCTCGCTCCTCCTCCTCCTATTTGCACTGCCGATCGACCCACTATCCCAAGCTCTTCCCACTCGCCCCCTCTCCCTCACTCCCTCTTGTCCTTCCATTCTCCAACCCCCACCGCTGCTCTCTTCCCCTTTCTTCCCGCCCTCCTCCCCCTGTCATGTCATGCCTCACACCCCAGTCCCACCTTGACAAACGTATACTAATCCACTTCGTACCCTCGTGGGCATGATCCCTCGCCAACTTGCTCCCCTTGCCGCATTCCTCTTTTCCAGCTTCATCCACACCCCAATGAACATGTACGCTGCAGCATGACTGCTCGCTCAGTGCCCAACTCAATTAAGCCGCGGCCCTTCATCCTCCCGTCCCCCTCTCTCCCCAATCCCTATCCCCTCCATTCCCTTACTTCCCCCTTCCTCCTCCCTGCCTCTCCCCTGCCTCGCGCCCCTCCCTCCCTCATCCCCTTTTCCTTCCCCTGCCTCTGCCCTGCCTCGACCCTGCCTCCCGCCTGCGTCGTCCCTTGGCAGCGCGGGTGCTGGCGGAGTGCGCTGCAGCGTGGGGCGTGTCGCCTTACGGGTGGCGGGTGGGGGGCGACTGTGAGAGGGCGGAGTACATTGCATGCGACGCCAACGGGCTCATCATTCGCATGTGCGCAACCAGCGGGGGAGGGAGGGGCGTGGGGAAAAGGGAGGCAGGCAGGGGGGAGGGGAGGAGGGAGGGAGGGAGGGAGGGAGGGAGGGAGGGAGGGAGGGAGGGAGGGAGGGAGGGAGGGAGGGAGGGAGGGAGGGAGGGAGGGACGGAGGAGGGAGGGAGGGAGGGAGGAGGGAGGGACGGAGGGAGGGAGGGAGGGAGGGAGGGAGGGAGGAGGGGGGGGGGGGGGGGAGGGAGGGAGGGAGGGAGGGAGGGAGGGAGGGAGGGAGGGAGGGAGGGAGGGAGGGAGGGAGGGAGGGAGGGAGGGAGGGAGGGAGGGAGGGAGGGAGGGAGGGAGGGAGGGTGCGGTGAGCCACAGAAGCCACTGACATGCTGTCAATGTGCTGCGACTGTGTTTCACTCTTCTGCTGCTTTGCCTCTGTGTTTGTGCCTATGTATGTGTGTGTGTGCCTGCGTGTGTGTGTGCGTGTGTGTGTGTGTGTGTGTGTGTGTGTGTGTGTGTGTGCGTGCGTGCTGTGTGCGTGCGTGCGTGGTGCGTGCGTGTGCGTGCGTGCGTGCGTGCGTGCTTGCATGTGTGTGCGCAACACAACACAAACAGGTGGGCTCGAATGTTACATCTAAGTGGATCCATCCCAAGGTCCATCCCAACTGCGCTTGCCACTCTCACCTCTCTCACCACGCTGTACGCCTGCCTCACCACTCTCTATACCCCTATGCCTCTCCAAATCGAGGTTTGCAAGCATTTTGCAGTGTCTTGATGCTCTCACCACTCTCTAAGCCCTTGTACGGTTGTACCACTCTACATCGCTCCACACATTTCACCACACCAAGTCATCTCATCCCAGGCCCCTACGCCTCTCCCCTAGCCATGCAATTGTCTATCCCCCTTCCTCCCCTCCCCTCTACCAGCATGCAACAACACTTCGTCTCACCCAAACTCTGCATGCACCTCAGTACTGCTCTGTCTGCACCTTAGCATCCCTCTCCATTCACTACGATGACCTCTTTGCGTGTTGTAGCAAAACAACCAGGAGCGCTCGCTCTGCAGCAACCCTTACTTTTCACCCACCTCACCAGTCGTATCCCTCCTCCCGCTGTCCTCTGTTCCCTCTCCCCCCTCACTGCTCCATCGCACTTTGCGTGTGCTGTGCTGCCACGTGAGCAGCAGCCTGTGCTACAACGGCCTGGAGGGCCCCATTCCTGCTTCCTTCAGCGCACTCGCCTCGCTCAGCCAGCTGTGAGAGGCAACGGGGCATGTGTAGTGGGGGGTTGAGGGGGGGGGGGAGGAGGAGAGGGAGGGGGGAGTGAGGGAGAGAATGGGGGAGAGAGAGAGGGAGGGAAGTGGAGAGCGAGGGATGGAGAGGGGGAGGGAGGGAGTGCGGGAGAGATGGAGGGGGGCAGGGAGGCAGGGAGGTGGGGAGGTGGGGAGGTGGCGAGGGGGGGAGAGTGGAGAGAGGCAGGCTGTGTTGCTATCCCAGTCTCCACCACAGCTGTTGCATCCCGTACTCCGGAGCCGGTGGCAACTGGAGGGCAGGCAGCGCCTTCCCTCTCGGGCACTTCCGATGCAGGCACGAGAAAGGCTGCAAGTGCTCCTACCTCTAAACCACAGGCAGCTCACAGTGAGCTCCTACCTCTAAACCAAAAGAAATGCTGCTCAGTGAGCTCGCCAGCATGGCCTGGTGTGCGTGAGCTCTCTCTAGGATAGGTAGGAGGACGTGAAGCACCTTCTGATCACATGAAGCACCTTCTAATCACATGAAGCACCTTCTGATCACATGAAGCACCTTCTGATCACATGAAGCACCTTCTGATCACATGAAGCACCCACCCTCTCGCACTCCGCCAGCAGTCACAGGCTCACAGCTGCCCAAGGTCTCTGTGGAGACTATCACGCCCACCCTCAGAGGGAGGAAGGAACATCCAGGTCATGGGACAAGGAACGGATAGATTTGCGAGAGAGTGGGATTGCTATGTGCCAGCCGAAGGGGGGAAGGGCCGAACTGCGCAGTCACCGAAGTGAGATGAAAACGAAAGAATCAGGTCACAAGGATGGAGCAGGCTGCTGCAGGGCCCAAAATTCCCAGCCCTAAGAGCAGAAGGGCAAAAGGCAGAGGCCAGAAGGCAGATGTGGCCAACCAAGTCCTAGGCTACCTTCTCAAAAGGCCCTCGTCTTGATTCTGTGAGAGATACGGCCATGCAGGTTACCAAGCAACCCTCCCCTCCCACTCTCCGTCTCTCTGCAGTGATCTGCAATACAACAATCTAAGCGAGTCCATTCCAGATGACATCTCACACATGACTGCTCTTACAAGCCTGTGCGTGCCACCCCAACCGCCCATCACATCACCCGTCCCCTTTTTGGGAACTCTCGAACTTATTCTGTTCGTGCTATTCCACATCACCCATCCATTTCTTTCCCAAAGTCGTTCAATCCGCGCCTCACATCATCCGTTCGCATTTTATGCAGATGCACCCGCACCACACGTGCTCTTATGTGTCACCTCACCTCTTCTCACATCACATCATACCATCGTCTCTCATGTCTCATGGCACATGGAATGAATGCTTATGGCATTGTTGTATCTGTCCCTCTGCATCCTCTCACAATTCTCTCACCATGCTCGTCCATGTGCGTTCACAGCGCACCTCAGCATCTTTCACGGCTCGCCTCCTTATTCCACTCCCTTTCCTCCTTCTCGTGTCCCATTCTCATGCCTTGTCTCATTCCCATGTCATCACCATGCCTCCTCACGTATCATGTCAATGTACCCCCACATCCCTCCATCCATCTCCCATGGCCCGCATGTCCCCATCGCAGCTATCTCTCCAACAACCAGCTCTCTGGCGCCATTCCCTCCGGCATTGGTGCACTCACGCGCCTCGAACTGCTGTACGCTTGCCATGCATCGGCCAACAAACAGATACACGCGACCAAGCAGATTGTCTTAGGCATCTCAAAACTCGTGCCAGTTCATGTTGTTTCCGTATGAGTAACAGCTCTATTGCATGGAGGTGTGTACATGACTTGCAAAAGTCTCAATGACCACGCTTTTGAAGGTCAACACTTGCAATTTTGGGTTTTCACCAGTGGGTGTGTTGAATGTCTGTTGAAAGGCGATCTTGGTAGTTGAGATTTCTTGATATTTGTTCATGGTGTGAGCTACTATTAGCTCACGCTACGTTGTTTCAATTGTCCAAAGCACAGCTGAAGGTGTACCAAAATTTTCCGCCCCTTATCGAAACATGTTTGCGATTGAACCTTCTTTTAGCTAGAAGGGGCATGTAGTTTATCCCTGCTGTGATTCTTTTCTCCTCTTTCTCCACCAGCCTTTCCAACCATGAGTGGTGTGGCGGCAACCATTGACGTTCAAGCAGCCTTAGAGGACCACACAACAGATTCCTCCTTCGCTTGTCTCACCGTAATGCCATGGTTCGATCCCATGCCAAGCCTCACTCCCACGCCATTACCTTCCCCCCCACATACCATGTCAATACCCCAATGACTCTCCATCTCCCATGACCCGCATGTCCCGTCGCAGTTATCTCTCCAACAACCAGCTGTCTGGTGCCATTCCCCACGCCATTGGCGCCCTCAAGGGCCTCGTGCACCTGTGAGTGTGCGCGCGTTTTTGAATGAGTACAGATGAAGTGGTTTTGTAACGTCTTTTGGTGATCCAAGAAGTTTGACTCAGAATTTGTGTGCATGCCTAGCTGTCACCATACCCCTGTACTGTACGTGTCATGCCAGTGTACCCTCATGACTCTCCATCTCCCATGGCCCGCATGTCCCCGTTGCAGCATGGTTGAGAACAACCAGCTGTCTGGTACCATTCCCCCGACATAAGCACTCTCACGGCCCTCCAAATCTTGTGAGTGTGCCAGTCATTGCCAATCAAGCAGCCATCGACGATCAAGCAACCGATGCCTTCCTCCCATGTCATGTCTCACTCCCATGCCATCACCACCATAGCCCCACACACGTGACATTCCAATGCCTAGACTCTCCATCCATCTCCCATGGCTCGCATGTTCCCCTCGCAGCCGACTCTCCAACAACCAGTTGACGGGTGCCATTCCCTCGGCCATAAGGAAAATGACGTCCCTCCGATACCTGTAAGTGTGCCAGCCAGCCAGCCAGCCAGCGTATACAACGTCTCTCCTGCTTGGAAGGGCAATGGTGCTGGAGAAAGTGCTTCAGTACGAAACGCCGGAAGGTAAAATGCACCCTAGTTAAGGAAAATCTGATTGCAGAAATCCCAAGTTGTTCACATGTCCCGGTTAGATGGGGAGAATTGAGATTGGCAGTTATGATCTCGATCTTTAGAATCGCAAGTACCTACACTGCCTCATTGAGTGATCCGGATCCCCAGTTCAGCTAGATCTCAACAATCTCAACTCACCCACCTATGTCAAGATTAGGGATGAGCAAAGGGCGAACTCGAACATGTTCGCGTTCGCCCTTGGACGAACATGGCCGTTCGGCGAACCGAACTCCCCAAAAAAGGGTGTTCGGTGTTCGCCTGTGAAGGCGTGTTCGGGCGAACCTCGAACACGTTCGTGTTCGACACGGGCATTCTGCAGCAGCGCCACGAACACGAACATGTTCGGCCGAACATCGAACAGTGTTCGGCGAACGATTTAAGCTAAAAATCTAAACCTGTTCGGTTCGCCTTGAACGTGTTCGAGGCGAACCGAACAGGTGTTCGGTTCTTTGCTCAACCCTAGTCAAGATGAAGAAGACAGAAGGCAGACGTGGGTATGCAGATTCACTACATTAATCCCAACGTTCTTATGAGCAGCTTGTATTACCAGCAGGAGGCGTAGGGGGCGCGATTCTGCCAACAGGAAGGACAGGACAGGTTGAGGGTCAAATCCTTCATTTTCGAATCTCTTCTTGTGCCCTTTTCTCTCCACACCCCTGCATCTCCTGTGTGTGTCTACGCGGACATTTAATCGCTCACCCCTGCAGCTACCTCTCACACAACATGCTCACAGACAGCATTCCCTCACAAATGAGCAGCTTGTGGACTCTTCACTACCTGTCAGTAGTGCCATATGACCCTCCCTCTCTCTCACTTCCACTGTTGCTTCACTCCCCGCCAGTCCATATCCCACTCTGCTGCATCTCTCCACTCACATACTCCTGCATCTGCAGGCATGCCCTTGCATTGGTCATGCTTTCTCACCCTCATGCTTTCCACACCTCACATGCTCCCTCTTTCACCCCCCCTGCTCTATAGCCTTCCATTTCGATCGCTCTCAACCTTCCATTTTTGTTTTCATAAGCGCAAGAATCACCTTGGTCTTATAAATTTCCACACCACGTTGTGTGTCTATCCGCCCATCACAGCCACCTGGACAACAACAAGCTGGGAGGCTCCATCCCTGGCGCGTTGAGTAGCCTCTCCAGTCTGGTCTCCCTGTCAGTCGCTCGCCCCCTCCCACGCCCTCATATCACAATCGTGCATCGCTCTCCCCACATCGCTCTCCCTGCATCCCTCTTCCCACGTCGCTCTCCCCACATCGCTCTCCCTCCTGCAACCATGCCTGCACAGCAAGAATGAACCGCTTGGCACCCTTCTTTCATCCGTGCCTTCACTCAAGCGAGAGCTGGCCTCTGTGTGTGCGCATCACTCTCCCTCTCCCACATCGCACTCCAAACCCCAACTGACTCCATATCTCCGGCTCCTTCTCACGCCTGTAACTTTGTTACACAGCCAACGTGAGACTGTTTCTCAGGCGCCTCAGAAATAGGCACACCTAGTGTGTGACTGCCTTCACCCCGTGGTGCATGCTCCATGCTGCATGCTGCTCGCAGGTCCATGGCCAACAATGAACTTGAGGGGCCCATCTTTTCCTTCCCCGCTTCTTTCTATAGACTCACCCACCTGTCAGTGTTCTCACATGCCCACCTGTCAGTGTTCTCACATGCCCACCTGTCAGCGTTCTCACATGCCCACCTGTCAGTGTTCTCACATACCCACCTGTCAGTGTTCTCACATACCCACTTGTCAGTGTTCTCACATGCCCACCTGTCAGTGTTCTCACATGCCCACCTGTCAGTGTTCTCACATGCCCACCTGTCAGTGTTCTCACATACCCACCTGTCAGTGTTCTCACATACCCACCTGTCAGTGTTCTCTCATATGCACGTGGCAAGGAGGCTTATCCACCAGAATTGCTGTCGTATCATCCTTGAGCATCGACCCCTCTATGGCGCCGCTCCCCCATCCAGATTCTATTTCCACACCTCTCTCGTTCATCCATCTTCCTTGCCTCCCTCCCTCAACCCCTCCCTCCTCCCTCCTTACCTCCCTCCCTCCCTCCCTCACTCCCTCCCTCCCTCCCTCCCTCCTCACCTCCCTTCATGCTTGTGCGTATGCAACCGCACACTCACTCGCTGCTTACTCACGCTACTGCTCTTTACCCGCTACTTACCATGCTCTCTACTCTCTTCTCTCTACTCCGACGCTTTATTCCAGTTTCCGCGACACACCCCCACTTCCGATCTGTCCTACGTTCTGAACCCTGCTCCTCCTGCCTGCTCTTCCTCCTCGTCCAGTGAGCTATCCAACAACAAGCTGACAGGAGTCATACCCACGTCTATAGGCGTCTTGACGAACCTCAATGCCCTGTGAGGGAGGGAGGGAGGGAGGGAGGGAGGGAAAGGGGGAGGAGGGGGGGAAGGGGGAAGGGGGTAGGGAGGGAGGGAACGGGACGAATGGGTGAGCGAGGGAGGTGGTTACCACATTGCCCGTCTTCACAGGTTAGCGAGGGAGGTGGTTACCACATTGCCCGTGCTCACATGAAAGTTGTGAGAACTCGCAACAACCCTCGTTCCGTTGCACACACATGTTGTAGCCTCCTCTTGCTTGTCGTGCTGTTTGGAAGAGTCTAACAACTCGATTGTTTGGGGGGTGGTACATTTTAGGGTGTGGTACATCTTGGGTCAAAGTTCAAAGTGGCCTTTTGAACAAGAGGTTCGAAAGAACACGTGGCTAACAAACAGCAGACGACATGTCAAAATGGTTATCTGCCGTGCATTGTGCTCGTCTAAATTTTGAACAGCTTTTGAACAATATTGTTTCGCACCTTTTTATGCCATTCCATTCCATGCCAATCTATCCATGTCGTGCCGTGCCATGCCATGCCATCCCACCCCATGCCACCTGTTGACTCAGTGTTGCTCGTTACCACTCTCCATCTTTCTATACCACTTTCCGCGAAACACCCCCATCTCCGTCTTTCCTCTCTCCTGAAACCTTGTCCTCCTTGCCCAGTGTGCTATCCAACAACACACTGACAGGATCCATACCCACTTCTATAATCGGCTTGTCGAAACTTCATGCCCTGTGAGGATGGGAGGGACGGAGAGCACTAAGCTAGTGAGTGTGCACGGAGGGGTTAGCGAGAAAGGTGTTAACCACATGGATGGATGTTCTCACGAGATGGCGAGAGAGATGGTTACCTCATTGCCCGTCCCCACGTGATAGTTTTTAGAATTCGCAACCACCCTCATTCCGTTGTGCACACAAAGCTTCCGCTTGTCATGCTGTTCTGACAGCTTGATTGTTATCATGCACTGACATGCCATGCCATGCCATTCACCCCATCCCACCTGACGAATCCAGCTACCTGAACGACAACAAGCTTGAGGGATCCATTCCAAGCACGATTGGTCTGCTGCACGATCTCTCATGGATGTACAAAACAGACCCCAGCTGGTCAATTCTCGCATCCATGCTACCGTACCCATGCAATATTGCAGGGTTTTTTTTTGGTTCTTCAGACGCACTAAGTCGCCATGCCCCACCAAGCCTCACTACGCCTCACATTCACCACTTTCCTCCTGACCCTCACCCAACGCCCGACCCTCTCTCCTTGTCCCATCTACCCTCCAGTTCCCTTTCCTACAACTCTCTGACCGCCAACCTTGGCGACCTCTCCCAACTGATCAATCTAATCGGACTGCGTGAAACCATTCTCCCATCCACCCACCCATCCCATTCTCTCTCCCTCGCACTCTTTCCTCTCGCTCACTCACGTCCCTTGTATTGGACCTTCGCTCCACACCACAATTCACCCTCTTCCCTTGCTCAAATTTGATCCCTCCAACCCCCACTCTTCCCCAACATCCTTCCCCTCCTACCCCACTCTTGCACTGTACCCATCTGCACCGCACACCACCCAGGGAGCTATCCAGCAATGCCATATCCGGCCCAATCCCCACCACTCTGAGGGAACTCCTCAGCCTCGAAACCCTGTGAGCGATGTGATCCATGCAGTGCGCGTGAGAGAGCGAGGGGGATTGCGATGTGCAGATGGGTTCACTGTCTGGCCCAGCACCACCAGTGCTGCACTGCAACAAGGGAGTGTGGCAGGCAGGTACTCACGTCACAAGTCACGCCCAGGGAGAGGGCAGTGGTTTGTGTGGGAATCAAGTCCAGTGAGGCTGCTGCGGCAGAAGCTGCTGTCTAAAGGGGTTGAAGCACTCGTTGTCAATTCTTCCTCACTCGGTGCCCTCTCTCGCCCTCACTCACCCTCTCTCGCCTTCACTCACCCTCTCTCGCCTTCACTCACCCTCTTTCGCCCTCTCCCCTCTCGCCCTCACTCATCCTCTCTCTACCTCACTCACCCTCTCTCTCCCTCTCTCACACTCTCTCTCGCCCCCTATCTCCCTCTCTCGCCCTCTCTCGCCCTCTACTGAGGTTTCTTCTCTCCATCTGCCCTGGTTCGTCTGCCAGGATGCTAGATGGCAATGCATTGGAGTCTCCTATCCCGACGAGCTTGAGTGCACTGAAGGCGTTGAAGCACATGTGAGCCGTGCTCTCTTAGTGTGTGCGTGCAAAGGGAACACTCGCACCAGACACACTTGCAGAATGAAAACTCAAACTGGTGTGTTGTGCAGCCAGTGGTGGTACTTGCGTGAGATATCACGACCATTTGGAGACCGGAAAGAAGAGAATTGTGGAGAAGTGCAGTCCACACAGCATGTGTGTGTGGTTGCTTTTGTGTGGGATTCGAAGCGCATCAGAATGACTTTCTCATTGCTGGAGTAGCTTTTTCAGTCAACCCAGACGTTTTGAGTTCCTGCATTTTCTACTTCTGGAGTGCAGTGCACTTATGAGATTGGAAGAAGGACGTGTGTGGGTATGGTATGGGATGATTGTATGATTCTGATGGTATGGAGTGACTATGAGGTGTGTGTGTGAGAGTGTGGGAGGCTTTTGAGAGTATGTGGGTATGGAGTGACTGGTGTGAGTATGGGATCAGCATGAGAGACACACTGTGTGAACATGGCATGGAGAGGGACTGAAGCAGTGAGTTCTGTCTCTCCTCCATCCCTTTATCTCTCTCACCTGCCTCTGTTGGCAACGGCAGGGATGTGAGCAAGAACAAGTTCTCAGAGGACTTTCCGAGTTTCTTCACCCGGATGAAAAAAATGAAGCACATGTGAGCATATGAGTGCATGCAAGCACATGAGTGCATGCAAGCATATGAGTGCATGCAAGCACATGAGTGCATGCAAGCACATGAGTGCATGCAAGCACATGAGTGCATGCAAGCACATGAGTGCATGCAAGCACATGAGTGCATGCGAGCACATGAGTGCATGCGAGCACATGAGTGCATGCGAGCACATGAGTGCATGCGAGCACATGAGTGCATGCGAGCACATGAGTGCATGCGAGCACATGAGTGCATGCGAGCACATGAGTGCATGCGAGCACATGAGTGCATGCGAGCACATGAGTGCATGCGAGCACATGAGTGCATGCGAGCACATGAGTGCATGCGAGCACATGAGTGCATGCGAGCACATGAGTGCATGCGAGCACATGAGTGCATGCGAGCACATGAGTGCATGCGAGCACATGAGTGCATGCGAGCACATGAGTGCATGCGAGCACATGAGTGCATGCGAGCACATGAGTGCATGCGAGCACATGAGTGCATGCGAGCACATGAGTGCATGCGAGCACATGAGTGCATGCGAGCACATGAGTGCATGCGAGCACATGAGTGCATGCGAGCACATGCGAGCGAGCACCTCGGCTATTGGAGCTACATGCGTGAATTCATGTGAATAATGTGAACACGTCTTGATTCCTCTGTATAGTAATCACATGCACCCACATGCACCCACATGCACCCACATGCACCCACATGCACCCACATGCACCCACATGCACCCACATGCACCCACATGCACCCACATGCACCCACATGCACCCACATAAACCCACATGCACCCACATGCACCCACATGCACCCACATAAACCCACATGAACCCACATGCACCCACATGCACCCACATGCACCCACATGCACCCACATGCACCCACATGCACCCACGTGCACCCACGTGCACCCACGTGCACAGCTAGTGTTTGACTATGCGCACCTGGGTTTCCACCAAACCTCCTCCCTTCCCCCCCCTCCACCAGACATATTCATATCACCTCCTCTCCTCTCCTCTCCACTCCTCCCCTCCCCCACCATCCATTGTCACAGGAAGCTAAGCAACAATAACTTCACAGGCAGCATCCCTGCCTCAATCTCCTCTCTCGTTTCCCTCACCTACCTGTACGCCTCCCTCACTCACACACCTATTCACTTCACCTGGACACACACCCGTGCATCTCATTCGAGACATGCATGCAACCTTGAAGTCTGCAGGAGGCTATGTTGCATGAGAGACGTGGCCAAGTATTGAATGAGGAGACATGGGGGTGGGGCAGCCCTTGTGTTGGTATGGCGTACCAGCATGTGGGAGCCCCACAGGCAGTCCACACACGCCTCACGCCCACACACGCCTCACGCTGTGTGGTGCGGCTGACCAGCCAGCTTCAAGAGCTTTAAGGTGCCTTACAGAATTTTCTTTCTTCTATGTCAAATACCGGTGGTTGCTTTTATGGCTGCAATGCAGTTGGTGAACGGTACAGTGCCATTTTCACCTTATTCACCCTCTCCTCTCTCTGCCTCACCCTTAACCTGACCCCGCCTTCGCCCTTGTTTTTTGCTTCCTCCAGTGATCTAGGCTACACATTGCTGGCCGGCACAATTCCCACCGCCATCACCAAAATGCAACACCTTTCTCGCCTGTAATCTTGAATTGGCAAAAATCGGGTGGGACCTTCAATGTTTTTGGGCGAAGATCCGTGTATGGCCTGTGCAAGGCGCTTGTGAGCTGCAAAGTAGGCATGATCAATAGGCCCGACCCGACTTGGGCGAGCCAGCCGGGTTCCGGGTCGGGTCGGGTCGGGTCGGACCTTTCAAGATCTCTGGCCCGACCCAGGTATCGGGTGCCGGGACAGGCGTGACCCGCCCCCGGGTCGGGTCGGGTAGGGGCCGGGTCGGGTCGGGTCGGGCCAGACCCCCATATACACTGTTAAAGGTTCTCCTTAGAACCCCAGAATGGATGGCGCAAAGTGCGAATAATTTATAAAAATGATTGGCTGAGTACTAACTAAACATTATCGTAGGTTATAGGGTAGATTAGTACGCCAATGTTGCTTGGTGGGTGGCTGCTGGCGTCACTAGCTAGTTAACTAAACTCAAACCAGATCGAAATGCTAGTCGAGGGGAAACAAAACGAACGCGATTGCAATTTGGATAAGTTTGTTGAAAGGAAACCCTCGGGTCGGGCCAGATACCGACCCGACATAGGGCGCGGTACCCGAAACCGGGTCGATTCTATAATCGGGTCGAAACCCGACCCGACCCGACCCGACCCGACATCGGGTCTCGAGTCGACTTGACCCGCCCGGGTATACCCGACCCGACCCGGACGGGTCAGCTGTTCAGAACACCTGACCCGACCCGCCGGGGCACCCTGGTCATGCCTACTGCAAAGTCGAAACGCGTCTCCAAGCTTGAAACGCGTCTCCAAGCTTGAAACGCGTCTCCAAGCTTGAAATGCGTCTCTGTCACAACTTAGGCTTAGAACTGATACATTAGTAGTGAGCTAGAAGCTCTTTAAAGCTCAAGTACACATTTGTCAGCGGGGTTCAGGGTTTTACAGTGTGCCTCATAGTTTTTGGGGCAAGTTTTCAAGTTCCTAAGGAACTTGAACTCCTCCTTTCAAATGTATACCGGAGCTTTAAGTACATCCAAAAGGGCAAGGAATGGATGGGGAAGGGAATCGGTGGCAATCTCTAGGGATTGGGGGTAATCCCAAGGCAATCTCCAATTGGTGGGTTGGAGATTGCTTGGAGATTACATTTGGGTTTGGTTGGGATGTAGGTGTACACCCAACCAAACACAAAGTGCAAACTACACTACTCTAGGATATAAAGATTTAAAGTACAACGTGTGATTGATGGCTAACACTAACAGTCTCTTCTGCTGATCCTCATTCTTATCATAAGAGTCTCGTTCATGCCTCTCACCCTATGTCCTCTCAATGCCCTCGGTTGGAAAACGGAAACCCTCGCTCCTTTCCCTTCCTAAAGTCCACCATCCTCCCATGGTTTGATGCATCGTTTGCACCAAAAGGCTATTGTATGCCTCTTGTTGCTCCCTTTTCTTGTGCTGATCGCATCTCCATCTCCTTCTTAAAGTGACGGTGCACTTTTGGCATGGTTGGTTCAGAAGTTTTTTTTTTTAACCCCTGGTAACCATGTATTGTATTGCGGGAGTTGGGGGCCACACGGACCTCCCCAGTTTGGGGGAGAACTTCCGCAAGTAGATGTGGCTCGCACCCCGCTCCTACTGACAATAAAAAACCTATGAACAAAAGTGAACTCAACCGCTTCCCGTCGCAGGCAGGTTATAGGTTACACTAGTCTACAATAGTAGGCAGGCCGACACAGAATTGTACACAGCTATTTTCCAATCTCGCCAGAACTCACGGCCCCTATCTCACTCTAAGCCGCATCGCGGTGGCGTGTTCCTACACCTAATAACACACACTCAGCATCGCCACACGCCCAGCATATCCCACGCGCCACGGTTTCCAAATTTCACGACGTCCGTATTCCGCCCACATAGCACGCGACAAGACAGCCGTGTTTCACGCCCATTTCCGCCGTATCCCACGCTGCAGGAGGTCCGTTTCCCCTCTTATTTTGCCGGCTGTATTGAAATGTGCACAACGTTGAAATGTCACATCTCACCGCATCGAACCAACGACGCACGACGTATAGGTTGTCTGACCGGAAACCGGATCTGTCGTCCGCTTGAACACCAACAGAACCACGCCGCGGAGCGTCCGTTACTGGACGCGTATCTACCTGTCTGTAGCCCACCTCGCAATAGCGCCAAGTGTAGAAATACTCCATCCGTCGTCCCACGCCTCTCCCAGCACACATTACCGCCGCCACCCAAAACTCACTTCTTCCTCCAAGCACTCGTTTCCGCATCCCGTCAATCCTTTCCGCCTTCCACCACTCATTTCCCCCTCCCTTCATTGTACCCTCTCCCCATCACTCATTTCCGCCTCCCATCGCACCTACTAAATGCCCTCGTATTCGCCTCCCATCGCTCGTTTCCGCCTCAGATCGCTCGTTTCCGCCTCCCATCACTCGATTGCAGAGCATCCCATCATTCGTTTCCGCCGCCCATCACTCGTTTCCGCCTCCCACCACTCGTTTCCGCCTCCCAACACTCATTTCCAAGTCCCGTCACGAGTTTCTGGCTCCGTACACTCGTTTTCGCCTCCGCACGCTCAAATCGAGCCTCCCAACACTCAATTCCGCCTGCCTTCACTCACGTATGCCTCCCTCCCTCCATTTCCGCCTCCATTCGCTCGTTTGCACATCCCAGTACTCATTAGCGCCTCCCTACACTCGTTTCCGCCTCCCTTCGCTTGTTTCCGCATCCCTTCGCTTGTTTCCGCCTCCCTTCACTCGTTTCCGCCTCCCCCCGCTCGTTTCCGCTTCCCAACATTCGTATCCGCCTCCTATCACTCATTTTCGCCCCCCTTCACTCGTTTCCGCCTTCCTTCACTCGTCACCGCCACCCATCACTCATATCCACCTCCCATCACACATTTCCGCCACCAATCACTCGATTCCGCCTCCCTTCACTCATGTATGTCTCCCTTCGCTCATTTCCGCCTCCCTTACTCGTTTGCGCATCCCCGCACGTTTATCCGCTTCCCTTATCTCAAGGTAGGCACTGGGGAGAATACAGGACAGGCAAGAGGGAAAACGAGATGATGAGAGAGGGAAACGGGTTGCTATTTGGGGAAACGGGATGGTATGAGGGGGGAATAAGAAAGTGTGGGGGGGGAACGGGATGTGATGAGGGGAAATGGGATGGTATGATGGAGAAATGGGATGGTAAGAGGGAGAAACGGGATGGTAGGAGGGAGAAACGGGATGCTATGAGGGAGAACTAGGATGGTTTGAGGGGAAACGGGATGGTATGTGGGGAAACGGGATGGTATGAGTGGAAACGGGATGGTATGAGGGGAAACGGGATGATATGAGCGAGAAACGGGATGGAATGAGAGAGAAACGGGATGGAATGAGAGAGAAACGGGATGGAATGAAAGAGACACGGGATGGAATGAAAGAGAAACGGGATGGAATGAAAGAGAAACGGGATGGTCTGAAAGAGAAACGGGACGGGATGAGGGGGAAACGGGATAGGGTGGGAGGAAAACGGGATAGTAGGAGGGTGGAACGGGATGGTAGGAGGGAGAAACGGATGGTATGAGGGAGAACCGGATGGTTTGGGGGGAAACGGGATGCGATGAGGGGAAACGGGATGGTATGAGGGAGAAACGGGATGGTATGAGGGAGAAACGGGATGGTATGAGGGAGAACCGGGATGGTAGGAGGGAGGAACGGGATCGTAGGAGGGAGAAACGGGATGGTAGGAGGGACAAACGAGATGGTATGAGGGAGAAGCGGGCGGGATGGTATGAGGGGGGATGGTATGTTGGAGAAACGGGATGAGATGAGGGGGGAAACGCGGTGCAATGTGGGGAAGCGGGATGGTATGAGGGGGAAACGGGATAGGGTGGGGGGAAAACGGGATGGTAGGAGGGAGGAACGGGATGGTAGGAGGGAGAAACGGATGGTAGGAGCGAGAACCGGGATGGGGGGAAACGGGATGCGACGAGGGGAAATGGGATGGTAGGAGGGGGAAACGGGATGGTACGAGGGGGAAACGGGATGGTATGAGGGAGAAACGGGATGGTATGAGGGGGAAACGGGATGGTATGAGGGGGAAACGGGATGGTATGAGGGAGAAAGGGGATGGTATGAGGGGGAAACGGGATGGTATGAGGGGGAAACGGGATGGTATGGGGGAGAAACGGGATGAAATGAGGGGGAAACGCGGTGCAATGTGGGGAAGCGGGACGGTTGAGGGGGAAACGGGATAGGGTGGGGGGAAAACGGGATGGTAGGAGGGAGGAACGGGATGGTAGGAGGGAGAAACGGATGGTATGAGGTAGAACCGGGATGGTATGGGGGGAAACGGGATGGTATGAGGGAGAAACGGGATGGTAGGAGGGAGAAACGGGATGGTATGAGGAGAAACGAGATGGTATGAGGGAGAAACGGGATGGTAGGAGGGCGAAACGGGATGGTATGAGGGAGAGACGGGATGGTATGAGGTGGAAACGGGATGGTATGAGGTGGAAACGGGATGCTCTGTGGGCGAATCAGGATGCTAAGATGAGGAATCGAGATGGTAAGATGGGAATAGGGATGGTATGACGGGAAACGGGATGCTAGTAGGGAGGAAACGGATGCTTTGAGGGGGAAACGGGCGCGGAATGTTATGCGTGGCACGGTGCGTAGGGGACGTAATGTTATGCCAGGGCTTCTCGTAATGTCGCGAGAGACGGCTACTAGATATGTCGAAGTGGCATGGTATATCGTGCTAGAACACTGTACAAGGCCTCTTCGTTTTTTAATCTCTACGTCGTGGGGGCCGAACCTCCTAGCGTATTACATGGTTCATAACCTAGACACGAAATGCGAGGGAAGGCGGAGCTATGTGGGAGGGGACGGAATACTACTAGTATGAAACTCGAATCTCGCGATCGTGGGCAGCATTCTGATCGACGATTGAGGCTTTGTGCGGGGTGCACGGCTGAACCGAGTTAGCGTCTTCGTTTGGGTGAAATCCAAACGTGATGGGGTACAAGCGACTGCGCATTGTGAAATGCGACACGGTCCGCGCTGGCTATGTGACGAGGTTTTCTTGCGTGCTCTCACTGATGCACATTGACCTATTTTTATTCCACTTTTTTATTCACCGGTTATGAGAGGCGTCACAGTCTTTAGTAGCACATTGAGCGGTGTGCGATGCCAGGTGAAGAATCCCCGTTAGCCGGTGCGCGCTCCGGTCATCTCATTAGGCCTTTATTGGCAGATGTCCTGTTTCGAGTGTGGTGCTGTCGAGGAAAGTTTGTTGCCGTGGTTTGCTCTCGTTGCGGAGGTGGAGTTCCCCCCCCCCCCCCTGTTGTCCTTTCCCCCTGGCCTCTCGTACTCATTTCGCTTTGTTTCGTCACAGCGTTTTCTTTCAGTTTTGCCTCGCACCACGGAACTCATTTCGCGCAGTGATGACGTCAGCACTGTTCCAAGGCCAAAAGTGCACCGTCGCTTTAAAAGCCGTCATCTTCCCATGGTTCGATGCATTGTCTGCACCATGCCACCATGCATCATCCCACTCGCCACCTTGCGTACCACCATGCATGGTCAACCCTCACGCAGTGACCTGCGCATACCAACACTCACGGGCTCCATCCCGGCCTCCATGGGCGCCATGCTCGATCTGCAGTACCTGTCAGCCTGCCCCCCCTCTGCTCTTCCCCTTCCTCTCCAGCCCTGCTTTCCGCATCTCATTTGCACACACATCCTCAAGTCTTAGGTAGGGCCAGATTTCTAGAGTCTTCCCTCCCTCTTATCCATGCCATTTTCCCTCCTATGCTTGCCATTCCCCCTTCTATGCTTGCACCGAACCATTGCGTAACCCCTTCTTGCCGTTTGATATTCCCAATATTGAAGATCTTAACCTGCTATCTTCCCAACCCCAACCTCACTGGCATTTTCCCCCAACCCCTCCCCTCACCTTCGCTCCTTTTTCCTCCCCCTGCTTGGTCTTTTCTGTCTCACAGCTATGTCAACTACGAGGCGACACCATGCGGTTCCGGGGAGTGCGAGGTGGTGCAGTACTCCGGCACAGCCTTCTGCCGTGCCTGCACTGACTTTTGCGACTCGTGCGATCGCAAGGGTAAGGAGGAGAGTGAGGGGAGGTTTTGAGTTACGACATTGCACTCAAATGTCACCTTCTTATGATGGCAACTGAACGGTTAAAAGGGCGGAAAAATGGGTCCAGAGAAGCATGTGGCGGAATTGACGGAATGGTGGTGAGTAGGGTGAGTTGGAAGATGGTAGTGTGAGATTAATTGATTTGATTTGAATTTAAAGAGCGAAACTGGGGGGGCAAGAATGGTTGGGGGAGAGAGCATGGTTGGGGGACAGAGGTTGGGGGACAGAGCATGGTTGGGGGACAGAGCATGGTTGGGGGAGAGGCATGGTTGGGGGAGAGGCATGGTTGGGGGAGAGGCATGGTTTGGGGAGAGAGCATGGTTGGGGGAGAGAGAGATTATGGCTGGGGGACAGAACATGGTTTGTCACCGAATATGCACGGTCGTGCATATAAGGTGCCAGTATTGTGGTGGTGTAGTGTTGGTGTAGATATGTTGTGAATGCAGATTCGAGGATAGGTAGGTGGGAGCTGGGAAGTTGATGCGAAGTTGGTAGGAGAGCACCAAGGGGTGAAATCCATGCAACCAATGGGAACGAACCAACCCAGGCTCGAGCCGCACATTGAGAAATGCACGGTTCGAGCCAGGGTCAGGTAAGTTCACTCTCACACACACACAATGCTTTCCGTTTGTTATCCTTTCGTATAGTGGATTGTTGTTGCTCCAAGCCTTGCTCACGGGTGACACACCACTCAGGGAGGACCTTTGAGGTGAGAGTCTCGTTTCTTTCATAACAAACGGAAAGGTGCGCGTACAAGCATGGATGTGTACGAGCTGCGTTGGGCAGGAATTACGGACGCCGTGAGGAGGATCGCCCACGGCGCGAACGCTCACGTGAGCGTGGGCGTTCCGTGGAGAGGTCGCCGCGGCGACCTGAGCGATCTCCGCGGTGGCCGGCCTTTCGCGCGGATCAGGTCCCTCTCGCGCCAGATCGGCAGGAGGGAAGATCCGCTCGAGAAGGAAGAGGCGGATCCGGATCTGTCACGATGGGAAGTGACCCATGGCGGACGGACGGGCGTCACGGAGCTGAGGGCGGTCATGGGTACCGCCAGGACACGGGAGCGTACCGCTCGCCGGAGGAAGGCTATCGCCGTCGCGAAGAGAGAAGTCGCGGGCGAGGTCTGGAGGAGTTTTTCTCGGGTCGCCAAGGCGATCTTGACGTGGATGGAGACGACGAGGCCGACTCGGCAAATCGAGTGCGGGAGACGAATCGTGAAGGCGAAATCAAGGGCGAAGACGAATCCCCGGAGGAAGGCGCAGGCGAGCAGCGCGAGATGCCTGCTGAAGTTGAGGACGACGATCCCGCGCAGGCGGGCGTGGCGGCAGAGCCGAGCACGGCGGAGGCGGACGGGAAGGGCGGTACTCGAGATCTGCTGCGCGACGGAGAGAAAGGCGACGGTGGGGGGCGTGGCAGTGGCGCGCGCGCTTCAGATTCGCGTCAGCAGCGTGACGAGGGACGTGGCGGCGGCGCGCGTTCGCCTGATCCGCGCCTGAATCGGGACGGAGGACGCGGCGGCGGTGCGCGCTCGCCAGAGCCTTGACTGAATCGTGATGGGGGACGCGACGGAGGCACGCGCTCGCCGGATTCGCGGATGTATCGGGAAGGGGGGCGGGGCGGCGGTATGCGCTCGCCAGATCGGCGGCAGAACTGTGGCGGAAGCGGTGGCGGCGCGCGCTCGCCAGACCCACGACGTCCGCACGGGGACGAGAGGCACGGAAGCGGCTATCGCTCGCCAGCACGGCAGCAGCTACATGAAGACAAGTGCAGGGGCGGCTACCGCTCGCCTGAGCCTCGGCAGCACCAAGACAAGGGACGCGGGGGAAGCGGACGCTCACCGGATCCGCGAAGGTATCACGACTGGAGAAGCGGAGGGGAGCGGCGCTCTCCAGGTCCTCGTTATCCGCGTGATGAGAGACGCGGAGGCGGCTACCGCTCGCCTGAGCTGCAACGGTATCATGGAGAGAGGTGGGGAAGCGAGACGCGCTTGCCCGACTGGCATAGGCAACCTGGAGAAAGCCGGGAAGGCGGATACGGCTCGCGGCCTCGGCAACAGAGCAGGGAAGGGGGGCGCGGCTGTGGGCATCACTCACCTGATCAGTACTGGCAGTATGACGGAAGACGTGCCAGAGAGGAAGGACGGGATCAACGCGACAGCAGAGAGGGAGGTATCAGAATCCCAGCCACTAACCACTGGGATAAAAGGGCTTGTTTGTGTAGCGGGTGAGTGCGCCCATAACCCCCCAGGCCAACATGCCTGTAACCCTTCCCTAGGATCATCGGGGATCTCCAGTGGACCTCTGACACCCCCCCGCACTGGGATGCCCGAGGTGCACACACCGGGATTCGAACCCGAGACCTTCGCTCTGATACCATGTCAGAATCCCAGCCACTAACCACTGGGATAAAAGGGCTTGTTTGTGTAGCGGGTGAGTGCGCCCATAACCCCCCAGGCCAACATGCCTGTAACCCTTCCCTAGGATCATCGGGGATCTCCAGTGGACCTCTGACAGGAGGCAGTGGGCTGATGCACAGCCTGGAGCGGGCAAGAGAGGCAAGGGAAGGATTACTGCGGGCAAGAGAGAGAGGAGCATCAGAGAGATCAGCAGAAGGGCCGAGCGAGGCGTGGGGAGAAGGCAAGGGAAGCACGGCAATGGTCACGAGGGTGGAGGTGCGAGCACGCATCTCAGGAGACCAGCGTACGGGCCCCACACTGAAGAACTACCTGATGCAGGTTGGCAACGTGCGGTACAAATGCGAAAGGAGCGGCATGGACTCAGTGGACTTCTTCCTGAGTCTGCCGAACACATTGGAAGGGGAGGCGGAGACATTATACAGGATGAAGATGGATGAGCTACTGGACAGGGCAGGAAGGTACGGGGAAGACCCTACTGAAGCATTCCTGAGGCGGCTAAAGCGGCAGTTTCCAGGTCACACTGCAGAGAAAATCAGGGAGTTCCAGGATTTCAGGAAGGGGCGGGGTGAGTCACTACTCACCTACTATAACCGGCTGGTCAATTTGGCAGAGGATGTGGCCTGCGCAGACACGGCCCTGCTCGTGAGTAAATTCCTAGATGGGCTGGAGGGCACTTTGGGAAGCGGACTGCGGATGAAAGTGTATGAGATGGGAGCTGATACTGCGCTGGAGGAGGTGTTTGAACTGGCAGAGAAGATGGAGCTGGCGCAGAGGAAATATGAAGCATACAGGCCCAGGCAGGCGGAGCGAGGCAGGGGACCTACATGGGCTGCTGCCATGATACCAGAAGAGAGGGACAGGGCAGCGGGAAGAGGGGAGACCAGGCCTGACACGCGGACGTGCCACCGATGCGGGCAGCCAGGACACTTGCGTAGAGACTGCAAGAACTGTGACTCCTGTGGCAAGCCAGGGCATCGGCGGCGGGAATGTCCAACGGCACCAAAGTGTGAAATCTGTGGGAAGGATCACACACGTACACAGCCCCACGCACCCAATCACATCACACCCACCTTGTCCTCCTCTCCTCCTGCCCTGCCAACAGCCCCACGCATCCAATTACCTCACACCCATCTTATACTCTCCCCTCCCCTCCCCCTGCCCTGCCAACAGCCCCCAACCCTCCAAAGTGTCGGAAGAAGCGCCGTGCCTGCTCGCTCAAGTCCTGCCCGGGCCGCATCTGCATTCCCTTCGTCCGCAGCTGCACGGGCTACAAGTGCATCTGATTCATACAAGGGCTTCATGTGCATGTGACTCACATGCATCCACGTGCATAGCCATGTGCGCTATGTGTGCTCTCTCCTCATTGTCCATATTACCCCAAATGTAGAAACCCTTATGAGCTAGTTTACTGTTTTGTTTTGGGGTGCGGGGTGGTTATCAAAGTAATTGGTTGTGGCTCTTCCATGCCTGTCTGATTCAGCAAATGTGTTTTTTTTTTCTTGTCACATGCCATGCATTAGGAAGAACAAGCATGTTGCATTAGGCAAACTTTGTACGTACTGTGTTTCTGATTGGTTTTCTAAATCTAAGGGCAATGATCACACAGCTTTGTTGCGACAACACAATTGAGTGGTGAATTTTTTTTTAAAACTCAATACTCGTTAGAGGGCCGTCTGCCATGCCTGCACTTACTTCTGCGACTCATGCTCTTGTGCACACATCACCACCACAGTTCAGCAAACAGCCTTGCAGTAGTCAACATTTGAAAATTGAAGTGCATGCATGTTTTAATCATCAAGTCAAGGGCCCTAACAGACGGAGGCACTAGAGCAAAAACACCCATCTTTTATGCCGTGAGGTGGGCCACGGCAATATATTGAGATAACCACCCCACACTTCAAAACAAAACATGAAACAACTACAGTGCTAGCTTACAGGGGTTTACATTTGGTGGAAAATGGGCAATTGGAAAAAAGCATGCATAACTTGCAAGGCTATGCATGTGGATGCATGTGCGTCAGATGCACTTGTAGCCCTTGCAGCTGCGGACAAAGGGAATGCAGATGCGGCCCGGGCAGGACTTGAGCGAGCAGGCACGGCGCTTCTTCCGACACTTTGGAGGGGTGATTGGAGCTGTTGGCAGGGCAGGAGGAGAGGATGGGAGGAGAAGGTGGGTGTGATGCGATTGGGTGTGGGGAGCTGTGTATGCATGTGTGTGCATGCGTGATACTCTAGAGCACGTTCACGGACAAGTACACGCACGCACACATGCAACCATGTGACTGCGAGCATGTGGGTGCGAGCAAAGCATGCAAACAGGGACAGGCGGATGCAGTCTGTTGTGTATTCGAATGCATGCTTCATGGATCGAACTCTGTGTCTTTATTCTCTCCCCCAACCGTGCTCTGTCCCTTTACCATGCTCTCTCCTCCACATTCGCTCATTGAACGCAAGTCACATGCTGTGTGTGGAGACGGATACGGTGCCTCACAAATCATTCCTCACACTATCTCAGAATTCCACCTTACGGCTCTCCCTCCTAGTCACCTCCCTTCTGTCACTTCTCCCCCATGCTTCCCTGTGCCCCTTCTCCCACCCTCTCAACCGCACGGTTGACATCGTAAGAAGGTGACACTTGAGCGAGCGCAACATCGTAACTCAGAACCTCCTGTCTCCCTCCTTACCCTTGCGAGAGCACGTGTCGCAGAAGTCAGTGCAGGCACGGCAAAAGGCTGTGCCGGAGTACTGCACCACCTCGCACTCCCCAGAACCGCATGGCGTCGCCTCGTAGTTGACATAGCTGTGAGATAAAGAAGAACGTGCAGAGGGAGGAAAAGGGGGGCAGGTTGGGAGAGTAGCCGGTGAGGTTAAGTTTCAGAAGAAAGTAGGTTCAAGCCTTCTACGACGGGAATATTAAACGGCAAGGAGGGATTAGACAGCAGATACATGCCGAATAGACTAAGAGGAGCAGCAAGAGCAGCAACAGCAGAGGTTCAGTGGAGCTTGGTGGTGAGGAAAGAATGCAAGCATAAGGGTGAGGAGTTTAGACGTCAGGCCCTACTTAGGAGCCACGAGTGCATGTGATAAGGAAAACAGGGTTGAAGAGAAAGAAAGAGAGCAGAAGGACAGGTGACTGACAGGTACTGCAGATTGAGCATGGCGCCCATGGAGGCCGGGATGGAGCCCGTGAGTGTTGGTATGCGCAGGTCACTGCGTGAGGGTTGACCATGCATGGTGGTACACAAGGTGGTGTGTAAGATGATGCATGATGGAATATGTTAAGGTGCATGGTGGCATGTGCTAGGGTGCATGGTGGCATGTGTTAGGGCGCATGGTAGCACGTGGGATGATGCATGGTGGCAAGCTGCAGACGATGCATATATGCATAGGAGGATGGTGGCTTTTAGGAGGGAGATGGAAATGTGTTCATCACAAGAAGAGGGCGAGGGTCAAAAGATACCATTATGGTATGAGACAAAGGAACACCTCTGGGTTGACCTTGTTGTTGCTCAACTAGAGTCACTTTTGAGAAATTTGAACAGGAGAAAAGGGAGAGAGACGCCTTTCGAGTTCTGGGATGCGCCTCAAGTTTTCACAAGCGCCTCGCAAAAGCTACACATGCATGCATGCAGGACGCAAAGAGGTCCAACTTGAACTTGCCATGCCAAGCCAAGATTACAGGCGTAACAGGTGTTGCATCTTGGTGATGGCGGTGGGGATTGTGCCCGATAGCAATGTGTAGCCTAGATCACTGGAGGAAGCGAGAATTGGGTGTGAGGGAGATGGTAAGAGAAGGAGAACGAGAGAAAGGCCCTTGATAAAAACCCCTGGAAGCTGGACTGTCACGGCCACCTTACAGCATGAGGGTATGGAGAGTACTCGTGGATTACCTGTGTGGGTCTCCAGCATGCTAGTAAGTTCCAATACAAGGGCTACCCCATCCCCATGTCTCCTCATTCAGGACTTGGACACATTTATCCACATGAATTCTTGCAAAATCGAAGACCATGCTCTTGCCTCGAGTGAGGCACACAGGCGTGTGTGCTCGTGAAGTGTGTGTGAGTTAGTGAAGCGTACAGGTTGGTGAGGGAAACGAGAGAGGTGATGGAGGCAGGAATGCTGCCCGTGAAGTTATTGTTGCTTAGCTTCCTGTGATAATGGATGGTGGGGGAGGGGAGGAGAGAAGCGGAGATGACGTGACACGAGACGTCTCAACACTCAGCCTCCTGTGAAGATGGATGGTGTGGGAGGAAAGGGGATGAGGTGTAGTGGAAACCTGTGTGCGCATACTCAAACACTAGCTGTGCACGTGGGTGCATGTGAGTACAATCATCGGACATACGCTGCATGGCCACAGTGAAACAATACATGCCTATGAATTCACATGCTTACATGCTCACATGCTCGCATTCTCGCAAGATCCCAAGCATGCAGCTCCAACAAGTCTCAAAACAAGTAACCGAGGTGTTTACATGCACTCATGTGTTCACATGCACTCATGTGCTCCCATGCACTCATGTGTTCACATGCACTCATGTGCTCCCATGCAGTCATGTGCTCCCATGCACTCACATACTCCCATGCACTCATGTGCTCACATGTGCTTCATTTGTGTCATCCGGGTGAGGACAGTCGGAAAGTCCTCTGAGAACTTGTTCTTTCTCAGGTCCCTGCCGTTGCCAACAGAGGCAGGTGGGCGAGTGAACAGGGTGGAAGAGATAAGGGAAAGGAGAGGCAGCAGGATCCTGCTTCACTCACTTTGATTCTCATATTCACGCAGATGCATCTTTCACATTCACCCCATACTCGCACCTTAGCAATGTGCCGTGGCACCTTCACAAAATAAAATAGATTCCTCCCCTTTCCTTCCCATGGTTAAAATTTGACATATCACAGTCACCCAGACTCACACACTCACACGATAACCCCATACCCATATGCTCCCACTTCCAATCCGTGCCTCATACACACGCCATGAACAGTGAAGGCGGGGTGCGAGTGGAATTGGGAGTGCGGACACAGAAGGATACGACGAAGGCGGGACAGAACAAGCGAGAGAGGGTGAGAGAGAATGTGGGAGTGTGGGAGGGTGAGAGAGGGAGAAAATGAGAACAGCCTGTCAGAGCAATGAAATCATGGTTGACAGTGGCAGGGTAACTTGGGTAGGGATGTGAATGAGCGAGAAGAAGAGGGGAGAGAGAGAGAGAGAGAGAGAGAGAGAGAGAGAGAGAGAGAGAGAGAGAGAGAGAGAGAGAGAGAGAGAGAGAGAGAGAGAGAGAGAGAGAGAGAGAGAGTGTGTGCGGGAGAGTAAAAGGGGGGGTGCATGGAGAGAAGGAGGAATTTCACGCACAGTCCGATTAGATCGGTCAGTGGGGAGAGGCCGTCAAGGCCGCCAGTGAGAGAGTTGTGGGAAAGGGAACTGGAGGGCAGATGGGGCGATGAGAAGGGGGCAGGAGGAAAGTGGTGAATGTGAGGCATGGTGAGGTATGCACCTGACGAGCAATGTGTGAGTGTGCGGGAAGGCACGAGAAATGTTTCTTTCGAGGGTCCTCTACAGTGGCACTGATTCATAAGGCGATGCAACGTGATGCAAGAGCAAAACAGAGACACATCACAGACGACAGTCGAATGAAGCTTATTTCAAAATATTTCAGCACGGAAAATCAGCAGCTAGGGTCTCTTTTGTACAGCCATGAGAGGTCGTGCAGCAGACCAATTGTGCTTGGAATGGAACCCTCAAGCTTGTTGTCGTTCAGGTAGCTGGATTTGTCAGGTGGAATGGGGTGAATGGCATGACATAGCATGGCATGGCATGGTAACATTCAAGCCTTTTAGACTTCTCAGAACAGAATGACAAGAGGAAGCTAAGGTCACAACGGAATGAAGGTTGCTGCCATTATAAGAAAACTAACATGAGGACGGATATTGTGGTAACCACCTCTCTCGCTCTCTCATCACCACAGATCTGCACCTCCCTCACTATCCCCTCTGTGCAAGCTGATTCGCTCATCCCCCTCCTTCCCCTCCCTCACAGGTCATCGAGGTACTCCAACCCGCCTATAAAAGTGGGTATGACTCCTGTCAGCTTGTTGTTGGACAGTGCACTGGGCGCGGAGGAAGAGCAGGAAAAGCTCAGAACAGAGGAGAGATGAGAAGTGCGGGTGTGTCGGGGTAAGCGGTATGGAGAGTTGAAGTTTGGTAGAAAGCACTAAAGAGATGTGAGTGAACAGGGAGTGCGTGTGCACGACGCATACGCACAAGCATGGGGGGAGGAAGAGAGAGAAGGTATGAGGGAGGGAGGGAGGGAGGGAGGTAGGTAGGGAGGGGGGGGGGAGGGAGGGAGGGAGGGAGGGAGGGAGGGAGGGAGGGAGGGAGGGAAGGTGGACGAAGATAAGGTTGAGTGGGAGAGCAGCGGGATAGAGGGGTCAATGCTTAAGGGAGGATAGATATGACAGCAATAGCGCTGGAAATGCCTTGACAGGTGGGTCTGTGGGCGGACTGACAGGTGGAACAGTTCAGTGAAGGAAGAGAAGAAGGCAGGGATCGTCCCTTCGAGTTCAATGCTGGCCAAGGACCTGCGAGCAGCACGGGGTGAACGCAGTCACACACTAACTCTTGTTCGAGTGAAGGAAAAGCCAAAACAGTGCCGATCGGTCGATTCCTCTCATGTGGGCAGGAGGACAGTGATGAACACAACTCCATGCAATAGAATCGTTCTCCACGTAAGAACCCCGTGATCTGAAATGATCTTTGAGAGTTATGTGACTTCAACTGAGAGCAGCATGGTGTGGACGCAGTCACACAATAGCTGTGTCCATTATATATTTGCTTCAGAGATAATCAGATAAAAACAGCTGGAAAGTACTCTGTACTATAGTAATGTACCACCTTGATTAAAAAAATTTGATCAAAGGCAAAAATGTTTGGTTTTAACATGCCTTCAAAACGCATGTTGGGCAAACCGACCGAACATGTTCCGTTCGACCCAAACAATTTCAAGGAGAGAGGTGTTTAGATATTCACCTTTATAGGCAAACACCTCATGTTCTCCTCAACCACAAACATGTATAGGCGAACATGTTTGTGTTTGAGTAACCAGCAAACGTTATAGTCATATCATCCTAAATGCTGGATTTCATACTTGTGGGTGGAGTGGTTATACCTGTTGGGCAGTGGGAGTGAACGAATGAAACACAAGGCAACACAAGGAGTTACACAAATGGCGTAAATAGAATCTGCAATATGGATCTGATCGTAATAGAATGACATGGAAACACAAGCATCCTATACCTACGGTACTGCTGAACTAACACCAGCTATAATTCTTCTTGTAGAGAAAACGTCGTGTGACATTGTAACGAGGTGAGGCAAAGAGGCAAAGGGCACTCTGAGGGAAGGGCAGGCAAGGGCTGTGAGGCAAAGAGGGCGTGGGAGGGAGTAATCGACTCACAGGTGGATCAGATTGGTGAGGGTGCTCAGAGCGTCAGGGATGGTGCCTCCCAGCTTGTTGTCGTCCAGGTAGCTGTCATGGGCGGATGGAAACAACGTGCTTGGGACCAGGGTGATTTTCTGAATTTATAAAAACAGAATTAAGGCGGAAAACAACCGAGGTAGAAACCAGCACAGGAAGGTACGTGCGAGCATGGGATGTGAGAGATTGTGCACGAGAGGTGTGGAGGGCAGGAATGAGAAAGCATATGAGAGAGAGCATACGCATGCATGCAGGGCAAAGACAACGCGAGGGGAGAGTTGCAATGAGAGTGCAGTATGGACTGGGGGGGACTAGGAGAGAGAGGGTCATTCCACTGACAGCTTCCGAAGCCGCTCCAAGTTGCCCAATTCTGTGGGAATGCTGCCTGTGAACATGTTGTGTGGGAGGTAGCTGCAGGGGTGAAAGATCAATTGCGAGAATCCCAGTCACTAAACCACTAACATGTCTGTATTTTCCCTCAACAACACTCCAATCCTTCAACGTTTGAAAAATGGACTGCATGAGCTGTCGAGTGATTCCGCCGCCAATTCTATGCTCCGCCCACAGCAGAAAGCAAACTCAAGGGGATGAAAGAACTCAGCAGCCAAGGCATTGTGCTCCAAAGCATCTGTATGATAACTATTGAAACCCAGACAGCATTTGCATCGAAAGATTTCAGAAGGTAGTGGACTCGCATATCACAGCTCTGGCCTTGCAAGAGCATGAGTGCTAACGCCGACCTGGTAGTTACAACGCTGCCAAGGCGAACCTGCACTGCCTATTGCGTCCTTTTGAAGTGCCCCTTTTTCTGATGGCTTAAAGATTGTGGATACTCTGCTGACTTCCTCTTACACATCTTTCGGAGCATTCTTATCAAACAAATGGCCTCTCCTGATGGAGCACACTGAAGCCAGCCAAGCACATCGAGTCTCTTAAACCCCGGCCCGCTGGTCTTGAAGACATTGTTTCCTCAGGTGACAGCTCATCTCAGGATGAAAGATAGTCTCAGCGCATGTAAATTTTTTATGTGGAACACAATTTTTGCATGGAGGTGTGCCCCTTGCAAGTTATCAAAGCTTATTGACATGCGAAGACGGTTTTGAAAGTCAACACTTGTAACCTTGGGTTTATATTCTTGGGTGTGTTGGCGAATGCTCATTAGTAGGCAACCTGGGTAGTTGACATTCGCAGTGTGGTTAGTGCTTAGTACTTAGCTCATGCCGAGCTGAGTGCCTAGATCTTGACTTGACTGTCTAGAAACACTGATGAAGGAATGACGGGTTTTTCTCCGCCTTGGCAACACAACACATGTTTGCAACAAGCGGTTTTTAAGATCAAATTTCTCGTAGTAAGTGTTTTTCTTCTCCTCTCGTTCCTTCTAAGTCAGCCGCTTTCTCTGGTTGCCTATAATTGATGCCCTTCCAAATATAGTGGCGCTATCTATGTTGCTTTGTTCGCCTGTTGCTGCTCGTTTCTAATGGCTGGAACACTCACAGATACCGGAGGGATATGAGGGTGCCTATGGCAGGGGGAATGGCACCAGACAGCTGGTTGTCCGAGAGATAGCTGAGATGGGAACATGCGGGTCATGGGAGATGGAGAGAGGCATGACATTCGTGGGAGGGTGTGGTGACAACATAGGAGTGAGTGAGACATAGTATGGGAGTTAGACATGCTTGGGAGTGTGAGGCATAGCCTGGAAATGAGACATGGCATGGGAATGAAACAAGACATGGGAGTGAGACATGGCATTGGAGGGAGGCGTGGATTGCTTGATCATCAATGGCTGCTCGTTTCCCAATGACTAGCACACTTACAGGTATTGGAGGGATGCGAGGTTGCCTATGGTGGAGGGAATGGCACCAGACAGCTGGTTGTTGGCGAGATGGCTGCGACAGGGGCATGCGGGTCATGGAAGATGGAGAGCCGCAGGGTAGGCATGAGCAGATAATTGAACCTCAGCGCGTTTCGGTTCTTTTTTTTTGCCGAAACGAACCTCTTTCTGGCTCCTGGTTCACGGGCTAAACCGGTTCGAGGTTCGTTCAGGTTCAATTGTCAGTTTGGGGGGTTCGTTAAATTTGACCAGAAATTTCCCTCTATGTGTGCTATCTCCCTTTGCCGATTGTAGGTGTCTGAGTGTTCCGTGCGCCCGGGACACATTGGATGGTATGGTGACAGCATGTGAGTGAGACATGGCAATGAATGGAAGGCATGAGTTGCTTGATCATCAATGGTGGCTCGGTTGAAAATGACTGGCCCACTTACAGGTCTCTGAGGGATGTGACGGCGCCTATGGCAGGGGGAATGGCACCAGACAGCTGGTTGTTGGAGAGTTGGCTGCGATGGGAACATGCAGGTCATGGGAGATGGAGGCCGTGGGGGCATTGGCATGACACGTAGGGCTATGTTGCACCTGACGTGTCAAGCATCGCTTATGCCAGCATCCCCCTGTCACATTAGATGCTCCGGTGCGACATAGTTGGACGCTCACTGAATGCTTGCCCGGCCAGGGTAAAAAAAATCAGGGCAGTGGTAAAAAACGCAGGGAGTAAGGCAAAGCAGTAGTTAACATGCAAAACATGACACACCTAACAAAACATCCAGAATCATCACAGAATCACCAAATTTGCATCGCACACGTGACAACTAACAAGGTTCGCAAAAGCAAAACTTCAACAAGCTACAAGATACTATGCATATGCATGGTTATTCATTCATCATGGGTGGGTAAGGTGATAGCATGGGAGTGAGAATTGGCATGGGAGTGAGACTTGGTATGGGAGGGAAGCATCCGTTCCCTATGACTGGCACACTTACAAGTATTGAAGAGCCGTGAGGTTGCTTATGGTTGGGGGAATGGCACCAGACAGCTGGTTGTCGCGAAGAAGGCTACGATTGAGACATGCGGGTGATGGAGATGGAGGGCCGTGGGGGCATCGACATGACATGTGGGGGGGTAGAGTATGTTGACAGCCAGGCCAGGAATGTAGGAAAAAAAACTGAAACTTGAAGATGTTTGCGTCAACGTTTTGAAACATGCTCAAGGAAGCGAACCAAACATGCTCGGTTTGACATCGAATTCTTGAAAACATGGGATGCTCGAAGTGCAACCACAGAACAAAAAACAATGAGTTATCGACCTGAACCTGAATAGGCTTGAATTGAACATGTTTGAAACGAGGAATTCACACAGGAACACCACTCCTAGGACGCTCTACGTTGTTAGGTGAAGAGCTTCGTGTAGTTACAACACTAGTTATTTTTTTTCCACCACCGTACTCCTCTTTGCTAAAGGTTAAACAGCCTTCTTAACCCACAAAACACATGATTCCATACGGAATAGGGATGTCAAGGCGTTCTAGGTAAATCAAGCGCAGGAATGCTTGAGCAAGCTAGGGGTGAGCGGAACAGGCTAGGAGAGAGGATTCGCTAGTGACTGAGCTCAATAAACGGTTCTGACGAACGTCATTCCCAGCCCACGCCACCCGAGTCGTGTATCGCGTCACATCAAACAGATACATGTTTGGCCCAGACATTGTGTCAAGTCGGACAAGTCTGGCTCGACGCGCCTCGACCGGAAAAATCGAAACGAACCGAAGAGTTCCCCTTGAACATTACCATGCTGGACATTTTGCTCAACCCATGTGAAGGTTCGGGAGTGAGACATAGGCGGTATTCGCCACGACCACGTTATAGGCGAGGGGCTGGGGATGGGCGAAGGCTCCAGAACGTGTGTAGGAAGTTGCGAACTACGTCCGGGGGCTCGCCCACGACTGAAATTTCGCCAATGGGATCAGGTAGGGGGACGAGGGGATCTAGCACCACCCTCCCCCTTCTTTAAGGGGGGAATTATTTACAGGGAGGGGATGCACCTCCGAAATGGGTGGTATGCACGAGGGAGAGGCGAGGAGGGGGATGGGGTTCCTAGCTGGCAGGGCAGGAAACTGCACTGCGCACGAGATCCCCCGCCTCACCCCAAAAAAGTGGGTGTTCGCCACAACAGCGAGCCCACCGAGGTTCGGAGGGGATCGTCAGGCTCGACAGGATTTTGTCGGTCTGACCGCCCCCAAAACCCTGATTTCAGCCCTTCACGAAGGTGCAAGGCGGATTCCCATGCCCCGCCCATCCCTTTGAAGGCCCACAAAAGACGTGGCGAACAGGGCCATAGTGTGGGAGGGAGGGTATGGGTTTCTTGGTCGTCTATGGCTGCTCGGCTGCGAATGACTGGCACACTTACAGATATACAAGGGACGTGAGGGCACCTATGTCAGGGGGAATGGCACCAGACAGCTGGCTGTTGGAGAGATCGCTGTGACGGGCCATGGGAGATGGAGGGCCGTGGGGGGGTTTGGTGATAGGACGGGAGTGAGAGATGAGAGTGAGATCTGAACTCCTTTCGCATGCCATAAGTGATAGCAATTTGGACGGGGAGTTGGTGGGGCTTTCCGTTTTCTTTTTTAACTGGGCCAACTAAAGGGGCAAAGATGCCGTGCTGGCTGGTTTCAATTCAACAGAAACCTGCAATTTCGAATGCAACCTGTCCGACTGTTCGAGTTCAGTTAGACAAAGGCAAGCGTTCGAATGCCTTCGCGTCAAACGTGTTTGAGTTTGATCGCTTCGCATGTCAACTGTAAACTACCGTTTTCCGTAAAGAAAACGGACGTCACGACATTGTAGAAACACAGAGCGCAGGAATGCTCAGCAGGCTAGGGGTGAGCGGAATAGGCTCGGAGAGAGAATTTGCCTATCACTGAGCTCAATATATGGTTCTGTCAACCTTCAGCCCCAGCCCACGTGACCCGAACATTGTGTCAATTCGGACCATTCAAGCTCGACACGACTTGACCAAACAACACCGAGCCGAAAAGAGTTTTTAACTCGTACATTACCATGTTTGGCCTTTTGCTCAATGCTAGTGACGGTTTGGGAGTGAGACATAGCATGGGAGGGAAGTAAGGGTTTCTTGGTCGAGTGCGGCTGCTCGTTTTCCAAACATGCTTACAGTAAACTGAGGGCCGTGAGGGCGCCTATGTCGGGGGGAATGGCACCAGACAGCTGGTTGTCGCGGAGATGACTACAATGAGGACATGCAGAGCATGGGACATAGAGGGCCGTGTGGGGGACATGGGGAAGGATGGGAGTGAGACATGGGATGAAAGGGAAAATGGGAGTGAAATCAGGAGGAGGAGGTGGAGCGCTGAAAGCTGCTGGGGTGGGCTGAGAAGGCATGTGGACGGGGATGGTGAGAGCATGCAGAGGGACAGATACAACCATGCTGTAATTATCCATGCCCACGCAGTGCAGGTGCATTGGCATTCAAACAAATCAGAACTCGAAATGTTTGGGTTAAACATTTTCGAACACCCCAGAGATCGAACCCGAAAAAGTTCGGCACAGAACCGGATGTTTTTTTGCAGTATGGGGGTGTTCGAGTTTAACAAAATGTTTGAGTTCAGTTCAAAGACGTAATTTGCTGAGGTATAATTTGATTGGGAGTGTGTTCTTGTCTGTGTTTTGGGAGGTAAAAATGTGTAGAGGGGGGTGAAGGGTTCAAGGAAAAACATGAGGGCACTGAGGCATTAGGATGCTAGGCAATTGGGTGGAATCAACTCAAACGTTGTCAAAATGTTATTTTCAACACAACACAATCAGAACTGCTCAAGCGTACCAAACAGTTTGAGGGGAACCCCAGAGGAGTTCCGATAGCACGAGACGCAATTCGGTCGTTGCAATCTCAATGCTTCTCTTCAGGGTTCAAAAAAACGACCGTTTTATTGAAATTTTACCGTAAAAAACGGTACCGTAAAAAACGGTCGTAAAAAACGGTTTAAAACGGTTCCAGGAGGTGTTTCCTCTTAACTAACAAAACTGCCACTTAGTGGGACCAAATTGAACCTGAAACACAGCAGCATGAAGGGGACGGACCCCTTCTTGCATGTATGCGCTTGTTGCCATGATTGAAAATGTTTTTGACCTTGTTTTTCTCTTTTTTTTTCTTGGTGAACAGAGTTCTCTAACAAAAAAACGGCCGTTTTTTTGAAAAATCACCGTAAAAAACGACCGTAAAAAACGGACCGTATTTTACGAAAACCGTAATTTTGAACCTTGCTTCTCTTACTAGCTTGTAACTAGGACCCAGCCACACAAAGACTGTGTTGGAGAGAAAGGAAAGGGAAAGGTTTCTCAGGTGCTGTGGGCCGATGAGGAGGGCAAATGCATGGGACGGAGAGACCCAACAGGTGCACTGCACTGCTATGAGGAGAGAGAAGAAAACAGCAGGGAGAACTGAGAGACAAATAAACAAACAAACACTTGGGTGCAGTTTTGATCTGAACCTCCCTGCCGCCCTCCCTCCCCACCTCCCTTCCTCGCCCCTTCCCTCTACCAGGCAGCGGTGAGCCAGGCTGTAACGGAAGACCAGTAGACGACGGGAGAGTAACAACCTGACGAAGAGCAGAGTCAGGCGGTGGCAGAGACGACGGAGACGGCGGAGCGAAGAACAGTCGTGTCGGCGCAGCTGCACCAGCACCAGCAGCTCCAGCAGCTCCAGCACCTCCAGCAGCTCCAGTGCCTCCAGCAGCTCCAACACCTCCAGTAACTCCAGTAGCTCCAGTGCCTCCAGCAGCTCCAGCAGCTCCAGTCGCAGAACCGGTACCTCCAGCGGTAGCACCACCAGAACCAGCGGCACCAGCAGCAGCACCCCCAGAACCGGCACCTCCAGTCCCAGGGTCTCCAACCGCAGGGTCTCCCGCAGCAGCACCCCCAGAACCAGCACCTCCAGTCCCAAGGTCCCCAACCGCAACGTCTCCAGCAGTAGCACCCCCAGAACCAGCACCTCCAGTCCCAGGGTCCCCAGCCTCAGGGTCTCCGGCAGTAGCACCTCCAGGCGCAGCACCCCCAGCCCCAGCAGCTCCAGCACCCCCAGCAGTAGAGCCCCGGGCTCCAGCAGCGCGACGCTGACGCCGCCCGTACCAGTCGTGTAGCTGCTGAGGGGTGAGAGGCACACGCGGACGAAGGCGGCCACTCCAAGTAGGCCGCGCACCAGCAGTCTCAGCACCCTCAAGCGTCTCATCGCCAGACTCAGCACCCCCAGACTCCGCACACACAGGCTCAGTACCCCCAGACTCCGCACCCCCAGGCTCAGCACCCCCAGACTCCGCACCGCCAGGAGCACCACCCCCAACAGCACCAGAGTCAACAGTAACCGGCTGCAGAGGCGGCGAAGACGGTCGCGGCGGGAACCCTGGAGGGGTCTCCAAGCGTGGTGCACGGCCGAAGGCCGCCGGGGCGTCAGCAGCAACGTCACCCCCCTCAGGTGGGCCAGAGGTGTCAGAAGTGACCTCCAAAGGCTCAGCCAAGGGGGGGGGGGGTCTACCTGAGACACACCTGAAGGAGCAGGACCCTGAGGGGGGAGGGGGTCTACCGGGGGGGGACCTGGGGCAAGGAAGAGCGGCGGGGGGGGAAGGGGGGCAGCGCGGTAGGGGAAGAGACGGTAGTACGGAACCGACTCGTCAAACGTGACGTCCTGGGAGGACAGAACACGGCGCGAGGTGGGGTGGTAAAACTGCCAACCAGGCGCGTCAGGGGGGAAGCCAAGGAAGACGCAGGGAACAGCACGGGAGGACAGCTTGTCCGTAGACAAGTCTCGGACAAAAGCCCGAGATCCCCAGACACGGAATGCAGACGCATCGCCAACCTTCCTCGTCCACCTCAGAGTGGGGGAGGTATCCGGCATGGATACCCGGGGCTGAAGGTTGATCTGACGCGCCGCGTACTGAACCGCAAACGACCACAGAAAATGGGGAGCAGCCGCATGGATCATGGACGTACGAGCGACATCCATGACCATGCCAATGCGGCGCTCAGCAATCCCATTTTGCTGCGGAGAGGCCGGAAGCGTGAACGTCTGGCGGATGCCCCTCGCACGACAGAAGGCTCGCAGAGGGCCGGAGGAAAACTCACCACCTCTGTCTGAGTGCAGACGCAAAACAGGAAAGTCCGAGCGGAAACTCTTCCTGAGCTGGAGACGAGCAGCGCGGATCCAGTCGATCAACACCTCAGTGACCTCATCCTTGCGGCGCAAGGGGAAGACCGTGGTGTAACGCGAGTAGTCGTCAACTACCAGCAGGAAGTAGCGCTCGTGACCCTGTCCACGGACGCGGGCTGGGCCCCACACGTCCATGTGAAGAGTCTGCAGCGGAGCCTCTGTCGGCGGAAACTCGGAGGAGTGAGGAGCGGCGCGCTGCCGCCCCTCGACGTAGGGGACGCAGGTAGGGGCAGGCCCCGGGGGGAGGGGAGGGAGCGACCGGGGGAGACCAGAGACCAGGACACGAGAGGCCATGCCTCGGAGACGAGGCAGGGAGGGGTGACCAAGACGGTGGTGCCAGAGAAGAGTCTCGTGGGACAGGAGGCGACACGAGCAGGGGGCAGACTCAGGACCAGACCGAGACGCCGCAGCAAACACCTGACCCGACGCAGCTACCTGACCAGGCACAGCAACCGGAGGAGACTCAGTAGTGAGGGTGTACAGGCTCGACCCCGGCCGACGGGTAAACGTGGCCAAGTGTCGGCCCGTGTCTGCACACGTGCAGTGGGTCACCCGCTGACGCGCAGGGGTGAACTGGTCAACCCCCCCGTCCTGTAGGTCAGCACCCGCCACCAAGTTCGTAGAGAACGAGGGGAGGTGAAGACCTGACAGGGAGCCAGACGGGACCGCTGGACACGGTAGTACAGTGGAGTAGTGGGCAAGAACAGGACCCCCAGAGGGGTCTGCCAGGGAGACCGCAACCGGCCGACTGAGCGGCGTGAGAGTGGTGCAGTCTCGAAAGAAGGAGCGGGAAGCACCCGAGTCAAGGGTGAAAGTGTGCGACGCCGGAGCAGACGTGGTACCTGAGAGAGCAAACTCACCAGCACCTGGAGCAGCAGACTCACCAGCACCTGGAGCAGCAGACTCACCAGCACCTGGAGCAGCAGACTCACTAGCACCTGGAGCAGCAGACTCACTAGCACCTAGAGCAGCAGCTGCACCGCCCGGGTCGGGCGGAGCACTCAGGGAACAGTCACCGACATCACTAGTAGACAATGCATACATGGCAGTGAGGATAGCATCAAAGTCAAGAGCATAGATATCTACCCTCTGCCGGAGCAGCTCCACCCAGTCGGGGAGCTCAGCCGCGTCGCCAAACTCCGTACGCCAGGCGTCGCTCAGACTGGCGAAGCAGCGGGACTCTGTGTGACCAAACGTCCCGCAAGGCTGGCCAGTCCGAGCACCAGTGCGAATGACGTACGGGCAGCGAGCAGAACCCCGTGACCCCCCCCGCTGAAAGTACCACTCATGAAGCTGCGGGGGCGAGGGGACCGCACGTACACGACGCTGCAGCTGCACCTGGCCACTACAAGAAGCCCCGAAACTACTCACGCCAGAACGACTCCCACGACGGCCACCCCGACAACCCCAACTAGCATACCACTCATGAAGCTGTGGGGGCGGGAGAGGCTCACGTGGACGGCGCTGGAGCTGCATCTGGCCACGCCAGGAGCAGCAGTGGCAGTAGGAAGGGTAGGAGCCGTAGGAGCAGCACGAGCAGTAGTAGCAGCAGTAGCAGCAGGAGCAGCAGTAGCAGCAGTAGCAGCAGGAGAAAGCACAGTAGCCGTAGGAGCAGCACGAGCAGCAGTAGCAGGAGAAAGAGCAGTAGCAGCAGGAGCAGTAGTAACAGCAGTACGGGCAGGACAGTGCTCACCAGTGGCAAGAAGGGCCGGCGTACAACGGCGGCAATGGTGAGGCCGGCACCACTGTAGGGCGAGGGCTCCGCGGCAGCTGCAGGTGGCGGCTGCTCCAGGGGCGGCTGCTCCAGGGGCCAGGGGCGGCTGCTGCAGGGGCGGCTGCTCCAGGGGCGGCTGCTGCAGGGGCCAGGGGCGGCTGCTGCAGGGGCGGTTGCTCCAGGGGCGGCTGCTGCAGGGGCCAGGGGCGGCTGCTGCAGGGGCCAGGGGCGGCTGCTGCAGGGGCGGTTGCTCCAGAGGCGGCTGCTGCAGGGGCGGCTGCTCCAGGGGCGGCTGCTGCAGGGGCGGCTGCTGCAGGGGCGGCTGCTCCAGGGGCGGCTGCTGCAGGGGCCAGGGGCGGCTGCTGCAGGGGCGGCTGCTGCAGGGGCCAGGGGCGGCTGCTGCAGGGGCCAGGGGCGGCTGCTGCAGGGGCCAGGGGCGGCTGCTGCAGAGGCGGCTGCCCGAAGGGCCAGGGGCAGGGGCGGCTGCTGCAGGGGCAGCTGCTCCAGTGGCAAGGGGCAGCAGGTGTAGGGGCGGCTGCTCCAGGGACCAGGGGCGGCTGCTGCAGGGGCGGCTGCCCCAGGAGCCAGGGGCAGGGGCGGCAGCGGCTGCCTCAGCGGCAGTGGCGGCGGTCGTCACGGCAGCAGCTGCAGCGGCAACCAGCCATGGCGGAAGCTGCAGCGGCAGGAAGTGCGACGGCCGCTGCTGCGGAGGCGGCTACGGTGGGGCGACGAAGCGGCAGGGCGGCAGAGCCGCGGAGGGGCCGCGTAGGGGGCCGCGAAGGGGCAGCGGAGAGCCGCGGACGGCCGCGAAAGGGCCGCGCGAGGGCCACAAAAGGGCCGCGCGAGGGCCGCGAAGGGCCACGAAAGGGCCACGCGAGAGCCGCGCGAGGGCCGCGGGGCGACTCGACGAGCGTAGCGCGCGCGGGGCAGAGCAGGCAGGGCAGCGCGCGAAAAAAAAAAAGGAAAATGCGAGCTGCAGCAGTGGCGCGCGGCCAGCAGGGGCAGCGCGACGCGTAGTAGGGTAGGGCGGGCGCGGGGTAACGCGGTAACCGCAGGTGATTTTTAAGGTGGGCCCAAACAGAACAGGTACTAAGGTCCTAAGGACCTCCTGCTCTATACCATGTTAGAATCTAAGGCAAGGATGATGAGATTAGGTCAAGGTGGGGTACAAGAGTAGAGTGTCGAGAGAAATGTGTGTACCCCCTAAGGCTATCCCCAATATAGCCTAGATATAATATGCATATGTTTTGACATGTACATGTACATGCGTGATATTCTCAAGCACGTTCATGGACAAGCACACACGCATACACACAGGAGAGCATGAGTGTGTGTGAGAAATAGAATGTACACAAAGACTCCAATGAGAAATAGAATGTACACAAAGACTCCAATGAGAAATAGATTGTACACAAAGACTCCGATCCAGCCAACAATCTCTCGCGCAAGCATGATCTGTCCCCCAAACCTTCCCTCTCCTCCAAATCCGCTCATTCAACTCAATCCTACGAGCTGAAGTGCTGCGTGTATGCAACAAGGAGTTGTCCATCAATATCTCTCCATACCAATCTGAAACCGTTGTTATAGTGCCTCAAGAACATTCCTCAAACACTCTTACATCTGCGCCTTTTGACTCTCCTTTTTGCGATATCCCCCCCCATGCTTCCCTGCGCCCCTTTCCCCACCCTAGTAACTGCACGGTTGCCATCTTAACTCAAAACCCCCCTCCACCCTCCTCCTTACCCTTGCGATCACACGAGTCGCAGAAGTCAGTGCAGGCACGGCAGAAGGCTGTGCCGGAGTACTGCACCACCTCGCACTCCCCGGAACCGCATGGCGTCGCCTCGTAGTTGACATAGCTGTCAGAAAGCAAAGCCAAGAAAGCGGAGGAAAGAGGGGAGGAGGTGCGGGGGAGGAGGCGGTGCGGAAGGGCTTGAGAGAATATGAAGGTTCAGTCAGGTGTTCTATAATGGGAATATGAAGCGGCAAAAAGGGGCTAAGCAGAGGTTAGATGTCGAAGATGCGCGGAGCAGCAGCGGGGAATCAATGCAGCTTGTTGGTGGTGAGGCAAGAGTGGCAATCATAGGAGGGAGGAGGTTAGACGACAGGCCCTACAGAGGACTTGAGGACGTGTGTGCAAATGAGATGCGGAAAAGAGGGTTGGAGGGGAAGGGAAGAGGAGAGGGAGGGCAGACTGACAGGTACTGCAGATTGAGCATGGCGCCCATGGAGGCCGGGATGGAGCCCGTGAGTGTTGGTATGCGCAGGTCACTGCGTGAGTGGTGGCCACGCAAGGTGATATGCATGGAGACTCTTGGGATAATGCATGGTGGGATGTGTTAGGGTGCATGGTGGGATGTGTTAGGGTGCATGGTGGGATGTGTTAGGGTGCATGGTGGGATGTGTTAGGGTGCATGGTGGCATGGTGCAGCAAGGATGACCATGGGAGGATGGTGGCGGGAGGAGGTTCAATCAGCAGGAGAACAGGCTGTTGCAAGGGGCAAATTAGACCACGTGGTGAGAAAGGGTGAGAGGCGTGAAAGAAATTAGCATCAATAGGGACAGCTTGGGCTGGCCTTGACACTCAAGGAAGAAAAGACTTCTAAGTTTTGAGACGGGACCCCGAAGTGTTTACAAGCCGCTTGCACATGTTACACATTCATCTTGTTCCCAGGGATGCAAATGGTAATGCCAGCTCAATCGATTATACTAGCTCGACATTACAGGCGAGAAAGGTGTCGCATTTTGGTGATGGCGGTGGGAATAGTGCCTGTTAGCAATGTGTAGCCCAGATCACTGGAGGGACAGAAAAAAAGGACGCGAGTGAGGGAGAGGGAGCAGCCACCAGTATTCAACACAGGAGCAAGGATACTCGAAACAACCCCTCAAAGCACTTGAAGCACCAGTGCCACACAGCAAGGCTAATTGGAGAGTAATCTTGGATTGCCCGTGAGACTCCCACATGTTGGTACCTACCAAGGGCTGCCTCCCAACGTCTCCTCGTGCGAGTGAAATGGACAGGTGTGTGGGTGAGGAATGCATACAGGTGTGCGAATGAGGGAATGATACAAGTGTTAGAGTGGGAGAAGGATACAGGTAGGTGAGGGAAACAAGAGAAGTGATGGAGGCAGGGATGCTGCCTGTGAAGTTATTGTTGCTCAGCTTCCTGTGAAAAATGGATGGTGGGGGAGAAGAGGGGAGGGGAGGGGAGGAGAGGGGATGACGTGACATGAGATGTCTCGACATTCAACCTCTTGCAAAGCTGGATGGTGTGGGCGTGGAGGGGAGGAGAAGCAGACATTGGATACAAGATTGTAGCTCGTATCGCATGCACTCATGTGCTCACATGTGTTCCACTTGTGTCATCCGGGTGAGGACAGTCGGAAAGTTCTCCGAGAACTTATTCTTGCTCAGGTCCCTGCCGTTGCCGATATAATGGAAAAGATCGCGGGAAGCGAAGGCAGAGGGAAGACTAAAGAGATTGAAGAATGAGTTAGTGAGATTGAATAGGATTACATTGAATTGGACTGAATTGGCTATGGTGTGCCATAGGCGTCAAATCAAGTACCAGAGAACGACTCACAAGTCATATAGGTAAGAGAGTGCACTCAAACTTCGAGGGATATGAGACTCCAATGCGTTGCCGTCTAGCTTCCTGGCATATGAACCAGGGGAAACAGGGCGGAATAAAGGAGGGAAGGGAAAAAATAGGGAGGGAAAGTCGGGACAAGGGTTCTCAGGGAGAGGAGGAGGGGGGGGGCATGCAGGGGGGTGAAGGCATGCAGGGAGGGGAGGGGAGGGCGCATGCCGAGGGTAGAACATACAGATCGTTTAGGTAGACGAGGCTGGAGATGGAAGGGGGGATAGCGCCTGACAGGTTGTTGTTTGAGAGATCCCTGAAGGGAGGAACCGTTGGGATGGGAGAAAGAGGGCAAGAGAAGGCAATAAGTGGGGGGAGGAAATGACAAAGGGTGCGTCCACCCTTCAGGACAGCAGGCAGGAGACAGCAGCTTCTGCCGCAGCAGCCTTACTGGACTAAAATCCCTCATAAACCACAGAGCAAACATGCCATTCATATATTGCAGAGCAGCACTGGCGTTGCAGTGGCAGAAGTGCACTCACCCACGTCCAAATCGCATTCTCTCTCAGGCGGTCATTAAGATACTTTACTACTTGAGTACAGGAAGCAACAAGCAAGGCATTTAGTCGTGGAGAGAAATCAAAGGTTCTAGCACCGCATGCATTTCCCCAGCCCAATCACCCTGTCCACACTGCAAGGGGACTGCACAACGCTGCCTATACTGATGCAGCAGCTGAGCTGCATAGCATGGCTCACAGGAATTCAAGCATGGCTCACAGGAATTCAAGCATGGCTTACAGGAATTCAAGCATGGCTCACAGGAATTCAAGCATGGCTCACAGGAATTCAAGCATGGCTCACAGGAATTCAAGCATGGCTCACAGGAATTCAAGCATGGCTCACAGGAATTCAAGCATGGCTCACAGGAATTCAAGCATGGCTTACAGGAATTCAAGCATGGCTCACAGTAATTCAAGCATGGCTCACAGGAATTCAAGCATGGCTCACAGGAATTCAAGCATGGCTCACAGGAATTCAAGCATGGCTCACAGGAATTCAAGCATGGCTCACAGGAATTCAAGCATGGCTCACAGGAATTCAAGCATGGCTCACAGGAATTCAAGCATGGCTCACAGGAATTCAAGCATGGCTCACAGGAATTCAAGCATGGCTCACAGGAATTCAAGCATGGCTCACAGGAATTCAAGCATGGCTCACAGGAATTCAAGCATGGCTCACAGGAATTCAAGCATGGCTCACAGGAATTCAAGCATGGCTCACAGGAATTCAAGCATGGCTCACAGGAATTCAAGCATGGCTCACAGGAATTCAAGCATGGCTCACAGGAATTCAAGCATGGCTCACAGGAATTCAAGCATGGCTCACAGGAATTCAAGCATGGCTCACAGGAATTCAAGCATGGCTCACAGGAATTCAAGCATGGCTCACAGGAATTCAAGCATGGCTCACAGGAATTCAAGCATGGCTCACAGGAATTCAAGCATGGCTCACAGGAATTCAAGCATGGCTCACAGGAATCCAAGCATGGCTCACAGGAATCCAAGCATGGCTCACAGGAATTCAAGCATGGCTCACAGGAATTCAAGCATGGCTCACAGGAATTCAAGCATGGCTCACAGGAATTCAAGCATGGCTCACAGGAATTCAAGCATGGCTCACAGGAATTCAAGCATGGCTCACAGGAATTCAAGCATGGCTCACAGGAATTCAAGCATGGCTCACAGGAATTCAAGCATGGCTCACAGGAATTCAAGCATGGCTCACAGGAATTCAAGCATGGCTCACAGGAATTCAAGCATGGCTCACAGGAATTCAAGCATGGCTCACAGGAATTCAAGCATGGCTCACAGGAATTCAAGCATGGCTCACAGGAATTCAAGCATGGCTCACAGGAATTCTAGCATGGCTCACAGGAATTCAAGCATGGCTCACAGGAATTCAAGCATGGCTCACAGGAATTCAAGCATGGCTCACAGGAATTCAAGCATGGCTCACAGGAATTCAAGCATGGCTCACAGGAATTCAAGCATGGCTCACAGGAATTCAAGCATGGCTCACAGGAATTCTAGCATGGCTCACAGGAATTCAAGCATGGCTCACAGGAATTCAAGCATGGCTCACAGGAATTCAAGCATGGCTCACAGGAATTCAAGCATGGCTCACAGGAATTCAAGCATGGCTCACAGGAATTCAAGCATGGCTCACAGGAATTCAAGCATGGCTCACAGGAATTCAAGCATGGCTCACAGGAATTCAAGCATGGCTCACAGGAATTCAAGCATGGCTCACAGGAATTCAAGCATGGCTCACAGGAATTCAAGCATGGCTCACAGGAATTCAAGCATGGCTCACAGGAATTCAAGCATGGCTCACAGGAATTCAAGCATGGCTCACAGGAATTCAAGCATGGCTCACAGGAATTCAAGCATGGCTCACAGGAATTCAAGCATGGCTCACAGGAATTCAAGCATGGCTCACAGGAATTCAAGCATGGCTCACAGGAATTCAAGCATGGCTCACAGGAATTCAAGCATGGCTCACAGGAATTCAAGCATGGCTCACAGGAATTCAAGCATGGCTCACAGGAATTCAAGCATGGCTCACAGGAATTCAAGCATGGCTCACAGGAATTCAAGCATGGCTCACAGGAATTCAAGCATGGCTCACAGGAATTCAAGCATGGCTCACAGGAATTCAAGCATGGCTCACAGGAATTCAAGCATGGCTCACAGGAATTCAAGCATGGCTCACAGGAATTCAAGCATGGCTCACAGGAATTCAAGCATGGCTCACAGGAATTCAAGCATGGCTCACAGGAATTCAAGCATGGCTCACAGGAATTCAAGCATGGCTCACAGGAATTCAAGCATGGCTCACAGGAATTCAAGCATGGCTCACAGGAATTCAAGCATGGCTCACAGGAATTCAAGCATGGCTCACAGGAATTCAAGCATGGCTCACAGGAATTCAAGCATGGCTCACAGGAATTCAAGCATGGCTCACAGGAATTCAAGCATGGCTCACAGGAATTCAAGCATGGCTCACAGGAATTCAAGCATGGCTCACAGGAATTCAAGCATGGCTCACAGGAATTCAAGCATGGCTCACAGGAATTCAAGCATGGCTCACAGGAATTCAAGCATGGCTCACAGGAATTCAAGCATGGCTCACAGGAATTCAAGCATGGCTCACAGGAATTCAAGCATGGCTCACAGGAATTCAAGCATGGCTCACAGGAATTCAAGCATGGCTCACAGGAATTCAAGCATGGCTCACAGGAATTCAAGCATGGCTCACAGGAATTCAAGCATGGCTCACAGGAATTCAAGCATGGCTCACAGGAATTCAAGCATGGCTCACAGGAATTCAAGCATGGCTCACAGGAATTCAAGCATGGCTCACAGGAATTCAAGCATGGCTCACAGGAATTCAAGCATGGCTCACAGGAATTCAAGCATGGCTCACAGGAATTCAAGCATGGCTCACAGGAATTCAAGCATGGCTCACAGGAATTCAAGCATGGCTCACAGGAATTCAAGCATGGCTCACAGGAATTCAAGCATGGCTCACAGGAATTCAAGCATGGCTCACAGGAATTCAAGCATGGCTCACAGGAATTCAAGCATGGCTCACAGGAATTCAAGCATGGCTCACAGGAATTCAAGCATGGCTCACAGGAATTCAAGCATGGCTCACAGGAATTCAAGCATGGCTCACAGGAATTCAAGCATGGCTCACAGGAATTCAAGCATGGCTCACAGGAATTCAAGCATGGCTCACAGGAATTCAAGCATGGCTCACAGGAATTCAAGCATGGCTCACAGGAATTCAAGCATGGCTCACAGGAATTCAAGCATGGCTCACAGGAATTCAAGCATGGCTCACAGGAATTCAAGCATGGCTCACAGGAATTCAAGCATGGCTCACAGGAATTCAAGCATGGCTCACAGGAATTCAAGCATGGCTCACAGTAATTCAAGCATGGCTCACAGGAATTCAAGCATGGCTCACAGGAATTCAAGCATGGCTCACAGGAATTCAAGCATGGCTCACAGGAATTCAAGCATGGCTCACAGGAATTCAAGCATGGCTCACAGGAATTCAAGCATGGCTCACAGGAATTCAAGCATGGCTCACAGGAATTCAAGCATGGCTCACAGGAATTCAAGCATGGCTTACAGGAATTCAAGCATGGCTCACAGGAATTCAAGCATGGCTCACAGGAATTCAAGCATGGCTCACAGGAATTCAAGCATGGCTCACAGGAATTCAAGCATGGCTCACAGGAATTCAAGCATGGCTCACAGGAATTCAAGCATGGCTCACAGGAATTCAAGCATGGCTCACAGGAATTCAAGCATGGCTCACAGGAATTCAAGCATGGCTCACAGGAATTCAAGCATGGCTCACAGGAATTCAAGCATGGCTCACAGGAATTCAAGCATGGCTCACAGGAATTCAAGCATGGCTCACAGGAATTCAAGCATGGCTCACAGGAATTCAAGCATGGCTCACAGGAATTCAAGCATGGCTCACAGGAATTCAAGCATGGCTCACAGGAATTCAAGCATGGCTCACAGGAATTCAAGCATGGCTCACAGGAATTCAAGCATGGCTCACAGGAATTCAAGCATGGCTCACAGGAATTCAAGCATGGCTCACAGGAATTCAAGCATGGCTCACAGGAATTCAAGCATGGCTCACAGGAATTCAAGCATGGCTCACAGGAATTCAAGCATGGCTCACAGGAATTCAAGCATGGCTCACAGGAATTCAAGCATGGCTCACAGGAATTCAAGCATGGCTCACAGGAATTCAAGCATGGCTCACAGGAATTCAAGCATGGCTCACAGGAATTCAAGCATGGCTTACAGGAATTCAAGCATGGCTCACAGGAATTCAAGAATGGAAGATGGAAGCAGTGCAACGGGGGGGGTGGGGTGGGGAAGAGGGAAGGGAAGAGTGGGGTTGAAGGGATTAACTGGCAGCAAGGGAGGAAGGGTGACTTGCGGCGGGAGAGGAGGTTCAGGGATGGGAATGAGCGAGATGAAGTGGGGAGAGAGAGAGAGGTGTGTGGGAGAGTAGACGGTTGGGGGTGGATGGAGAGCAGGGGTGGGTTCACGCACAGTCCGATTAGATTGATCAATGGGGAGAGGTTATCGAGGCCGCCAGTGAGAGAGTTGTGGGAAAGGCAACTGGAGGCCAGATGGGGCGAGGAGAGAGGGACAGCTGTGCGATGAGAGGAGCAGGAGGGAAGTGGAGCATGTGAGGCGTGGTGAGGCGTGCACCTGAAGAGCAGTGCGAGAGTGTGCGGGAAGTGCATGAGAAATGTTGCTGTTGAAAGCTGTCTACAGTGGCTCAGATACATACAGCGGTGCAGAGTGATGCACTACGATGCACAGTGATTCACAGCGATGCACAGCAACGCACAGCGATGCTCGTACAAAATATATACAAGACAGAAGCCAGGTGAAGGAAGACCATTCTCAAGATTTCGAAAACAGCCGGCAACATTGCAATGGCAACATTTCAAAAGACTACTACTAAGATTTTCAAAAATCGACTGCAACGTCCTATGGGTATGGCAGCATGGAAGCAAAAGTTTAGCAGCTAGGTCTGTTTCGTACAGCCATGTGAGCCACTGCAGCTGAGCAATGGTGGTTGGAATGGTCCCCTCAAGCTTGTTGCCGTTCAGGTAGCTGGATTTGAAAGGTGGGATGGGGTGAACGGCATGGCATAGCATGGCATGGCATGGTAACAACCAATATTTTAGACATCTCAGAACAGCACGACGTGAGGAAGCTATGGTCACAATGGAATAAGTGTTTTTGCGACTCCTCAATACTCACATGAGGACGGGAAACGTGGTAACCACCTCGCTTGCTCTCTCATGACGACATCCACATGACATCCACGTTATGACCACTAATCTGCACCCTCTCACTACCCCTTGGACCCTCACTCGCTCGTCCCCCTCCCTCCCTCCCTCACAGGTCATAGAGGCTCGTCAAGGCGCCTATTGAAGAGGGGATGACTCCTGTCAAATTGTTGTTGGAAAGCGCACTAACCATGGAGGTAGGTGGAAGAGGGTTTAGAACAGAGGAGAGACGGGAAATGGGGGTGTATCAGGGTAAGTAATATGGTAAGTGCGGTAGAGAGCAGTAGGGAGACAGAGAGGTCTAGCATGGAGGGAAGGAGGGAGGTATAGAGGTAGGAAGCAAGGGAGGAGGGATAGATATCGGGAGGGAGGAGGGAATGAGGGAGGGCGGGAGGGAGGGAGAGCAGGGGTGGTTTCACGCACAGTCAGTTTAGATTGATCAGTGGGGAAGGCGACTAGAGGGCAGATGGGGCGAGGAGAGAGGGGCAGCTGTGCGATGAGAGGGGCAGCTGTGCGATGAGAGGGGCAGCTGTGCGATGAGAGGGGCAGGAGGGAAGTGGAGCATGTGAGGCGTAGTGAGAGGGGCAGGCGTTGGGTGAGAGGGGTCGGAGGAAAGTGGTGAATGTGAGGCATGGTGCGGCATGGTGTGGTGTGGTGTGGTGTGGTGAGGTGCAGTGGGGCGTGCATCTGAAGAGCAGTGTGCATTTGAGAATTCTCTAAAGCGACTCAGATACATACAGCAATGCAGAAGGTGCACGTGCAAAAGAGATGAAACGTTTTCAATACCACTTTCAAGGTTTTCAAAAGCCACCTCCAAATGCATGGGTAATACGGAAGAAGAAAATTGAGCAGCCAGTGTCTGTTTCGTACAGCCGTGTGAGCCACTGCAGTTGGGCAATGGTGCTTGGAATGGATCCCTCAAGCTTGTTGTCGTTCAGGTAGCTGGAGACGTAAGGTGGAATGGGGTGAATGGCATGGCATGGCATGTTATGGCATGGCACGGATTTAGTTAGACATCTCAGATCACCACGACAGCTATGTGCAGAATGGAAGCTATGTGCAAAATAAAACGAGGGTTCTTGCAAATTGTCGAAACACTCATACGAGGACGGCCGACATGGTAACCACCTCTCTTGCTATCTCGTGAGAACATCCATGCGTTTAACACTAATATGCACCTTCATCGTTACATCCTCTGTGCACAATAACTCGCTTGTCTCCCCCCCTCCCTCCCTCCCTCCCTCCCTCCCTCCCTCCCTCACAGGGCATTGAGGTTCGTCAAGTCGCCAATGGAAGAGGGTATGTCTCCTGTCAGCTTGGTGTTGGATAGCCCACTGGGCGAGGAGGAAGAGCAGAAAGGAGGAAGAGGGTTCAGAAGATAGGAAAGACGGGGCATGGGGGTGTGTGTGTTGCGGAAAACAGTATAGAAAGATGGAGAGTGGTAACGAGCAATATTGAGTCGAGAGGTGGCATGGGGTGGGATGGCATGGCAGAGAAGGGTGAGAAACAGGGTATTTATGAAAATTCTCAAAAATAACCTGCAGCGGTTGGGATGGCATGGGATGGAAGGATGAGGAACAAAACTGTTTAAAAGCAGTTCAAATATTGGATGAGCACAGTACACAGCTGTCTATTGCTTGTTACCCATTCGTTCTTTTCAAACCTCCTGTTTATAACGCCACCTTGAACCAAGCTGTACCACACCCTAACAATCAAGTTGTTAGACTTCTCTGAACAGCATGACAAGAGGAAGGTATGTGCGCGCAACATTACGAGAGTAACTACGATTTCTCAAAACTCTCAAACGAGGACGGGCGATGCGGTAACCACCTCTTTTGCTCTCTCGTGTGGACATCCACGTGGTTACCAACATCTGCACCTCTCTTGCACACTCAGTCGCGCTCCCCCCTCTTCCCTCCCTCACAAGACATTGAGGTTCGTCAGAGCTACTATCGAGGTGGGTATAACTCCTGTCAGCGTGTTGTTGCCAAGGTCACTGGGCGAGGGATCAGAAGACGGAGGGCTCAGAACAGAGGAGAGATGAAGAGTGAGGGTGTGGGTGCATTGGGTTAAGCGGTAATGAGAGTTAGAGTCTGGTAGAGAGAAGTAGGGAAATGCGAGTGAGCAGCGCGCGAGCGTTTGTGAACAGTGAACAGATGTGGGGGTGTATGGACTAGCATGGGGGGCACGGTGAAAGGAAAGGAAACACAAAATGGAGAAGGTAAATAATGGGGGGAGGAGGGAACGGGCAAGGGATGAAAGGAGAAAAGTGCAGCGCGGTGTAGTGAGGTGCGGTGCTCACAGCATCTCTAGAAGAGCGAGGTTGCTAATGTCAGCAGGAATGGAGCCTGAGAGCTGGTTGTCGTAGAGCGAGCTGGGGGGCAGTCAGGCAATGGCAGGGAGCAGGGTGGGAGGGAGGGAGGGGGGGAGGGAGGGAGGGGGGGGGGAGGGAGGGGGAGGGGGAGAGGGGGAGAGGGAGGGAGGGAGGGAGGGAGGGAGGGAGGGAGGGAGGGAGGGAGGGTGGGGGAGGGAGGGAGGGAGGGAGGGAGGGGGAGGGAGGGAGGGAGAGGGAGAGGGAGGGAGGGAAGGAGGGAGGGAGGGAGTGAGGGTGGGAGAGAGGGAGGGAGGGAGGGAGGGAGGGAGGGAGGGAGGGAGGGAGAGAGAGAGAGGATGGACGAAGAGAACGGTGTGGAAAAAGAATCTGGGCGGGGGTTGGGGGGGGGGTGGATGCTCACGGAAGAAAAGATACGATAGCGGCTCTGGTGGCTACGCCTTGACAGGTGGGTATGTGGGCACACTGACACGTAGGAGAGTTGAATGAAGGAAGAGAGAAAGGCAGGAATCGTCCCTTCCAGCTCGTTAGTGGCCATGGACCTGAGAGCAGCATGCAACACAAGGTAAACGCAGTGTGGGAGTAACTCTTGTTTGAGTGATTGAAAAGCCGAAACAGTGGCAAGCAGTTGATTCTCGCTATACTGACATGCGCGCAGGAGGGGGAGTGATGCACAGTCGTGACATGAGCTTGAGGGAAGAGCAGGAACGGGCTGTGAGGCAGGGAAGGCGTGGCAGGGGGCGAGCGACTGACAGGTGGCCCAGGCTGGTGAGGGTACTCAGGGCATCAGGGATGGTGCCTCCCAGCTTGTTGTCGTCCAGGTCGCTGTGATGGGCGCATTCAGAGGACCAAGGTGACACTTGAGTTTACAGTGGAGAACAACTGGGGTGGAAAGGTACAGAGCAGGGGATGTGAGAGGGTGCATGTGAGGTGTGGAGAGCTCAAGGAATGAGAAAGCATGGGGAACGTCAGAGAATATGCATGCATGGATGAAGCATTGCAAGAATATGGACTAGAAGGGAGGGGACAGGGAGAGAGGCGTGGTTCCACTGACATGATCTGAAGCCGGACCAAGTTGCCCATTTCTGTAGGAATGTTGCCTGTGAGCATGTTTTGCGAGAGGCAGCTGCAAGGTTGAGAGATCAATCACAAGTCCGCACAGACAGAAACCATCTGTGCCAAGAGCGTTGAGAAATTCAACCACTTTCTTTCTATGGTTGTCGAGGCACGTCAAAAATCGTCGTGGTTATCACATGGAAAACAATTCTGTTTCACGAAGGTGCGCAAGTAACTTGCAAAAGTCATTGGTATGGGCGATGCATGGCTTATCGACGGTCCTGACTAGAACGCTTGAGATCGTCATACCTCTTGCAGAGGTGTGGAGCTTCAACTCTCTTTACGAGTAGCACCATGCTTTCTTCTAATGAAGCAAGTTATGTACTTCCGTTCTTTCTAGCTCAAGCGCTTTCTTAGGATGCCTATGATTGCTGCCCTTCCAACCATGAGTGACAATGCCTATGTTTCTTGGCCGTCTATGGCTGCTTGTTTGCCAATGTCTGGCACACTCACAGGTAACATAGGGATGTGAGGGCACCTATGCCTGGGGGAATGGCACCAGACAGCTGGTTGTCGGAGAGATCACTGTGACGGGGGACACGCGGGGAGTGATTGGGACATTGGCATGACACGAGGGTAGGGTAACAGCATGGAAGTGCGACATGCCATGGGAGTGAGGCATTGCATGGGAGTGAGGCATGGCATGGAGTGAGGCATGGGCTGCTTGGTTGACAATGACTGGCACACTTACATGAGTTTGAGGGATGTGAGGGAACTTATGGTGGGTGGAATGGCACCAGACAGCTGGTTTTAGGAGAGGTCACTGTGACGGGGACACGCGGGGAGTGATTGGGACATTGGCATGACACGAGGGGGGTATGGTAACAGCATGGAAGTGTGACATGCCATGGGAGTGAGGCATTGCATTGGAGTGAGGCATGGCATGGGAGTGAGGCATGGCATGGGAGTGAGTGAGGCATGGGTTGCTTGGTTGACAATGACTGGCACACTTTCATGAATTCGAGGGATGTGAGGGAACTTATGGTGGGTGGAATGGCACCAGACAGCTGGTTTTTGGAGAGATCACTGCGACGGGGGGACATGCAGGCCAGGGGAGAAGGGGAGTGATTGGGACGTTGGCATGGCACGTGGGGGGTATGGTGACAGCATGGGGGTGATGTTCGTGTTAGCCCTCAATCTCACGTTTCGTACTTGTACTTTTATATCCTGGTTTAATGTTATCTGCACTTTGTGCTTGGTTAAGTGTACACCCACATTCCAACCGGGCCCAAATGTGATCTCCAAGCAATCTCCAACCCACCAATTGGAGATTGCCTTGGGATTTGCCCCGATCCCCTAGGTATTTCCCCAAATTACCTCCCCATCCATACCAAGCTCGTTAAAGAGCTTCAAGCTCATTACTAGTGTACCGAATCTAAGCTTCAGTTTTCACAAGTGAGGCATGGCATGGGAGTGAGACATGCCATGGGAGGGAGGCATGGGTTGCTTGGTCGTCAATGACTGGCACACTTACAGCTCTTGGAGGGCCGTGAGGGCGCTTATGCCAGGTGGAATGGCACCAGACAGCCAGTTGTAGGAGAGATCGCTGGGACGGGGACATGCGGGCCATGGGAGATGGAGGGTTGTGGAGAATCGGCATGAGACTATGTTGCACTGCCCTATGCTGTGCTGTCCAGAATCGTGTTGCTCAATGCTATACTGCACCATGGTGCATGGCCCAATGCTGGACTGTCGAATACTGTGCTGCTCTGTCTAATGCTGCGCTTCCCAAATCTGTCTTGCCCAATGTTGCAATACCAGTACCAAATACTGCCATGCCTGGTAATGTGTGCACACTGCTGCGCTGCTAAATGTTGTGCTGGCCAATGCCGGACAGCCCATTGATGCGTTACCAAATACTGCACTATTGAATGTTGCCCAATGCTTTGCTGCCCCAACTGTGAACAGTTCATTGATGCATTGCCAAATGCTGCACTGCCCATGACGCATTGCCCACTCTTGGCCACGCTTATCCTGGCCAATGCTGTGTTGATCAATGCTGTGCTACCCAATGCTGGGGCCCAATGCTGCGTTGTCCGATCTTGCGCTACTTAAAGCTGCATTGCCCACTCCTGCCCTGCCCATTGCTGCACAATGCTGCACTGCTAAACCTGTGCTGCTAAATGCTGCGCCCTCAATGCTTCCTTGCCCACTGTTGAGCTGGGCAATGCTGTGCTGCGCTACACAATGCTGCGTTGCCCAATGCTAGCTTGCTTTATGCTGTCCTGCCCAATACTGCAATGCTCAATGCTGGTGATGCCCAATGCTGCAATACCCAACGTTATGCTTGCCCATGCTACATCCCCCACTGGTATGGTGAAACCATGGGAGCGAGGCATGGCATAAAAGTGAGACATGGTATGGAAACGAGACATGCCATGGGTGTAAACCATGGCATAGGAGTGAGGCATGGCATAAAAGTGAGATATCGCGTGTGAGTGAAACATTGCATGGGAGTGAGACCCCGTGGTGAGATATGGGAGGGAGGGATGGGAGTAGGCATGAAATAGTATCTTGGAAGTGAAACCAGGAAGTTGTGTACTAGCAGTTGCTGAGTTAAATAATGACGGACAGACAGGATTTGAAACGGGAGAAACAAGTGAGAGCAGGAAAGGGCTCCTGGGTTACGACACTTGAGGAATGCAAAAAAATGGATCCCTCTCTCCCTCCCTCCCTCCCTACCTGCCTCCCTCCCCTTCCCCCCTCCTCCCTCTCAGCCTCCTAACCTCCCTCTCTCTCACGGCCCTACAAGTGTGTTCCTGCCACTTACAGGTGGGCGAGTGAGGTGAGCGCGGTGAAAGATGCCGGAATGGGGCCCTCTAGGTCGTTGTATCCCAGATTTCTGCGTGATTTGCAGCACAGCACACAGAAACTGAGGATCAAAGAAAAAAAACGGAGAGAATGGGGGAGGGGGTGGACACGGCTGGGAAGGATAAGGGCGCTGGATCACACGTCGATGCACTGCACACATAGGATGACCGTGCGATGGGGCAGTTAATGGGGGAGGAGTACAGAGGACAGAGAGAGCGAGAGATACTGCTGGTGAGGCGCCTGAACAGGGTTGCTGCAGAGGTTGCAGAAAGGGTCGCGGGCATGGGTCGCCGCAAAGGTTGCGGCACAGCAGGGAGAGGGTGCGGCATACTAACAAAGAGATGGAGTACGGGGTGAGACACGATAATAAAGAGGCGGATAAAGAGATACCCCTTTTACCCTCTGAGTGCTTCGTCCCCCCCAATGTGCTTTCTTAGATGGATGATGCGTGACTGGAAAGGGGTACTGCTGGAAAGTGCACATACAGGGCCCCCCTAGACACGTGATACCCAAGTAGCCTCAAGACGTCTCAAAGATCACACAGCGGGTAAGTGTGACGTGGTGCTGCGAGCTGGTAAAGGAGAGGAGGGGGGGGGAGGAGGGGAGTAGAGGAGTGTACGCCTAGAGGAGAGGCAGCAGGGGCCAGGGATGAGAATGCAGTGGTGTGGTGAAAGAGTCCAACGCGGTGTAGAATGGCACAAGTCGTCAGGGAGTGGTGTGTGAAATTAACATGGCTTGAAAGTCTCGTTTTGGGGAGGGCATAGGGGTTACAGAGTGAACCGTACAGGTAGATGAGCGATGTGAGAGTGCCAAGAGCGGTTGGAATGGAGCCGGCTAGCCGATAAAAACTCATCGACCTGTTGTGTTGTGTTGTGTTGATTGCACACATGCACACACACACACACACACACATACACACACACACACACACACACACATACACACACACACACACGCACACACACGCACACACACACACACACACACGCACACAAACACAAACACGCACACACACACGCGCACACAAACACAAACACGCACACACACACATACGCGCACTCGCGCACACGCACACACAAACAGGCACAGAAGCAGCAGAAGAGTGAAGCACAGTCAGTGACAGAATGTCAGTGGCTTCTGTGGCCCACCGCGCCCTCTTCTGGTGGTCTCCTCCCTCCCCCCTCCCATCCCGAGCCGAACCCAATCCCCCCTCCTCGCTCTCTCCTCACTCACCGTCCCTCCCTCACTCATCCCTCCCTCCTCCCTCCCATCCCTCACTCCCTCCTCCCTCCCTCCCCCCTCATCCCCTCCCTCCCTCCCTCCTCCCTCCCTCCCTCCCTCCCTCCCTCCCTCCCTCCCTCCCTCCCTCCCTCCCTCCCTCCCTCCCTCCCTCCCTCCCTCCCTCCCTCCCTCCCTCCTCCCTCCCTCCCCCCTCCCTCCCTCCCTCCCTCCCTCCCTCCCTCCCTCCCTCCCTCCCTCCCTCCCTCCCTCCCTCCTCCCTCCCTCCCTCCCTCCCTCCCTCCCTCCCTCCCTCCCTCCCTCCCTCCCTCCCTCCCTCCCTCCCTCCCTCCCTCCCTCCCTCCCTCCCTCCCTCCCTCCATCCGCATCCGCCCTCCCCGCGTCCCCTCCTTCCCACCCCGGGGGCGCACAATTTAGTAACAAGTCCGTTGCCGTCACATTCTATGAGCTCAGAACTGTCACAGTCGGCGCCCACCCGCCACACACTCTCCGAGAATCCCCATGCTTTAGCGCACTTCGCCAGCACCCGCGCTGCCAGGGGCTCGTGGGGAAGGGGGGAGGCAGGGGGCGCGCAGGGGGGAGGGAGGGCGGAGGAGAAGGGGAAGAGAGGGGGGAGGGAAGGTCGAGGCAGAGGGGAGCGGAAGAGAAGCGAGGGGTGAGGCAGGGGTGAGGTAAGAGGGACTCCCTGAGAGGTAGGGGGAAGGGAGGATGAAGGTAGGAGCAATCCCTAAGTTGGGTACTGAGCGAGCAGTCATGCATCAGCGTGCATCATTGGGGTTTGGACGAAGAAGGAAAAGAGGAATAGCAGCGAGGGATCAAGGAATCGAGGGAGCATGGCTGCGAGGGAGCATAGTAGTGAGGGCTTGAAACGGATTGGTACGCTCGTCAAGGTTGGGGCTGTGGTGTGGGGGAAACTCGGGAAGAGAGCGGTGGGGGAGGTTGGAGAGTGGACGAACAAAAGGGAGAGAGATGGAACTGAGGGGGGGGTGGGTAGGTAAATTAGCGGGAAGGAGGAGGCTGTGGATGGGGTGGGTACAGTCGGAAAGTGGGGGAAAATTGGAGAGAGCAGAAGGGAAAGGGGGAAGTGTGGTAGAGTAGGGTAGAGTGAGGTAGACCGGGGGGGAGTGAGAGGCACGAAGAGGTGTAGGTAGGAGGAGCGAGCGACCTTGCGCGTCGTTGATACGAGTGGCGGCAGCAGGGCACGGCGGCAGCAGAAGCAGCCCCGCCAGCAGCAGCAGCGGCAGGCGGAGGTGCAACAGCGGCGGAGGCAAGGAGAAGGAGAAGCTGCGCCGGTCTCGCTCGCCCATCACTCTCCAGCCGGAAAGAACGGAAGGAAGACGTGCTAAGCTGAGCAACAACTACTAGAGGAGCAACGGTGAGAAGCAAACTGAGGCAAAGCTGCGCCGGTCTCGGTCGCCCATAACTCTCCAAACGGAAAGAAAGGAGTGCGGCAAGACGTGCGAAGCTGAGCAACGAATAGCGGAATGCTGAGGGTGAAGGACTTGTGCAGAGGGGAAGCGGCCACAGTGGAGTCACGGCCACGCTTGTGTCACTTCTGAGTATTCTCAGAGCTGCTGGCACGGCTGCCTTTCTTAGGCCGCTAGGAAAGGCTGACAACAAGGTGCAGTTAGTAGTTTCCGAGCAAATGCGTTTCTTTATTTCTTGCTCGGCTGCGAACCGCGCAAGCAACGAACAAGCGACCAAGAAGTCAACCGTGTGCGAGTGATGAAGGGGTCCTCTTGCCCCGTCGTAATCGCCCAGTGCCCCTATTCCTTGCTTTGTTGTTGCTGCGCTGGTGTGCGGTTGGCAAGCACGTTCTGATGTGCAGTGCGGTGCTGCGAGATAAAACCTGGAACTGCACCTACAATCTCAGCTCCTACAATATGAGTGGGTTTAGGGGGGAGGTTTGGTTCGATGGGAGTGCAGTTGGGTGTTTGATGGGAGGGATTGATGGTGTTTTAAATGTGTGTGCTATTGGGGTTTTCTTGGGGTTGTGTGTGCTGCTTTTTCTTCCTTCTTCCCTGTTTTTCTTCCTCCTATCATTTTTCCCCTATTCCCCTCCTTCTTTCTTCCTCTCTCCTTTTTTCTACTCACGTTATTCCTCCTTTTCTCCTCTCTTCCCGTTTCCACTCCTTTTCCTTGCGTAATTATGCTACATTGTAATATTTTAATAGATTCTTGTCTCTATGTAAGATATGGTGTTTGTATTTCCCAATTGATATAAATGGACACTTTCCTACAATATTATGAAACAAGGATTGTATCAAGGCAAGTAGAAATATAATGTGAGTGTTATCGTCTTCCGCCAGGTAAGGGAACAGCTTTATTTTTCCCCCACTTGACTTCAACCCTTTTTAGTTTCCGAAATTCTGACATTAGCTCGCTATCTTGTCCTGAGGCATTTGTTGTATCTTTGGTCCATTTTGCCAAAGCCTCGTTATTTTATGCATATATATTAAACAACGATATACATTTCGGGCCCATCGATATGAAATGTACTAATACCCCCACCTAGGCAGCGCGCTCTGGCCACACGCTAGCTAGTGGCAGCAGTAGGGAACAGACAGTCTTGCCAACATGCAACCAGGCTCCCCCATCTCATCCGAATGAAGTCGAAGTTCAGTTCAGATGTTTTTATTCCAACCTGAGCCGCCTCTTTTGCATTGCCGCCATCGAGCCGCCGTTCAGTACGTGAGCTGTTGTTTGTACAACACCTGAACAGCAGTGCAGATTACCCCGGGCATCCAGAAACATTTGCTACCCTGCGAGCGGGTGCTCATAATCGAACCCTGCATTGAAGCTGACAGCCCTAACAGAAATGAACTGAAATGGATAGTGGGGAAACATAACTGATGGAAAGCTCGAGTGGGAAATTGAGAAATAGTCAGGCCGCAAATATACACCGTGGCCGACAAACAAACACCATAAATCTGCAACAATCTGCCCCATGGCGTGGACCGTGTTTTACGGCACGGAGGGCGTCACCACCCTGGCCTGGGAGGCGACTGAACCGCACCTGAGGTGTACTGTATCAAAAATAGAAGTGCGACACTGTTCCTTCTCTACCTCCCTCTGGCTTTCCCTGCCTTGCCTTCCTGCGTTCCCGCCAGTCAATGGACCCCCTCCCCACTTCCTTCAATCCCTCCATTTCCCCATTTTCCCGTTCACGAATCCCGCCGCAACGCCCGCTCCTTCCCCTATCACGCAGGCGAAAATAATTTCCTCACAAGCCGCCGCGCACAGACATAACGCCTGAAAGCGATAAGACGACCTTGAGCGCTGATTCATGACTCTCTGAAAGCGAAAAATTCAACCCGTACCAAATTCGCTGGGTCAAGAGACCAACGATACCTTGCCTTTCCACAAACGATAAACGATAGCGCTCGACTGATGCGTAGTATCCCCATTTCCCCATTTCCCACTACATTCGTAGGTAGTATACACTGAACGTGCGTTGAACCTACTAAGTGATTACTAACTCGTAGCACGGGCCAGCTAGCTCATCAGTCGGAGCGTAATCCTTCGACTCCACCTTCACCAGGTCAACATATCTAGTGCTGCGTGACATCTCGACATTTTGAAACTAGAGATTGTTGGACCAGCCGTCCCACGACTACCCACCTGCACGAACCTTCCCGACTCCGCGCGGCCTTCCCCGGCCTCAGTTCACGCGTGCCTTTAATCTCGACTAGAAAGTCACGTGCCGCGTTCTGTGTTCTGAGCTTCAGCGGCCTCCTCCGCGCCACTGGCCCTCCACGCGCTTATCTTCCGCGCCTAGGACCGCGCACATGGCGCATTCCGCGCCCCTTGCGCGCGCATCACTCGCGGCGCTGCCACCGCTGCTGCTGCTGCTGCACCTCTCTCGTCGCGCCGAGCCTCGCCGGTCAAGGTACGCCGCGCCCCCGCCTTCATTGACGCTGGGCCACCGGGGGATGTAGCGCGTTACGGGATGACCGCGTGCGTAGAGGGGCGGAAGTCGTAATCCTTCTCGGGGGTACAGTTGGCGGCACGACTGCGTGCTGCTTACCGCGCCGTTCTGCTTACCGCGCCGTTCTGCTTACCGCGCCGTGCTGCTTATTGCTGCACTAACGGTGGATAGTCGACGGGCCGTCGGATGCGCGTTTACCGGGACTGCATGGAAAGAATCAGCAGCAAGTACCCGTCCAGTCACTTCCCCGTCTCATACCCGCTCATTCTTTTTCTCTTCTTCTCACCTCCTCTTTTCTTCTCTCTTGCCCTATCCCGCTTCCCCGCTTCTCTCCCTCCCGCCATTTCTCCGCCTTTCCCGTTTCCCCTGTCTCTCTAACCTTTCTATCTTCCGCCAGGCGAATTCGACCCGGTCTACATAGTCCGCCTTAAAGACCCACCCGTCACCGCATATTCCGGCGGAATTGGCGGCTATCCGGCCACCGCGCCCGCCGCCACCGCCGCGAACGCGCTCGGCAGGCTGGCGAAATCGGCGAAGAACGCGGCGAAGCAGCTGTTGAAGCGGACGAAGCTGAACGCGCGCGCGCCGAACGTGAAGGCGTTTGTGAAGTTTCTGAAGAACCAGCAATTGAAGGTCGCGAAGGACGTTGGCGTTGCCAGAAACAAGCTCATTCACAGGTGAGCAACGCCCCTCTTGCGGGGTTGAGAAGTCGTCTCTCTTGCACAAGTGCCTGACTGACTGAACCCGTCAGCCTGCCCGTCGTCCGACAGACACGGTCCCTCTCTCACTCTCACTCTCCTCCCAACCTATCCCTCCCTCTTTCTCCTTCTCTCTCCCTTGCTCCCTCTCCCCCAATCAGCTACACGCACGTGGAGAACGGGTTCGCGGCGGTGCTCTCGCCGAAGCAGGTCCGAAGTCTGCAGAGCCACCCGGACGTGGCGGCCGTCACGGAGAGCGTGCGCCTGTCGCCCTCCACCACGCACTCCCCGCAGTTCCTGCGCCTTCCGCAGTCGCTCTGGGCCACCGCGGGCGGGGAGACGTCGGCGGGGGAAGACGTGGTGGTGGGCGTAATCGACTCGGGGATCTGGCCCGAGCACGCGTCGTTCGTCAACACGGTGCGTGTTTTTGAGGCGCATCGTGTTGACGCACCGTGCGTATTATTCAGAAAATACGGTGCCTGCGGCGCGTTTGAGTGTGCGGAGAAGGCCGGGGATTTGGCCCGAGCACGCGTCGTTCGCCAACACGGTGCGTGGCGCGTGTGGCGTATTGAGTAAAATATGTAGAAAGCAGCGGCAGTCGACGAATGTGCGGATTGGGTCCGCTGATTTTCCGGGAACACATGGTGGTTCTGGTCTAGGAGCTGGAGGCGTCGCGGGTAGTCGTGCCGTAGTTATGCGACGCGACGCGATGCGGATGCGGATTCGGTGTCATGCCGACTCGTCGTCTGTGGGACTGGTTACGAGGGCGGCGCGGCGCGCGGAGCGAAATGCGCGCGTTGTGACCAATCCCCTGCGCGCGCGCTCATCCCTCCTGTTTTGCCAGCCTCGTCACCCCCTCTCACACCTCCCACCGCCCCCCATCTCCCCGCTCCGCGCATGCCCTTCCGCGCAACCTCAACCAGGACGTGAACCCGTACGGCGACCCGCCGGCGACGTTCAAGGGCGAGTGCCAGACGACGGCGGACTTCCCCGCGTGCAACGGCAAGGTGGTGGGCGCGCGCTACTTCAACGGCGCGTTTAGCACTCAGGTCAAGGGCAAGATCGATTTCTCCACGGACTTCAACTCGCCGCGCGACACGGACGGCCATGGCACGTGGTGTGCCAGGTACGCGCTTCGCTGGCCTGCTGCGTCGCGTGCCTCTCTCGCTCTCTCTCTCTCTCTCTCTCTCTCTCTCTCTCTCTCTCTCTCTCTCTCTCTCTCTCTCTCTCTCTCTCTCTCTCTCTCTCTCTCTCTCTCTCTCTCTCTCTCTCTCTCTCTCTCTCTCTCTCTCTCCACCCACTCTTATACCTTTCCTTTCCTTCCTCCCCTTCCGTTCTCTTCACCTTCCTACCCTCCCTCTCCTCCGTCGTCTGTCTACACGTTGCTGCTCCAGCGCTGCGCGTATTTCGTCCACCACCCTTCAGTCCCACCCGCTCACGCCTTCCTTCCCCCACTCCTTCCTTCCCCCACTCCTTCCTTCCGTCCCACCCGCTCACGCCTGCCTCCCCGCCAGCGCGGCGGCGGGCAACAACGGCGTCCCCGTCGGCGACCTCACGGCGAGCGGCATGGCGCCGCGCGCGCGCCTCGCGGTGTACAAGATCTTCTGGACGCACGCGGGCAGCATGTGGGCCAACTCCGCGGACGTGAACGCCGCCGTGAATGCCGCCGTGGCGGACGGCGTGGACGTGCTCAGCCTGTCGTTCGGGGGCGTGGATCCGCGCGCTACCTACTTTGACGACCTGCCGTTCCTCAACGCGCACGCTGTATGTTCCGCCCACGCCGTACGTTGCAACCTATTTTTTAGTCACGACTCGTAAAACTTGGATGTGCTCAGCCTGTCGTTTGTAGCCGTGGATCCGCGCGCTACCTACTTCGACGACCTGCCCTTCCTCAACGCCCACGCTGTACGTCGTTGCCACCTCGTGACTCCCACCCACCTAGCTCCCACCTCCAGCCCCCAGGCCTTAAATCTGCTCCAGTTTGCAAGTTGCAAGTTGCGCGTTGCTAGCTCTCCGTCTGCAGTGAAACGTGCTACAAACTTTCTGGCTGGTACAGGCGTTCTGAAAGGTTGGGCAAGATAAAGCGTTATGAAGGCGGAGGAATTGACAGGTGTGACAAAAAGTCAGTCTCCTATCCATTTCCTTCCTCCCCTTCACCAGGCGGGCGTGGTTGTGGCATTTGCAGCGGGCAATGCGGGCAGTGTGCACCCGGCCAAGGGAGAGTACCGTCTTATTGACAATTTCGCACCGTGGTACCTTTCTGTGGGAGCCAGGTACACTCCCCGCTCTCCGCCCTACACTCTCAGCTCTCTCTTTTTCCCGCTTCCCTGCTCACTCTTCATCCACTCGCGTTTCCGCAAATCATCGCGCTTCCTTTTCTTCGTTCTTTTGTTGAAGCTCAGAACCACAAGAGCCACTACACACGACCAGCACAAACACCACTCACCTTTCTCTCCTATATCCCCCCTCCGCCTTCTCTTCCGCTCCCCCTTCCCCGTCCCCTCGTCCCCTCCCTCTCGCCCCCCACCAGCTCCATAAGCATCTACACAGATATGGCAGGCGAAGCAATCACAGACCCAACCAAAAAAACTCCCAGCTCTGATCCCAACGCCGGCGCTGACAGCACCGCCAACTCACTTGGCACGTCTGGAACCTCCAGCAGCAGTGGCAGCAGTGGTGGTGCCGATACTGATGCTGGTGCTGGTGCTGGCACGGGTGCTGATACTGACACTGATGTCGATGCTGGGTCTGGAGTGTCTACTAAGTCTGAAGGGCCCGTTACAATCTCTTCCAAGGAACTCAAGGGCTTGACGTACGGCTTCTCCCCCTTTTTTCAACCCCCTTTACCCCCCTGCTACTTGCCCGTAGTTTACGATTCCCATGACCCCTTCCGACCTGCCATTCTCTTCCCCGTTCCTCTCGTGGTGCCATGCTTTCCCCTCGTTCATCCTTTGTGCGTGGCCTTCTCTTTTTCACCCCTGCTGCTACCTCTGTACAGAAAGCCTAGCCAAAATTCCACTGTTCTCTTACTCCTCTTGTCACCATGTCCACACCCATCACACCCCCAAATCTCTCACGGACTCCTCTCCTTTCTCCCTTCTCCCCAACCCTCTCCCCCTCGTCCCCTCCCCCCTCCCCCCCTCCCCTCCTCCTCTCAGCTTCCTCGAGTCCCCCGACGACCCTGACGAGGCGCCTCTCCTCGCGCCTTTCTCCTCCACCGGACCTCTAGCCGCCCCAGCCGCCATCCCTGCTCCCGGCCGGCCCACTAACGACATCCTTAAACCCGACATCATCGCTCCTGGCGTTCAGCTATGGGGCGCCGCGCCCAGTCCCTCACTCACCGACTATGACAACTATTTTAAAAGGCTCTCTGGGACATCCATGGCTACACCGCATGTGGCGGGAATTGTGGCGCTTATCATCCAGCAGAAGCCCACGTGGACTCCGGCGCAGATCATGTCAGCGATCATGACCACGGCGAGCGTGACAAACAACAGGGACGCGCTGATTCGCACGATGTCGAGAGCGCACCAGTCGCCACCAATAGGCGACCGCGTTGCGACCCCGTGGGAGATTGGCGCGGGGCATGTGAACCCTACGAATGTGCTCGACCCTGGGTTGACGTACGACTCGAATGAGACGGAATACAGAAATTTCCTCGCGGGTTTGAACATGAATCAGGCGAAGAAGGAGTTTCGCTCGATGACGGTGAAGGCCATCCGCGCGTGCAATCTCAACCGTGCGTCCATAAGCGTGTCGAAGCTTCAGCGGACGCTGACGGTGACGCGACGGGTTACCAATGTCGCCAGCGAGACTTCGACGTACGAGTCTTCGGTGGAGTCTCCAAGTGGCGTGACTGTCGTCGTGACCCCTAAAAGTTTCACGATCGAGCCAGGGCAAACCGTGACCTACACGGTTACATTTACAGTTGTGAAAAAGAATACAAACTTCGTCTATGGCAGTCTCACATGGACAGATGACCAGGGGCACATAGTGCGGTCTCCTATAGCCGTTCAGCCCATCAAGTAAGCAGCAGGGATAGGGAGGCCAGTAGGGAGGAAGCTGCTTCTTGCATGTTGTATGAGTGTTGCCTCAGTTTCCAATAGACTAATTTTGAAACCACTTGGAATGGAGTGATAGCGGAGATGGTTTTTTGGCATTGAATTGTCAGAAACGAATACTATGGAGCGAAAATGATTCGAGCGCGCCTTCCCCAGAGAAGATAAGTTTTCATTGCGGATGTGAAACAACTTGTACTGTACCCACGATGCTCAACCCTGCTCCGCTAGCTGCACTTTCGAAGTCCTAAATCCTCCCCACGTACAGTGGGATCGGGCAGTTGCACACAAGGTCCATTGTTTTTTGCAGCTGGTAATCACACAGCTTATCGCGCTGTCATCCGTCCCTTCGTCAGATAGTTTCAAAGTGTTACTAAGATTCTTCGCTTACTCACTACTGCCCAGGTTTTCCTGTGACGAATTTGACGAGGTAGGCGAATTCGATTGTTATCGCTTCAGGTACTAGGGAATTGTTTCATGTTTGATATGCATGGATACAACTCATTTTCACAAACCACTGTGTGGTCAAGTTGTCTCTCCACCCCAAGCTGTCGATTGGTCGGCCCAGAACTTCAAAAACTGAGCTGGCCCAAACCAAGACCAAATGATTTTGCGTTGGCCCAAACCCGGTCTGTTACCAAGCAGGTTAATGTGTCTAGTGCTTATTTAGAAGTACAAATACGAGACGAGATGCTTCATCACCAGTGTGAAATAGTCTCAAAATATTTCAGTAAGTAGCTAGTCTGGGACGCAAGTGGATTTCTTCCATAGGTTTGAAAAGGCACACCTGATCCTCCTTGGCTGGGAGGGGTGGGGGTCCGGTTCTTTTTCACACTCCGGTTAGGCTTAAGAAACGCCAGTATCAAATGGGCCAACCCAGCCCCTACGATAGCGAGTATCCCTAGAATCCAAACAGGTAAACAACCGAGTTGAGCGAGGGCAAATGTCCTTGAATCGACATTCCTGTACCCCGCCCCTCCCGACCGAGGCGCCTTGGTGTCAGCTCTTGCCATGCCACACGACGACTCGGTGAAGCCTGGCCTGGCCGACGTGTGTGCCTTCATCCCTCCTATCCCCTCCTCCCCTCTTCCCCCTCTGCCCCACTCATCAGCTCGACCCCCCGCCCCAGCCCGCCACTCCCAACGGCAAGTCACACCAGAGGCAGGTCCAGTCCAGACCAGAGTCAGTCCCACAGGTGCTTCTAGTACTTACGTAGCTACTCCATCCCCCAGAAAGTTGCTAGTGCCACACTCGCTCCGTGTCTCCCGTCTCAGCCTCTTGCTACCCGAGGACCTTGGCTGTGACTCTAATTCCCTTTCCCAGCGCGCATTCGTCCCGCATTGCGCCCTCCGAGCCGCTCAGCGCCGCGTTACTCTCCCTTGCGCACACGTTACTCTGCACCAACGCTGCGCACCCTCCGCGCGAAGCTTCCCCGTGCACCGCGAGGCGCAATGGCGCCGTCGGTCCGGCTGCTGCCGAACGTGGTGGAAATTCAGGAGACCGTTCACGCGCTCCTGTACCGCTCGTACGGTCTGCGGCTCGAACATTTCATCGTAGAGGACGGCCACACGCGCATGGCCTGCTGGGTCCCCGCCTCGCACGGGAAACCCGCCTACGACGACGGCGACGGCGACTCTGTCGCCTCGCCGGCGACGGCCAGCGAGCGACGGAGTACCAGCCGCAAGCCGCCATTGCTACTGATCCACGGATTCGGCGCGTCGTCGCTGAACCACTGGATAAAGCAGATACCCGTGCTGTCGCGGCACTTCGAGTTGTACATTCCGAGCCTCGTCTTCTTCTTCTCCTCCACCAGCGCCAGCTCGAAGCGCCGCGGGGAGTTCTTCCAGGCGGAAGCCATGCTGGGGCTCATGGACGCGCTCGGTATAGAGCGGTGCCAAGTGGTGGGTCTCAGCTACGGCGGAATTGTCGCGTACCGGTGAGGATGGGGCGTTTGAGATGCAAGTGGCAAGAATTAGCCATCCGAATTAACGCGTTTATCCTCCCGAGATGGATAGCTCCTACCAAAAGTCCGGTTCGCGTCGCCAACGCGGCGGACGGTGTAACGAGATGCTAGTAACAAACTACTGCTTCGCGGAATCGTACGATCGTAATGCGAACAGCCAATGTGGGTCGCACGGGACGCGTGCGGCGCGCGGCATGCCGCTGCATACGCCGTACGAAAGCACTGTAGCTCTTGCGATTTTTTTTGGGCGGCGGTGGCGTGAAGCTCAAGGATATGTGGGCGCGCGCCGAATTGACCCCACGCTATAGTACAAGCTTAATCTGCGAGAGTGACCGTGCGGGAGTATGCGGTTGGCCGCGAGTGACGCATGCCGCCTGAATGACGCGTTACGTCCGACGGCGGCTGAGGGACGCATGCATGTCGCCGCCAGCGAAATGACCGCGGAATGCCCGCGCCGCATTTGCAATGCAGCACCTGTCATGCCGCCAAACACCCCAAGGTGCTGAATGCCCTGCATTTGGCACTATTTCATCCCATCCCATCCCCTCTACCGTCTCCCGTCTCTTTTTGCGTTGAATGCCCTCGCCCTGTCTACTACCCTTGCCTCGCCGCATCTCCTTGCACCGTGCTTCGCAGGTCTGACGTGGAAAAGGGAAGCGCCTCTTCTTCGGAGTCCACCACCGTTCAAAGTGATACCACCGGCGCCACTGAAGGCGCCGCCAGCAATTCGCTGTCCAACTCTCCCTGTCGCTCTCCCGCCCGACTCCCCGCCCGTTTTCCTTTCCCCCCGTCTCTCCCGCTCCCCCCGCCTCCGCCCCGCGCCTCTTCCCCGATGCAGCATGGCGACGCTCTCCCCGTCGCGCGTGGCGCGGCTGGCGGTGGCGGGGTCGGGCGTGATGATGAACCGCGCGGAGTACGACGCGCTGATCGCGCGCTGGGGCGTGGATAGCACCGTTCCGCTCTTCCTCCCGCGCACGCCCGCGGAGCTACTGCGCCTGATCGGCATGGCGCACCGCGAGACGCCGTACCTGCCCGAGTGGATTCTCCAGGACGCTGTTGACGTGAGTGCGCGCGGTGGTGGGCGCGGGGGAGAACGGGGGAGAGGGGGGAAAGGGCGAGAAAAAAGAGGGGAGGGATAGGGGGAGGGGGAAGGGGGGAGGGGAAGGAAGAGGGGGAGAGGGTGGTAGAGGGGGGCAGTAATGAAGGGCTGCTGACTTTCCTCATAAGTCCCCCTGTCCGCCCCTCTCAGTCTTCTTCCTCATGCCCTTGTGCTCGCTGTCGTGCTCGCGCGTTCCATTGCTGCGCTGCCGGTTTGCTGCATTGCTCTCACGCTGCAAGCTCCGATGTGATCTGACTGGTTCATTGCATGTGATCTGGGCCCGTTTCGTTCATGTGTGGGGTGCATGGTACATGGTGCAGCGCTTCTTTGAGAACAGGGAGGAGAAGGCGCAACTGCTGGAGGACCTGCGCGAGCAGAGAGCGCGCGGCAACGCACACTACCCTGTGCCAACCATGGTCAGTGCACCGTGCAGTGCAGTCTTCAGTGTGCAGTGTTCGGTGTAGTGCGGTGCAGTGCAGTGCAGTGCACGTGAACAGTCAGGGCTGAGCTGAGAATGCCACTGCAAGACGAGCATGTATGTTGCCTGACACTGGCGTGCCACTTGTGCTTTCCTGATCTCGCATGTGCACGTGCTGCATTGTCCCGCAAACCCCAGTGACTCATGAGCACTTTTTTATGCCTGCTGTGGTTACAGGAGACGCTGATCGTGTGGGGAGAGGACGATGCAGTGTTCCCAATCTCCATTGGTTACCGCATGCACAAGTACGTGTGCCACTGCCACTCCACCCCGCTGAACTGTTCCATACCATACCATTCAATGCTATTCAATGCCATTCAATGCCACGCGATGCTGTTCGTTGCCACAACCTTACCCTGCAAAGCCACACGTTGGCAGACAATGCCTTCTTCGAGTGTGTTTCCTTGAAGCCATGCTTGTGCCATTTCTGCAAGCAGATGTGACCGAATCAGCAGATACCATCACTTCCCTTCACCATCCATCACCTGCCCCACTCTTCCCTTCCAACCACCCACAACCCCCTGAACCACACCCTTTTCTCCCCCCATCCCCCTCTCGATCCCTGTGCTCCCTTTCCCCTCCAACCACAGGCACTTTGGATCGTGCAGTCGCCTGGAGGTGTTTGAAAAAGGTTCACATGCACTACAGGCGGACGACACTGCTCGCTTCAACCACACCATCCTCACCTTCTTACTGCACGGCAATTCTTCCACCCACACTCGCTCCTCCTCTCCTCCTTCTGCTGCCGCTGTTAATGCTGCGCCTGCTGCGTTCCCACCTGGTTTGTTTTCTGCTGGAGTGGTGGCGGTAGCAGCCGGTGCAGCAGCATTGGCGGCCGGGGCTGTGGCTGCGATTTCAGCAGCAACGGTGGTGCAATAGCAGAGCGGACAGAGGAGCACAGATTTGCTTCTGAATTCCTTGACCAATGGAGTGTTGCTGCTTGCTCACACTGTCAAGGGAGGCAGCGGCGCACATTTCCCCATCACCTGGTTCAGTGTGGCTGAAATGTAACACAGCGCGGTACTAGTTACTTGCTACAAGCTAGCGGCTTTTTTCTACTGCATGGCAACATCAAGTATGAAGCTGCTCTCCTCGCCTTTGACCGATTTAACTGCTCTCTTGCTTATGCTGCAGTGCAGGAGCTGTGGGGGCTTGCAGTGTGGCAGGGGGCAGCTATGCTGGAGGTGCAGGGAGAAGTGGAGCGAAAGGGTGCGAGTGCTGTTAGAAATTACGTGAAAATCAGCCCCATGCTGAGATAGATGCATTCATACATATACCTACAAGTATGGGTTGTTAGTAAATTATGCTTTCTTGTATGTTTTGTCGTATAAATAAAGACGATTAATAATTTTATAGCACTTAGTTTACGTTAAATCTGTCAGAATCCCAGCCACTAACCACTGGGATAAAAGGGCTTGTTTGTGTAGCGGGACCCCCCAGGCCAACGTGCCTGTAACCCTTTCCTAGGATCAATCGGGGATCTCCAGTGGACCTCTGACACCCCCCCGCACTGGGATGCCCGAAGTGCACACACCGGGGGGTCGAACCCGAGACATTCGCTCTGATACCATGTCAGAGTCCCAGCCACTAACCACTGGGATAAAAGGGCTTGTTTGTATAGCGGGTGAGTGCGTCCATAACCCCCCAGGCCAACGTGCCTGTTGTTGGAAATAGTGAATCTTAAGCGCTTCAGTCGTGTCGAAACATCGCACCAGAAGCGAAGCAAGCTGTATCGAAACAAACGCGAGTCAACCTTCGGAGGTTGAGAAGTTGCCGGAGGTTACGCGAAAGTCAAAGGTCAAGCGACCTTTGACCTGACAAATACAGCGCGACAGTTAAGGACACACAACTGACTCGTTACAGAGCAGTTGCCCGAGTCGTACTGTATCGAACCGCAACAGCAACAGTAAAGTAGTTACAAACTGCATCCTTTCATATTCCTTGTATTATTATATAATCTTGTACTTCCTTGCTATAATCAATCTACTTTGCCCTCATATATTAGCGCAAGGTGGTTCACAAACTTTGTTAAACGCTTCCGCTATTACAACACTATCCCACCCAGAGTTCTCCCTTGAAAAGATCCTAAGGGGCTATCTCAGCCCAACATGGTATGAGAGCAAACAGGGGAAACTCTACTACCTTCAAATCATTACAAGACATGGCAACAAGCAAGGAAAGGAGCTCATCTAACGGCTCCCCAGGCACTACTCCTACTCCACCTCCTGCCTCTGGCCTGCAGACAGAGGAAGGCACGGCAACAAGACCAAGAATGACATCTACTGAGACTCCCGCAAATCACCCCGCGAACTTCGACCCGAGTATAATGGAGAAGTTCTTCTCCTTCATGTCCTTCTACGAGCAGCACCAGCAGTCGGGACCTGCACAATCACACAACAGCAACAACAACGGAGCGACACCCATGAGCCTCGACGGGTCGTCATATGCACGCGGAAACCAACAGCAGCAACCTACCTTCGCCCCGTACGAGCGCGGGTCGATCAGCTTCATGCCGCAATCTTCACCTGCACAAGACAAGCCACTGGACGCGTTACAAGTGCAATCACAGTTCGCGCACGTTCTAAAACTGCAGACATCAAGACCTTTCGACGGAAAGGACTTCTTTACTTGGTCATTCGAGTTTGAGTTAATGATGGAAGGCGCGCAGATACTCGGCTTCTTCGACGGGTCCCTGCAATATCCAGCAAACGGCACACAGTATGAGAAGCAGCAGTACACGTATCAATCGATGATGGCGTATACGATTCTGCTGAGGAACGTCACACCAACTCAGCAGCAGAACATACGCTCTTACCGGGGTTACGGCAACTCCGCTGAGCTCGCGTACAGCCACCTGAAGAGCCTGTATCAAGCAACAGACAGCGTAAACCAAAGCAAGTTAATGGCGCAGTTGACAACAGTTGAAATGAAACCGGGAGAAAAGGGGATGACGTATATCAGCCGATGTCGCGAACTGCGCGACAAGCTTCTTCGATGCGGAGGATCGATCTCCGAGGACGCCTTCGTGACAGTCATCATTGGTGGTCTCGGTCCCCAATGGCGCGCCACCAAAGCTATCCTCCGAGCCCACGGCAGAATTTCTGAAGCAGCACTCTGCGCCGAAATCCACGCCGAGCAGCAGGACATGGACCTGCAAGAAGAACGACACAGAAAGAAGACGACAACATCAGAGTTCGCGTTTCACACTCAACGACGTCACAACAACTACAACAATCGACAGCAACAACCGAAGCCAGTACCTCCTTTCTGCCACATCTGCAAGACTTCAGGGCACCCGCGCACACATTGCCCAAACCGTCAACAGTCAACAACTCCGCAGCGGCATCTACGGCCTTCAAGCAATCAAGTTGCGTCAACACAGGCGAACCCGACGACTCAAATTCAAGCTTCAACGACCTCAACGGGACAACCTGCACAAGAAACAAGAAATATCGTTAGCTGCATGGCAAGACTGAGTGACTCTTGCGTCACGGAATCACCACCATACTACTCACCAGAAGAACAGCTCGATGAAACGACACCTCGCCGCGAAGCACTTCAACCGAATCCAACCTACGCAGCCATCGCCCAAAACGAGCCATCCGGAAAAGACACGTGGTTCTTGGACAGTTGCTGCGGGCAACACATGTGTTCTTCAGGACGCTTCGTGCAGCGAGAGTACCAGCTTCAACGGGAAGTTGTCATCACCGTCGCCAACAATCAGAACCTGCGCACACGACGACAAGGAGTTGTTCAACTTCAGTCACGAGAGACAAATGTTATTTTGCAGATGTCCAAGGTCCTAATCGCAGAGGGCTTGGGCTACAACTTACTGAGCGTCAGTCAGTTGATGGCGAAAGGCATTCATCTTGAAGCAGACAGCACAACTCAAGAGTTCAAGCTGTACCACGGAAGGGGAGGTCTCTACATCGGGAAGGCGGTCCTCAAGAACAACGTCTTCGTTCTCGACTTCGTTCCCGATCTTGGCACGGCCGACAGCGACGCCATCGTAAACTTCACCAACTGGACACATCCTCCAGATCTTGATCCAGACTTCAGTCCGAGCGGTTTCTGGTACTCGCACACCATTTCTGAAACAGAGAGAACAAGGGCGTTAGCGACAATTCAGCAGTCGGCAGCAGCAGAGACAACATCGGCAGCAGCAGAGACAACATCGGCAGCAACAGAGACAACATCAGGAGCAGGAGAAACAACATCGACAGCAGCACCGACAACAGCAGCAGCAGCAGAAACATTAACACCAGTCACTGGTCCCTCAACGGCACAGCCCTTCATCAACGAGACGCCGCCGACACCGGCGCAGCAGCTCAACCCGGCACCACGGGAAGTTCACAGAAGCGCGAACATCATCGCCGGCTTCTACTCCAACTCCGACATGTACCGACGCTCGCCAGGACACCGCGCCAATGAAGAAACCTGGCACGCAAGAATGGGACACCCGAGCAACACAGTATTAAACAACATGATAAGAGCTGGAGTACTTGACAAGGATTCACTCTTACTGACCGACGGCAGAGAACTTCAGCGAGCTCGAGGAACGTGCTTCACCTGCCCCGAAGCTGACTTACCACATCAGCCCTTCGTTTCGCATCACAACCCAAGCGCACCTGCATATGCACCACTCGAGAAAGTGTACAGCGACATCTTGTACAACCGCGAACCCGGACAAAACGCGTATAACTACACCATCACCTTCATCGACGCCGCTACACGTTACGTCTGGCACCTAAACTTACCAAGTCGCGACATGGCTTTCGAGGCTTTCGTGGCATGGCTTCCAGCAGCAGAACGGGAATCGGGAGCTAAGCTCAAAAATTTCCAATCAGACGGAGGAGGAGAATACTCGTCACAGCGGTTCAAGCAGTATCTGGCGGAGAAAGGAATCAAGAGACTCATCTCCCTTCCCTACGCCCATCAACAGCAGGGTGTAGCAGAAAGGATGAACAGGACTCTGCAGAACACCATGCGCAAACTGTTACGTGGCATGCGGCTACCCAACCACCAGTGGCCCGAGGCAATGGACCACGCCGTGATGCTGCACAACCTGCTTTCTTCGTCGTCACTCCCGAACAACACATCACCGCATCTGCTGTGGACAGGGAAACTGGGCAGCACAAAAATGTTACGAGTCTTCGGCTGCATGGTACAGTACCGACCCCCATCTGCACGAGCCGGCCGATTCTCCCAACGGGCACAGTGGGGACTACACCTGGGCATCGAAAAACATTACAACGCGTGGAAAATCTTCGACATCCACACCAAGGAAACAGTAGCAGCACGTGATGTCATTTTCTACGAGCGGCTCACACTGCCAACATACCTTGCCAACCTGGACGAAAATCGAGACCCCACAGGTGGCTTCCGTGGCGATCGAGCCTTCGCTTCGGCAGGAGACGAAGCTGACTGGGACGAGCAGAACGTGGAAGGAGCCTCGGAAGAAGCCGGACCTCTCCCCTACTGCTCAGTGGACGTACCGATGGACGAAGATAACCCTCGCGAAAGCGTCAACGCCGAAACCTACTACCACTTCGCCGACAACGGTTACGTAACACCTGCTGAAGTCAACACCAACGAAGCAGAACGCATAGGGCCCAACTTCGCACCCGATCCAGAAACTGGAGACGAGGCAGTCTATCCCGAGGACACCACACTCCCTCGCTACACACAGAGTGGACTCCAGATACTCGGGCTCGTCACCGCGGTCCACGGCGCCGCCATTCCTAAAGAGCCTGCAACGGTTCAGCAGGCTCTGGGGGGGGAACACAGGGAAAAATGGCGCGAAGCCATGGATAAGGAGCTGAAAGCGCTAGAAGAACGCAACACCTGGAAAATCGTTCCTATCGGTGTAGCACGAAACAAGACCATCCTCACCGGAAAATGGGTCTTCCGCGTGAAGACGAAAGCAGATGGCACCATCGACAAATTCAAGGCGCGCTGGGTCGTACGCGGCTTCGACCAAGAGCACGGACGCGACTTCACCGAAACCTTTGCTCCGGTCAGCCGACACACCTCACTACGCATTCTCCTCGCAATCGCCGCCATGAAGAAGAAAAAGCTACGACAAATCGACGTCGCAAACGCCTTTCTCTACGCACCTGTTGACGCAGAAATTTTTGTGGAGCTGCCGCACGGCTCCAACACAGATTCCACGCATGTCTGCCAGCTGCTCAAGTCGCTTTACGGAATCAAACAGGCCCCGCGACTATGGCAGCAATACCTGCACGCTCGTCTCATCCGCATCGGCTTCAAGCAACTCCCGCACGACCAAGGCATGTATCGACTCACTAAGAACAACGACTACGTCCTGTTAATCGTCTACGTGGACGATCTCCTCTACATCGGGTCAACCGACAGCATCGCAACCTGGTTCGAAGGGGAGCTGCAGAAAGACCTCACACTTACGGTCTCGTCTACCGTCACACAGTACCTCGGCCTCAACATCCGAGAAGAAGAAGATGCGATCTATCTCAGCGCCGAGAAATACGCCGACACTATCGCTAAACGCTTCGCTCTCACACCAGCCGCCATCTCCACGCCATACCGCTACACGACAGGAACCGAGAAGGGACGATCCACTCTACTCAAACCAGCCGGCATACGCGACTATCAGAGGAAGCTCGGATGCCTCCTCTTCGCAGCCGTCACATGCCGTCCCGACCTCTCATACTCCGCAAGTCAACTCGCCACCTACCTCAAGAAGCCTGAAACAGAACATCTGGCGGAACTTGACCGCGCTCTTCACTACTTCATCAGCACCGCGACGATCGGCCTAACCTACCACAAGAACGCAGCTACACCAACTAAGCTAATCGGCTATGTCGACGCCGATCACGCCGGCGACTCCGACAACAGGCGCTCACGTACCGGCTACGCCTACCGCCTCGAACCTATCGGACCTATTTCCTGGCAGTCGAGCAAGCAGGAGTTAATCGCGCTATCATCAGCTGAGGCAGAATATATCGCACTCTGCTCAGCCACCAAGGAAGGCCTTTATCTCCGCGAGCTGCTGGAAGAAGCAAAGTTAGCTGAGTTACCCAACTTCACCCTGTTCTGCGACAACCAGTCTGCAATTCGCATCGCCAACAAGAACGGTTTCGCGAACAGGACGAAACACATCGCACTGCGCTACTTCTTCGTGAAGGACGAGATCGAGAAGGGGAGACTTCAGCTGTCATACTGTCCCACGTCCGAGATGGCAGCCGATTATTTGACCAAGAAACTCGGAAAGCAGAAATTCGAGTACTGCATGCTGCTGACTGGACAGAGCCACGTCATCAGCAACGACACTCCAGAAGCGAAGGGGAGTGTTGGAAATAGTGAATCTTAAGCGCTTCAGTCGTGTCGAAACATCGCACCAGAAGCGAAGCAAGCTGTATCGAAACAAACGCGAGTCAACCTTCGGAGGTTGAGAAGTTGCCGGAGGTTACGCGAAAGTCAAAGGTCAAGCGACCTTTGACCTGACAAATACAGCGCGACAGTTAAGGACACACAACTGACTCGTTACAGAGCAGTTGCCCGAGTCGTACTGTATCGAACCGCAACAGCAACAGTAAAGTAGTTACAAACTGCATCCTTTCATATTCCTTGTACTATTATATAATCTTGTACTTCCTTGCTATAATCAATCTACTTTGCCCTCATATACCAGCGCAAGGTGGTTCACAAACTTTGTTAAACGCTTCCGCTATTACAACACTATCCCACCCAGAGTTCTCCCTTGAAAAGATCCTAAGGGGCTATCTCAGCCCAACACCTGTAATGTTAGGATAGTAGGCTTAGGAGAAATTAGGTTTTAGGAAGAGAGAGGATGTTTGGCCAAGCAAGAAGGGGTTTGACTATGGAGAGAGTTACAAGAAATAGGGCAAGGGAAGGTGGCCAAGGGGGGTATACCACCAACAATGAAATAGATACTACACTAACTAAGCTAATATGCAGTTATACATAGAAATACAATTTCTGACATCCCCCCTTAACTGCATACAAGCATAGCTAGTGAGGGGCGCTCTACCCTAAGTGCAGACTTCACCGGGCCGCAGCTGGGCCCACCGATACAACACACGATGGAGTTTCCCGCCTGCGGTTTAACCCCCGCAGTGGATGCCTGGTGTGCGCGACTCTGGGTGACCACGCCCAGAAACGACGGAGAAAAGGAACGAACGACAAGAAAACATTACGAAAGTAGAAAACAGAAAAGAAGAGACCCTTTCTCTCTCTCTCTCTTTCGTCCCCCCTTAACCTCTCTCATCCCCCCTTAACCTCTCTCCTCTCCCCCCCCCCTCCTCCTACCGCAACTAGTGCTGCAGGAAGAGAGGAAGAGAGAGGGGAGGGACGGGTTGCTGGAGGCTCACACCCGCCACCCCCACATCTCCCCTTCCCCCTCCCCCCCCCCCCACGACGGAAGCCGCGGAAGGGAGGGCGGGGGGGTGGGGAGGCAGTAGCTGCTGCTGGCGCTGGCGGTGGCGCTGGCGCAGGCGTTGGCCGTTGCTCCGGCGCCTGGCGCTGACGTCCGCGCTGGCAGGGCACGCGCGGGGCGACGGGCAGAGCGCGCGCGGGGCAGCCGACGAAGCGCACGCGGGGCGACGGGCAGAGCGCGCGCGGGGCAGGGCGTCCGCGGGGCAGCCAACAAGGCGCACGCGGGGCCGCAGACGGGACGCGCGCAGGGCGACGGGCAGAGCGTCCGCGGGGCAGCCGACGGGGCGTCCGCGAGGCAGCCGACGTGGCACGTTCGGGGGGACGGGCAGGGCGCGCGTGACGGGCGAACGGGAAAAAAAATAGCGCATTCGCGCTGTAGTACGGGCGGGCCCATGATTCTTAAAAATAAAATAGGTCCTAAGACCGTAGTGGCTCTGATAGCATGTTAGAATAGTAGGCTTAGGAGAAATTAGGTTTTAGGAAGAGAGAGGATGTTTGGCCAAGCAAGAAGGGGTTTGACTATGGAGAGAGTTACAAGAAATAGGGCAAGGGAAGGTGGCCAAGGGGGGTATACCACCAACAATGAAATAGATACTACACTAACTAAGCTAATATGCAGTTATACATAGAAATACAATTTCTGACATGTAACCCTTCCCTAGGATCAATCGGGGATCTCCAGTGGACCTCTGACAAAATCAATCCAAGAACGATTCAGTAGAAGTTCATTGTCATTGACAGTGTGAAATGTGCCTCAGTGCAAGCTGAAAATTAGCCATACCATCTCCCACGGCTAGCTATATGTAGCTCACGTGCTTATTACAGCAGGTTATCTCGTTTTGCAGATAGTGGAACCTTCCTTCTCCCATCCCTTTTTACTGTAATGTATGTATTACACCACATACGAACAACCTAAAACTACAGTTCCTGGTTGGGACCACCAACTAGCGAGGTGTGGCAGTTGGCAGCGGAAACCAGTAAAGAACGCGCAATCTTCGTCGCCCGAATCCCTTCCCCTCGCCTGATTCACGTGCGCGGATCCGCGGTAAATTTTACTGTACATATGTATTAGATGCACCCACCGCCGTGGATTTCTATGCTCATGTACGTCAGTGCCACATGGCTGGCAGTGAGGTATGATGTGGTCCCTCTGTCCTGTACACGCTGTCATGGTTGCTCAGTCAGGGCACATGCCAGCCAGGCGTTGGCTTCCGCATGACCGCGTGCTTTTTCATGGTGCTTCTGCAACCCGAGGCTCCGGTTCGGAACAAAACTGGTCTGGGCTTCCTTGGCACGGTGGTTCGGCGCGCCTCAACGTCTGCCTGGGCTTCCCATACCGAGCTTGCTTCGGAACTCTCTGGAGGTCAAGCAGGCCAGCACAAAACCCCAACGCTCGCTTCAGGAGACCTGCTTTTTCTCCTCCCAAGTTTCGCTACCTTCATTGCTAGCCAGTTTGTCAGTCTCTCCCCACCGTTTCTCGTCTTACTGCTGCTTTAGGAATTTTCCCTTGTGAATATTTCCCTACTTCTTTCTTCGCCTTTCCCTAAGCGCTCTCCGTTCATTTCGTGTTTTTCAATAACGTCCGAGCTGGAGTCGCGGAATCTCAGTATTGTCAGGGAGCTTTATGCCGCTCTCGAATCTGGCGACCTGCTGAGAGCCCGAGCGCACTTGGCGGAGGACGTGGACTGGTGGTTCCATGGTCCTAAATCTCGCCAGCTGCGTTGCATGCAATTTCTGTCGCTGATTGTCGGCGAAGTTGATTCTGATGGTGTGAAGTTCATGCCCGTCGATGTGACTGCCAAAAACGACAAGGTGTGTATTGCGTCGACCCCCTGTTTATTCGTCACGCGTTTCCGGTTTCTGTTATGACTCACTCGTATTGCGATGCCCGTGCAGGTTATTTCAGAGGGTGTCAGCATCGTGCGAACCCGTCGTGGAGCGCTGGTGGATGTAGCGTGGGTCCACGTGTGGACGGTGTCGCCCGTCAGCGGCAGAGTGACTGGACTCCAAGAGTTCGTTAACACTGCCGTTTCCGCGACTGTACTTGGACCTGCTTCTGGCGCGCTAAGCTCGCTGCCCGCGGCTTCTTGCCGCGAGGCTATGGCTTCCAGCTCGAAGCTAGGTGCTAGCTCTGTAGCATCTAACGGGCTTCAAGTTTGGGAGTCTCGCCTGTGGCGTGAGCAGAAGCCTTCTCTGCCTGGCCTTATTCTCACCCTCTAATCTCTCTGCTTCAGAAGATCTGGTTGAGGCCGATGTCTCATGTTAGTGTGTGTAGGCGTTGTTTGAGGTTCTTTTTGGTGTGGTGTGGTTTTCTTGATGATGCACAAACTAAGCAGTGATATTGTTTTCCATGTATTGTTTGCTTGTTGCTAGTGCTGGCCTGATCTAGTTCGAAATAACAGTGGAAGGAATTGCTTCATCTGGATGTTTATGAGTTCAGGGTTTCCAGCATTTCTTTGACGACCTCATAACCAACCAGATCTAATGTACATATGAAGGCACCTGGTGTAAGACATGTGTACGCAAATCTTCCCCGTACAGTATCTGTACGCTTCTCTCGCGGTACCATTATGGGATGGGCTTTTATGAAGGATCTGCCTAGTAGTGCACCGATCTCACATTTCGCCAATATCGTCTGGCCTGAGACTGTAGTCACATTCTATGGTCAAGGAACTTAGAGACAGCCTAGAATAGTGCTGAAATTCAGGGCGGTGCGGCGAGGGTGCGATCGAAGGACGAGCCGTTAGAGCCTTCTACTGGTTTCCGACGAGACTTCCCTAGTTTCGTCACCCCGATTTATTCGATCCCGCAAATCTGACCGCATCTTATCTCCCCGCTCATCTGGCTCCTTATTTCCTTATTTCCGTTCCCGTGTATGCCGTTCCGGTAATCGCTCAGACCAACTCCGTTTACTCCGATTCGGTCTAGCTGGTTTCGGCTGCTGGTGCAGCAAGCGTGAGGCACTTCAATCTAAGTGCCTCACGTTTGAATCCGCGTCGGCGGCATCCGCATCAGCCGCAACGGTAGCAGCGGCGAGCAGCATCGCTCGTGCGATCAGCCTTTAGCCATGGATCCTGCATGTCACATGGTTACCCGCCTGTCGATTCGATGAGATTTCGCAGCGTTTTCGCCTTTCGAATGCCGCAGACTGCACTGACTGCTCATCCACGTCCTCTTGTCGCACGCGGAGCTGCCTCCGGTTCCAATTTCAAACACATCGCGACGTAAACGCGCACCCCATCAATCGTCACCCCCTCGGATAGTCTCGCATTTTTCACGGAAACCCTACTTTAGGTGCGTCCGTCCATCCATAATCTGGTCATCGTCGCATCATTCCGTCTGCAATCCCTCCGGTGTACTGCCTCTCAGGCTTCCACTGCTTGCATATCACCTGATACCCCTTCTGCCCCGTCTCTCCTCCCCCCTCTTGTTCGCCCCACACTTCCCCATCCCCCTCTCTGCCCTACCCCGCTTGAACAGTCCTTCCCCCGCTTCCCCCGCCCCGTTTCCGCTCGGCGGAAAGCTCCGCTCCGCCCATGGACGCGTTCCCGGAGGAGCTGCTCACTCCGCCGGTGCCCCTGGTGGCGCTGCTGGGCGTACCGGAGCTCCACGTGGCAATCGCGCAGTACCTGCAGGCGCAGTCCCCGCCCGTGGCGTCGGTGTTCGTGCCCGACCGCGCGGACGCGGCGGAGGTGAGCGGGAAGGAGCGGCGGCCCGCGGACGCCAAGTGCGCGCCGCCGCTGGGCGTGCTGAAGGCGGAGTGGGTGAAGAAGCACCGCGAGCGCATCCCCGCGGCGGCGGTCGTGCTGGTGGAGAAGGCGCTTCTGTGCGGGGACGCGGGCGCGTGGCAGTCCGTGTGCGCGGAGATCGACCAGATCAAGTGCGTGGTGTGGTGTTGTGGGTTTGCTGGGGTGCATGGGGGAAGGGGAGGAGGAAGGGAGAGAGAAGGTGGGGTAAGGGAGTGGGAAGGCGAACGGGGAGGTTGGAGATACACAAGGTGGAAAGGGAGAAGGCGATCGTCGGAGGAAATGGTCTGAAGGAGGAAAGTTATGGTCTGAAGTTGGCAGGGCATGAGTGGGGAGAGGAGAGGTATGGTGCTGTGTTGTGCTGGGCAAGGCATTTCAGTGACGCTCTGGCTGATTTCTCACATGGTGTGGTGTTGGTGCACATGGCTTTGTGTTGGTTGACGGGTTTGATGCCAGAAGTAGCCTGCACTCCTGTGTGGTTGTTCTCTTGATCGCGCATGCTGCATGGATGCGCATGTGTGTGTGTGTGTGTGTGTGTGTGTGTGTGTGTGTGTGTGTGTGTGTGTGCATGCATGGATGTACTTTCGTGTGTGTGAGTGCGCATTCCCGCGTGCGTGTGTGTATGTGTGCACGGTTCCCTTGCCTGCCGTACAGGAGTGCGTTGAGGGGGCGTAATGTGAAGCTCGTGCTGCTGCTTGTGCAGGCCACAGCAGGCGGTAAGCCCAGTCAGCCCCGCACTGCGTGCTCCTCCTCCCTGCCGCTTGATACCACTCCGTACCACTTTAAACCACTCCGTACCACTTTAAACCACTCCGTACCACTTTAAACCACTACGTACCACTTTAAACCACTCCGTACCACTCCATGCCACTCTGTGCCGTGCTACGTATGTTGAGGCCTTTTGGAACTCTTCCATGCCATGCCGCAGCCAAGTCTGGCTGAACAATTGACCTCATGCCCTCCCCAACCACAGTTATTCCCCATGCCCCATGCTTCATACCCCATACCCCGTGCCACATGCCCCATGCCACATGCCCCACACCCCTGTCCCGCCTTCGCGTGGTTCAGGGGAGATGAGTGAGGAGCGGCTGGGCATGCTGAAGCGGCGGGCAGAGGTGGATGGGCGCGGCTGCATTCCCTTCCTCGTGGCCGATGCCGAGGACCAGAAGCGCTCCCTCTCCCGGTGGGTGGGATGCACAGGCACATGCGCGTGCACATGTGCGTGCACATGCGCGTGCACATGCACATGCAAATGAACATGCACATGAACATGAACATGAACATGAACATGCACATGAACATGAACATGAACATGAACATGAACATGAACATGCACATGAACATGCGCACTCCATCTTCTGATGTCGCCCTTCCTCTGCTCTTTCCCTTTCTCCCGCCATTTTCCGTTGCACGTATGACCCATCCCTCCGGCATCAATCGCATGGCCCGCTTCCTCCAATCCTAATTCTTTAGCTTCCATTCCGCATCTTTCTTGTCGGTTGCTTCTAGCTGCTCACCATATTGACTCTTACCCTGCTGACCGTTTTGTGTACCCTTTGCTCCCTGTCCCAATGCCCCGCTCTCCCCATGTTCCCTTCGCCTCCTGTCCCCCTCGCGCCCTGCACCCTCGCCCCCTGTCCCCCTCGCCCCTGCCCCTTTGCCCCTCGCCCCTATCCCTCTGCCCCCCTCGCCCCATCTCCGCTCCCATGGCGGCAGGCTGTACGCATCGCGGTGGTGGTGGAGCTGTGCGCCAAAATTGCCCCATCTACCACCTTTTGAGTGGACTCAAAATTGCCCCTCTCGCCCCCTGCCCCGCTGCACCCCTTGCGCGCACTCCCTCTGCCCTCCGTCTCACCTTGCCCCCTGTGCCTAACGGCAGGCTGTACGCGGTGGTGGTGGAGCTGTGCGCCAACTACTACCGCTTTTTGAGTCTCCTTAGATTCGCCCGCCTCGTCTCCTTAGATTCGCCCGCCTCGTCTCCTTAGATTCGCCCGCCTCGTCTCCTGTCCCCCCTGTCCCTCTGCCCGCTTGCCTCCCTCCCCCTCCCCACCCCCTCCCTGGCGGCAGGCTGTACGCGGTGGTGGTGGAGCTGTGTGCCAACTACTACCGGGACGAGGTGCGGCGCATGCGCCTCAAGATAGAGCGCCGCGCCTACTCGCACACCGAGCTCACCGTGCGATACTACTTCAAGGTGCGTGCATGGGGTGGGGCATGCAGTGCAGTGTGTGCAGTGTATGCAGTGCGGGCGCCGGGAGGTGTGCTGTGTGCAGTGTGCAGCTTTGAGGCGCCTCAAACCTAGACGCCTCAAGATAAAGCGCCGTGCATACTCGCACACCGAGCTCACCGTGCGATACTACTTCAAGGTGCGTGCAGCGTAGCGTGAAGGGACTGTGCACCGGCAGTGGGCAGTGGGCAGCAGCTGCTTTCCTATGCTCTCTCCACAATCCCTTCAAACCCTCTGGTTGGTTCCCATTTACTCTCCCACACTGCACGTGTCTGTTATGTCCCACCTTTACCAGCGCAGCACTCCTGTCCACGTCCCTCCCGCTCTCTCTCCTCTTCCCCTCGCACCCCACCGTCCCTTTTCCACCCCCCTCCCCCCCCGCCTCCGATCCCCCTCAGATGGGCATGTACTGTGAGTTCCGTCGCGAGTGGCTGCCTGCTGTCAAGTGCTACGAGGCTGCTTTTGGGACATCTCAAAACTCCCTTTCTTCGCCCTGCTCCCTTTTCCACCCCCTTCGGCCCCCCCCCCCCCCCCCTCCTCCGATCCCCCTCAGATGGGCATGTACTGTGAGTTCCGTCGCGAGTGGCTGCCGGCTGTCAAGTGCTACGAGGCAGCCTTCCTCTCGCTGCAAGAGGTAACGTCGTGTCTCTCTCACCTGTTGAGGCGACTCAAAATTCCTCTCGCTGCAAGAGGTAACGCCCTGTGTCTCTCTCACCTGTGACGTTTCAGGAAGCCTGGCTCAGCTGAACCACCTGCTTGTGTGCTGTTGCGTTGTAGAGTCTCAAAAATACTATACCTGCTTGTGTTTTGTTACATTGGCTGTTCCAGCTTCTCATTTTCCACTTCTATTCCTGGCCGTTTCCTTCTTTGTGAAATTTCCGACCTTTGTCGTTACCTCACTCTCTCGTTCTCCCCCCGACTCTTTTCCCATGTCTCTTTCTTTTCCTCGCTCCCCTTCTCTCTCTTTCCCCACGTCCTTTTCCCTCCAATCCTCCCTACACCCCTCTGCCACGCACCTCACCTGCTCCCCACGCCCCCTCACCTCACTCCTCCCCACCTCCCCACAGCTCTTCTCAGGAGCATCGGAGCGCTACCCCCTGCAAACCGTGCTCGAAGTGAAAGCAGTAGCCGAGGTCCTCAGCCTCAAGGTCTGCACTCTCCTCCTGCACTCCGGCTGTTGAGTCAACTCAAAAGTCACCCACGCCCCCTTCCCTCCCACCCATCCCTCCACAGCTCTTCTCAGGAGCATCGGAGCGCTACCCCCTGCAAACCGTGCTCGAAGTGAAAGCAGTAGCCGAAGTCCTCAGCCTCAAGGTCTGCACGCTCCTCCTACACTCGGGCCGCGAGGTCGAAGCGGTAGGCTGGTTCCGCACCTTCATGGAGTGGTTCCGAGCCCGCGTAGGCCCCCCAGAAGCCGCGTTTCTGCACTGGGGTTGGATGGCGAGGCAGTACGAGGTGTTTGGGGAGCTGTTGCAGCAGAGGCTGGCGTCGTCTGGGCATGTGGTGGGGACTCCGGCTGGTGCTGCTGTTGCTGTTGGAGCGGCGGCGGCGGCTGCGGCGGCTCCTGTGGTGGGGGGAGGAGGGGGTGGTGGGGGCGCGGAGGGGGACGATGCTGCTGTTGCTGCGGCTGCTTCTGCTGCTGCGGCTGATACTGATGGGATGAAAGTTACAGGGCCAACTTTGGCTGCTGCATCTCTTGCCCCTTCCCCTGCCCCTTCCTCCGCCTCCCTCTCCTCCCTCTCCACCTTCCCGCCCTCTGCGCCCTCCTCCCTCCCCTCCTCTGCCCGCTCCTCCCCTCCTCTCTCCCCTGCCCCTAGCACCGCCTCTTCCACCTCTTCCGTCCCTCCCCTCCCCGCCCCTGTCACTGCTGCCAGTGCTGCCGCAGCAGCCGCCGCCGCCGCCGCAGCAGCAGTGGCTGTCGCAACAAGCGCCACCGCTGCCGCCACTGCCGCCGCCACCACAGCAGCAGTCACAGCCACAGCAACGCCGCTCCCACCCGCCTTGGAAGGCCAGGGCCCCTTCTCATCCCAGTCCCTGCGCGTACCGCTAGTAGCACGAGTCTTCCAGCTAGCAGCCAAGCACATGCTCAGGCACAGGCGTGCATATGACGATGCACGCTTGGCTCTAGATACCTTTGGGTTGGCGGCGCTGGGAGGGGACGGAGGCGGGGTGGGAGGGGTGCAGGCGGGGGCGTTTGGAGCGGTTGGAGTGAGTGTGGATGGGTTGGTGGATGTGCTGGCGGAGGGAAATTCGGGGGTGGAGGAGCCGGTGTATGTGGGTCAGGCATGCCGCCTGGTGTTCCGAGGCCACGCACCACACGAGCAGCGGTGAGTGCGGTTCTGTTGGGAGGGGTTTGAAGCTTGAGGGGTGGCTGTATGGTGTGCGGTCTGGTCTGTGGTGTGTGATGTGGTGGTGGGTGGTGGGCGGTGGAGTGCGGTGCAGCATGGTGTGTGGTGTACGGTGCAGGGGGCAGGGCGCATGGCGCAATGTGCATGGCGCACATGCATGGTTGCTCCTTTTCAGGTGCCTTTCTTGAACCTGTCTCCCTTCAGGTGCCTCTTTTGCCCCTGTCTCGCTTCAGGTGCCTCTTTTGCCCCTGTCTCCCTTCAGGTGCCTCTTTTGCCCCTGTCTCTCTTCAGGTGCCTCTTTTGCCCCTGTCTCCCTTCAGGTGCCTCTTTTGCCCCTGTCTCCCTTCAGGTGCCTCTTTTGCCCCTGTCTCCCTTCAGGTGCCTCTTTTGCCCCTGTCTCCCTTCAGGTGCCTCTTTTGCCCCTGTCTCCCTTCAGGTGCCTCTTTTGCCCCTGTCTCCCTTCAGGTGCCTCTTTTGCCCCTGTCTCCCTTCAGGTGCCTCTTTTGCCCCTGTCTCCCTTCAGGTGCCTCTTTTGCCCCTGTCTCCCTTCAGGTGCCTCTTTTGCCCCTGTCTCCCTTCAGGTGCCTCTTTTGCCCCTGTCTCCCTTCAGGTGCCTCTTTTGCCCCTGTCTCCCTTCAGGTGCCTCTCTTGCCCCTGTCTCCCTTCAGGTGCCTCTTTTGCCCCTGTCTCCCTTCAGGTGCCTCTTTTGCCCCTGTCTCCCTTCAGGTGCCTCTTTTGCCCCTGTCTCCCTTCAGGTGCCTCTTTTGCCCCTGTCTCCCTTCAGGTGCCTCTTTTGCCCCTGTCTCCCTTCAGGTGCCTCTTTTGCCCCTGTCTCCCTTCAGGTGCCTCTTTTGCCCCTGTCTCCCTTCAGGTGCCTCTTTTGCCCCTGTCTCCCTTCAGGTGCCTCTTTTGCCCCTGTCTCCCTTCAGGTGCCTCTCTTGCCCCTGTCTCCCTTCAGGTGCCTCTCTTGCCCCTGTCTCCCTTCAGGTGCCTCTCTTGCCCCTGTCTCCCTTTCCTCGTCCCTCTTTGATCACCAGCGTCGTCAATCCGCGCCACGCCTTCTCTTGCCCGCATGTACACTGACCCCCACCCACCCACCCTCCCTCCCTCCCTTATCATTCACACCAGCCGATTTTTGAAGGAGCTTCAAAAATTGCCCGCATGTACACTGACCCCCCCCACCCACCCTCCCTTACCCGTATCTCCCACACCAGCCCCACGGACCAGGAGGTGCTGCTGCACGAGGTGGTGCGGCAGCGGTCAGGGCACCACCTTGCTCCTCCTTGTCCCACACCATATCCCCCTGCCCGTCCTGCACCATATCCCCTTTCACCCCCCCCCAGCCCCACGGATCAGGAGGTGTTGCTACACGAGGTGGTGCGGCAGCGGTCAGGGCACCTGTCAGGGGCGGTCATTCTGCTGCATGCCAAGGCCCACGACCTGTACCGCGGCATCCACGCGCAGCGCATGATGGCACAGGTGGGTGGGGAGGGGAGGGGAGGGGATTGTTGGGTGGGGGGTGGGTGGCGGGAAAGGGGGTGCGAGGGACCTGGTACAGGGGCGGCCAAGGCACACGACCTGTACCGCGTCATTCATGCCCAGCGCATGATGGCACAGGTGGGAGGAGGGAGGGGGTGGAAGGGGCATGGTTGGGTGGGTGTTGGGACAGGAGCGGCCAGGACACATCGGTACCATGGCGATGTAGAGTGTTTTTGAGAATTCTCAAAAACACTCTACATCGCCATGGCATCCACGCACACCGCATGATGGTGCAAGTGGGGAAGGGAGCGGAGGGATTATGCGACGGGAGGGCATGGTGGGTGGACGGTGGACGTGGGACGAAGGGGGGAAGAAATCTGCACCACACAACACACACCACGCGACATCCTCCTTTCCCATGGCATATCCTATCAAGTCGACTTAAAATTCAGCTCAAGAGTCATATACAAAACCATCCCAACACCAATCTTCTAACACCACATCTTCCTTCTCCATCCTGTCGCCTTCACCTCCCCCTCACTCGTTCCCTCCTTCCCTCCCTCCCTCAATCTCCTCCCCCACCCCTCCTTCCAGATCTCCTGTGACATGGCACGCGAGTATCTCTGCATGCACAACTACCCCAACGCCAAGCTGCTCCTGGACGCCACATCCTCCTTCCCCGCCCCGTCCCCCACATCTCCCCCTCACTCATTTTCTCCCTCCCTCCCTCCCTTCCTTCCCCCTCTCCCCTCCCCAGGTCTCATGCGACATGGCACGCGAGTATCTCTGCATGCATGACTACCCCAACGCCAAGCTACTCCTAGACGGCATAGCACAGCTCTACCGCCGCGACTCCTTCCCCTCGCTGCTCCCCTTCGCTGCATCGCACAGCTCTACCTATGCATGCACCGCTACCCCAACGCCAACCTACAGCCACACCGCATCCTCACCCTTTTGTCGCCCATCCTCCCACCCCTCCCTCCCCCCCCCCTCTCCCCTCCCCAGGTCTCATGCGACATGGCACGCGAGTATCTCTGCATGCATGACTACCCCAACGCCAAGCTGCTCCTAGACGCCATAGCACAGCTCTACCGCCGCGACTCCTTCCCCTCGCTGCTCGCCTTCTGTCTCCTTAACCTGCGCTCCTGCGCGCGCCACCTCTCCCTCCTCCCGGATTTCCTCCTCTATTCTCTCGAGCTCTGCACCCTCCCCGCGCTCCCCTCCCTGCCGCCGTCGTCTGCTTCCTCCTCTGCGGTTGCGCTTCCTGCTGCGTCTGCGTCCCTGCCCCCGTCTAGCTGGATGGATCTGGGGGCGGGGGAAGGGGGAGGCGGAGCAGGGGGCGTGGGGGATGTCTACGAGGGGGGCGTGGGGGGGAGTGTGGCGGTGGGGGGGAGAGTGGGGGAGAGGGAAAAGCGGGCAGTTGCACAGGAGCTTCTGCGGGTGCTGAGAGGAGGGCGCATGGACGGGGGCAGCGAGGGGGACGAGGGGGAGAGGCGAGCGAGCGAAGGTGGAGGAAGCGGCTTCACCAGAGCTTCAGCCTCATGGAAAGGAGGAGGGGAAGGTGGAGGGGACGACAGCGCGAGCAGCTGGGCCAGCAGCGTTACAGGAGCATCTGCAGGAGGGGAGGAAGCAGCGAAAACTCGCAGGAGCAGCAGCAGCAGCAGCAGCAGCAGCGGCCCTGAGAGTGGGGCCCACCCACCCGTTTCTCCTCTTCACACAGGAGTTACCCCACCTGCGTGCAGTCCTCTCTGCTACTGCTGCCTTTCCCCCTCGTCCCACGCATCCCCCCTCGCCTCCCCGCATGGGGCAGCCGGTGCAGGTGTGCGTGTCCCTGCTCACTCACTTCCCCATCCCCCTGCGCCTGCAGCGTGTGCTGGTGCGGTTCAGCCAATCCTGCTGCGACACGTGGATTCCGAGCAGTGGGGAGGGGGAGGAGAGGGCGGGGGATGGGGGGAAGGAGGGGGAGGGGAAGGAGGAGGGGAAAGAGGGTGATGTGGGAGGGCTGGTGCTGCAGCCTGGTGTGTGGAAGCGACTCTCCTTGTCCGTCACTCCAGGTGATCATGCTGATGCTGATGCTGATGATGCTGATGATGTTGATGCCACTGCTGATATAATTCTGGTGGCGATGGTGATGGCGGTTACGCACACATGGATGAGTGGTAGGACTGAGTAGTAGTCAGCTAGAGATGGATCCAGAAGCGTGCGTCGAGTAGCACTTGTATCCTCCCTTCCCCCTGTCATTTCTTCTCTCCTCTACCCTGCTTTTTCCGCCTCTCTTCTCCCTTTATCTTGTCTTTTCTTGTCTCCTCTCCCTCCTCTCCTCTCCTCTCCTCTCCTCCCCTCATCCACCCTCACACTACCCACCCCCTCCCTCCATCCCCTTCCCTCCCTCTCTCCCTCCCACCAGCGTTCAGCGGGCTACTCGAGTGTCTGCAGGTGCAGGCGCACATCACGCCACACGCCATCCTCTCCCCTCCTCTCCCCTCCTCTCCCCTCCCGTCCCCTCTTATCCTCTCCACAACTTCCACCCTCACACCCACCCACCCACTCCTTCTACCCCCTCCCTCCCTCCCTCCCTCCCACCAGCATGCAGCGGGCTTCTCGAGTGTCTGCAGGTGCAGGCGCACATCACACCACACGCCGTCCTCTCCTGTCCCATCGACAGCCCGCAAGCAGCAGGCCTCGTGCCCTTCTGGGTCTTCGAAGCCCCCTCCCCCTCACCCTTCGCAGACTCCTCCCTCGCTGTGCTCGGCCAGAAGGCCGTAGAGATAGCAGACGAGGCTCCTTTAGCGGATGTGACTGTAGAGTGTGCGGCAGACGGGGGGTTGGTAGGGGAGGCGCTGCCTGTGCGTGTGTGGGTGCGGTCTCTAGGGCACGCACTGTGGTCTGCGTCGCTGTCTCTTGTGCTGTCCGCTGCTGCTGCCGCCGCTGGCGCTGCTGGTGGTACTGCTGCCGCCGGTGCTGGTGGTGGGGCCTCTGGGTCTACCTCTACTTCCCCTCTGGCAGCCTCGTCCCCTCCTGCCTCTCCCGCTGCTTGGCCCTCCGCCCATGCACCCTCCCACAACCCCTCTTCCTCCACCACCACAAGCACCACCACCAGCAGCAGCACCAGCAGCAGCAGCGGCACTACAGGCAGCAGCAGCAGCAGCAGCAGCAGGCAAGGAAGGTCTAGGCGTTTCTTCTCACAGCATCCCTTCCATCACCCAACTGCCTGCCTTCGAACCCCCTCCTCTCCCTGGTTATTTGCCCATCCCGCCTGCTGGGACGAGTGCTGGGGACGCGTTTGCAGTCCTGGGGGAAGGCACTGCGGGGAGAGACGAGGGGGGTGAGACAGAGGTGCATGGTACTGCTGTTCCTGCGGAGATTCTATTGCCATGCGGGGAGCAGGGGGGGGCGGCGGGGCAGGGGCTGGGGTTGGGAGATGGGGAGGCAAGAGGTGGAGTGGGAGAGGCGGATGAAGGAGGGAATCGGAGCGAGAGAAGAGAGAGCAGCGAACAGCAGCAGCAGCAGCAGCAGCAGCAGCTGATGGCATTGAGAGGAGACATTAAGGTGCCTATGGTGGAGCCCCATGGGTCTTGGAGCACAGTGGTGTTTGTCCGATGGAAGGCCGCCATTCCCCTTAGCTTCATCGCCACTCTCTCGTACTCCTCCTCCCCTCCTGCTCCGGCCGCTGCTGCTGCTGCTGCTTCCACTCCAGCCATGCAGGCTCAGGGGAGTGTGAGAGAGGAGGCTGCTGCTGCTGTTCCTGCCGATGCCACTGCTGGTGGGGATGCAGGTGAAGCAGGGGAATGTGCAAGTGAAGCAGCCACACCAGACTCAGCTGCAGCTGCAGTAGCAGCAGCAGCAGCAGCAGCAGCAGCAGGAGGAGGAGCAGCAGCAGCAGCAGCAGGAGGAGGAGCAGCAGCAGGGGGAGGAGCAGCAGCAGGGGGAGGAGCAGCAGCAGGGGGAGGAGCAGCAGCAGGGGGAGGAGCAGCAGCAGGGGGAGGAGCAGCAGCAGGGGGAGGAGCAGCAGCAGGGGGAGGAGCAGCAGCAGGGGGAGGAGCAGCAGCAGGGGGAGGAGCAGCAGCAGGGGGAGGAGCAGCAGCAGGGGGAGGAGCAGCAGCAGGGGGAGGAGCAGCGGAAGGTGTGGTGAGCAGTGAGAGCGCAGCGAGCGCCAGCAGGAGCAGCGTCACCACGAAGGCACCCTTCCAAGTGTCAAGATCTCAGGACCTGCGCTGCCAAGAAGCCCTCTCAGTGCTCCATCGCTACATCGGCCCCTTCCGAAAAGACTCCCTCATCCCCATCTTTCACGTGCCCCCTGCTGCCTCCACCCCAACCACCACCTCCGCTGCCTCTACTCCCACCACCCCGCTTCCCCCCTCCACACCCTCATCTCTCTCTGCTCTCACAGCAGCAGCAGGAGCAGGGGCGGCGCCGGCAGCAGCTGTGGCGGTGCATGAGACGTGTGTGGTGGCGGTGGTGGTGCGTAACACTGCGTGCACGGCGCTGCGGCTGCTGGCAGTGCAGGTGCAGCAGCAGCAGGGGGACGACGCCGCGTGCCTCGTCCGACCAGTGTCCATGCGTGCCCGTGCGTCTGCTGCTCTTGCTGCTGCGGCTTCTGACGCAGACGCGGGGAGAGATGGTGACAGCTTCAGTGCAGGTGCGGAGGGCAGTGGGGAAGGGGAAGGGCCAATGCCATCAGAATCACAAGAGCAATCAGAGGCCTCTGATTCAGAACTGCCGCTGGTGCTGGGTCAAGGCGAGTCCTTCACCCAGCTTTTCCACGTCACCCCGCGTGTTGCCTCACCCTCCCTTGTCATCGGCTCGCTCTTGCTCACGTGGCAGCGCCATGCAGCCCAGGGCAACAGCAGCAACGGGTTGCACAGTCACGGCCAGTCAGTCCTGCAAATGCCTGCAGGCATGGCAAATGTCTACGAGAAGGCTCTGGCAAGCGGATTTGGCATCAAGCTTGCAGGGTCTGACCCTGACGCACTGACTCTAGACGCTGCAGCCCCACCCGACCAGCCACACCAGCAGGCAGCCCAGACTCTACCCCCCACATCCCCATTCCTCCCACAGCTCTCCCCAACCGTCTCGTCCCTCCGACCGTTCCCGCCCGTTCTCTCCGCGAACCCCATTCTCGTTGCGTCGCTGCGCCTACCGCCGTTCACGATCGTGGGGTCGCCCTTTTCCTTCTCCATCCGCCTCTCCAACTGCACCACCTCACTGCAAGAGGTGGTGTATCAGCTGCAGGACGCCCCAGGCTTTGTCTTTGCAGGCCAGCACAGCGGCTCGGTTACAGTGCTCCCCCGCGCCTCTCTCCGCCTCTCCTTCCGCTTGGTTGCGGTGGCATCGGGTATGCTGCAGCTGCCGCTGATTCGGCTTCTGGCCCCCCGCCCTGCTGCCAAGCTCTACCCGTGCCTGCACACGTCGCGGCTGTTTGTCTTCCCCTCTGCTGCTGCTGTGCCTGCTGCTGCTGCTGCCGGTGCAGGATCGGTTAGCAAGGGAGGGATGATGGGTGCCCTTTTATTGCAACAATCCTAAATGACAAGCAAGGGGAGGTTGGGATGCCAGTTTGGTTGCACACGTGCTTGTGCTGTCAGGCTCTGCGCTGAAAGGTGGGTGTGTGTTGTTGTAAGCTTAGCTTGTAAGGAGGTAGGAGGCAGCACTGCACTGCTAGCTCTTCTAAGGCTGCACAGCTAGGCTATTGGTCAATTTTCCGCTGTAGGTGATTTTTGTTGGGGTATTGGAGTATGCTGACCTCATAAATCTCAAGGACATCAGGAGATGTGAACAACACAGTACTGGCACTATGGACGGATTCTCGACTTTGTGTCATCCGCTATTTGTGTCATCCGCTATTTGTGTCATCCGAAATTGTGGGATCCAATCGGAACACCTGAAGCTCGAGTAGGGAAACCCGTGGTGAATAAAAATGAACACGGGATGAGACGAAGACAGGATGACACGAAGCCAGGAATCCTCCCCGAGAGTTACTGAACCCTAAAAAGTGCTCAAAGTACCGGTAGTACTACAAATTACAACAAATTTTCTATGATACAACATTAGGGTCCATATACAGGAAGAGAAGCATTTATAAAACACGCAAAAGATGATTTCCTCCATAATCCCCTACCTCTCGTTACTTGATGGGCTGAATAGCTATAGGAGACCGCACTACGTGCCCCTTATTATCTGCCCATGTGAGGCTGCCATATACGAAGTTAGGATTTTTCTTCTTAACTGTAAATGTAACCGTGTAGGTTACAGTTTGCTCTGGCTCGATCGAGAAACTCCTTGGGGTCACAACCACACTTACGCCACGAGGGGGTTCCACTGAAACCTGGTAGGTCGAAGTTTCGCTAGCCACATTGGTAACTCGTCGCGTCACGGTCACGGTCTTCGCAACTTTCGACACACTGATGGACGCACGGTTCAGATTGCACGCGCGGATTGGCGAGACAGCGATCGAACGAAATTCCCACTTCGCCAGGTTAAAGTCCAAACCCGCGAGAAAGTTTCTGTATTCCGTCTGGTTCGAGTCGTATGTCAAGCCAGGGTCGAGAACACTCGTAGGGTTCACATGCCCTGCACCCATCTCCCACGGAGTCGCAACGCGCTCGCCTCGTCCTTCCACCGTGACCCGAATCGGCTTCTTCTTGTTGTTTCGCACGCTCGCCGTGGTCATAATCGCCGACATGATCTGCGCCGGAGTCCACGTGGGCCTTTCCTGGATAATAAGCGCCACGATTCCCGCAACATGCGGTGTAGCCATGGACGTCCCGGAGAGCCTCTTGAAATAGTTGTCGTAGTCCGTGAGTTTGGGACTGGGCGCGGCGCCCCATAGCTGGAAGCCAGGAGCGATGATGTCGGGTTTAAGGATGTCGTTAGTGGGCCGTCCGGAAGCGGGGATAGCGGCTGGGGCGACTAGAGGACCAGTGGAGGAGAAAAACGCGACAATAGGCGCCTCGTTAGGATTAGTGTATGACTCGGAGAAGCTGAGAGGATGGGAGAGGAAAGGGATGGGAGAGGGATGGGGGCGACGGAGAAGGGGAGGAGGGGAGAAGAAAGGGAGAGGGGAAGAGTGGTGGGAACAAGGGAGCAAAGGAGAGGATTGCATAAGAGTCGTGGGGTTGAGGAGCGAGAATATGGTGGAAAAGAAATCAACAGAGGGGAGATGAGGATGAACTGAATGTGGTAGGAGGGAACTACCACATAAGAGTTGTGGTAGGACATTTTAGGTAGGAGGGGTACTAGACTTTCTAAGGAGGTTCAAAGGTAGGAGCAGGGGCGAGAAAGGGGAGACCACGCACAAGAGTCGAAGGAGGGGGGAGCAAGGCCGTACGGGGAACGGGGGTTTGACTTGCACATGGGCTTAACAAGGAGAAATGGGGATGGTTGAAGTATGTAGGGACATGGGGGGAGGAGGGTGAACGGGGCTGTACGTTATGTCTTTGGATTCCTTGGAAGAGACTGAATCGGTGGTCGTTCCAGCATCAGCAAGAGCATCAGCACCAGCACCCCCACCAGCATCAGCACCAGCAGCACCACCAGCGCCAGCACCGCTGCTGCCACTGCTGCCACCGCCGCCACTGCCGCCACTGCTGCCACTGCCAGAGGTGCTAGCTGTGGTCTGTGAGTTGGTGCTGTCATCGCCATCATCGGAAGCAGTGAGGGCCGTTTTACTGGCCGGGGAGGCTATGGCATTGGCTAGCATGTCTGTGTATATGCTTATGGTGCTGATGGGGGGTTGAAAGGGGGAGGGGAGGATTAATGGGGAGGGGAAGAGGAGTAAGGGGGAGGGTGAGAGGGCGGGGGATAGGAATGTGGAGCGAGAAAGGTGAGTGGTGTTTGGTGTTGGTCGTCTGTAGTGGCTCTCTTGGTGATGAGTGGTCGACGGAAGAACCGAGAGACAGCTTGCGTTGCAGATTCACGAATGGGTGGAGAGGGATGAAGGTAGACGGGTGAAGGGTGAGTGGACAACGGAGATGATAGAAAGAAGAGCAGGGAAGGGGGGGGGGGGGGGGGGGAGGGGGCTCACCTGGCTCCCACGGAGAGGTACCACGGTGCGAAGTTGTCAATCAGGCGATACTCCCCCTTGGTCGGGTGAACATTGCCTGCGTTGCCCGCTGCATACACCACCACCACGCCCGCCTGGTGGCAGGTCAGGGGGAAGGGAGACGGGGAGAGGAGGAGGGGGGGGGGGGGGGGGGGGGGGGGGGGGGGGGGGGGTGTGGGAAGGATATAGAACCTCTGCCACACCTCGCATCGCAATCCCTTGCTATTCTTCTGCTTCACTCCCTAACGCACGTGCCCCACTCCCTAGCCACTTCACTCTGCCAGAACCGACCAGCAAAAATGCAGCTCACAGAAAATTGCAGTATGCAACATGCAACTTGCAAAGCGGAGCAGCTTAAATTTCTGCAGGTTGGAGGTGAGCGTTTGGGAGAGATGCTGCAACATACAGCATGCGCGTTGAGGGTTGCCATGTCGTCAAAATACGTGCCGGCGGGATCCACGCCCCCAAGCGACAGGCTGATGACATCCACACCGTCCATCACGGCGGAATCAATGGCCGCATTGAGGTCCGCGGAGTTGGCCCACATGTCGCCATCGTGGTTCTGCCAGAAGACCTTGTACGCTGCCAGGCGCGCACGCGGCGCCATGCCGCTTATCGTGAAGTCGCCGTCTAGGAGCACTCCCTTGTTGCCCGCCGCCGCACTGGAATGGGGCGGGATGGGAGGGGAGGGGAAGGGGAGGACAAGGGGTGAGGAAATTGGCGATCTGTGGGCAAGTGGACGAGGTTACGAGGGGAAGGACGAGAGGATGGGCGGAAGGTAATGGACAGGGGTGAGTGATGCAAATGTAGACAGAGGATGGAGGGGAGGGAGGGGTAGGGAGGGTAGGGGGAAGGGAAGGGCGGGGAATGGAGGGATGGGAGAGGAGAATAGCGCAGGGCAGCGAAGCTCATACCTGGCGCACCACGTGCCATGGCCGCTGGAATCGCGCGCAGACCAGTAGTCCTTGCTGGTGTCAAGGTCGCCCTTGGTTTGCTTGTAGAATCCGCCGTTGAAGAAGCGCGCGCCCACCAGCTTGCCGTTGCACTTCTCCCGCGGGAAGTCGGGCGTCGGCTCACACCCGCCGGTGAACGTCTTAGGAGGATCGCCATAGGGGTTTGCGGCCTGGTTGCAGTTGCGCGGAAGGGGATGCGCGGGAGCGGGGAGAGAAAAGGCGGCGTGGGTTGGATTCAAGGTGCGTCTTAGCGATAGACTGGATTAGCGGAAGGGAATGTGCGGGACGATGACGGCGGTTTGAGGCGAGGCATGCGAGGTGATAGAAATGGAAAGTTAGCAGGGAGCGCGTCGCGTGGACTCCGTGACACCTCCAGTTCCTAGACCACAACCACCATATTCCACTTTTATTTAGAATAATAAAAAAAAACAGACTCAGCGGAACCTTTCCACACGATTTTCCACTGTCGTTGCTTTCCCGGAACATTACTCAAACGCCACATGCGCCACGCACCGTGTTGGCGAACGACGCGTGCTCGGGCCAAATCCCCGTGTCAATCACGCCAACCACCACGTCTTCCCCAGCCGACGTCTCTCCGCCCGCGGTGGCCCAGAGCGACTGCGGAAGGCGCAGGAACTGCGGGGAGTGCGTGGTGGAGGGCGCCAGGCGCACGCTCTGCGTGACGGCCGCCACGTCCGGGTGGCTCTGCAGACTTCGGACCTGCTTCGGCGAGAGCACCGCCGCGAACCCGTTCTCCACGTGCGTGTAGCTGATAGGGGGAGAGGGAGAGAGGGAGTGAAAGCGAGAGACGGGAAATCAGGAAGTTATTGCATGTGTCGCTGAGCGGATGTGGTTGATGCGTGGATGTGGGGATGGGCGGATGGGGGTGTCGATGCGGAGAGGGGCGTGCGTGCCTCACCCTGCGAGAGCGGAGTTCCTCACCTGTGGATGAGCTTGCTAGTGGCGACGCCCGCGTCCTGCGCGATCTTCTTCTGCTGGTTCTTCAGAAACTTCACAAACGCCTTCACGTTCGGCGCGCGCACGTTCAGCTTCGCCCGTATTTTCCAAAACTTCTTCGCCGCGTTCTTCGCCGATTTCGCTAGATTCTCGAGCGCGTTCGCGGCGGTGGTGGCGGGCGCGGTGGCCGGGTACCCGCCGATCCCGCCGGAATATGCGGCGACGGGTGGGTCTCTTAGTCGGACTATGTAGACCGGGTCAAAGTCGCCTGGCGGGAGGCGATTAGAGAGGTAGAGAGGCAGAAAGGCAGAGAGAGCGGGAGAGGCGGAGAATTGGCGGGAGGAAGAGAATATTAGAGGAGAAGGGAGAGGGATAGGGCAAGGGAAGGCGAGAAAGGGAAAAAGGAGAAAAGACAACTTTTGATGGGTGAGGGACGGGGAATTGACTGGACAAGTGCGTTTGTCTGACTCTTCCTCTTCCGGCTATGCTGTGACGTGTCCGCTCTCGGGTGAGTCATTTAACGGGCCGTTGAATTTTCCGTCGATCGGCGGCGAGAATCCCACGGCCCGTCGACCATCCACCATCAGTGCAGGAACAAGCAGCACGGCGCGCTAAGCAGCACGGCGCGGTAAGCAGCACGCAGCAAAGCCGCACCTCTGTGCAATCTACACCCCCCCGCGCAGGCGCTACATCCCGCGTTCCAGCGCCAAAGAAGGCGGGGCCGCGGCGTACCTTGACTGGCGAGGCACGGCGCGACGAGAGAGAGCAGCAGCAGCAGCGGTGGCAGCGCCGCGAGTGACGAGCGCGCACGGGGGGCGGAAGGCGCCATGTGCGCGGTCCTAGGCGCGGAAGGTCAGCGCGTGGGCCACTGGTGCGGAGGATGCCGCTGAAGCTCAGAACCCGAAACGCGGGCACGAAGCACTAGTAGTACGAGGGAGAACGCACACGTGATTTTCGATCGACTCAGAGGCACGCGTGGCATGAGGCAGTGGAAATCTGCTCAGAATCAGGAAAGAATCGAGCAGGTGGGCAGTCGTGGTCGGCTGCTCCAACGATCTCTGGTCATTTGGTCGAGGCGACACGTGGCACTGGCCCTGGATGCGTTGACCTGGTGCGGCAAGTGGAGCGTAGACTTCGATTCCGCTCAGATTGATGCACGAATAACCTGTGCTCCAGGTAGGTTAAACGCGCTGGCAATACACTACCTCGAAGAATGAACGGCGTTGCGAAGTGGGAAATTTGCAGCGCAAGACGTGAAGGGAACTACGCAACGATAGAGCGCTATGACTCTGGTGGGTGCGTTGTCCCTATAGACTCAGGGAGTCTGGTGCGAGTTGCAAATTCTGCTGAAGAATCACAAACTACAGAGCGATTTTCACATTTCAGGCGTTGTTTCGTGTGGCGGACGTTTGTGTAGAATTCGTGAGTGGGGCCATGGAGGAATGGAAGTGGGGCGGAGGGGACGGAGACATGAGGAACGGGAGGGACGCAGGTAGGCAGGAGCTAGGGGAGGTAGAGAATATAGAATTTGCCCTAAAACATCGGGCAAATTGCTGCAAGAAAGAAGGTACTATTTTTTCGTCGGACTCTGAGTGTTATTCTGTCTTGGCTGGCCAATTTCCCACATATACAGCTGATGCTCACCCCATGCACGCGAATTTGCCTTGCGCCGGATGGATACGCTGCACCCGAGGTTGTTTCCCCAGCCTCATGCACCTACATTACAAGCGCGTCGCGTGGTTATCAACCAATAGTAACGAACAGACCAAAGTCAAACTAGGTACAGACCGAAGTCAAGCAGAAGAGACTGAAGTCAAACTAGGTTACAGATCTTGTTTATAAGCACATGCGAATCCTTTTTAGCTAGCTGCGAATTGACGAAACTTATGCGAAATGCTCGTGACAGCTTATACGCCCCCTTCATAAGGCAACCGGGAGGGGCTCAAACAGGCATCAGGTGTACCAAGCATCTCCCAGTTCCGTTTCCCCCTGTCAGCTAATATTCCCACCGCGAACCATGGTGCAGCTTGAAGCTTGAATGCTCTGACCCGATACAGTGAAGCACGACCTGGTACGATGGAGCAGATGTTTCAAGCTGCCCGACGCAATCTCCTCTTCACACACAACAGCGTGCACACTGCGCGGCGGCCCGATCGCGGCGTTGCGGGAAATGCGGCTCAGGTTGGAACAAAAACATTTCAAGGGAGTCTGGTTTTGGCCCTGTTTGGCAGGCGCATGAGCAACTAGGCTCGGGTATGAGCACTGGTTCGGGAGTGGTGTAACGTACCAAATTGTGAAGTCTGGGTTTCGTGTACAGTGACTTCACGCGGGGAACAGTCGCAGGCTCGGTGAAGGAGATTTGTCTGGGCTGCCCTGCTCGCTGGTCAGGGATAGAAAATTACAATAACCAATATCGAACCATCTTCCCTGACTGCCTACCAGTGAGCAACCTATAATATCTTCAATGCTGCCCCGCATCACTCATGCGCGCATGGATGCTACCTCTCCACGACGCACCATGCGCGCATGAGTGGTGCTTCGGTTTGCCAAGGGAGGATGGTTCCAGGAACCAATATCGATTCCCAAACCTGTGACAAAAAACACCGTTCGGCAGTCACTCAAAATCATTTTGCTTAGGTGTTCATGCGCCTATCCCTGGGCTTGATAGCCGATCAACCGCTTAGCTCGGAAGTACCCCGATTGGTCATGCAAGTGTAGCCCATTTCCAAGCCTGTGCTCATGCGCCTGCCAAACAGGGCCTTCGTGTTCAAGAGCATGCTGCGGGAGAGAAACTTGAAATGGAGGTCCATTATAAGATCCCTCGCTTCAGAATTGGAAAATGGACAACTTCAAAATAGGTATCGCCCTAATGGCCGATCAGGGTCACTTTCTAGTGACCTTGGACACCTTGGAGCTGTTCGCCATCACCACTGGAAAGTAAATGACAGGATAGCGACAGGATCAGGAAGGTCAGTCTTGCCTTCCTGATCCCGTCAGTTAGGGTTCGTTAACCTCCGTCAACCTGGTCAGCCCGTAAAAGTGCTGCCGAGCCTCTCCTATCGTCCAAACAAAAAACCAAAGTGGGGGTCTCTGGCGAATGCCCCCATTTATCGATCAAATCGAACTCCTCGACGGCATATGGAAGCAGGGACGCAACTTCGTCCCCAAACAAAACTCCCTCCCCAGGCAAAGCTCCCTTTCCAGGCTATGGCATCGCCATCCCCCTTTTTTTCAAATGACGGCGATTGCATTGCCGTTCAAAGCCCTTAGGGGGAAGGTGGGGATGGAGGTTCCCGATGCGGTTGCGTAATTTCCCATTTCGGCAGCAGGAGTTTCTCGAGTGGCATTACGCCTAAACCTCTGAGGTGGGTTCCGCCTTTGTTTTCGGATGCAGTCACGATGCCAATGCCCATCTTTTTCATTCAAAATTTCAATTTGCTGGCGAACAGCACCCTTGGTTAGGGTGTGTCGGATCCATTGTCGGAAAAATCCGGCCGGCCGGAATTAGCGAAGGCAACACATTTGCGATGCTCGCACAGAGTTTCGCGATTTTCGAAAAATCCGGCCATTTGTAAAAATTTTGATGGCCGGTTCAGCATTCGACAAAGTTCCGACGTGCAGTCGACTCGAAAGTCGACCAATTTGTCGACTTGATATCGCTACAGTCACTATGCGACGTCGCCAACTCGTGCGACGCAACGTGTCACTCGAGTACTGCATCTGCGACTCGGCCGCACAATCCGCACAATCGACGAGGTGTACTGCCTCAGCGTGCTGTTCCTCTCCACGGTTTGCAGGTGGCGAAGAGCGTCCATGACGAGCACGTCGATGCACGCGTAGACCACGTCTTCCTCAACGAAGTCCGCCGCCCTCCACTGTTCGCGCGGCACCGATAGGTTCTCCTGGTCCTCATCCTCGTCCTGTTCGAGCAGTTTATCTATGAATTCAAGTTCCCGCCGGAGTCGTTCTTCCAAGGTGCGCTGATTAGTGCTACGCGGTGGACGCTCGTCGTTTTCGTCATCGCTTTCCTCCTCCTCCTCCTCCTCCTCCTCCTCCTCCTCCTCCTCCTCCTCCTCCTCCTCCTCCTCCTCCTCCTCCCCCTCCTCCTCCTCCTCCTCCTCCTCCTCGACATCAACCTGGTTTCCAGGGGCGGCCGGTGCCGACGAAGTTCCTGGCTGACCATTTTGCGTCGGATCCTGTTTTTTTTTTTTTTTTTTTTTTTTTTTTTTTTTTTTTTTTTTTTCTTGTTGAGCTTCCCTATCGGCGGTGGTGGAATGTCCGTGGTGAACACCCCTTCTGGGATCTGCGTCAGCTTGTCAAGTTCGTAGAGCAACAGGAGAGTCTCTTCCTCTGTAGATGTCGGATTGTGGTCGATGGTGGGACTATCGTCGGACATGTCGACGTCGGCCATGTTGCAGCACGTATGTTGCTCTACTGTCGTCCGTTTGCGATGCGGAGGTTGGTAAACCAGAGACGGTACTGAGTCACGGGTGCGGAGTACGCCTGAAGATTTGCGCGGCGGTCTTCTTTGAATTGTCGCTCGAGTGCGTCTAACTCGGCTTCGACCTCAAGCCGTTCCAGCTACGCTTTGATGTCGGCGTCTACAGAGTCGGCGGGGGGTGGGATGGGTTGCGGCTGTTGGGCTCTAGGGAGACCTCTGGCCATGCGTCGCCGACTTGCTACGTCGGCCGTGCCGGTGATATTTTGCACCGATGTTGCTGTAAAACACCTGACGTCGACGTCGAGGAGTACTGACCACAGTCGACGTTATTGGAGGGTGCCAGGTAGAAGCAACGTGTGCCGACTTGATAGAATAGTCGGCAACCGAGTAACCTACAGGCGCGATGACAGGCAGGCAGCTGAAAATTCTAAGTGCACGAGAGAGCAAGAAGAAACGCAGGAACGGACAAGGGAATGAGCAGACGCGCGTGGTTAGGGACGGGTATGGTCGTGAGCGACTCCGATGTTGCCGCGCTTCGCGCAAACCCCTATGCTTCTGCTGCCATACATGTGTTCTCGTCATGGCGGCGCACTGTCCGACGTGCGACGTGCCAAGCATGGCTAATGGGACGCCGCGCTGCACCGAAGGGGCGTAAGCCAGGGACACTCCACGGTGGAATGGGCGTGTGTTACGTGGATTGGGACAGACATTGGCGCCTCAGCGCAAATATTACGGCATGCTGACTCCAATCTCCCAGGGACCCGGGATTATTGAATCCCAGCGTGGCAACCCTACCGTGGGCGCCCTACGATCTGCGCCGACTTCCATCCGGCGCGCTTGGTTGTGTGCTTCGGTTCATTGAACTTGGACTGTGATGAGAATGTGCCACGTGTATTCGTGGTGAGCCTTGGGATGGCTTGGTCGACACCAACATCAGAACAGTATCATTGTGGACGGTCCGATTTGCACCGCGTGGAACGCGCATCGACATTTTTTCCGAGATCGTCGTCTTCCCGCGCAAAAATATCACCGCTGGAGCGTGTCAACGGGAGTTGGATGTTGGCCCCGTCCTCGCTTGGGCGGAGCCGACTTCCTGGTCGGGTGTAGGGGTGCAGCCGACCTGCAGCAGTGGGCGGGCTGGTCGACGTGGTTGGTCGACCTGCACGGGGAGCCACTGCATGGGCGCCGACTTCGGGAGGGCGCCAACTTCGGGTGGTCGACCCGGGGAGTCGACCAGACCTTCTAGTCGACCTGGGACGTCGACCAGCCCTTCTGGTCGACCAGGAGTGACGTCGACTTGGAGCTGGTCGACCAGGGGATAGTGGTCGACCTGGGGAGGTCGACTGGAGGTGGCCGTCGACTTGGGAGGTCGACTGGCACGTACTAGAGGGAGTGGTCGACCTGGGAGGTCGACCGGAAGTGGTCGTCGACCTGGGTGGTCGACGGGCATGCACTGGAGCCTCTGGTCGACCTGGTTGCCTGGTCGACCAGGTTACCTGGGTGACGAGGTGCTGCGAAGGCTTGCGATGGTCGCCCAGGTGGTTTTGGCGAGGACGACCTCGGTGATGGTATCCCGAGGTCGACGTGGTGCATCAGAAGCAGTCGTCAGCACGAAGTTGATATGGTGTGTGCGTTGTGCAGGTGACGAGGCACTGCACGCCAATCGTCTGCGAGCACCTGCGAAGTAGGTGCGCTGCTGTCCTGCGGGAGCAACGTTGGCGCGCCGTCAACCTGCGACGTTGGCACGCCGTCGACCTGCAGTGTTGGCAAGCCGCGACTCTGCGCTGCTGGAGCGCGGTCGACCAAGTTGTGCTGGCGCGCGGTCGACCGTGCTGCGCTGGCAGTCGACCTGTTTGCATGTTAGCTCTGATGTAGTCCTGCCTTGCCAACTTCATTGTATCATTGTTGTCAACTTTCTCTAGTGAAACTCTTGCCAAATTACCTTGTGAACTAGCAAGTAGTGTGTGCACTAGGAAAACGACTAAGGACCAACGAACGCAGAGATCACACGAGCACACGTGCCTAGCCCGTAGTCTAGCTCCCGTTATAGTAGTTATCTCCGCAGAGCGACGCGTGGCCACGACGCCAACCTCGTGGCAGCGTCGTACACGGTGGGGACGGTCTGGCTCCTCTCTATTGGTCCGCGTGGAGGCAGTCGCGGCTCTATTGTTGAAGGAAATTGGCCCCGCCCTCGCATGGGCAAAACTGACTTCGTGGTCGGGTGTGCGGGAGGTGCAGCCGACCTTCTGCAGGTGTACGAGGGTTGCCTGTACACGAGGTGTATTAGTGAATCCATGCAAGAGTAATCGAAGCATCCGCGAGTGCAACTCAGCCTTCCCGTGCGCATGTACAAGTTGCGCAGCTCGTGCAGAAGTTCGCGGGTGTTCGTCTGCGCAGGGTCGCGTCTGACCCTGCACAACCTTGAGTCTGCACAGGCGAATTTTGGCCAGAAATTCGAATGTGCCTTAATTTCGACCAATCAGGGGCTGACATTTTGAAATGTCGACCGAGGTGCTCAACAAAGGTGCTCGACGAAGGTCGTCGAGCCCCGACGACGAAGGTCGTCAACCCGCGACGACGAAGGTCGTCAACCCGCGACGACGAAGGTCGTCAACTGGTGATGACGAAGGTCATCACCCTGCAGAGATGTCAAGGACTTCATTTGGTTGACCAAGTTACCTGCTCGACGAGTGCGCGAAGGTGTGCGAACGTCGTCGAGGCTGCTGTGGCGAAGTCGACCGACGTGGCAGCACGTGGTCGACGTGGCTCATCATGTGCAAAGCCTAACTGTCAGCATGTGGCTGACAACCTGCGCAATGTACCTGACAGTGCACGTCGTGCATAACTGTCTACAAGCACCTGCGAAGTAGGTGCTTGCACATGTGCTTACAATCACCTGCGGATGCAATGTTGGCAAGCCGCGTGGATGCTGTGTTGGCAAGCCGCGCGAATGCAGCGTTGGCAGGCCACCATCTGCAGCGTTGGCAAGTCGCGTACGAGCTGCGTTGGCGGACCGCGGAATTGCTACGTTGGCAGGTCGACAACTCTGTCACGCTGGCAGTCGACCTGCCTGAGCACTAGCAAACCTTGCATGTGATGTAGTCAATCTTTGCCATTGTCATGCTCATTCTGAACTCTGTTATTCTCAACTTTCCTTAGTGAAACTCTTGCTGTTTTGCCCTGTGAAAACACAAGTCCTAGAGAACACAGACAGAGCTATTATCAGTCCTACAACCAATGCCCACCCTGTAGTCTAGCTCCCACTGTTGTAGAGTTTATCTCCTTATGGTGCGGTGAGCGTGGACGGCACCGCAACGATACCTTCAGATAGGAGCCGACTTTTGCACCTACTAAGTCGTTCGTAGGCCGGCAGCAGCGTTAGTCACCATGGTCGACCCCGTTGTAGAAGCGGGCGTAGCGGACACTTTGGAGACTCGTTTAGCTGATGCGAGGAGACGCCACGAGGCTGGCAAGTATGGGACAAACCCCTTGGAGATCGCCGAGCCGGGCATCCGGGCGCAGTGGACGACGGAGCACCCTTCCCGTCCTGCATCTCCTCGACCGGCACGCAACGAAGGAGGCGTCGACGAGGTGGTCGGCGGCGGTGCACGAGTCAATGGCAACGAGGGCACAAGTCAGATAGGAGTGCTCAGGCCTGCCGACGGTGGTGTCGGCGGGAGTCAAGCGCGAGTGCAGCGGTCGACGGCGGCTGCAGGCAACTCGCGTGTCGACGTTGATGGTCAACGTCGCTCTCCTCAACGAAGCAGTGGAAGTCCCTCGGCGATGACGCACGTGACGGCGGCCGGGATCGCCCCGACGTATGGCTACTTCAAGTTTTCGCCGGACAAGATCATTGTCGCACCGCTGCAATGTCGACGGGACCTCATCACGTGGAGGGAGTCGATTGAACCACGGCTGGAGGTCGCTGGATTGAAGGGCTTTGCCGACGGTACTGTGCCAATTCCGCACGAGGACGATGTCGAGCTGCGCGGGGAGTTTCGTGCTGCTCACTTGCTCACCTTCATGGTCATCTCGAGGTGCTGCTATATGTTGTGTTTGTTTAGGCTACAGTGGGTTAGCCTATAGGGGGTACACAATTCTAGGGTTTGGTACTTGTACTGCTTTCACTCATAGTTCAATCATTCCAGTCTCTTCTTTCTGACATGGTATCAGAGCAGGTCCTTCGCTAGGACCGTTCTTAGGGCCCACCACTGAATACCTACCTACCTATCTACTGTCGGAGTGCTGCGTTAGCGCCTCCCCCTCAGCGCCCTCGTGCGCCCTCGTTTACGGCCCCCCCTAAGGCCCCGTCGACCCCGCGCGCCGCCCCTTAGCGATTCGCGCGCCGCCCCTTAGTGGCCCCGTCGAACCCGCGCGCGCCCCGATTTCGGCCCCGTTTGGCCCCGTCGACCCGCGCGCGTCCCCCCTTAGAGGCCCCGCTGGCCCCGTCGACCCGCGCGCGCCCCGCTTACGGCCCCGTCGGTCCCGCACGCGCCCCGCTTACGGCCCCGTCGACCCCGCGCGCACCCCGTTTAGCGGCCCCGCGGCCCCGTCGAACCCCACCTAGCGGCCCCGCGGCCCCGTCGCGTCCCGCCTAGAGGCCCCGCGGCCCCGTCGCGCCCCACCTCACGGCCCCGCGACCCCGTTGCGCCCCGCTTAGCGGCCCCGCGGCCCCGTCGAGCCCCGCTCGAGACTGTCCTCTGGCCCCACCGCCTTGGTCACCCGTCTGTGCAGCGCCTTCGGGCCATGCACAAACGGGACCTTGTTGCTGGTCTTCCCAGGGTTCTCCCTCCCCTCCCACCCTCGCCTGCTCCTCCCTGTCTTCCCTGTGTTGAGGGGCGGCAGCGCGCCGCTCCTCACTCCTCCTCCTTCCCCCCGACGACTGCTCCTTTGCAGACGCTCCACATGGACGTGTGGGGCCCAGCCCGCGTCCGTGGTCAGGGTCAGGAGAGGTACTTCCTGATTGTTGTTGATGACTTCTCGCGCTACACCACGGTCTTCCCCTTGCGCGCCAAGGGTGACGTCCCTGATGTCTTGATCCCTTGGATCCGCAGATCTCGTCTCCAGCTCAGTGAGCGTTTCCGCTCCGACTTCCCTGTCCTGCGTCTGCACTCTGACAGAGGTGGGGAGTTTTCCTCTGGCCTCTTGGAGGCCTTCTGTCAGCAGGAGGGCATTGAGCAGTCGTTCACGCTTCCGGCCTCTCCACAGAGGATGGGATTGCTGAGCGCCGCATTGGCTTGGTCATGGAGGTCGCTCGTACCTCCTTGGTTCATGCGGCTGCCCCCCACTTTCTGTGGCCGTTTGCAGTCCGATACGCTGCGCATCAGCTCAACCTCTGGCCCCGTGTCTCCTTACCGGAGACTTCTCCGACACTGCGTTGGACGGGAGAGGCTGGCGATGCGTCGCGTTTTCGGGTCTGGGGATCCCGAGCTTTTGTTCGCGACACGTCCGCGGACAAGCTCTCCCGTCGAGCTGTCCCCTGTGTTTTCCTTGGCTTTGTCCCGGACGCGCCTGGTTGGCAGTTCTACCACGCCACCTCGCGTCGGGTCCTTGCCTCTCAGGACGTCACTTTTGACGAGTCCGTCCCCTACTACCACCTCTTCCCCTACCGCACTGCCCCGCTCCCCCCCCCGCCTCTCTTCCTCGCTCCAGGTGCTGAGGTCCCAGACCCCCTCCCCCCTCAGGGTGCCGCTCCCTCAGGTGTGTCCCAGGTAGACCCGGTTGAGCCTGCTGAGGTAGCTCGTCCTGCTGGGGGTGCTGAGCCTGACCGTGAGGAGTCTGAGGGTGCGGAGCCTGGGGGTGCGGAGCCTGGGGGTGCGGAGCCTGGAGGTGCTGAGCCTGGGGGTGCGGAGTCTGGGGGTGCTGAGCCTGGAGGTGCTGCGTCTGGAGGTGCTGAGCCTGGGGGTGCTGCGTCTGGGGGTGCTGTGTCTGGAGGTGCTGAGCCTGAGCGTGCTACACCTGGAGGAGCCCTCTCCTCCCAGCAGCTGCAGGAGAGGTACCTACAGTACTGCCGCCTCCGGAGAGGTGCTACTGGAGCTCGTTCCGGTACTTCCCCTCCTGCCCAGGAGCTCCCCCCCATTCAGCAGATCCGAGAGTGGTACACGCGGCGCTGCAGTCTTCGGAGTGGTGCTCCTGGTGCTGCGGACCCTGGGGGTGGCGCTGCTGCTGGTGCTGAGGACCCGGGCGTTGGAGCTACTGCTGGAGCTGAGGACCCGGACGGTGGAGCTGCTGCTGGAGCTGGGGACCCGAGCGGTGGAGCTGCTGCTGGAGCTGAGGACCCGGCTGGTGGAGTTCCTGCTGGTGCTGCGGACCCGAGCGGTGGCGCTGCTGCTGGTGCTGCGGACCCAGGCGTTGGAGCTACTACTGGGGCTGAGGACCCGGACGGTGGAGCTGCTGCTGGTGCTGAGGACCCGGACGTTGGAGCTGCTGCTGGTGCTGAGGACCCTGCTGCTGGTGTCTCTGCTGGTTCTGGAGACGCTGCGCGGCCGCGACCGCGACCGTACTTCGTCCCGCTTCTTCAGCAGGTTCTTGGTCAGGCTCCTCCTCCTTGTCCTCCTCCCTCCGTCGAGTGTCCTCCGCCTGTCCAGTCGCAGTCACAGTTCCCGCCTGCCTCGCCTCTCCCTGGTCCCTCTCCTTACACTGGTCCCACAGGAGGTCTTACAGAGCGTCGTGAGCCTGAGTCTCGTCCTGCGTCGCCTGTTCGTACTACTCGCACTGGTCGTCGTGTCCCACGTGAGCGTCCTCCTCCTGTCCCTGGCACTCACTACATGACTCTGCGTCCCTCCACTGCTCCTCAGCGTGTCCCGCTGCCGTCTCCTCCTGCGTCCTCTCTGCCTACTCTTCCTGATCCGGAGTCTGACTCCCGTCGTGCTGCCAGTCCCACTGTCACCCGTCTCCTCGCTACTGTTGTCACTGACCCTACCTTTGAGTCCACCGCTGCGTCTTCTCTGGTCGCTGAGTTAGTTGACTTTGCTGCTGCCTGTCGTCTAGACTACGCCACTAGCCTCGTTGCTGAGTCTGAGTCTGAGTCTGTCTGTCCTCCGTCCGTCGGGGGTGAGTGTGCTCTTGGCACGGACGTCCTTGAGGACAGACAGGAGGAGTTCCAGTGCTTTGCTGCTGCTTTACCCCACCTCGTGTCCATGCTAGTTGCCCCTGAGGGAGACCCGGATGCACCAGACATCCCGACCCCGCGCACTTACGCTGAGGCGATGGCGGGTCCCTACTCCTCTCAGTGGCAGACAGCCATGGACGCAGAGATGGCTTCCTGGAAGTCCACAGGCACCTACGTCGACGAGGTTCCCCCACCTGGGGCGAACATCGTCAGTGGCATGTGGATTTTCAGGGTGAAGCGGCCGCCGGGTTCTCCTCCTGTCTTCAAGGCGCGCTACGTGGCTCGAGGCTTCAGTCAGCGAGAGGGAGTTGACTTCTTTCAGACCTTCTCCCCCACCCCGAAGATGACCACTCTTCGGGTGCTGCTGCACATAGCCGCTCAGCGCGACTACGAGCTTCACTCACTTGACTTCAGCACTGCTTTCTTGCAGGGCAGCCTACACGAGGAGATCTGGCTGCGCCGCCCTCCTGGCTTCACTGGGTCGGTTCCTCCTGGTACCCAGTGGAGACTTCAGCGGCCGGTCTACGGTCTCCGCCAGGCACCGCGTGAGTGGCACGACACACTGAGGACGACACTTGCGGCTCTTGGGTTCGCTCCCTCTACTGCTGACCCGTCACTGTTTCTACGCACAGACACCTCACTGCCGCCGTTCTACATCCTCGTGTACGTCGACGACTTGGTCTTTGCCACTGCTGACACCGCGGCACTCGCCCACGTGAAGTCAGAGCTGCAGAGGAGACACACGTGCACAGACCTGGGTGAACTGACAAGCTATCTTGGCTTGCGGATCACCCGGGACAGAGCACGGCGCACCATCACCCTGACTCAGTCACACATGGTGCAGCAGATCCTTCAGCGCTTCCGCTTCACATACTCCTCGCCTCAGTCCACTCCTCTCAGCTCTGCCTTCGGATGAGTCCGTAGAGCCGAGTGGCCCGTATCCAGAGCTTGTGGGCTGCCTCATGTACCTGATGACCTGCACTCGACCTGACCTTGCATACCCTCTTAGCATCCTTGCACGCTTTGTTGCTCCTGGCCGTCACAGGAAGGAGCACATGGATGCCGCTAAGAGGGTGTTGCGCTACTTGTGCAGTACGTCGGGCATGGGGCTAGTGCTTGGAGGGCGAGACCGAGTTGTACTTACTGGACACTCAGACGCTTCTTGGGCGGACGACCAGGCTACTCAGCGGTCGTCTCAGGGTTACACCTTCAGCCTTGGCTCCGGCTCAGTTTCTTGGCGTTCTACACGCTCGTCTTCTGTTCTCAGCTCCAGTTGTGAGGCTGAGATCTACGCCACAGCCATGGCTGCCCAGGAGCTTCGCTGGCTGACCTACCTGCTGACCGACTTGGGAGAGCGGCCTCGTTCTCCTCCAGTGCTGTACGTCGACAACCAGGCTGCCATTGCCTTGTGTGAGGAGCACAGACTGGAGCACAGAACGAAGCACATCGCCCTTCGGTACTTCCTTGCTCGAGAGCTGCAGCAGCGTGGTCAGCTTCGTCTGCGTTACGTGGCCACTGAGGCCAACCTTGCTGATGTGTTCACCAAGGCGCTTCAGCCTTGTGACCATCAGCGTTTCTGTACTCTTCTAGGCCTTGTGCCTGCTGGACCTCACTTACTTACTTCTTGACCCTGCTTGTACTGTGATCTTTATATATATACCTGCATGTTTACACTTGCTAGGTTGTGATCACTGTATCTCTTGTTATATTATCAACCTGCATGTGAACTGGTCTTGTGACCGCTTGCTTGTGCTCGGAATTTGTGTGGTATCCTTGAGATCCACCCTGAGCTTGTTTTGCTTTGCTTTGACTGGTCTTGTGACCCCTTGCTCTCCCCCACTTTGCCTATGGGGGTGTGTCAAACATTATATATGTTGTGTTTGTTTAGGCTACAGTGGGTTAGCCTATAGGGGGTACACAATTCTAGGGTTTGGTACTTGTACTGCTTTCACTCATAGTTCAATCATTCCAGTCTCTTCTTTCTGACAATGACTGCCCAGATCGTGAAGACACTGACGCCGATAACCACAAGGGAGGCCGCGGAAGGTCGGCCAACGGTCGTCAAAGTCGGGAGTTGGGACGAGAAGCCGCGCAAGGAGAAGCAGGCGTCGAAGAAGACGTCGCCGACGAAGGAGGTTGACTCCTCCAGCGGCAAGGGGCAAGGTGACGGAGAGGCTTCATGCTCAATGGTCAGCATGGTGGAGCAGACTGTTTCGCTGGCGCCAGAGGCCGGCGAAGACTTCAAAGCGGTCGCAGCAGCCGTGCAGGCGAATCCAATGGTGGTTCTGCTCGACAGCGGTTGCTCACACCACCTCATGGGGACGAAGGAGGCCTTCGTCGACATGGGGCCGAGCGGCAATGTGAAGCATGTGCGTGGCTTCAACGGGGCTCTGCAGACCGTCGAGGGCCGAGGCACCGTCGCTCTGCAAGGGGAGGCCGGGAAGCAGGTCCTCATCCCCGACGTGCTCTACGTTCCGGGCGTGCACGCGAACCTGTTGTCACCCGGTCAGCTGAAGGAGAATGGTGTGCTGCTGCAGGACGACGGCGACGAGACGATGCTCGTCAACGCGACCGGGGAGGTGCTCGGTCGAGCACGCTACACTGGCCGCATCCTCTGCACCAACATTCAACCCTGCTCGACAAAGCTGTCATCGAAGTCGACTGAGGTGGTGGCTCTGCGAACGATTGCTTCGGCAACGAAGTCGACGCCGCCCAGGTGGCACGCAAGGCTTGCGCACGTTGGCATTGACACCATCAAGAGCTCGGCGAAGCACAATGTCGCCACTGGCTTGGACATCACGCCTTCCACGGGGACCGATTTGCCGTGCGTCTCCTGCGTAGGTGGCAAACTTGCGCGGCATACCTTCCCTGACAAAGGTTCGGATGCAGAGAAAGCCCTTGCCGTTGTGCACATTGACTTGTGCGGACCGTTCCGAGTGGCCGCCAAGGATGGCAGCTACCATTTCCTTCTGCTGAAGGATCGTAAGACTCGCTACGTGTGGGTGAGGCCGGTCGCCAAGAAGAGCGACGTCCTGCACGTGTTCGAGCAGTGGCTGCTGGTCGTGGAGAGGCAAACCAAGAAGTCTGTAATGATGCTCCGCTCCAACCGCGGAGGCGAGTTCCTGGGGAAGGACTTCACCAAGTTCGTCAACAGCAAAGGAATTGTCCACAATCTGACCTGCCCGTACACTCCGCAGCAGAACGGCATGGCGGAGAGGGAGATGCGTACGGTCGTCGAGGCTGTGCGAACGATGCTGCTGCACATGGGAGTGCAGCACCACTGGTGGCATTTCGCCCTGCGGCAGGCCATCTGGGTTCGCAACTGCTTGGAGCGGTCGACGCTGCCTCCGGGGACGACGCCGCACCAGCTGCTGACAGGCAAGAAGCCTGATCTCACTCTGGCGAGGGTGTGGGGCTACATGGTGCAGTTCATGGTCCCTGAGCAGCAGCGTGGTGGGAAGCTGGCGCCGAAGGCTCGTTGGGGGCTACACCTGGGTGTTTCACTGGAGAGTAAGGGATGGGAAGTGCTTGACCTGACTGACAACAAGCTTGTCACAACGGTCGAGGCTATCTTCTACGAGACGATGTCTCTGGAGGTGTGGAAGGCCAGCTTCGGCACGGGCGCAGACCCACTCTCCGACTGACTCCTCGACGGCGACGTTCCCACTGCTCGCCGAGGTCGACGAGGCTGCTGACGAGGATGTCGAGGAGGTCCATCCTACTCCTCCTCCTCCTGTTCCTACTGCACCACCTGTCGTCGACGACCTGCCTGAGCGGACACCTTCGTCAGCCACTGGCGACGAGGGGAGCCTGCGGACGTTGCCTGAAACGCCGTCCAGGGGCGTCGCCAGCGGCCGACGAGGGTGTCAAGCCTTCTACGGTAGGGGAGCTGCGGGTGGACAAGATGCAGCTGACAGGGGAGCCGTCGACGAAGGAAGCGTCTGCAGAGGAGCCGCCGACAGGGGAGCAGCTCGACGATGGTTCGTCGGATGACGTTGTGGAGGTCATAGGTGAACCTGACGACGATGAAGGGGAGCTGTCTGCAGGGGAGCAGTCCACTGACAGCGATGTAGTGGAAGTCAAAGCTGACGAGCCTCCGCTGCGACGTTCCACTCGTGTCAACTTTGGCAAGCCTCGCGAGAAGCTGAGCTACCATGCTTGCTTGCCCCCTACCTCCTACAGCACTTTGCTTGACGATGCGCAGGACGACGTCGACCTGCCCGAGCTCGAACCCGACGTGCACGCGGACCCAGAGCATCGCTGGGACATCGCGACGATGACAGTGAAGGAGGCCCTGGCGAGCTGGAAAGGCAAGGCAGTGAAGGCGGCGATGGATGAGGAGATTCGCAGCCTCATCGCCAACGGCACATGAGAGCTCGTCGAACGTCCGCGCGGGGTGAACATCATGAAGAACCGGTGGGTGCTGACGACGAAGTACCACATCGACGACACGGTTGCTCGTGAGAAGGCACGCTTGGTTGTGAAGGGGTTCACGCAGGTGTACGGCGCCGACTACGACGAGACGTACGCGCCGGTCAGCAGCTACGTCACGCTGAGGATCTTCCTCAGCATCGTCGCCGTCCAGGACTTGCATCTAATGCAGCTTGACATGAAGAATGCATTCTTGCAGAGTAAGCTGGACAGGGTGCTATAAATGTACCAGCCAGACTACTACGATGATGGAACTGGCCGGGTGTGCAAGCTGTTGAAAAGCCTCTACGGACTGAAGCAGTCACCACTGCTGTGGTACAGGGCCCTCGACGGAGTGCTGCTGGGCGCTGGCTGGAAGAAGAGCCAGGTCGACGAGGCTCTCTACTTCAAGGCCGGTGACGGAGGAGTGATGTGCTGGGTGCTTGTCTACGTCGACGACCTCCTCGCCGCCAGCAGCAGCCTCGCGATGCTGAAGGAGCTGAAGGAGCTGCTGGAGGCTGCCTTTGAGCTGCGCGAGATCAGCCCGGTCGAGAGGTACCTTGGGCTGGAAATCGTTCGCGACAGGTCGGCAAGGAAGCTGTGGCTGCACCAGCAGTCGTACGTCGACAAGCTGCGCAGGCGTTTCATCGACGAGGAGCAGACTGGGCGCATCCCAAAGACGCCGGTCTCCGTCGACGCCTACGCGGAGCTGACATTCGATGACGAGGATGCTCAGGCGCACGAGGAGGAGGAGTACAGGCAGAAGGTTGGTTCGCTGCAGTTCGCGGCGACGACGACAAGGCCGGACATCGCGTTCGCGTGCAGCAAGCTGGGAAGCGGCCTGACAGTGCGAAGTGATAACTACTGGCGCGAGGTCAACCGCTGCCTGCACTACCTCGCCGACACCCGTGACACTGTCTTGGAGTTCGGTGGTGGACCAGATTCGCTGTGCCTGGTCGGCTACGTGGACGCAGACGACGCAGGCGACAAGCAGAACTGGACGAGCACAGGTGGCTATGTGTTCGTCTTCGGAGGGGCCGCAGTTTCCTGGTCGAGCCAGCGCATCAAGTGTGCGACGCTCTCCTCGACCGAGTCAGAGTACGTCGCGGCCACGGAAGCTGGCAAGGAGGCTCGTCGACTTCGCTTCCTCCTTGCAGAGTTCAAGCTGCTCGACCCTGGAACGCCGACTGTCCTTCGCGTGGACAACAAGTCGGCCATCACTGTCGCGGAAGGCTTGGGGCTGAAGGGCAACCTCAAGCACATGGAGCGACGTTATGCATGGCTGCAGCAGATGGTAAAACGTGGGAAGATTGCGTTGAAGTACATCCCCACCTCTGAGCAGCCAGCTGACTTCCTGACGAAGGGGCTGCACTTTCCGGCCTTCAACCGGTGCTCCGTCGCGATCGGCCAAGTTCGTCTGTCTGATGTTGGCGACGGTGACGACGATGTGCAGCAGTAGGTGCCGTGCCCTTCTGCACGGCTGGTGCGGTGACCGGTGTGCTGTGCGTTATGTGCACACCGAAGGATTTTCCCCGTCCTTGGGTTCTGGGTGGACGTTGTGCGTAGGCTGCCCAAGCGTGAGCGCGGCAGGGGAGTGTTGAAGGAAATTGGCCCCGCCCTCGCATGGGCAAAACTGACTTCGTGGTCGGGTGTGCGGGAGGTGCAGCCGACCTTCTGCAGGTGTACGAGGGTTGCCTGTACACGAGGTGTATTAGTGAATCCATGCAAGAGTAATCGAAGCATCCGCGAGTGCAACTCAGCCTTCCCGTGCGCATGTACAAGTTGCGCAGCTCGTGCAGAAGTTCGCGGGTGTTCGTCTGCGCAGGGTCGCGTCTGACCCTGCACAACCTTGAGTCTGCACAGGCGAATTTTGGCCAGAAATTCGAATGTGCCTTAATTTCGACCAATCAGGGGCTGACATTTTGAAATGTCGACCGAGGTGCTCAACAAAGGTGCTCGACGAAGGTCGTCGAGCCCCGACGACGAAGGTCGTCAACCCGCGACGACGAAGGTCGTCAACCCGCGACGACGAAGGTCGTCAACTGGTGATGACGAAGGTCATCACCCTGCAGAGATGTCAAGGACTTCATTTGGTTGACCAAGTTACCTGCTCGACGAGTGCGCGAAGGTGTGCGAACGTCGTCGAGGCTGCTGTGGCGAAGTCGACCGACGTGGCAGCACGTGGTCGACGTGGCTCATCATGTGTAACTGTCAGCATCTGGCTGACAACCTGCGCAATGTACCTGACAGTGCACGTCGTGCATAACTGTCTACAAGCACCTGCGAAGTAGGTGCTTGCACATGTGCTTACAATCACCTGCGGATGCAATGTTGGCAAGTCGCGTGGATGCTGTGCTGGCAAGCCGCGCGATTGCAGCGTTGGCAGGCCACCATCTGCAGCGTTGGCAGGCCACCATCTGCAGCGTTGGCAAGTCGCGTACGAGCTGCGTTGGCGGACCGCGGACTTGCTACGTTGGCAGGTCGACAACTCTGTCACGCTGGCAGTCGACCTGCCTGAGCACTAGCAAACCTTGCATGTGATGTAGTCAATCTTTGCCATTGTCATGCTCATTCTGAACTCTGTTATTCTCAACTTTCCTTAGTGAAACTCTTGCTGTTTTGCCCTGTGAAAACACAAGTCCTAGAGAACACAGACAGAGCTATGATCACTCCTACAACCAGTGCCCACCATGTAGTCTAGCTCCCACCGTTGTAGAGTTAATCTCCTCATCTACGTGGCGAGCTTTCCGATTTTGTCCGCTGAGATTTACTTCTCAGGAAGCTCAGTGCGGAAACCGTTGTCGTCGGATTGTCGACAATCCCGAGGGCTCCCGAGGCCCCTGGGACGCCATTTGGGCCCAGCTTGGAGCTCGGAGGTCGTCGGGAGGTCGTCAATCTCGAGGGAGGCCCTTGTCCCATTTGAACCGCGAAATTGGGCGGCATTTTTTGGCCGCTTAGGTATATCATCCCGAAAAAGGCACTTCACCAAAATGTTGCGAGTTACTTGAACTGAAGTTAGTTTTGAGGCCTCTCAAAAGTTACTTTTCACGCCCGCCAATTTTCGGATGGTCCCAAAAAGACCCGTCTAAGGAAAAAATGGTTATGCACCCTTGTTCTTGCCTTCTTGGTCATTTGTTCTCTCGTGTGGTTCGAAGCTGGGCAGGAAAGAAGTGAGTGCTTCGTTGGAACTTGGAGCAGATATGACTACACCAGATGCCCGTTCGACTCCCACTACTTTTACCGTCATTCTTGTGTTTAGTGTGCAACACTATTTCGCCTGCTCGCCAACGTTTGCCACGTGCAAAATCGGGACAGTAGGGGGCAGGTGAAACATTGTAACCAGCTTCTTCAAAATATCTCAGGAACGGACGGATGCCAGCGTGATAAGCCATTTGTTCAAGGGCTGAGATCAAAATAGGGGCTTGTACTGTGCGTGCAACTGGCTGGTACTACTTGCAATTAGGCAGGCTGTCGAGCTTGAGAAGACCAAATTCGCGTGCAATCGTTGGGCATCGTGTGTACACCCTCATTCTCGGTCATCTCACCAGCGGGCGTCTGGCAGGCGAATTTTGTCGTATTCGAAAAGTCTTACTGAACCATATTGCACCATCTTTCACCGCTCTCCACCATGCTGTTTCTTCCTGCAAGTTCCCCTAACCGAGGTCAGTCTAGCGAGAACGAGGGTGTATTGCACCTGTCCACGGGAAAGAGGTGTCCAGCTGGAGTGCACGATATTTCTGCAGTGAAGCGGTCTGCCATCGTCATCATGACTCGAGAGTCATGTTGGCTGCCGACGTGTCACGCGAAGTTGCGAGCCTACCCCCGAAGGAGCTCTCGCCGCGTCACACGCACTACTACACCTTCGTTCTCACTCATCTCACCAACGGAAGCACTGGCTACAGTGTTTGGACGTAGCGGGCTGGTGAGATAACTTGGTTGCGGGCAAAGTCGCACGAGGTGACGAGGAAGCAGGACCTGGCAAACAAAAAATCGTTAACGCTCAATATCCGTCTAAACCGCTTTGAAAAAATCAGTAACATTCCAGAACGTATAAAACCTTGACTCACCGCCTTGGGTCAAATTGTCACTGTAACGCATGTGATAGGACCTTCTTTGGTCCGCTGCGGCTACACTAAGCGTCCCGGTCAGTATAACATATGCCAGTCTATCGAGAATGAGGGTGTACTAGGCACCAGCATTATGCTTCTCTGCCGTGGAAGTCAGATCTCATCTCAGTCGCTTCCCATCCCATAGGTCGACATGGAGCAGCGTCGCCCCGTTGTCCGACGATGACCGCACCGGTCGTCGTCGTCGCGCTGAGTCATCAGTGGCTCTCCCGCCACTTCCATCGTCCCGCAAGACGATCAATACGGCAGTCAGGCATTTGCAGGCCCATTTCGAACACAGTGACCTCCAAGTCCAGTCTAGTTTCTGTAAGCCCCCTCCCCCCGCCAAATGTTTTGGGATGAATGCTGGAAATCCTCCCTAGTCGGTTGATTCTGTGTCCGCCAAGGGGCTTCACCACAGTCAAGTTTCGATTGCAAAACTTGGAAACGCAGGCTCAGTTTTCCAGGCGGCGGCCCGCAAAGCAGCCGTGACAGCAGCTTCGAGAATTCTAAAGAATGTCAGAAGCGCAGCCGTGACTCCACTGCCGCTGCATCAGCAGTCGTCAGCACGAGTCCTTCACCCTCACCACTCCTCCACTAGTCGTTGCTCAGCTTCGCACGTCTTGCATCGCAAAAAAGTCGACCTTAAGAATGGCAATTTAAAGCCATAATCGCCCTCTGTATGGCAGGTTTGGCCCGAAACTGGCGGGCTGTATACAGGCAGGTTCGTAGGCATTTAGGGTCCGTAAATTCCCCGCCTGTGTATCCGCGGAATGGCTGTTTACGCCAATATTCCGGTACACCTCAATGCTTGTTCATGGCTGTATATGGCATGCGAATGTCTAGTAACTGGCCCACATTTTATCGATTGTTATAGGCGTGCAATAATTGCCTGCTTATTGGAGGCACAGAAATCCCTATTAATTGCCATGCCATTATTCAAGTCTGTCATGAATGGTGTTACATTGCCCCAAACTAAACTGTCATGGACAGGTTGATTATCCTTGTGTAAGGAGACAGAATTTATTCGCATACCTATTCATTTACCACCCATCCAGTAAACAGTACCCGAATTAATCATTATATTTCTCAAAAAACAGTTACATTAGAAGGCATACTTAGGGTCAGAACGCTACCTATCCTACAGAGCTACCTTGCGGTAGCCCTACACAAGTCCTTCAAATGCAAACTCAAATCCTTCAATGAGGATTTTCACAGCTCCACTGCCCATAACAAAACCCGCAGGAGCTTCATCAGAGTAAACAGCTTCACCTGCTTCGAGCCGGGCCTTGATCCAAGAGATGACAACAAGAACCTTTGCAGCCACGGCGGCCCTGTTATTCTCATCAGAGGCATCCAAGGAGGGGTTGGCACGGCCATTGTGGTTTGCCATAGGCCACTCCACCTGCAGGAAACCACAAAGGCATGAGTGCATATCTAATATGTATTGGAAACAGAATGACCAACAGGAAAAGAAAAACGACTTACCACATGGCAAATAGTTGCCACAGCAGGGATCTTGACGTTGAAGCGGTTGCAGCGCTTGCCGCCAAGTCCTTTGCAGATGGCGAGCTCGAACGGTCGGCTGGCAAAAGGGCGGCCAGATCCGTCACAGTGCCAATTCGAACCATACACAGCTGCCAGGATTAGACGGGACGGGAGTTATAGACTGTAGGGGTGTTGTTGCTAGTAAACGCTACAAAAAAAACTCACCATCCCGAAAGTGGGCGTGCCACTCTGCAGGCGTGCGGCGACGCGATGGCGCAATGTTCTCGCTCGCAAGCATTGCAACTTTGTTCTCGGTGATATAGCCACCAGGGCCATGCGCGTAAGGCTTGGCCACCGAGTAGATGTTGCAACGGCGCTCCGACATCTTCTGCAGCATGATGCGCTCGCGCTCAGGGTTCTCCGCCATCACCCGGTTGAACATGTCAAGAGGCACCCCGACGTCCTCGTACAGCTCCTGCACTTTGCGCCTAAGCTGTGCCAGGGTGGGGTAAAATGACTGCTCTCTCGCTGGAGCTCCCGCTATGAAATAGTTGACCGCGTCGTTGCACTTTTGCTGCACATCACAACGACAACAAAGAATAGGCAGTTGTTAGAATTAAAACGAGTCAGTCGATCAACGAGTGATACAAATACAACAGGACGAACCAATTAGTCAGCCAACCAATGATTCAGATACCCAGCACTAACCTTGAAAAACGATAGGTCCAGGAGCACAGGGGGGATTGCCGCACCCTCCAGCACGACTGGAGCCGTCGATGGCCCAGGCGCGTTGGTGGTCGCCAGCGGGCTGCTTCGCTGCGCTGTTGCATGCAGCAAACCAGCACCAGCTCCTGTACTCCAGCTGTTGGAAGATGACGGGCCGGGGCTACCTCCCGTTGCTGGGGCAGGCTTCTGGCGGGCAGCAACGACTGCTCGCATTCGTGTAGCATCCTGTTCCTGCTCTTCCAGCTGCTGACGGAGGGCCGCGAGTGTCTCAGCCTGTTGCGCAATCGTCCGCTCCATGTCGCGGTTCTGTGCCACCTGCTCATTAACCGGAATCGGTCGAGCTGCATGGAAAAATAAATAAGAATAAAGAAAGAGTAGGTTAGTAGGATGCCTGGACGAAAATGTGTGGCACAAACGTCTTTGTGCACAAACGCAGAAATCGGGCAGAACTCACTAACCTGGCTGCTTCGGCCTTTTCTCACGCGCTGACGGGTGAGCTCCTTGGTCACCGCCCATAAGGCCAGCGACATCGGCGCTGCGCCTTTGACTCTCAGGACGGTCATCCTCGGCCGGATCGTCATGAGTTTCGGCTAACTCGCACTCGTCGGGATGTCCCTCACCCTCGTCCTGCTCCTCACCCTCGCCAGGACCTTCGCCCTCGTCGATTAGAGCGTTTAGCTGATTTTCCTCCGGATCGGTTTCAGGCTGAGTGTTAGTGGCGGCAACATCTGCAGTTGCGGGAGTGTTGTTGATCTCCCCAACGGCTGTTTCTGCAACGTGTGTTTCGGTATGTGACTGGGGTGCAGAGCTGGCTTCCTGTCGCTGCAATTCCGCGTTCAGCTTGTCCCTCAGCGCAGCCAGGTCTTCGCGTGACATTTCCCGCAGCTCAGGGTCGCGAGGAATTTCTTTGTTACCAGCACCCTGACGAGTGCTGGACCCCCCAGATTTCTTCGTTGGTGGCTTGTAACCGGTAGTGTCGTGACCATTCAGGCGAACTGATGTCGTGAGTTGGCGTTGAGGGCGACCAGTGCATTGAGCCTGATTGACGCGCGCCTGGGATAGGGCACCTGTGGCAGCAATCTGGCTGGCCATGCTGAGCGTGCGGGAACGGTTGGAGGGGGTTGGTTGGAAAACTGTGTGCGACGATTGATCCGTCGCACAAGCAGTCATATATGCCGATTCAACACACCTAACGAACTGCTTTCATTGGCTGTTCAAAACAAGAAGCGATGCGCTGGATAATCGTGCGAGTCGCAGACAAGTGCGAGTCGCAGAATGCACCGCGAACCACATTTCGGATTGTTGGTGCAGGGTGGCGATTGTCTCGGCGCCGCGGACCATCGAACGTTCTACACAGGTGCATCTCGGGCTGCAAAGAGAATCTTTTTAGTGGTTACAAAGACAGTTTTGAAGGGTCCCGCCACGTGGCGTATCATCGAACTCACAAGTAGCTGCCTTCGATACTGTCAAGATAGCGCCGCCGCTGCACGTAGTCGCGCACGATGATCCAGATTCGGGGTCTCGTCATTCTCTCACGTACAGTGCATGCATGGTTTGTGTTCTGCACTACAATAAGGAAATTTTTTATTTGGGAAGTGGCTCAACTAAACTATAACATGATCTATCATGTTCTGTGCTACAAGGTATGGGAGCATGGCTTGTATATAACCCATCAAATATGTACAAAGATTTAATGTCACACTTCAAAATATATATTGGTTCAACAACCACAAAGGTTCACTAGATCGAGGCTGAACAAGGTGAACGGCACGCAGTATACTCGTGGTCTCTACCACGCGGTATCTCTGATTCATTGCAGCCCACTTGAGCTGCTTGCAATGGGTCTTCTTGTCGGGGTCTGGAAGTTCGTCGTAGTACTTGATAAAGGCATAGTCTCGCCGATCCCTCCCATGCCCGATGTGAAACAGGAGGAGTACTTTCGCGTACCACTCACCGGAGCCATGAATGGCTACGTCGGAAAACCAGCCACGTCCGTGAAACACAGGCACGGCACGTAACCGATGTGGCACGGCTCTAAACGATGGGTGCGTAGCAGGAGGCATGGCCAACTCATTGTGCACATGAATGGTAGTTGCGTTCTTTGTGGCCTCTGAGAATCGGTTAAGGGCTTGCCTTAGGTGTCGGAGGTCGTCGCCCAATGCAGTGACGTATCTCTCGTCACGCACCCTTGAGGGAATTGGGAAACTTACGAACGGTGCCTCACGACGGCCCCTTAAGACAGTTAAAGGCCATGCCGATCGTCCCATGATGCGCCTGCCAGTGGCCATTGCCTGCACATTGAAACGATAGGCGGTTAGTGATGGCACAAGCAATTGTTGACATTTGCATCAAATTGCCTTGACTCACCTCTCGCATAGCGGTGTTGTAATGCGTCTCTGTCACTTCAGACGCACCAAGAGAATCCACCGCAAGTCTGGTCTCCTCTGCGCGTACAAGTTGCCCTGATACATCACGTTTGTTGGACGCACGATAAGGCCGTTTAATGTGGTCCTTGTGGAAGAACTCGGAAATGTTGGCATCGTAGTGTATGGGTGGACCCGCACGACGGATGGCTTCGACGTAATGGCTTATCAGGTGCATCTTGATGAATCTCCAATTTGAAGTTTGCTTAAACGCGGTTGTTAGTTGATCGATCATCCTGCAGACAAGGGAGAGCACAAGCATACGTTACGGAACCGAGATTAGCAACGTTTGATGCAAACAAGTAAGTTTTCTTACCTCACGGCTAGCTCCTGCAACTGTTTCAGGGTGTTGTCGTCGTATGTTGTTGCCTTTGCGCACTCCGTGTACCAACGAAGGTACGAAATGATAGCGTCCATTTGCGGTTGCGCGATGTGCGAGGAGACGAGAAATGGCAGAAGTTGCATCACTGAACGATGCTCATACGCTTGGTAGGAAGCACCTAGCTTGAAGTATTGCCCAGACGGCAGCCGTAATGAATCCCACCTACAAATCTGTTTGAGGTATTTGAGCCGCCTGAAACATGGACAGAACAACAAAGTAGTGAGAAGGTATTTAGTGTGTCGTTACACATGAGCCAACGTTGCCATCATTGCAATAGTACATACCTATCGATTGCTTCACGTGTTGATTCGGGTATGGTGTCACGCAAGGCTGTGAGGATATGATCGAGAATGCCCAAGTCCGCTTGGTGCATGAGATCCGGCATGACTGCTAGGTATGGGTTCCCCCATTGTTCCGACTCAAACCTCCATCCCCAGAGTGCGCTCTGCATAGACAAGCGATGCCAAATAAGTAAAAGCGGAGGTAAGCAAAGGTGAAACATATGATAAAACCAACTTAGACACCATGAACAACTGACCTCGACAGGATGGGTTGAAAGGTCTTCCACTGCTGCCTCTCCACGTTGTCTTGGTGCCTTTAGAGCTGTGCAAATGTCCTGTTGCTGCTGGACGGTGCGCCATTTTAAGTGTGTCTGGTATTCAGCCAGGTCATTCTTGTGGACGGTGCAGAGTGAGCAGGGGTAAGTTGTAGCCCCCGACTTTGTACAAGTTATCTTGCACGTCTCTGGGTAGTCCGCTATGTAAGCATACAGCGCAGGGTATGCGGTGAATGAATGGCCCGATGCGTCTTCCACTCTAGCGCCCCTGTTCAGAACACGTGCGAGAGGAAAGGAAAAAGGTTAGTAGATATTGTAGCAAAATCCGTTCACTCACTAATGTTGTAGCGAAATCCATGCACTTACACATGACTGGCGGCCTTGAGGGGCTGTAAAGCCTTGCCAAGAACCTTATGGAATACTTGTAGACGGTCAAGCGATGTGTACTCAGGAGGAAACTCCGGCAGCAATGCAATCATCGCATGACCGTGTGGTTTCCAACGGTCCTCGCGTGCGATGTTGGCCAGCGACATGTAGATGGGATGTCCTTTAGACTTCCCTCTTGAGTCCATCATCGTTTCGTCCGAGGCGAGAATGATGGTTGCTACAACATCATCCGGTCCAAGCTTATCCTGTTCGGCAAAACAGTGAGTCGACAAATGGAGGTGCCGGGAAATAACAAATGTGAGGTGAGCGAATATAAAACACATGGCCATGGCCCAACCAACAACCCGCAGCATACCTGGACGTTGTTCCAAAAATCTGCCGTCTCGGGTGCGTCGTAGACACGAACGTTATTCACAATCTTCCGATGAGCTCTTGTGACGAGTCCTCGAGCGTTGCGGGAATCGCGCAAGAGGGACTTCATGGCCTGGTTGTCGAGGGCATGGAAGTGCAAGGGAGGGGCAGGTCAGGGTAATGAGGGGTGGGGGGGAGAGAATTAGGTGCATGAAAGGACGATGAGAGGCCAATACGGAGAATGAGGAGCAGGGAGGGTGAATGAGGGGTGGGGAGGGAGAATGAAGGGGTGGGGAGGGGAATGAGGGGCAGGAAGGGAAAAGTGGGGTGAGGAGAGAGAATGAGGGGCAGGAGGTAGAATGAGGGGTAGGAAACAGGGAATGAGGAGCAGGGATGGATCATGAGGCACAAACAATGGACATGAGGGGCAGGGAGGGAGAGAGAGGGGTGGGGGACAGAGAATGAGGTGCAGGGATGGATCATGAGGCGCAAACAATGGAAATGAGTGGCAGGGAGGGAGAGAAAGGGGTGGGGGACAGAGCGTGAGGTGCAGGGATGGATCATGAGGCGCAAACCGTGAGAATGAGTGGCAGGGAGGGAGAGAAAGGGGTGGGGGACAGAGCATGAGGTGCAGGGATGGATCATGAGGTGCAAACAATGGAAATGAGGGGCAGGGAGGGAGAATTAGGGGAGGGGGAAAGGGGATGAGGAGCAGGTTGAGAGGATCAGCCGCAAATCCTGAGAATGAGGTGCATGGGGGAAGATGAGTCACAAATCTAGAGAATGAAAGGCAAGGGAGGGATAATGAGTGGTGGGGGAAGGGGAATGAGGTGCATGGAGGGATGATGAGCTGCAAATCCTGAGAGTGAAAGGCAGGGAAGGAGAATGAGGGATGGGGGATAGGGAATGAGGTGCACGGAGGGATGATGAGGCGGAAATCCTGAGAATGAAAGGCAAGGGAGGGATAATGAGTGGTGGGGAAAGGGGAATGAGGTGCATGGAGGGATGATGAGGCGGAAATCCTGAGAATGAGCCTGATGGGAGGGAGAAAGAGGGGTGGAAAAAGGGAATGAGGAGAATGAGGAGAGAGGATGAGGCGCACACCCCGAGAATGAAAGGAAGGGAGGGGGAACGAGGGGTGGGGGAAGGGAATAAGGTGCAGGAAACGAGAATGAGGCGCAAGCCCTGAGAATAGGACGGGAGGAAGACAGAGGGGTGGGGGAAAGGGAATGAGGTGCAGGGAGGGATGATGAGGCGCGAACCCCGAGAATGAGATGACAGAAGGGAGCATGAGGGATAGGTGCAAGAGAATGAGGTGCATGGAGGGATGATGAGGGGTAGGGAAAAGAGGAGGGGCAGGGAAGGAGAATGAGGGGTGGGGAAAGAGAATGAGGGTCAGGGATGAATGATGAGGCGCAAGCAATGAGAATGAAAGGCAGTGAGGGAGATTGGGGGGTGGGAATGAGGTGCAGGTGAGATATCAGAGGCGCAAACTGTGAGAATGAAAGGCAGGGAGGGAGATTGGGGGGTGGGAATGAGGTGCAGGTGAGATATCAGAGGCGCAAACCGTGAGAATGAAAGGCAGGGAGGGATATTGGGGGGTGGGGGAAAGGGAATGAGGTGCAGGTGAGATATCTGAGGCGCAAACCGTGAGAATGAAAGGCAGGGAGGGAGATTGGGGGGTGGCGGAAAGGGAATGAGGTGCAGGTGAGATATCTGAGGCGCAAACCGTGAGAATGAAAGGCAGGGAGGGAGATTGGGGGGTGGGAATGAGGTGCAGGTGAGATATCAGAGGCGCAAACCGTGAGAATGAAAGGCAGGGAGGGATATTGGGGGTTGGGGGAAAGGGAATGAGGTGCAGGTGAGATATCTGAGGCGCAAACCGTGAGAATGAAAGGCAGGGAGGGAGATTGGGGGGTGGCGGAAAGGGAATGAGGTGCAGGTGAGATATCTGAGGCGCAAACCGTGAGAATGAAAGGCAGGGAAGGAGACTTGGGGGTAGGGGAAAGGGAATGAGGTGCAGGTGAGATCCGAGGCGCAAACCGTGATAATGAAAGGCAGGGAGGGATATTGGGGGGTGGGAATGAGGTGCAGGTGAGATATCAGAGGCGCAAACCGTGAGAATGAAAGGCAGGGAGGGAGATTGGGGGGTGGGAATGAGGTGCAGGTGAGATATCAGAGGCGCAAACCGTGAGAATGAAAGGCAGGGAGGGATATTGGGGGGTGGGGGAAAGGGAATGAGGTGCAGGTGAGATATCTGAGGCGCAAACCGTGAGAATGAAAGGCAGGGAGGGAGATTGGGGGGTGGCGGAAAGGGAATAAGGTGCAGGTGAGATATCTGAGGCGCAAACCGTGAGAATGAAAGGCAGGGAAGGAGACTGGGGGGTAGGGGAAAGGGAATGAGGTGCAGGTGAGATCCGAGGCGCAAACCGTGATAATGAAAGGCAGGGAGGGATATTGGGGGATGGGGGAAAGGGAATGGGGTGCAGATGAGATATCCGACGACTAACCTTTAGGCTGTCACAGAAGTGATATTTCAGAAGCGCCTTCCCCGCGATCCGGCACTCGCCACTTTGCCATGATCGGTCCGTGTTGACAGCCTTGGTCGCCACATATTTGTATAAGTCCCGCAGCGTTTTCCAGCCGCAAACCTCGCCAAATCGACCGCCGCTTTTGTTGAGAATCCACAGCAACGCCGCTACAGCCCGTTGAGACAACTTCTCGTTTAAAACCCATCGACATAGTTCATCCTCAAAGGAGAACGGCGTCGGAGGACTAGGCTCCGCATCCTGTCCCGAGCGCGAAGGCCCCTCAGGCATCGCAGCACGTTCATGAGAAGGAGATGGCGGTTCCTCAGAATCTGAGCTATCCTCGCACACGGGCCTATCATCGTCGATTGGAGCTCGAGGACTCATAGTTTCATCGAACGTTTGAGGCAAGAACGGGTCCTCCCGGGCCATTGGGCGAAAAGTGCTCGGAAGACGTGTACCATTCTCATCGTTCCCTGCACCATCGCTGGCGGGTGTGCACGCCGCATTGCTGGCTTGCGCCAGCCTGCATTGATTGCTTCCTACGTGTCTTCGAAGGCCTCCATTACCTACAAAGGGGCCTGAACGGCATTCTTTGCAATAACCTGGGGGTAATTCGTCCATGAATATGCTGCGCCGTTCCTACAACTACGATTAAAAACTGGATCTGTAATGAAATTGGCTCAGCTGTTGTGACTGAATCTGAATGATTTAGCTGCTCTGGCGTCTTTGCTTGCATTAGTTGCAAGGCATTGACATGCAGCAGCATTCACCGAGGGCGCGTCAATTTCATTTCACATTTGCGAAATACCCACCCCGACCACTCTGAAAAACAACGCAACCAATGTATAACGTGTGACATCTCATTCAACCGTTTTCAAACGAACGAAAAAGACCCGCCCCACCCTTCCGAATTCACAATTCGTAAATTTCTGGAAGAATGTGCGCCTCGATTTTGAATGTGTTGAATTTGTGAAAAGAAATTTAACGCGCCCCGATGAAATGTGGTTCATTTTTCGCCCATTTCTCCGATTGGCTAGCGTGCAATCGCGACCTACGGGAAGGCGTTGACGACTCGTTGGCGACTTCGCCAACGAGTCAATTCGATGTATGTGTGTGACAAATTGAGTCGCGACGAAATTTGAACAAGCGACTTCGCCAGCCCAAAACCGCAACAGACGCGTCGCAAGTCACATTTGGAACGGTCAGGAATGCCAATTCACCTGCCCGCACTTAAAACGTCGTTAAGAGCCACGTCGCGAGCGCGCGGTTGCCACAAAAAATATCATAACCAGTACCTTCAGAAATCACTGACGCTCCTGAGTATCGAACCTAAACGGCCATAACAAAAAACGAACCGCGTGGCTATTGGTCAATTTCCCAACGTCTAAAATTGTAACGTTATTCGTAATTTCAGAGCGCATTACACAATACAAGGAAAACGTTAGAAAAGAAAGAAAAACATCCTGTTTTCTCATAACGGTACATCTCATATGAAGGTGATCGGTGAACATCGCAACCGTCGAGTCAAAGCAACCACAAACAGATATACATCCGAAGGTAGTTTACGTGCTGCATTCGGATTGAGCCGAAGAGATCTCGCTTGCAAGGTGGGCCGTTGATCCGAGAAGATCGAACGCCAGATGACAAAATTGAAATCACACCCCCCAGGTCATTTACGTGCTCCTCGCAACGATGCCCCAACCAGTGCGCCGCGAACCATCTCACGAATCACAAATGTGATCTTGACCGTTGGTCAAATCGCTTGGAATTTCATCCGTCGATCAAGCGCCTGCACATTCCACGAAGCAACCAAACAGATTTTCTCGAACACGCAATTGGGAAAACAGGGTTCATCGGCATCGCAAAATTGCCGAAGTGCCCCCACAAACTGGCACAGCATGTATACAACTATTTATGACCCTCTGAAACTATCGAGAAAAGTGCGTCAGTAGGCTAGACCATCTACAACGGGCTCAAGATTTTTGCGATGTGCCTTCCGTTCTTTCTGGCTGGAGAGTGATGGGCGACCGGCGAGACCGGCGCAGCTTCTCCTTCTGCTTGCCTCCGTCGCTGTTGCACCTCCGCCTGCCGCTGCTGCTGCTGGCGGGGCTGCTTCTGCTGCCGCCGTGCCCTGCTGCCGCCACTCGCATCAACGACGCCCAAGGTCGCTCGCTCCTCCCCTTACCTGCACCTCTCCTCGCCTCTCACTTTCCCCCGCTCTAACTCACTCCACCCCACTCTATCAGACTCCCCCTTTCCCTCTTGCCCTCTCCAATTCTCCCCCTCTTACCCGCTGTACCCCATCCACAGGCTCCTCCTCCTTGCTGATTTACCTCACCTCCCTCCAGTCCCATCCCTCTCCCTCAAACGGCCCTTTCATTAACAGTCCAGAAAATTACAGACATGCAGGTGGGAACGTATAACATCCTAGCAAGCAAACAAATAAACATCATCAGCAAACCAGCTACCCTGTGTCATTCCTTAGAGTTCCATACTCTAAGGCCTCCCATACTCTAAGGGAGTTCCAAGGCGGGCTCCAGTAGGGCAAGGCAGTACCCCAGGGACATGTCCTCGCATGGAGCGCCCACAGGCGGGTTCTCCACGTGGGGTGCCTCGTTACACTTTTTCATGTAGCTTACAGCTTGCCCGCGTTGCAGTGCGACCTGGCGGAAAGTGTTGGAAATTTGCGGCCTGGCAGGTAAGATGTTGGTTCGGCGTTGAAAAGTGTTTCGGACCGCCGTCTCAGCAAGCAACATGAGTAGGGCGAGGAGTTCATCGCATGGGCAGCCGGCGTACGTTTCAACGGCAAGCAGGAAAATCACAACGTAAGGAGCCGTCGAGTTGTGGTAGTCGTAAGGAGCTGAATTTTGAGAGTTCTCAAAAGTCGCTCCTCTAGCCGCCCAGCCGCTTCCTTTCACCACCTCAGGCTCACGAGTGCTGATTGGGTCGGTGATAGTCCCATCACAAACGCATACTACCCCTGAGGACCAATCCCGGACTGCTAGACTCGCCTTGCGACTTTTGAGAACTGTCAAAAGTCACACCAATATGGTCCGCCTTGCGGTTGTCAACTGGGGAGAAAACATTCGTTTCTTTGTGCACAATGAAGCCGGCGTCATGCACCATTCGGACACACTCGTCCCTGAGTTCGTTGTGAGTGTTTGTTCTTCCCCCCCCGCTGCTATGCTCCCTCGATGCTATTCCTCTGTTCTGGCTTTGTCCACACCCCAATAAACATGCAAACTGCTCGCTCAGTACCCAACCCACCCCCCATGCTTCAACCTCCCTTCCCCCTACCTCCCTCAGGGAGTCCTTCCTGCCTCACCCCTGCCTCACCCCCGCCTCACCCCTCGCTTCTCCTCCTCTGCCCTCTTCGTCCTTCCCCCCCCCTTCCCTCCCCCTTCCCTCCCCCTTCCCTCCCCCTTCCCTCCCCCTTCCCTCCCCCTTCCCTCCCCCTTCCCTCCCCCCACCCCCCCCCTTCCCTCCCCCCACCCCCCCCCTGCCTTTCCCCTGCCCCCCGCCGTTCCCCACGAGCCCCTGGCAGCGCGGGTGCTGGAGGAGTGCGCTGCAGCATGGAACTTTTTGGGATGGGGCGGTTCGCCGAGCAATTGGCGCGTGGGGGGCGACTGTGACGCTTTTCCCATTTACATTAAATGCGACGCAAACGGGTTCATCACTGACTTGAATGTCGACAACACGCCCTCCTTCGAGTGAGGGTGGGAGGGAGGGAGGGAGGGAGGGAGGGAGGGAGGGAGGGAGGGAGGGAGGGAGGGAGGGAGGGAGGGAGGGAGGGAGGGAGGGAGGGAGGGAGGGAGGGAGGGAGGGAGGGAGGGAGGGAGGGAGGGAGGGAGGGAGGGAGGGAGGGAGGGAGGGGAGGGAGGGAGGGAGGGAGGGAGGGAGGGAGGGAGGGAGGGAGGTCTGCCACACCCAGGGGATGCGCGGTGGGCCACAATGGCCACTGACATTTCGTCTCTGTGCTGTAGCTGTGCTTCACTCTTGTGCTGCTTCTGTGCCTGTTCGTGTGTGCGTGTGTGTGCGCGTGCGTGCATGCGTGTGGGTGTGTGTCTGTGTGTGTGCTTGTGTGCGCTCAACACACACAACAGGCGAATTCAAAGCCCAATTCTAACTGGATCCATCCCAACATCGCTTGGCACTCTCACCTCTCTCACCAGCATGTACACCTCACAGCTTTCTAATCGCCTCTCAGCTGTCTGTGCACTTCCCTCACCACTCTGTATACCGCTATGCCGCTCCAAAGCGAGACATGCAAGCATTTTGCAGTGTCGTCATGCCTTTACCACTCTCTATCCTCTTGTACCACTCTACATGGATCCGTACGCTTTCACACATACTTGCTGTGTGATCTTTGAGGCATCTCGAGGCTACTTCTGTATCACTAACATCTAGGGGACCCTGTGTGTGTGTGTGCCCTTCCTGTCCAGCAGTAGCCCTTTCCATCTCCCCGAAACACCTTCGGGGGGACGAAGCACTCAGGGTGTAAAAATTAATCTCTTCATCTGTCGCATTCTACATCTCTTCATTTCTCACGCCTCACCCCCTCTCTGCTGTGCTACTCTGCGACCCTTTTAGGCTCCTCACCTGCGGTATTCCTCCTTGCCTCTGTCCTCTGTACTCCGTCCCCACTAATTGCCCCATCCCACACCCTCTGTGCTGTGCTGTCATGCCATGTGCGCATCCACATCCTTCGCCTCGCCCATTCTCACCGTCGTCTGCTTGTTTGATCCCCAAAATCTGTGTGCTGTGCTGCAACTTGCTCAGAAATGTGCGGCAAAACGCCCTAGAGGGCTCCATCCCGGCATCCTTCAGCATGCTCACCTCGCTCGTCTACCTGTAAGAGGCAGGCGGACACGTGTAGGGCCGTGGGAGTGAGGATGGAGGGAGGGAGGGAGGGAGGGAAGGAGCGAGGGAGCGAGGGAGGGAGGGAGGGAGGGAGGGAGGGAGGGAGGGAGGGAGGGAGGGAGGGAGGGAGGGAGGGAGGGAGGGAGGGAGGGAGGGAGGGAGGGAGGGAGGGGCTAACCCCTGCCCTAGCCCCTGCCCTCTGTCCTCTAGCTTATGTTGGTCGGGAGGGCCTTCATTTCCTCGTTATTCTCGTGTGTGTCTAAATGTCTGTGCCTCTTTCTTCACCCCTGTAGTTTCCTTCTCTCTCCTCCATTTCGTGCATTCTTGCGTTGCTATCTACTCTTTTTGACGTGGGAATTGAAGATTGACCCGCGCCTGTGTCTAACCCGAAAGCCCTCTCCTGCTCTCACCTGTTCCCCCGTTTCAATTCCTGTGTGTCCGTCATAACATAACCTCCTCAGCAACTCTGTGTACACAACGTCCTGATTTTACTCCCATGTTGCTATGCCATGCCTACTCCCATGCCTGCCTCGCATGTCTCGTTCCTGTGTCTCACTCCGATGCCATGTCTCACTCCCATGCCATGTCTTACTCCCATGCCATGTCTTGCTCCTGTCCCACGTCTCACTCCTATGTCATGCTTTACACCCATGCCATGTCTCTTTCCTGTACCATTTAGCAGTTTTATGTCTCAATGCCATACTTTCATTCATCATATCACTGGGGGATGTAGCATTGGCTCTGTAGCGTTGGGCAGTGCAGCATTGCATAGCTCAGCATTGGACACATTAAGGGGCGCAGCATTAATCATTGCAGCATTGGCCACGACAAGAGTGTGCAATGCATCTTGGGCAGTGCAACATTTGGTAATGCATCAATGAAATTGTTCGGCAGCGCGGTATTTGGCCTGTGAAGCATTGGGCAAGCAGCACCACATTGGTCAGCATGGTATTGGCCAACGCAGCACTGGTTAGCAGAGCATTAGACAACGCAGCAGTGGGCAGGGCAAGGGTGGGCGATGCAGCATTTGGTAATATCTGGCTGTGCAGCATTGGCCAGCACAACATTGAGCAGCGCAGCAGTGTGCACAATTATCGGGCATGACATCATTTGGTCATACAGCATTGGCAATGCAACGTTGTGCACGAAGCATTATTCAGCGTGTCATTAGGCAATCCATATTTGATTGCAATGCTGCATTGAGCAACACGGCAGTGGGCAACGCAGCATTGGAATCGCAGCATGGGCCATGCACCATGGGGCAGCCTAGCATTGAGCAACACGATTATGGGTAGCACAGCATAGGGCAGTTCACATCGTCTCATGCCATTTCTCCACGGCCCTCCATCTCCCATGGGCCATGACCCGCATGTCCCCCGTCGCAGCGATTTCTCCGACAACCAGCTCTCTGGTGCCATTCCACCTGGCATAAGCGCCCTCACGGCCCTCCAAGTGCTGTAAGTGTGCCAGTCATTGGCAATCAAGCAATCCATGGCTCCCTCCTATGCCATGTCTCTCCCCCATGCTGTAAGTCACCATACCCCCACGTGCCATGCCAATGTTCCAATTATTCGGCATCTCCCCTAGCGCGCACGTCCCCTATCACAGAAATCGTTTCTCCAACAATTAGCGTCAGATTTTATGCCTATGCCCAAACTGCCCTTTATTCCCCACATGCTCCGTGCCCCACATGTCCTGTCGCAGCTATCTCAGCAACAACAAGTTGTCTGGTGCCATTCCCCCTGCTCTAGGCGCCCTTGCATCCCTTGGTTACCTGTGAGTGTAACAGTCTGCATCCCTTGGTTACCTGTGAGTGTAACAGTCTTTGTCAAACAAGCAGCCATAGACGACCGAGCAACATAGGAAAAGGAAACAACCGTAGGGAACAACCGTAGGGAACTTGAAAAGCGTTTGAGCTAGAAAGAACGGAAATAAAATACAAGCTCTTTAAACTGTTAAAGATTAAGGACGGAGTCTAGAAGGTTTATGGGCCGAAATAACTCAAAATCGTTGGACTAGAATTCTGGACAGAAGTGTCGATTTCACAAGAAACGTCGTCGACGAAAATTGCACTGTTGAAATTTCAGAAGTTTCGGATATGTTGTAGCTCTAGTCTGTGGCTACAATTCCCCATTTGAATCGCACGGAAAGGTGAAGTATTTCTCGAGTTATGGCTTTCGGCACATCAGGGGGCAAACTGCTACAGTAACTTAATCCAATCACAATTCATCTCACAAGTATCATAGAGGGTAGTTTGAGTAGCAATAAACCAGGTAGGAAGGAAGAGGAGGACGAGAGTGAAAGTCCCCAAGAAGTCCCAACCAAGGAAACTCCATAAACACACGAAGTTCCCTCCATATAATAATTCTTACTTTCACCCTTGTCATTTTCTCAACCTCCATAATCCACCCCAATTGGCCACACTTGTCAACCTAATTTGGCTTCTCCCAACCACTTGGCATCATCTACAGTAGAAGTGACGATTTTTTGGCCAGAAATCCTCACTGGCCTACGGCGCCAGTGAGACGGTCGGCTCCACGACGCCGACCAGCGAGCACGACGCCTCCCCGTCGCCTCGCCCCTTGCCGCTAGCAGAGGAGTCGGCGTCCTTCGCCGAGGTCGACTTGTTCGACTGCTTCTCCTTGCGCGGCTGGTTTCCTCGACGTGGACGACGGCTGGCCGACCTCTCACGGCCTCCTTTGGCGTCGTCGTCATCGTCGGATTCGCTGCGATCAGGACACTCAAAGGAGAGGTGGTCGGGGCTATGACAGATCCAGCACTCCCGACGCCGACCTCCTCCTCCGTGACTGCCTTCCTTCGCCGACTTACCCCTGTCGGCGTCCTTGACCGGCTTCCCACCTCAGCTACCACTGCTGCCAAGCTTGCCGCGCTGCCCTGGTCGGCTACCTTGCTTCGCCGGGGCGGCGTAGTTCGCCTGCAGCAGGAGTTTTGTGGACTTCTTGGCCTCCTGCATCGCCTAGTCTTGCAGGATGTACGAGGTAAGGGAGTCCTCGTTGAGTGTCGCCCGCGTGCTCGGCGCCACCGACAGCCGCTTCAGCAGGTTGTAGCTGCTTGGGAGTCCCTTTATCACATGCGTGACGTACGATGCCGTCGAGTAGTTCACGCCGGCCATCCTCATCATGGCGAGAAGTCGCCGACCTCGGTTGCAGTAGTCTGTCACCGTCTCCTGTTCGCCCATCCGCAGGTGTGACAGCTGCTCCTCGAGCTGGCCGATGTACAGGTCGTCGGTGACTTGGTACGCCATCTCAATGAAGTGCCAGCTCGATGGCCAGCGTCGAGGTACTCCCTGCACGACTTCAAGGCGATCTGCACGCCCGGCGAGCAGCACCGCGAGATGACCGTGAAGGTCAGCAACTGCACCGCGTGAAACTCCGCACGCAAGTCGGGGTAGATCTCCTCCGGCGTCTACGGTGTCGCGGGCGAAGCCGATCAATCCGACCATCTCCAGCTGGGGCTCAATGGCTTCCTTCCAGGTGAGAATGTCGGGTCGACCGACCAGCAGGGGGGTGACCCTGAAACCTGTCTGGCGTAAACTTGAAATAGCTGTAGCTCGGCGCAATCCCTCCCGCCGTCACGTGTGAAGCCGACATCGGCGCCAATCCACTTCGTCGGCCTCCGACGTCGCCCTGCGAGGCCCCTGCAGCCGCCGACGACTGCATCCCTCGCGCCTGAACGCCGCCGACTTCATCGGCGTGTATCACACCTCTCTGCCTCGACGTGCCTCCCGCACTGCTGCCGACCTGGTCACCGGCGTTGACGCCCACGTCGACGCCGCCCTCGGTGTTCACCGGTCGAGGAGATGCAGGCCGAGAAGGAGGGTGCTCCGTCGCCCACACGGAGCAAATGCCAGCCTCGACGACCGCCCAGGGGAGGTCGCCGAACCCCGTCGCCTTATGGCGGCGTCTACTCACGCTCTTCAACCGTGCCTCCAGGGTGTCTACCACCCTCGTGTCACCTACGGCGCCTACCATAGTGACTACCGCACAGCTGCCGGCCTACGAACGAGATAGAGAAGTGCCAAGTCGGCTATATCAAAGGTGAGTTCGCTGTGTCGTCCACGCTCACCGCACCATGCGGAGATAACTCTGGTAATGGGAGCTTGACTACGGGGAAGGCACGTGTGTGAGAGGGATCTCTGCGTTCGTTCACTTAGTCGTTTCCTTGTGCGCACACTACTTGCTAGTTCACAGGGAGAATTGGCAAGAGTTCCACTAGGAAAACATGACAACAAAGGTTCAGAATGATAGCAACAACGTTGGCAACACAGACTACATCAGAGCTCGCTGGCTGCTGGTCGACCTCCAGCGCAGCACGGTCGACCGCGTTTCAGCGCAGCAATGCTCGCACCGCTCCAGCACTGCAGAGATGCGGCGCGCCAACGTTGCATGTCCACGGTGTGCCAACGCTGCAGCAAGTCGGTTGCACAGCGTTGCACCCGCAGGACAACGGTGCACCTGCTTCGCAGGTGTGCGCGGCTGGTTGGCGTCCAACACCCCGTCACGTGCCCAGCGCAGGCATTCCGCCCGTGACAGCGGCCACCAGCCACGTCGACCTCGGGATACCACCTCCGAGGTCGTCCTCGCAGAATCACCCCCAACGACTTTCGCACACGTCGCCCGGGTATCCCGGTCGACCGGGCAACCCTGCCTGGTCGTCCAGCCCAGTCGGACGCCGGCTACACCAAGCCCGGCGTCCCAGGGTCGGCGTCCTGGCGTCCAGGTCGGCGTCCAACCTCCCGGGACGCCGAGCAGACACCCAGGTCGCCGCCCAGACGCCCAGGTCGGCGTCCAACTGCTCGGCGCCCTCCAGCCAGGCGCCCCCCAGCTCAACGCCCTTGCAGTGGCCCCCGTGCCCACTGCTTCAGATTGGGTGTAACCCCCGCACACCCGACCACGAGGTCGGCTCCGCCCAAGCGAGGACGGGGCCAAACACTACTCCCGTTGACAGCTCTGATCGCGACGATTCTTGGATCATCGAAAAGCTCTTGAGTAGCGCAGTCATCTCAGGCATTTGCTCTAACCCAATAACATTCACATATATTTAGAAAATCTTAACCATACCAAACACAAAATTTTGCACACGCTCACACCACGCATGCAACGTACGAACAAATGACGGGAGACAAACATACGTGAATGCGAATGATAGCATCACACAAAACAAACCTCTCCTAGAGGTATAACGACCCCAAGCGTCTTCATCAAAACCGTTAATCAGCCATGCATTGCCCACACCAATGAATATTTAAGTTACCTGAGCACCTTCATGCAATAGAATCGTTACCCATGTAAGAAACACGTGAGCTGAAACGATTTTCAGCTGAAACTTATTTCTGACGCGCCTCAACAACCATAGAGGACCCAGCTATTCGTAGTGTTTGGAGCATGGAAGGGCAATGTTGCCTTGTGTGTGTACCTGCCTTGGTCCTGAGGTCGATAGTGATCGGCCTCATAAGCGCCCTCACGGCCCTCCAAGAGTTGTAAGTGTGCCAGCCATTGGCCACCAAGCAACCATTCCACACCAAGCAATCCATGTCTCCTTCCCATGCCATGTCTCCCTCCCATGCCATGTCTCCCTTCCATGCTGTCACCATAACCCCAACGTGCCATGCCAACGTCCCAATCACTCCCCATCTCCCATGCCAATTCGTCTCATGCCATTTCTCCACGACCCTCCATCTCCCATGGCCCGCATGTCCCCTGTCGCAGCCATCTCTCCTACAACCAGCTCTCAGGTGCCATTCCACCTGGCATAGGCGCCCTCACGGCCCTCCAAGAGCTGTAAGTATGCCAGTCATTGGCAATCAAGCAATCCATGGCTCCCTCCTATGCCATGTCTCTCCCCCATGCTATCAGTCACCATACCCCCACGTGCCATGCCACAATGTCCCAATCACGTCCCCTGTCACAGCAGCAGCTTTTCCAACAACCAGCGTCACATGTCATGCCTATGCAATCACTCTCACCTGTCAAGGCATAGCCACCAGAACCGCAATCATATCCTTTCCTCCCATGAGCATGGAACCCAGCACCCACCCAGATTGTATTTCCACACCTTCTCCTTCGTCCATCCTCCCTCCCTCCCTGCCTCCCTCCCTCCCTCCTCCCTCCCTCCCTCCCTCCCTCCCTCCCTCCCTCCCTCCCTCCCTCCCTCCTCCCTCCCTCCCTCCCTCCCTCCCTCCCTCCCTCCCTCCCTCCCTCCCTCCCTCCCTCCCTCCCTCCCTCCCTCCCTCCCTCCCTCCCTCCCTCCCTCCCTTCCTCCCTCCCTCCCTCCCTCCCTCCCTCCCTCCCTCCCTCCCTCCCTCCCTCCCTCCCTCCCTCCCTCTCCCTCTCGCTCCCCTCCCCCGCCCTGCTGGCTGCCGCTGCCCGACCGCCCCCCAGCACTCTCCACAACAACCAGCTCTCAGGCTCCATTCCTGCTGACATTGGCAACCTCGCTGCTCTAGAGACACTGTGAGCACTGCACTGCACCACACTGCAATTTCTCCCTTCCTCCCTTCCCCATTCTCTCCTTTCCCCCCTCATTCTCACCTTCTCCCACAGTTTACCTTCTCAAATTCTGGTTCAATGCACTGCATCCATTTGCACCGCACATCACCCAGGGAGCTTTCCAACAATGCCATATCCGGCCCTATACCTCCTGGCCTGGGCAGACTTGTCAATCTGACGTTCCTGTGAGTAGTAGCACAACCTGTTCCTTCCCCGTCCACTACAAACCTAGATGTGACTGCTTTTCTGCCAATGCTCTTACAGCTTCCATATTTCGTGTTTGGGCCCCATTAGTACATCCCCGTATCCTTCTATTCCTGCCCCCCCTAATCGAACCATTGGCACCTTAGTGGTGTTGACCGGCCTCCCTTCTGGCACCATAGTGGCACATACTGCAATGTCTGTTCTTTCCGCAAGCATGTATACTTAGTATGGTTCTTTTATAAGCAAACCGGTTTCTCATTTGCTTTAAAATGACACTGCATGTGGTATATGACCAAATACGTACAGAATTTTTTCAAAGTGGCATAATCATCTAACTTACATGATTGTTGGAATATTTGTTCCTGTGAAGTATCATTTCCCACATGTATTCCGCTGCTCAAAGGACACTTGCAATTTTCATGGCGTTTATGGATACAATACATGGCAATTTCCAAGTACACGGATTCTTGGTTGACATGAAGCTGTATCCCATCTTGTCTCTACGGGGTAGAAGCTTTGCTGACAGAATGGCACAATAAAATCTCTGCCAACAGGGGATTTACCTTCAGCACGTTGTTGTGATCAGGAGATGTATGTTCATTCATTTGTTGATAGCCTGGGTGTACGTTGCAGCAAGGTATACCCAGGTACTTGTTGCTGTTCATATACTTTGTTCTACCTGCTCCAGCAGGATTTCTCCTCACAGAGAGAGGTCATATTCCTGAAATTTGAACGCTTGTGTATTCTTTCCTCCCTTCTCCCATTCTTGTCCCTCCCCACTCGTCCCCAGGGGCGTCTCAGGCACGGGGGTGAGCTGCCCTGCAGGGGGCAGCAAGTGTGTGGTGCAGCAGAGAAATGACACCAGCTTCTGCCGTCGCTGCTTCTCCTTCTGCTCCTCCTGCACGCCCCGTACATGTAAGTCTCCTTTCTGCAACAACAGCACACGCACGCACGCACAAGAGCGATGCCACAATGACTTTAAATGAAACCTTCCATAAACAGCTAGTTTTTCGGAATAGGTTTGTCTTGCGGAATATGATTTAACTACGCCCATTCTATATGTGTGCCGTTACTCCAGTGTCAGCAGCACCCACAGAAGCACTAGCATCGGTTGAAGCACCAGCATCAACTGAAGCACCAGCATCAACTGCAGCGCCAGCATCAATTGCAGCGCCAGCATCAACTGAAGCACCAGCATCAACTGCAGCGCCAGCATCAATTGCAGCGCCAGCATCAACTGCAGCGCCAGCATCAACTGCAGCGCCAGCATCAACTGCAGCGCCAGCATCAACTGCAGCCCAAGTGTCGGCTACAGCTCCAGAACCTAAGGCCCCATCAGCAACTGCCCCTTGCATGCTTATTGCTGCTGCCATCAACTTCTCTGGTGTTGCTGCTGTTGCCACCCTCTCGCTCCTGATGTTTGGAGTGTGAAGCGAACAGTTTTCACGTCTGTATGAACTGTTGTGGGCTGTTGGCTTTAGGTGATGGTATCCAATACAAGTCTGAGATAGCATGCCCAGGTTTTTCTTCACCTTTACCGTATGTGCTGTAGCTCCCTCAGAAACTCAATCATTCTGGCTTATACATTCTTTGTGGTGGAGAACCTCACAAATTCTGGTGGGTAATGGAAATCTCTCGGTGGACAACACTTATAGAAACTCTCTTGATCGTGGCGTGGCTAATGGCCTCCCAAGATAACTACCTAGACTCAGGTGGTCCTAAGAGTCGGCTGTGTACATTCAGTGTCAAGGTTGAGAAGTTAATTACACTCACCCTCGCACTCAGCCACACACTCACCCTCGCACACCAATGCACCCCCACACACAACAGCCACACACTTATCCACGCAATTGCCCTCGCACTCACCCTTGCTCTCACTCACCATTTTCTGGCCAAAAATGTCATGGTCCTTTTCCCATAACAATATTTTTATTAACAAATGGTACCCTCACCCCAATTGGGCAAAAGAACTATAAATTTCAAGGGAATTCTAGCCAGGAAAAATACGGAAACCGGGAAAGAGCACGCATAGCACCATGGATATGCACGTTGATGCATGTGAGTCACATGCACATGTAGCCCTCGTATGAGTCAGATGCACTTGTAGCCCTTGCAGCTGCAGACAAAGGGAATGCAGATGCGGCCCGGGCAGGACTTGAGCGAGCAGGCACGGCGCTTCTTCCGACACTTTGGAGGGTTGATTGGAGGGCAGGGCAGGAGGAGGGGAGGACAGGGTGGGTGCGAAGTGATTGGATGCATGAGGCTGTGTATGTGTGTGTGTACATGCGCGATACTCTCAAACAAGCACATTCACGGACAAGCACACCCACACATACACACACAGGCAACCACATGATTGCGAGCATGTGAGTGAGAGCAAAGCATCCACACAGAGACAGGCGGATCCAATCTGTTGTGTATTCGCATGCACGTTTCATGGATCTTACTCTGTGCTCACCCTCCATCCCAGTCATTATTCTCTCCCCCAACCATCCTCTCTCCTCCACATCCGCTCATTCAACTCAACTCACACGAGCTGTGTGCCTCACAAAACATTCCTCAAACATCTCGCATCCCCACATTTCTCTGCATGCTTCCCTGTGCCTCTTTCTCATCCTGTCAATTGCACAGAAGGTGTATTGAAGTCCAACATTGTAGCTCACTGCCTCCCTTCACCCTCCTCCTTACCCTTGCGATCACACGAGTCGCAGAAGTCAGTGCAGGCACGGCAGAAGGCTGTGCCGGAGTACTGCACCACCTCGCACTCCCTGGAACCGCATGGCGTTGCATTGTAATTGACATAGCTGCCAGACAGCGAAGACCAAGTAGGAGGAAGAAAAGGGGGAGGAGGTGGGGGGCAGGAGCCGGTGGGGAAGGGGTTGGGATAATAATAGGTTTAGGTCTTCTATGATGGGAACATGAAACAGCAAGAAGGGGTTAAGCAAAGGCCAGATATCTTATTTATCAAGAGGAGAAGCAGGGGGGAATCGATGCAGCTCCGTGGTGAGGCAAGAGTGGCAATCACAGTAGAGAGGTGTTTAGACGTCAGGCCATACCGAGGACTTGAGGGCAAGTATCTGAATGAGATGCGGAAAAGAGGGTTGGCTGGGAAGGGGGGAAGAGAGGGCGGGTGACTGACAGGTACTGCAGATTGAGCATGGCGCCCATGGAGGCCGGCACAGAGCCCGTGAGTGTTGGTATGCGCAGGTCACTGCGTGAGTGGTGGCCATGCATGGTGATGTGCATGGTGGCACATGGGATGGAGCACGGTAACATGTGTTCTGATGCATTGTGGCATGTGTTATAATGCATGTGGCATGTGTTCTGATGCATTGTGGCATGTGTTATAATGCATGTGGTATGTGTTATGATGCATGGTGGCATGTATTGGGGTGGATGGTGGCATGTGTTAGGGTGCATGGGGCATGTTTTAGGGTCCATGGTTTCCTTGAGCAGCAAGGATGAACCATGGGAGGATGGTCACGGGAGGAGGTGTGATCAGCAGGAGAAGAGGCCGATGCAAGGGGCAAGTGAGACCGTGCAGTGAGAAAGGGTGAGTGAGAGGCATGAGGAAAACTCAAGTCAGTTAGGGACAATTGGGGCTGGCCATGACGCTCAAGGAAGAAAAGAGGAGAGACGCCTTTTGAGTATTGGGATGCGCCTAAAGGTCTCATAAAAGCCTTTCATATGTTACACAGGCACTTTGTTCCCAGGATGAATAAGGTCCCATTCTGTTTTTGCCAAGTCAGGATTACAGATGCAAGAGGTTTTGCATTCTGGTGATGGCGGTAGGGATGTTGCCGGTTAGCAATGTGTAGCTTAGATCACTGGAGGAGGAAGGGATAGTAGGGGATGAGGGCGAGGGAGGGAGAAAAGGAGGGGAGGGGAAGTAAGATGAAGATGACACATTGTCCTTTCCACTCTGCATTGCAGCCATCAGTATTCAACACAGGGGCAAGGGTTTTAAGAAACGCTCTAGAAATCCTTTGAAGCTGCGCTGTCACCAGCACCAGCACCACACAGCGCGAGGGTATGGAGAGTAACGGAGGAGTGATTTGCCTGTGGGACTCCCACATGCTGGCACCTACCTACCAGCACAAGGGCTGCGCCACCCCCATGTTGCCTCGTTCAGGACATGGCCACGTTTCTCACTCAACATGACTTTCTGCAGAATATAATACCACAGAGAAGAGGAGTAGACTCTTGTTTTGAGTGAGACACACAGGTGCATGTGTGAGTGAAGTGCAAAGGTGTGTGAGAGGAGGAGGAGGAGTACAGGTAGGTGAGGGATTCGAAAGAGGTGATAGAGGAGCGGATGCTGCCTGTGAAGTTATTGTGGCTCAGCTTCCTGCGAAGAAATTGATGGTGGGGTAAGGGGGGGGAGGAGATGAGGTGGTTTGGGAAGACAGATAGCAGGGGAGGGGAGGGGCGGAGGCACGGTGAAAACCTAGATGCATACAGATAAACAATAACTGTGCACGAGGGTGCACGTAGGTACCATGCAGAGGTACCAAGAAGTGCTAACATCGCTGGAGCACCAATGTTGACTGATACATGCCCATGCACTCTCATGCTCACGTGATGCCATGCTCACGCGATGCCATGCTCGCAGCTCTAACGAGCCGCAAAACAAGCAACTCACCCAGTCACATGCACTCATGTGCTCGCAGGCACTCATGTGCTCACATGTGCTCCACTTGCGCCCAGTTGAAAGCCAAGATGTCCTCTGAGAACCTGTTCTTGCTCAGATCCCTGACCAAGTCAACAGAGGCAGGTGGGCCGCGGGCGATACAAAGCAATGGAGGAGATGGGGGGAAGGGGATGTGCCAACTGCACGCAGTTGAAAGCCGAAATGTTCTCTGAATACGTGTTCTTGCTCAGATCCCTGCCGAAGCCAACAGAGGCAGGTGGGCCACGTGTGCGGGCGAGACAAAGCGATGGAGGAGATGGGGGAAGGGGAGGGATGTGGAACGGCCCTCAGGCACTCGGACAATAGTCACGGCTTTAGTCTCTCTCCTTCCCATGTTCACACAGCTTGCCCTCTCATGGTCACTCCATACCAACGTTATCTCACAATTATCCCATACTCACATATACCTCGCAATCACTCCATACCCTCACTGTAAAACAATCACCCCATACCCACACACTCCTTTTCCCTTTTTCATTCGTACCATCAGTGCAAGGCAGCTCTGGGAGTAGCTTCCTGGTTCCTCAAAGCCTTTGGGTCGACTCAGAAGTTACTCCGGCACTAAGAGAAGCTTTTTGAGTCGCCTCAGTGTGGTGCACTCATGCACAAAAGATTTACCGTTGTCAAAGTGCTGCCACTCTCTTCACAACACAACACACCACACCAGTTGGATTTTTTGCGAAATTTCGACCACCAACTACCCTACAGACCACTGCTCCTATGCGCATCCATGCTGCAAGTGCCTCTAGCATGAGTGTTCCCGTGCATGCACACATCAGAGAGAACAGTGGGCTTGCATGCACCACCTACAGCTTACGTGCCTCATGATTCATGCATGTCCGCTTGCAAGTCAAGTACTGGAGCACAACTCACAAAAAGGATAAATATTGCATGTTACTCAAGATATCAGGGATAGGAGATTCCAATGCATTGCCGTCAAGCCTCCTGGCAGAAAACCAGGGGGAACAGGGGGAGGGAAGGAAGGAGAGGAAAAACTAATGAGCGAAACGGCGGAAGGTTAAGGAAGGAGGAGGCAGGCGCAAGAGGAGGGAGCGGAACACACCGCGAAACTGCTCCACAAGGTCCGTCAGCGCTGGTCGGTTGCTTTGCAACCAGGGCAGGCGGTGAGCTATCTCACCAAGCTGAACATGCCCGCCCAGTTTGAAAACCCGCCGGTGGGAGGCCCGGACGGGGCGCTTTTCCCAGGGGACTGCTTTGCAACCCTGGAAGCCAGACAGGCTTGGAACTCAAGTGAAAGAGGATTGCTTTTGGACGTGTCAAAGGTGATCTTCTTCAATGTGGCGACCCTGGAGCCATGCTTGGAGCTTAGAGCCAGGCTTAGAGCTTAGCCACAGGCTTAGAGCTTAGAGCCAGGCTTAGAGCTTAGAGCCAGGCTTAGACCTCCAGTAGTGAAGATAGAAGTGTGAAGACAACTTAGTAGATAGTGGAAGTTAGGTTTACCGGGAGTGGGAAAAGTATCAAGAGGAAGAAGGGGTTGCATTGAAAGAAGCGAGGAAGAAATACAAGCAAGCATGCAATCACGAAGGTACGCCACCAACAGGGGTTGCACTACACGACAATTTAAGCAACCGTCATCTTCGTCATCAACAGGAGTCTCCGCTGGCTGCGCGTCGTCATCAGCGGTGTCTTTAGCATCAGTCTCCTCGTGCGCATCATCACCAGCGAGACCCTCTGCAACATCAGCATGTTCTCGGTTTGCATCAGCATCCTGACCGGCAGTCTCCGGCAGCTCTGGAAAAGCTTCGAAGGGCCCGGCCGATTTTGTTGGAGCGGGGCTTGAGGGTGGCTTCCCATTCACAGCACGATCCTTCACAGGTACGTCAGGTACGTCCTTCTCCTGAGCCTTGTCCGCGTTTTTCTTAGCCTTGCCTTTCCCCATTGTGCGATGATGATACAGACTTGGCAGCCTGAGTCTGGCTGATAAACAAGCTGTTCTGAGCACCTTCATCACGCCACATTTATGCCTTTTGTGCTTGAACGCAAACCTCTGCAGGTCCAGGCCATGCGGGAAAAACGATGTCCTGGCGTAGCACTCCGTCCCTTGATAACTGCTTGCTTTGTTGAAATCAGAATCTTGGGAAACGCTTGCATTGGTCTTGTCGCGAGTTTGTGATAACGCTGATGACACAGCAAACAGGTGGCCTCGTAGACATCCATGGAGAAGCCTTGGAGTCTGCCCTTGTCCTTGCAATGAAATCTGAGGTTGACATGATGTTAAGTTAAGCCTTGACGGTAGCCTGGAACTCACATAACAGGTGTATAGGTTCCCTTTATGAACACTAAAAAGACACCGTTGTGTAGAGCTTAAAGCCGCGCATCGTCTGAGACTTTCAATGTCAACAACAGGCACGAAATTGATGGACATTGGCTGAGTTAAAGCTCTCCGCCATGGCCATGGCTGTATAGGAGTCATTGTCATTGTCATTGTTCACGTCCGATGAGCTGATAGTCTTCACTGTGAATGTAACCGTGTAGGTTACCGTTTCCTCTGGGTGGATCGCGAAACTCGGAGGGGTCACAGCCACACTCACACCAGGCGGAGATTCCACCGTGCAATGGTAGGTCGAAGTTTCGCTCGCGACACTGGTAACCCGTCGTGTTACCGTCACCGACTTCGAAACTTTCGACACACTGATGGTCGGACGGTTGAGATTGCACGCGCGAATAGCTTTCACGCTCATCGAACGGAACTCCTTCTTCGCCTGCTTGGGGTCATTCCCAGCGAGGAAGTTTCTAAATTCCGTCTCATCCAAGTCGTACGTCAAGCCAGGGTCGAGAACACTCGTAGGGTTCACATGCCCTGCGCCTATCTCCCACGGGTTCGCATCGCGCTCGCCCTGGGCTTTCACCGTCATCCGAATCGGCTTATCATTGTTGTTTCGCGCGCTCGCCGTCGTCATTATCGCCGACATGACCTGGGCCGGAGTCCACCTCGGCTTTTGCTGGATTATAAGCGCCGCGATTTCCGCAACATGCGCTGTAGCCATGGACGTCCCGGAGAGTCTCTTAAAATAGTCTTTATGGTACGTGAGTGAGGGACTGATATCGGCACCCCAGAGCTTGACGCCAGGAGCGATGATGTCGGGTTTAAGGATGTCGTTAGTGGGCCGTCCGGGCACGGGAAGTGCGGTTAAGTCGGTTAGAGGACCAGTGGAGGAGAAATTCGCGAGAATAGGCGCCTCGTTGGGATCGCTAGGGGACTCGGAGAAGCTGAGACGAGGGGAGAGGGAGACGAGGGGCATGGGATTGAGGGAGGAGAGGAAGAGAGAGGAATAGGGTGGTGGGGACAAGGGAGTAGGGGGGAGAGGATTACATGAGAGTTGGAGGGGTGAGGAGTGAGGAAATGGTGGAAAATAAATGCAGAGAGGTAAGATGAGGAGGAGGAGAATTTGGCAGGGGGGTTACTGGGCTAGGCTTTCTAAGAAGGTACGACGGTAGGGGCAGGGGCGAGAAAGGGAAGACCACGCACAAGGGTTGAAGGAGGGGGAGCAAGGCCGTATGGGAATGGGGAGGGAATGGCACATCGGGTTAACAAGGGGAAATGGGGATGAGGAAAGTAAGTAGGGGCACAGGGGGAGGGGAGTGAAAAGGGGGAGGGGAGTGGAAAGTGGGAGGGGCCGTACGTTATGTCTTTGGTTTCCTTGGAAGAGACTGACTCGGTGGTGGCACCATCAGCAAGGGGCCCCGCACCATCAAGAACACCATCACCATGAGCAGCACCAGCACCAGCAGCATCAGCGCCACCACCAGCACCAGCACCAGCACCAGCACAAGCACTAGCACTAGCACCAGCACCAGTAGTAGCACTAGCACCAGCACCAGCACCAGTAGTAGCACTAGCACCAGCACCAGCACCAGTAGTAGCACTAGTACCAGCACCAGCACCAGTAGTAGCACTAGCACCAGCACCAGCACCACTGCTGCCACTGTCAGGGGAGACTACCGCATTGGCTAACATGTCTGTGTAGATGCTTATGGTGCTGATGGGGGGGTGAAGGGGGAGGGAAGGGGGTAAGTGGGGTGGGGGAAAGAGGAGGAAAGGGGAGATGACGGAGAGGGGTGAGGGGAAGGGGGATTAGGAATTTGGAGAGAGGAAGGTGAGTGGTGTTGGGTGTTAGTCGTGTGTAGTGGCTCTCTCATGGTGCGGAGTGGTCGACAGAAGAACGAGAGAGGGAGGCAGGTTGGGTTGCAGATGCACAAGTGGATGGAGAGGGAATATGGAAGAAGGATGAAGCGAGAGGGGAGTTGGGAGAGAGAGGAGAGTGGAGAAAGAAAGTGTACCTGGCTCCCACGGAGAGCGAAAAGCGGATAGGGGGGAGCGGAGAGGGGGGAGCGGAGAGGGGGGAGCGGAGAGGGGGGAGTGTACCTGGCTCCCACGGAGAGGTACCACGGTGAGAAGTTGTCAATCAGGCGGTACTCCCCCTTGGCCGGGTGCACACTGCCCGCATTGCCCGCTGCAAACACCACCACCACGCCCGCCTGGTGGCAGGTCAGGGGGAAGGGAGACGGGGAGAGGGGAGAGGTTGTGGGAAGGACACGGAACACCTGCAACACCTCGCAATTCCTCTTTTCCACTCCCTAACGCCCATGCCCTACCCTTTGAACCACTCTATCCTGCCAGTACCGGCCAGCAAAAATACTGCACACAGGAAACCTGCAGCACGCAACTTGGAACTCGCCAGCTCGGCAACTGCAGCTTAAAGCGTGCAGGTTAGAGGTGGGCGTGTGAGGTTGAAAGGTTGCAACATACGGCGAGTGCGTTGAGAGTCGCCATGTCGTCAAAATACGTGCCGGTGGGGTTCACGCCTCCGAGCGACAGGCCGATCACATCCACACCGTCCATCACAGCGGAATCGACGGCTGCGTTGACGTCCGCGGAGTTGGCCCACGAGTCGCCGTCGCTGTTCCGCCAAAAGACCTTGTACGCTGCGAGGCGCGCGCGCGGCGCCATGCCGCTGATTTTGATGTCGCCGTCTAGGACCACTCCCTTGTTGCCCGCCGCCGCACTGGGGGGGGGGAGAGGGGAAGGGGAAGAGGAGGGGAGGGGAAGGGAAAGAGGAAGAGGAGGAAAACGGATGGGGCTTTGGCAGATGCGGTCTGAATCTGACGGCACGAAGTTACGAGGGGAAGGACGAGAGGATGCGGATGGAAAGAAATGGACAGGGGTGATTGATGCAAGGTGCAGACTGAGGTTGGAGGGGAGAAATAGGGAAGGTAGAAAGGCGGAGGGAAGGGCTGGGAATGGAGGGAAGGGAGTGGGGAACGGAGTAGGGCAGCGAAGCACATACCTAGCGCACCACGTGCCATGGCCGTTCGTATCGCGGGCAGACGAGTAATCCTCGGTGGTGTCAATCTTTCCCTTGGTTTGCTTGTAGAAGGCGGCATTGAAATAGCGCGCGCCCACCAGCTTGCCGTTGCACTTCGTCCGCGGGAAGTCAGGCGTCGGCTCGCACTCCCCCGTGAACGTCTTCGGCGGGTCGCCGTACGGGTTTGCGGCCTGGTTGCGGTTGCGCGGAAGGCGATGCGCGGGGAGCGGGGAGAGGAAGGGCGGTTTGGGGTGATTTCAGGGTGCGCATCGGGGATAGAGACTGGCTTAGCGCGAGGGAATACGCGGGAAGATGAGGGAGGTTGGAGGCGAGGAGGGAAGGGGTGGAAGGCGGGTGTGAGGCGGGTGAAGGGTGTGAGGGTGATGAAGTTGGAAAGCCTGCAGTAAGCGCGCGTGGAGACTGCGACGCCTCAAGTTCCCAGGCCAGAATCACCATGTTTACAAAATGAGCGGAGCCCATTCAGCACGTTCCTCCTGTGCCGCATCTTTCACCGGACTCGACTCACTCACAGCGTGGCGCCACACGCCACACGCACCGTGTTGGCGAACGACGCGTGCTCGGGCCAGATCCCCGTGTCGACCACGCCAATCACCACGTCCTCCCCCGCAGATGCCTCCCCGCCCGCGGACTTCCAGAGAGTCTGCGGAAGGCGCAGGAACTGCGGGGAATGCGTGGTGGAGGGCGCCAGGCGCACGCTCTGCGTGACGGCCGCCACGTCCGGATGCGCCTGCAGGTCGCGGACCTCCTTGGGCGAGAGCACTGCTGCCAACCCGTTCTGCACGTGCGTGTAGCTGACAGGGATAAAGAGAGGGAGCGAGGGAGAGAGAAAGAGCGAGCGAGCCAGAGATAGAGCGAAGGTGGGAAGGGAATGGCATGTGTTGGTAAACGGATGCGGGTGATGTGTGGATGCGTGGATGGGTGGATGGAACCATGTCTGCGTGACGTCGCACGGACCGAGACCTTCAACTCGTGCAAGAGAGTCCGAACTGCCACTGCGGATGATCTTGGCACCTCTCACCCTGCGAGAGGGGCGTTGCTCACCTGTGGATGATCTTGCTCGCGGCAACGCCCGCGTCCTGCGCGATCTTCGTCTGCTGATTCTTTAAAAACTTCACAAACGCCTTCACGTTCGGCGCACGAACGTTCAGCTTCGTGCGTTTTCTCCACAGCTGCTTCGCCGCGTTTGTCGCCGATTTCGTTAGCTTATCGAGCGCGATCGCGGCGGTGGCGGCGGGCGCGGTGGCCGGGTAGCCGCCGATTCCGCCGGAATATGCGGCGACGGGTGGGTCTTTAAGGCGGACTATGTAGACCGGGTCAAATTCGCCTGGCGGGATGTGGGGCAGAGAGGCAGAGGGGCAGAGAGAATGGGAGAGGCGGAACAAATGGCGGGAGGGAAAGAAAATTAGCGGAGGGGGAAGAGGGATAGGGGCTGTCAAACATTATATATGTTGTGTTTGTTTAGGCTACAGTGGGTTAGCCTATAGGGGGTACACAATTCTAGGGTTAGGTACTTGTACTGATTTCACTGTTAGTTCAACCATTCCTGTCCGTTCATTCTGACATGGTTTCAGAGCAGGTCCGTCACTAGGACCGTTTTAGGGCCCACCGTTACCTACCTACCTACCTACCTACCGTGCGCCCTCGTGCGCCTACGCGCCCTCGTGCGCCTTCTACCTACCGCGCGTGAGCAGCCCGCCAGCCACCCGCACGCGGCTCGTCTTTTTTTTTTTTAACGCGCGCGACCCGCTGGCCGCCCGCGCGCGGTCGAAATTTTTTTTTTCGCGCGCGACCCGCTAGCCGCCCGCGCGCGGCCGTTTCTTCGCGCGCGGCCCCGCGCGCTGCCCGCAAGCTGCTCGCGCGCTGCCTGTGCGCCGCTGCCCGCGCGCCTGTGCGCTCGCTGCCGCGCTCGCTGACGCGCCCACTGCTGCAGCTGCCCGTCACCTGCTCCGCGCCCGCGCGCCGCTGCCGCTGCCGCTGCCGCTGCCGCTGCCCGTGCGCCGCTGCCGCTGCCGTTCGGTCGCGCGCCGCTGCAGCTCCTGCTGTCGCGCCCGCTGCTGCTGCCGCCCGTCGACAGCTGCCGCCTGTGCGCCCGTGCGCCACTGCTGCTGCCGCTGCCCGCGCGCCGCTGCCTCTGCTCTAAGCCCGCGCGCTGCTGCCGCCCGTGCGCCGCCGCAGCTCCTGCTGCCGCGCTCCCTACTACTGCCGCCCGTGCGCCATTACCGACCGTCAACCCCGCCCGCGCCTCTCCTAGTGGCCCCGCCGGCCCCGTAGACCCTACGCACACCTTTCAAGTGGCCTTGTTACTACTGCTACTACTGCTACTGTCACTATGGCTAGTCCTACCGTACTCGCTTTCGATGCCGAGGGCCGTCCAGTGAAGTTCGAAACCTGGCTCGATGACCTCCACCTTTTCCTACAGCTCACTGCCAAGGAGGATATCTCACTGTACGACCACGCCCTAGGCCATGCTACTGCCCTTGACACTTCTGCTGACAGCACTCTGCGCTCCCAGTGGCAGACTCGTGACGCGCACGCTCGCTTCGCTATTCGCAACTCCCTGCCGCTAGACGAACGCGAGCACTTCGGCCAGTGCAAGACTGCTAAGGAACTCTACACAGCCGTAGTTGCTCGTTACTCCTCACCGGCTTCTGCTACACTAGGCCGCCTCTCACTGCCCTACCTGTTCCCCGATCTGGCCTCCTTTCACACTGTTGCTGACCTCATCACCCACCTCAAGACTAGTGAGGCCCGCTTTCGCGCTGCTATGCCTGCCGAGTTCCTTGCTACCAACCCCCCCCCCGCTCTGGCTCACTCTCTACCACATTGTTACCCGCCTCCTTGACTCTCTGCGCGCAGTTAGTGATTCCTTTCTAGCTCGCTTCCCTACTGAGCTCACCATTGCCCTCCTCGAGAAGGACCTACTTGCAGCTGAGGCGAGCATCGTTGCCGTAGGTGCCTCTCGTGGCGAGCCCCGCACCCCTTCTTTGAGGGGTGTTCCCCTTCCCCCCTTCTCCCCTCTGTCGCCTCTGCTGCTGCTGTCGACCTCCTTGGTGCTGAGAAGGTCGGGACCGCGTCTGCTCCGAGCGGGCGCCGCAGGAGCAAGGGGGGCAAGGGTGGAGGTGGTGGCAGGGGAGGCGGGGGTGGTGGCGGTGGGGGTGGAGGTGGGACTGGAGAGGCTAGTGGCGGCAGTGGGGGTGGTGACAGCAGCGGCGGGAGCAGTGGAAGGGGCGGAGGCGGCAGCGGAGGCAGAGGTGGTCGTGGCGGCGGCAGGGGTGGAGGTGGCCGAGGCGGTGACGGCGGCGGTGGTGGTCGTGGAGGCGCTGGCGGTGGCCAGAGCCAACAGCACGTCCCGTCGCTCCAGGAGGCACGTGAGTGGTACTCGCAGCGGGTGGCTTTACCTGCACGTACGTCATCCGCACTGGTGACCGCACTGGCCAGACGTGTGGGAGGCCGCACCCCACGCACCGCTGTTTCTCGCGCCTTACCGACGCTTGGCGCGCTCAGTTCCCTGGCGGCGCTGAGCTTCCCCGCTGGGGTGATCTGGAGAGGAAGGGAGTTGATATCTGGGCCTTAGACTTTGATGCTATTCTCACTGCCATGTATGCGATGTTTACTAGTGGAGAGGGTGCTCAGTACTTGCGTGTTCCGCCCGACCCGGACATTCTGACCTGTCCGGCTGCCGCTCTAGGTGCTAGTGAGTCTGCTGCCCCAGGTCCTGGTGAGGCTGCTGCTCTAGGTGCTCGTGAGTCGGTCTCCCCTGGTACTGAGTCGACTGCAGCACTTCACACCTTCACACTGGACTCTGGTGCTTCTCGCTGTTTCTTTCGTGACCGCACTGTCCTTGAGCCACTCGCTCGGCGAGTTGCTGTCTCCCTCGCTGACCCCTCTGGGGGTCCGGTCATTGCGACCTCCTCCACTCTCCTTCCTTGTCCTGCGGTCCCGTCAGGCACACTGTCAGGTCTCTACCTCCCCTCGTTCTCTACGAACTTGGTGGCAGGTCGTGCGCTCCAGGACGGGGGTGTTCACCTGTTCACCCCTGCATACGAGCGCGTGACACACTGCACGTGTGCTCGGACGGGCCGTCACTTGGCTACCTTCACTCGGCAGCCGGGGTCGGACCTATACACACTGACCACTGAGTCCCCTTAGGTAGCTGCGTCCGCGTCTGCGTCTGCGTCAGGTCAGCTGTCCGCCCCCTGCTCGTGTCGCTCTCTGGCGCATGAGACTGTCCTCTGGCACCACCGCCTTGGTCACCCGTCTGTGCAGCGCCTTCGGGCCATGCACAAACGGGACCTTGTTGCTGGTCGTCCCAGGGTTCTCCCTCCCCTCCCACCCTCGCCTGCTCCTCCCTGTCTTCCCTGTGTCGAGGGGCGGCAGCGCGCCGCTCCTCACTCCTCCTCCTTTCCCCCGACGACTGCTCCCTTGCAGACGCTCCACATGGACGTGTGGGGCCCAGCCCGCGTCCGTGGTCAGGGTCAGGAGAGGTACTTCCTGATTGTTGTTGACGACTTCTCGCGCTACACCACGGTCTTCCCCTTGCGCACCAAGGGTGACGTCCCTGATGTCTTGATCCCTTGGATCCGCAGATCTCGTCTCCAGCTCAGTGAGCGTTTCCGCTCCGACTTCCCTGTCCTGCGTCTGCACTCTGACAGAGGTGGGGAGTTTTCCTCTGGCCTCTTGGAGGCCTTCTGTCAGCAGGAGGGCATTGAGCAGTCGTTCACGCTTCCGGTCTCTCCACAGCAGAATGAGGTTGCTGAGCGCCGCATTGGCTTGGTCATGGAGGTCGCTCGTACCTCCTTGGTTCATGCCGCTGCCCCCCACTTTCTGTGGCCGTTTGCAGTCCGATACGCTGCGCATCAGCTCAACCTCTGGCCCCGTGTCTCCTTACCGGAGACTTCTCCGACACTGCGTTGGACGGGAGAGGCTGGCGATGCGTCGCGTTTTCGGGTCTGGGGATCCCGAGCTTTTGTTCGCGACACGTCCGCGGACAAACTCTCCCGTCGCGCTGTCCCCTGTGTCTTCCTTGGCTTTGTCCCGGACGCGCCTGGTTGGCAGTTCTACCACGCCACCTCGCGTCGTGTCCTGGCCTCTCAGAACGTCACTTTTGACGAGTCCGTCCCCTACTACCGCCTCTTCCCCTACCGCACTGCCCCACTCCCCCCCCCGCCTCTCTTCCTGGCTCCAAGTGCTGAGGTACCAGACCCCCTCCCCCCTCAGGGTGCCGCTCCCTCAGGTGTGTCCCAGGTAGACTCGGGTGAGCCTGTCGAGGTAGCTGTTGACTCTCGTCCTGCTGGGGGTGCTGAGCCTGGGGGTGCTGAGCCTGGGGGTGCTGCGTCTGGGGGTGCTGAGCCTGGGAGTGCTGAGTCTGGAGGTGCGGAGCCTGGGGGTAGTGAGCCTGACGGTGCTGAGTCTGCGGGTGCGGAGCCTGGGGGTGCTGAGTCTGGGGGTACTACACCAGGAGGAGCCCTCTCCTCACAGCGGCTGCAGGAGCGGTACCTACAGTACTGCCGCCTCCGGAGAGGTACGGCTGGAGCTGGTCGCGGTGCTTCCCCTCCTGGCCGGGAGCTCCCCCCCCTCGAGCAGATCCGAGAGTGGTACACGAGGCGCTGCAGTCTTCGGAGTGGTGCTCCTGGTGCTGCGGACCCGGACGTTGGAGCTGCTGCTGGTGCTGCGGACCCGGACGTTGGAGCTGCTGCTGGTGCTGCGGACCCGACTGGTGGAGCTGCTGCTGGTGCTGAGGACCCGCGCGGTGGCGCGGCCACTGGTGCTGAGGACCCGAGCGGTGGCGCTACTGCTAGTGCTGAGGACCCGGACGTTGGAGCTGCTGCTGGTGCTGAGGACCCGGCTGGTGGAGTTCCTGCTGGTGCTGAGGACCCGGCTGGTGGAGCTGCTGCTGGTACTACGGACCCGAGCGGTGGAGCTGCTGCTGGTACTGAGGACCCGGGCGGTGGAGCTGCTGCTGGTGCTGAGGACCCTGGCGCTGGTGTCTCTGCTGCTTCTGGGGACGCTACGCGGCCACGACCTTACTTCGTACCGCTCCTTCAGCAGGTTCTTGGTCAGGCTCCTCCTCCTCGTCCTCCTCCCTCCGTAGAGTGTCCTCCGCCTGTCCAGTCGCAGTCACAGTTACCGCCTGCCTCGCCTCTTCCTGGTCCCTCTCCTTACACTGGTCCCACAGGAGGTCTTGCAGAGCGTCGTGAGCCTGCGTCTCGTCCTACGTCGCCTGTTCGTACTGCTCGCACTGGTCGTCGTGTCCCACATGAGCGTCCTCCTCCTGTCCCTGGCACTCACTACATGACTCTGCGTCCCTCCACTGCTCCTCAGCATGTTCCGCTGCCGTCTCCTCCTGCGTCCTCTCTGCCTACTCTTCCTGATCCGGAGTCTGACTCCCGTCGTGCTGCCAGTCCCACTATCACCCGTCTCCTCGCTACTGTTGTCACTGACCCTACCTTTGAGTCCTCTGCTGCGTCTGCTCTGGTCGCTGAGTTGATAGACTTTGCTGCCCGGTGTCGTCTAGACTACGCCACTAGCCTTGTTGCTGAATCTGAGTCTGAGTCTGTCTGTCCTCCGTCCGTCGGGGGTGAGTGTGCTCTTGGCACGGACGTCCTTGAGGACAGTCAGGAGGAGTTCCAGTGCTTTGCTGCTGCTTTGCCCCACCTCGTGTCCATGCTAGTTGCCCCTGAGGGAGACCCGGATGCACCAGACATCCCGACCCCGCGCACTTACGCTGAGGCGATGGCGGGTCCCTACTCCTCTCAGTGGCAGACAGCCATGGACGCAGAGATGGCTTCCTGGAAGTCCACACGCACCTACGTCGACGAGGTTCCCCCACCTGGGGCGAACATCGTCAGTGGCATGTGGATTTTCAGGGTGAAGCGGCCACCGGGTTCTCCTCCTGTCTTCAAGGCGCGCTACGTGGCCCGAGGCTTCAGTCAGCGAGAGGGAGTTGACTTCTTCCAGACCTTCTCCCCCACCCCGAAGATGGCCACTCTTTGGGTGCTGCTGCACATAGCCGCTCAGCGCGACTACGAGCTTCACTCACTTGACTTCAGCACTGCTTTCTTGCAGGGCAGCCTGCACGAGGAGATCTGGCTGCGCCGCCCTCCTGGCTTCACTGGGTCAGTTCCTCCTGGTACCAAGTGGAGGCTCCAGCGGCCGGTCTACGGTCTCCGCCAGGCACCGCGTGAGTGGCACGACACACTGAGGACGACACTTGCAGCTCTTGGGTTCGCTCCCTCTACTGCTGACCCGTCACTGTTTCTACGCACAGACACCTCGCTGCCGCCGTTCTACATCCTCGTGTACGTCGACGACTTGGTCTTTGCCACTGCTGACACCGCGGCACTCGCCCACGTGAAGTCGGAGCTGCAGAGGAGACACACGTGCACAGACCTGGGTGAACTGACAAGCTATCTTGGCTTGCGGATCACCCGGGACAGAGCACGGTGCACCATCACCTTGACTCAGTCACACATGGTGCAGCAGATCCTTCAGCGCTTCCGCTTCACGTACTCCTCGCCTCAGTCCACTCCTCTGTCTACCGGTCACTCGCTCTCAGCTCTGCCTTCGGATGAGTCCGTAGAGTCGAGTGGCCCGTATCCAAAGCTTGTGGGCTGCCTCATGTACCTGATGACCTGCACTCGACCTGACCTTGCATACCCTCTTAGCATCCTTGCACGCTATGTCGCTCCTGGCCGTCATAGGAAGGAGCACATGGATGCCGCTAAGAGGGTGTTGCGCTACTTGTGCAGTACGTCGGGCATGGGGCTAGTGCTTGGAGGGCGAGACCGAGTTGTACTTACTGGACACTCAGACGCTTCTTGGGCGGACGACCAGGCTACTCAGCGGTCGTCTCAGGGTTACACCTTCAGCCTTGGCTCCGGCTCAGTTTCTTGGCGTTCTACACGCTCTTCTTCTGTTCTCAGCCCCAGTTGTGAGGCTGAGATCTACGCCACAGCCATGGCTGCCCAGGAGCTACGCTGGCTGACCTACCTCCTGACCGACTTGGGAGAGCGGCCTCGTTCTCCTCCAGTGCTGTACGTCGACAACCAGGCTGCCATTGCCTTGTGTGAGGAGCACAGACTGGAGCACAGAACGAAGCACATCACCCTGCGGTACTTCCTTGCTCGAGAGCTGTAGCAGCGTGGTCAGCTTCGTCTGCGTTACGTGGCCACTGAGGCCAACCTTGCTGATGTGTTCACCAAGGCGCTTCAGCCTTGTGACCATCAGCGTTTCTGTACTCTTCTAGGCCTTGTGCCTGCTGGACCTCACTTACTTACTTCTTGACTCTGCTTGTACTGTGATCTTTATATATATGCCTGCATGTTTACTCTTGCTAGGTTGTGATCACTGTATCTCTTGTTATATTATCAACCTACATGTGAACTGGTCTTGTGACCACTTGCTTGTGCTCGGAATTTGTGTGGTATCCTTGAGATCCACCCTGAGCTTGTTTTGCTTTGCTTTGACTGGTCTTGTGATCCCTTGCTCTCCCCCACTTTGCCTATGGGGGTGTGTCAAACATTATATATGTTGTGTTTGTTTAGGCTACAGTGGGTTAGCCTATAGGGGGTACACAATTCTAGGGTTAGGTACTGTTAAACTGTATTATGCTTGTAGGCTGTAGTGGGGTAGCCAATATGGGGTACAACCCCAACTAGGGTTTGCTACTTGTACCCAATTCTTCCATTCAATACACCATTCTTGCCTAGTTATTCTGAGATGGTATTCAGAGCAGGAGGTCCCTAGGACCTACCGACCGTTTTTTAGGGCCCACCACCGCTCGCATGCGGTTACCACGCTACCCCGTGCCCTAGCCTCGTAGCGCCCTCGTGCGCCCTCGTTAGCGCCCTCGCGCGCCCCTCGTTAGCGCCCTCGCGCGCACCCTCGTTAGCGCCCTCGCGCGCCCCTCGTTAGTGCCCTCGCGCGCCCCTTGCTAGCGCCCTCGCGCGCCCCTCACTAGCGCCCTCGCGCGCCCCTAGCAGTGTCGCCCGCCCGCCGAGCCGCTCGCTTCGCAGCCCGCCCGCCCGCTCGCTGCCCGCTTCGCGGCCCGCCCGCTTCGCAGCCCGCCCGCCCGCTCGCTGCCCGCTTCGCGGCCCGCCCGCTTCGCAGCCCGCTCGCCCCGCTGCCCGCTTCGCAGCCCGCCCGCCCGCTCGCTGCCCGCTTCGCGGCCCGCCCGCTTCGCAGCCCGCTCGCTCGCTGCCCGCTTCGCGGCCCGCCCGCTTCGCAGCCCGCCCGCCCGCTCGCTGCCCGCTTCGCGGCCCGCCCGCTTCGCAGCCCGCTCGCCCCGCTGCCCGCTTCGCAGCCCGCCCGCCCGCTCGCTGCCCACTTCACGGCCCGCCCGCTTCGCTGCCCGCTCGCAGCGCCGCCCGCCCGCCCGCTACCTGCTTCGCAGCGTCGCCCGCTGCCTCACTGCCCGCTTGCTGCGTCGCCCGCCCGCCCCACTGCCCGCTTCGCAGCCCGCCCGCCGCGCTTCTCGCCTGCTGCTCCCTGCCTGTGCACCGCCGCTTGCTCCTGCTGTGGCTGCTAGCTTCGCTCTAGCGCGTCCACTCTGCTGCTGCCGCTGCTCTGCTGTGCCCCCACGCCTACGCTATGGCCTCTATTCGCGTTCTTTCCTTCGATGCTGAGGGCCGTCCCGTGCAGTTCACTTCCTGGCTCGACGACCTGCAGTTGTATCTTATGAGCAATAGCACGGACCACATCTCCCTCTATGACTACGCGTCTGGTGCTGCCGCTGCTCCTGCTGCCACAGCCGAGCTTAGTGTTCGTTCCCACTGGCAGACTCGTGACGCAGCTGCTCGCCTAGCCATTCGCAGTCACCTGCCGCTAGCTGAGCTCGAGCATTTTGGCGACTGCAAATCCGCTAAGGCCCTGTACGATGCTGTCGTTGCTCGCTACTCCTCGCCTGCCACAGCCGAGCTTAGCCGCCTCATGCTGCCGTACCTGTTCCCCGATCTGTCCACCTTTACTACAGTCGCCGATCTTATCACCCACCTTCGCACTAGTGATGCTCGCCTGCGTGCCGCCCTTCCCACCGAGTTCTGCGCTAAGAACCCCCCTCCACTGTAGTGGACACTCCACTTCATAGTCACCCGTCTCCCTGACACCCTCCGCTCAGTTCGAGACCACTTCCTTGCTCGCTGTCCCACTGAGCTCACAGTCGCCCTCCTAGAGGAGCACCTGCTTGCGGCCGAAAAGAGCATTGTAGCTGTCGGTGCTGCTCGTGGCGCTCCTCGCACCCCCATCTTTGAGGGGTGTTCTCCCTCTCCCCTCGCTCCCTCCTACACTGCTGCTGCTGCTGTTGACTTCCTTGGTGCTGAGTCTGTTGGCGCTGCTTCTGCTCCTGGTGGGAGGCGCCGCACCGGCAAGGGCAAGGGGGGCAAGGGTGGTGGTGGTGGCGCTGGGGGGGAGGAGGTGGGGGAGGTGGGGGGGGAGGCGGTGCTGGAGGGAGCGGTGGCGGGAGCGCTGGTGGGAGTGGGGTCGGTGGTGGAGGCGGGGGCGGCGGAGGAAGCAGTGGCAGTAGTGGCGGCGGCGGCGGTGGCGGCGGTGGCGGTGGTGGCGGTGGTGGCGGTGGCGGTCGGAGCGGTGGTAGTGGTGGCGGCGGAGGTCGGAGTGGAGGCACTGGCTCGGGCCAGAGCTCCCAGCAGCAGCAGCGTCCCCAGACGACCCAGCAGCTTCGTGAGTGGCTTGCTCATCGTGGGACGTCGGGGGGCAGTGGCCGCTGTTCTTATGTCATTCGCACAGGTGACCGCAAGGGACAGACGTGTGGGAGGTTCCACACCCCGTACCGCTGCTTCTCCCGCCTTGACGACGCTTGGCGTGAGGAGATGGGTGCGGATGTTGAGCGCCCCCGCTGGGCTGAGCTCATGAGGGCTGGTGTTGATGTCTTTGCTCTTGATTATGATGCTATTATTGCTGCCATGTATGCATTGACTGTTAGTGCCGAGGGAGACTGTTACTTGTGTGTGCCGCCTGACCCAGGTATAGAGCCCGCTGCCCTGGGTACTAGTGAGTCTGCTCTCTCTGGTATGGTGCCCCCTGTACTTGCTCCCTCCAGTGCTGTCCCGGCAGGTTTCGAGTCTGCTCTCTCAGGTACAGCACCCACAGAGACTGCTCTCTCAGGTACCGCACCGGCTGAGGCCTGTCACACCTTCACCCTTGACTCAGGTGCTTCCCGTTGCTTCTTTCGTGACAGTACTGAGCTCACACCGCTTCCTGCACCGGTCCCAGTCTCCTTGGCTGACCCCTCTGGGGGCCCAGTCCTTGCCCAGTCCACCATTGTCCTCCCTTGTCCGGCGGTTCCGTCTGGCTCGTTGTCGGGTTTCCACCTCCCCTCGTTCTCGACGAACCTGGTGAGCAACGCTGTCCTCCAGGATCAGTGGGTTGACACCTTTACCCCTGGAGGACAGCGTGTGGCGATCTGCACGTGCTCCAGGACCGGCCGTCACCTGGCTACGTTTACCCGTCGGCCGGGTCGAGTCTCTACACACTGACCACTGCGTCTCCTCAGGTCGCTGCTGTCGGTCAGGTGTCTGCGTCAGGTCTGGTAGCCCACGCCTGTGAGTGTCGTTCCCTGTCGCACCAGACTCTTCTCTGGCACCACCGCCTGGGTCACCCCTCCTTGCCACGCCTTCGTGGCATGCACCGTCGCCACCTTGTGTCTGGTCTTCCCAGGTCCCTCCCTCCCCTCCCTGCCTCGCCTGCGCCGCCTTGCCTTCCTTGCGTCGAGGAGCGGCAGCGCGCCGCTCCTCACTCCTCCTCGTTCCCCCCGACAGAGGCTCCTCTGCAGACCCTCCACCTGGACGTGTGGGGCCCAGCCCGCGTTCGTGGTCAGGGCGGTGAGCGGTACTTTTTGCTGGTTGTCGACGACTACTCGCGTTACACCACGGTCTTCCCCTTGCGCACCAAGGATGAGGTCCCTGCTGTTCTGATCCCTTGGATCCGCACGGTTCGTCTCCAGCTCCGCCGCCGTTTCCGGACGGATCTTCCTGTCCTGCGTCTGCACTCTGACAGAGGTGGTGAGTTTTCCTCCGACCTCTTGAGGACCTTCTGTCAGGCGGATGGCATCGAGCAGACCTTCACGCTTCCGGACTCCCCACAGCAGAATGGGGTTGCTGAGCGCCGCATTGGCCTGGTCATGGAGGTCGCTCGTACCTCCTTGGTCCACGCAGCGGCTCCCCATTTTCTGTGGCCGTTTGCTGTCCGGTACGCCGCGCATCAGCTCAACCTCTGGCCCCGTGTCTCCTTGCCGGAGACCTCGCCCACTCTGCGTTGGACGGGGGAGGTTGGCGATGCGTCGCGCTTCCGGGTGTGGGGTGCTCGTGCCCTTGTCCACGATACGTCCGCGGACAAGCTCTCCTCCCGCACGCTTCCCTGTGTCTTCCTTGGCTTTGTCCCTGACGCGCCTGGCTGGCAGTTTTACCACCCCACCTCGCGCCGGGTCTTCGCCTCTCAGGATGTCATCTTTGACGAGTCGGTCCCTTTTTACCGTCTCTTCCCCTACCGCACTGCCCCCCTCCCTCCCCCGTCGCTTTTCCTTGCTCCTGGTCCCCCTCCGGTAGACCCCCTTCCCCCTCAGGGTCCTGCTCCTTCAGGTGTCTCTCAGGTAGACCCTCCTCCCGTCGCTGAGCCTGTCGAGGTCACAGGTGACTCAGGTGCTGCTGCGGGTGGTGCTGCTGGGAGTGCTGAGCCTGGGGGTGCTGAGCCTGGGGGTGCTGGGCCTGGGGGTGCTGGGGCTGCGGGTGCTGGGACTGAGGGTGCTGGAGCTGAGGGTACTGTGCCTGAGAGTTTGCCGCCTGGGGGTGCTGAGCCTGGGGGTGCTGCGACTGGGGGTGCTGAGCCTGCGGGTACTGAGCCTGCGGGTACTGAGCCTGGGGGTGCTGCTACTGAGCCTACGGAGCCTCGGGTTACTGCGTCTGGGGGTGCTCCGGTTCGGGGTGCTGAGCAGTCTCTCACACCGCAGCAGCTTCGTGACTGGTACGTCCAGCGCTTTCGCCGTCCTCGTGGCTCGGCTGGAGTTGGGGGTGCTGGGGCTGCTCGTCCTGGGGGTGCTCGTACTGGGGGTACTGGAGCTGCCGGGACTGGTTGTTCTGGGAGCACTGCGACTGGAGCTGCTGGAGCTGGGGACTCTGGCGCTGGCGGTGCTAGCGGAGTTGGAGCTGCCGACTCTGGGGGTGGCGCTGCTGCTGGTGCTGCGGACCCGCCTGGTGGAGCTGCTGCTGGAGCTGAGGACCCGAGCGGTGGCACTGCTGCTGGTGCTGGGGACCCGGACGTTGGAGCTCCTGCTGGTCCTGAGGACCCGGCCGCTGGAGTCTCTTCTGCTTCTGGAGACGCTGCGCGGCCGCGACCGTACTTCGTACCGCTCCTTCAGCAGGTTCTTGGGCAGGCTCCTCCTCCTTGTCCTCCTCCCTCCGTAGAGTGTCCTCCGCCTGTCCAGCCGCAGTCACAGTTACCGCCTGCCTCGCCTCTCCCTGCTCCCTCTCCTTACGCTGGTCCCACAGGAGGTCTTACAGAGCGTCGTGAGCCTGAGTCTCGTCCAGCGTCGCCTGTTCGTCCTGCTCGCACTGGTAGTCGTGTCCGTCGTGAGCGTCCTCCTCCTGTCCCAGGCACTCACTACATGATCCTGCGTCCCTCTACTGCTCCTCGGGGTGTCCCTCTACCGTCTCCTCCTGCGTCCTCTTTGCCTGCCGTTCCGGACCCTGAGTCTGACCGGTATCGCGCTGAGCACCCTACAGTCACGCGTCTCCTAGCTACTGTTGTCACTGACCCTACCTTTGAGTCCTCGGCTGCGTCTGCTCTGGTCGCTGAGTTGGTTGACTTTGCTGCTGCCTGTCGTCTAGACTACGCTGCTAGCCTTGTTGCTGAGTCAGAGTCTGTGTCTGTCTGTCCTCCGTCCGTCGGGGGTGAGTGTGCTCTTGGCACGGACGTCCTTGAGGACATGCAGGAGGACTTTGACTCTCTTGCGGCTGCTGTACCTCATCTCGTGGCCTGGTTGCTTGCCCCTGAGGGAGACCCGGATGCACTAGACATCCCCACTCCGCGCACTTACGCAGAGGCGATCTCGGGTCCCTACTCCTCTCAGTGGCAGACAGCCATGGACGCAGAGATGGCATCCTGGAAGTCCACAGGCACCTACGTCGACGAGGTTCCCCCTCCTGGGGCGAACATCGTCGATGGCATGTGGATTTTCAGGGTGAAGCGGCCGCCAGGGTCTCCGCCTGTCTTCAAGGCTCGTTACGTTGCTAGAGGCTTCAGTCAGCGTCAGGGGGTCGACTTCTTCCAGACCTTCTCCCCCACCCCGAAGATGACCACTCTTCGGGTTCTGCTGCACGTTGCTTCTCAGCGTGACTACGAGCTTCACTCTCTTGACTTCAGCACAGCGTTCCTGCAGGGCAGCCTGCACGAGGAGATCTGGCTGCGCCGCCCACCTGGCTTTACTGGGTCATTTCCCCCTGGTACCCAGTGGAGTCTCCGCCGGCCAGTCTACGGTCTCCGCCAGGCGCCACGTGAGTGGCACGACACACTGAGGACTACACTTGCGGCTCTTGGGTTCGCGCCGTCTACTGCTGACCCGTCGCTGTTTCTGCGCACAGACACGTCGCTGCCGCCGTTCTACATTCTCGTGTACGTCGACGACTTGGTCTTTGCTACTGCTAACACTGAGGCACTCGCTCGTGTGAAGTCGGAGCTGCAGAAGAGACACACCTGCACTGACCTGGGTGAACTGCGTAGCTACCTTGGCTTGCAGATCACTCGGGACAGAGCTCGCCGCACCATCACCCTGACTCAGTCACACATGGTGCAGCAGGTCCTTCAGCGCTTCGGCTTCCAGTTCTCCTCACCACAGGCCACACCTCTGGCTACCAGCCACTCGCTCTCAGCTCCACCTTCGGACGAGTCCGTAGAGCCGAGTGGCCCGTACCCAGAGCTTGTAGGCTGCCTCATGTACCTGATGACTTGCACGCGACTTGACCTCGCGTACCCTCTTAGCATCCTTGCTCGTTACGTTGCGCCTGGGAGACACAGGCGAGAGCACTAGGAGGCTGCTAAGAGGGTGCTGCGTTACTTGTGCAGTACATCAGGCATGGGGCTGGTGCTTGGAGGACACGACAGAGTTGTCCTCACTGGTCACTCGGACGCTTCTTGGGTGGACGACCTGGCTACGCAGCGGTCGTCACAGGGTTACACCTTTAGCCTTGGCTCTGGTTCTGTCTCGTGGCGGTCCACCCGCTCTTCCTCTGTTCTCGGCTCTAGTTGTGAGGCTGAGATCTACGCCACAGCCATGGCTGCACATGAGTTACGCTGGCTCACCTACCTGCTGACTGACTTGGGAGAGCGGCCTAGTTCTCCTCCAGTTCTGTACGGTGACAACAAGGCGGCTCTTGCCTTGTGTCAGGAGCACAGACTGGAGCACAGGACGAAGCACATTGCTCTTCGCTACTTTCTTGCTCGAGAGCTTCAGCAGCGCGGTCAGCTTCGGCTTGTGTACGTGGACTCGAAGGCCAACACTGCTGATATCTTCACCAAGGCGCTCCCGCCTAGTGATCATCAGCGGCACTGTACTTCTTTAGGCCTTGTGTCCACGTTTCCTCACTTGCTCACTGCTTGACATTCTTTGTACTGTACTTTATATATATCTTGTTGCTTGCTTGCTAGGTTTTGATCACTGTGTTGTTTGTCTTGTACTATATCTAGCACTGCATGTGAACTGGCCTTGTGGCCTTTACTTGTGCTCGGAGTGTGGTGACGTTGTGATCCACCCTGGGCTTTGCTTTGCTTTGCTGGACTGGTCTTGTGACCCTTTGTTCTCCCCCACCTTGCCTATGGGGGTGTGTTAAACTGTATTATGCTTGTAGGCTGTAGTGGGGTAGCCAATATGGGGTACAACCCCAACTAGGGTTTGCTACTTGTACCAAATTCTTCCATTCAATACACCATTCTTGCCTAGTTATTCTGAGAGGTACTTGTACTGATTTCACTGTTAGTTCAACCCATTCCTGTCCGTTGATTCTGACAAGGGCAAAGGACAAGTGGAAAAAGAGGGAAGAGAAAGAGTTGGTGGGTGACAAGTTGATTCCTGAGAATCAAGTTGATTCTTTCAGTTCCGTCTAGTCACAGCCATCATGCCGTGACGGTGTCGCTCCGTCAACGCGCATCCCACGCCCGTCGCCCATCCACCGTGAGTGCCGCAACAATTAGCCCGACGGGATACGCAGCGGGCCGACGCGGTACGCAGCACGGCGCAGTCGGGCCGGCAACTCCACCGCCGCAAAGGATTGCGCCCTCCGCCCTGCTACGCACGCGCCCATCCCGTCGCGCGATACGTCTTCCAGCACGCTACATTCCCGCCGCGCGGGATGGCATCTCCGGGCGGGGGGCGCTAAATCCCGCAATCCAGCGTCAATAAATGCGGGGGGAGTTGCGTACCTTCTCCGCCGAGACACGGCGCGACGAGAAAAAGCAGCAGCAGCAGCAGCGCCGCGAGCGACGAGCGTGCAAGGGGCGCGGAAGGCGCCATGTGCGCGGTACTGGGGGTCCTGGGCGCAGAAGACCAGCGCGAGGAGGCCACTGGTGCGGAGAGGAGGATGCTGAAGCTTAGAACCTAGACGCGCTGGGTGCATACAAGGGAGTACGCACACGTGATTCTAGTCGAATCAAAGGCACGCGTGGCCAGAGGCGGTGGAAAGCTTCGCCGAGTCGGGAAGGTTTGGGCAAGTGTGGTGGCTGGGAGCATAAACTTGAATCACGCTCAGGCTGATACACGACAACCCGTGCCCGAAATACGCGTTTTCAGTATACTAGCTAGAAGAATGAGCGGCGTTGCAAGTGAGAAGTGTGCAACGCAAGAAGTGAAGAAGTGTTATGACTTGGTGGGTGCGTCTACCTCGGTCCCTTTTAGGGAATTTGGTTGCAACTTCCGCTGTCTGAGAGCCATGAATTAATAGGCGATCTTATCGCTTTCAGGAGTTGTTCCGTTGCGGCAGAAATAGTTTCGCTCCGCCGTGTGTTGCGCTAGAATTCGTGAGTGGGGACAGGGAGGTCTGGAAGTTGGGCTAAGGTGGCAGGGATGAGCGACGGGAAGGACGCAGGTAGGAAGGAGCTAGTGGAGGTAGGGAATAGAGATACTCCCCAAATTCCCATACATATCCCAAGGTTTTCTCTGTTCCGTTTCCCTCTTATACAAATAAAATCACCGCCCCCAAAACAACCATGCTACAGTTTGAATGCTGACACCTAATAAATTAATAGCTGGCACGGTAACTTACAACAAATGTTTTTGGGTGCTCGAGAAAATCAGGTCTCCTCGTACCACAGCTCGCGCACTTCGCGGCGGCTCGATCGCGACGTTGCACGAAAGGCGGCAGGTCGGCACTAAAGGGGTGTTCAAAGTGCTGCAGGGTTTCCGACGTCGAACTTCGTCGAGGTTGTTGAAGAAGGTAGGTGGGCTGAAGGGTGCCATTTCCGTGTTCTAAGTACGCTTCAAAAAATGCTGACGCCAGCATCGCCGTTTGTACGGAATTGTGCAATGATTTGGGCGCAGAAACGGTCAAATTAAAAAGATTGAGCGCATCTGTACAAGAATGACAAGACCACGTCAGACAAAATTCTAGATTGGCTCGACTAGTAATTTCGAGCGTTGCGAAATATCACAACTCGTTTTGCGATTTTCGCAGCCAATATACGCACAACAACGAGCATGAAAGAACTTTGAAATTTCAGTTTTGGTCTCAATTCAATTGTTCAACGCTCACAATTCAATTGTTCAACGGTCTGAATTCAATTGTTGGACTGTTCTGGCCGGCATTTGTCCTCAGTGTCAGTTCGTCGCCGGCAATGTGTTCAAAGTGCCGCATTCGACGCCAAATCGACGTCGACCTCGACGTCGGTTGATGCCGAGGCTTCGACGTCGAAAGATGTGAATAGTTACTTTGAACACCCCTTAAAACATTTGAGTCAGGTTGAGTGACTCGAAATGTAGGTCCATTATAAGATCTCTCGCTCGCCCTCAGACTGTTCAACTGAATAGAATCCTAATTTGAAGTTATACCTGCTTATATCACTTTTATTCTGAGTAGGATGGGGGAGGTTGTCAAACAGGGGTTGAGGATACAACTGCCAATCATAATGTCCATTTTTGCCTAACGGAAAACGTATTCACTTAGGCTTCATATCTAAACCTACAGCCTCACCACACTCCATGTTAAAAATAGACCTAATGGACGAACAAGGTCACTTGGATTGGGAGCCAAAACACCTCCTTATACCTAGAACCATACATAACACATTATTGATAAATTTCACCATCCAGACATGGCAAAATAATTACTAGCTACAAAGAGTTTTTAACCGAGGGAAAACAAAAAACTGGGAAAGAGCACGCATAGCACACATGGATATGCACGTGGATGCATCTGAGTCACATGCACATGTTGTCTTTGTATGAGTCAGATGCACTTGTAGCCCTTGCAGCTGCGGACGAAGGGAATGCAGATGCGGCCCGGGCAGGACTTGAGCGAGCAGGCACGGCGCTTCTTCCGACACTTTGGAGGGGTGATTGGAGCTGTTGGCAGGGCAGATGGGGGGAGGACAGGGTGGGTGTGATGTGATGTGTGAGCTGTGTGTGCGTGTATGTGTGCGCGCGCACGAGCGCATGTGTTTGGCTGCATCCTTGAGTGTGGTATGGCATGCGTACATGGACACAGCTGACCTCTGACACATACCCACTCTTGTGTTTGTAGTGCACACGAGTCCCGCCTGTGAGATGTCAGCTCACAGAACCATGGCAACCTGGACATGCTTCCATGCTCGTTGCGCACTAACATACACTCAAGCATGTGCTCGTTGTACATACACATCCCCACATTCCGACTCCCCCTCCTCCTCACCTCTTTTCCGACCCTCCTCCCCCGTGCCTCCCTTGCGCCTTTCCAGACGCCTCAAAACTCCTCCCATGCTTCCCCTGTTCCCTCCTCCTCACTCTCCCCAACGCACGGTTGACATTGTAACGAGATGACACTTGCGTGCAATGTCAGAAGTCAAAGCTATATTGAGATCACTTTTGTGAAATTTCAAAAGTGATTTCCTGTCATTCTTTCAACCACGCATTGACATTGTGAGAAGGTGATATATCAGTGCAACATCAAGACTCAATGCCTCCCTTCTCCCCCCTCCCTACCCTCACGAGAGCACGAGTCGCAGAAGTCAGTGCAGGCACGGCAGAAGGCTGTGCCGGAGTACTGCACCACCTCGCACTCCCCGGAACCGCATGGCGTCGCCTCGTAGTTGACGTAGCTGAGTGTGAGACAGAGAAGAGCGAGCAGGAGGAGGGAAAAGGGGGTGGTCGGGGGGACAGATGGTGGGGTGAGATTTAGGGCTACAGTGTAAGCCTTTCCAAAACCAAAAAAAAAAAAAAAAAAAAAAGGCAAGGGGGGGTCAAGCAGTGGTACCACGCCCAAGAGGAGCAGCAGCAGCGGGGGTTCGGTGCAGTGAGGCGGTGAGGGGAAAATGGCAAGACAGGAGGGAGAATTTTCAATGTCGTACCCTGCCTAGGACTAGAGGCCACATGTCCAAACGAGATGCGGAAAGCGGCGTTGAAAAGCAGTATTTGTTAAGTGTTGGCGAAGGGGGAAGGGGATGAAGGGTGGGGTGACTGACAGGTACTGCAGATTAAGCATGGCGCCCATGGAGGCCGGGACAGAGCCAGTGAGTGTTGGTATTTGCAGGTCACTGAGTGAGGGTTGACATGGATAGTGGTATGCACAGCGTGTGAGATAGTGCATGGGGGCACGGTGGCACGGTGGAGCAACGATGCAGCAAACGGTGGGAGGATGGTGGCTTTTAAAGGGGAGATGGAGGTGCGATTGGCACAAGAAGAGGGCGATGCAAGGAGCAAACGAGATTATTATGGTAGCAAAGCATGAGAGGCGTGAACGAGACCATTATGATCAAAATTTGGTTTGATGGGGGATAAAGGACACCTGGTTGGGCTGGCTTTGATGCTCTATAGGACTCACTTTTGAGAATTCTCAAAACGAGAAAAGGAGGACAAATGCATTTCGAGATTTGAGATGAGCCTCAAGTGTTCTCAAGCGCCTTGCACATGTTACACATGTGTCTTGTTCCCAGGACGCATAGAAGGTCCCATTCGTTTTTTTGCCAAGTCAAGATTACAGGCGAGAGAGGTGTTGCATTTTGGTGATGGCGGTGGGAATTGTGCCCGATAGCAACGTGTAGCCTAGATCACTGGAGGAAGCGAGAAATGCGTGTGAGGGGGTGAGGGAGAGAGAGAGACGGAAGGGGGAACAATGCGAAGTAAACACTTGGCCTTTCAGCAACCGCATTGCAACCATGGGAGATTCAACACAGGAGCAAGGGTAATCCGTACAGCCCTTGAAGCTGACCTGTCCCCAGTGCCTCAGACTAGCCTATCACTGGCACCACACAGTGTGAGGGTATGGAGAGTAACCGTGGATTGCCTGTGGGACTCCCCCGTGTCTGCATGTACACATTCATTCCACACTTGCCACATTTCTCACTAATCACCAGTTTCTGCACAAGGCAGAGCTACATTCTTGTCTCGAGTGAGACACGCAGGTGTGTGTGCAACAGAAGCAACAGGTGCGTGGCTGTGAGGTGCACGGCTTATGTGATGTTAGTGAAGCTGACTGGTGTGTGTGGGTGGGAAGAGTATGAAGGTGTGCGAATGAAAGAAGAATGCGGGTGTGTGAGTGAGGGAAGCATACAGGTAGGTGAGGGAAGCGAGAGACGTGATGGAGGCAGGGATGCTGCCCGTGAAGTCGTTTCTGCTCAGCTTCCTGTGAAGATAATTGGCCGGGGAGGGGAGGAGAGGAGATGAGTTAATGTCAACACTCAGCCTTCTGCGGATATGGGTTGTGGGGGAGGGGAGGAAGTGAGGTGGAAACCTGTGCGCGCGCACAAGCGGACGCTAGCTGTACACGTGCGTGCATGTGGGTACCATGCAGAGCAGAGGTACCACGATGTGTTGACATCAGACACAGGCTGCATGTCACTCCACACACATGATCCCATGCACGCAGCTCTAAATAGCCGCAAAAAAAAAGTAACCCAGGAACTCGCATGCACGCATTTGCTTGCATGCACCCATTTGCTCACATGTGCTCCACTTGTGTCATCCGGGTGAGGACAGTCGGAAAGTCCTCCGAGAACTTGTTCTTGCTTAGGTCCCTGCCGTTTCCAACAGAGACAGGTGGGAAGTAGAAACGGAAGGAGGAGATTGAGGAAGGGGGAGGCGGAGGGAGAGCAAAAGAGACAGAGGGATGAGAGAGTGGAACAGAAACGGGGACTGATGAGCCACACTGGGTTGCCTCGCCTTTTGAGTCAACAAAAAATATAATTTATATATTCATATATATATTTTTATATATATATACATATATATATATATATTACTTCTGGGTCGACTCAAAAGCCAAGTATTCTCAACGACCAGCTTCCATGCAAACCACTGGTCCCATGCGCGTCCCTCCTACAAGCGCACAAACCCACTAGAGAGACCGGTGGACTTGCATGCACCGCCTACAGTTAGCGTGTCTCATGACTCGTGTCTCTCTGCTTGCCGCTGCTTGCCGCTGCGTGCGGATGCGTGCCGCTGCATGCCGCTGCTTGCCACTGCGTCCCATAACTGTATCATCAAGTACCGGGCCACTACTGACATCAAGCACACTCCAGTGTGCCGGAGCGTGGCACGACTTACATGAGCTTCAACGCCCGCAGAGCACTCAAGCTTGTGGGGATAGGAGACTCCAATGCGTTGCCGTCCAACAGCCTGGCCCGGGGAACAGGGGGGACGGAAGGTATGAAGCGAGAAAGCAGGGGGGTGAGAGCGGGAAGGGGCAGGGGAAAGAGGAGGGAACGGGGAGGAAAATCGAGCCTCTCAGTTGACCTATCACATCCTGTCGACCTTTGAGGTCCGCTTTTAAAATTGAGCTTCCCAGTATCATAAGGTCTTCCCAACTACTCTCCTGGTGACCGAGTTACCAAGTCCACCCCAGAGCCATTTGAGACTTCTCAGAAGTTACTTCTCGACCTCCCCAGGAGGAGGAGGAGGAGGAGGAGGAGGAGGGCGTGCAGGGAGAAAAGCAAAGATGAGTGCAAGCACGGAGGTGAGGACGTGGAGGAGGGGAGGGCACGTAGTGAGGGGATCACATACAGAGTGAGAAGCCGAGAGAGGCCGGAGATGGAAAAGGGGATAGCGCCTGAGAGGTTGTTGTTTGAGATCAGCCTAAAGGGGTGGACGGACCATCCAGGTGGGAGTCAAAGGGCATGGAGCATATTTGTGAGATGCTTGAAGCTGCCTGTTGTTGCAGGTGGGGGAGGGAGGGTGAGAGGGCGAGAGAGGGTCAGAGAGGGCGAGAGAGGGTGAGAGAGGGTGAGAAAGGGTGAGAGAGGGCGAGAGAGGGTGAGAGAGAGCGAGAGAGGGTGAGAGAGGGTGAGAAAGGGTGAGAGAGGGCGAGAGAGGGCGAGAGAGGGTGAGAGAGGGCGAAAGAGGGCGAGAGAGGGCGAGAGAGGGCGAGAGAGGGCGAGAGAGGGTGAGAGAGAGAGAGGACGAGAGAGGGCGAGAGAGCGTGCGAGAGGGTAACAAACGAGAAGAGAAAGTGACAAAGGAAAGGAAGTGAGGGCACAGGTGGCAGGAGACATTGCGCTGCGCCCACCTGCACATCGCACTCTCTATCACGCACATTAGGTGCATCACATGGCTCACAGGGTCGTGCTTTGAGTCGACTCAGAATACTGCACATCGCACTCTCTGTCACGCTCATTAGGTGCATCACATAGCTCACAGGGTTTCCAGACGAGGGAGTTCCCTTAGGGTGGAGGGAAGGTGCCCTGATATGGCGTTGCTGGATAACTCCCTGGGTGGTGCGCGGTGCAGAGGGGTGCAGTGCGAAGGAGGGGGTGGGGAAGGGGGGGAAGATGAGGGGGTAGAGTGGAGGGCGGAGGGATCAGGTGGGAGAAAGGAAAGGAGGGAGGAGAGGCGCGAGTGGCATTGGTGAAGCAGACACAGGGTGCGAGAGTGGTGAGAAGCTGCAGAGAGTGATAAGTCTAACAAGTGAGGGGGAGTGAGAGAGTGGGTGAGTGGGAGGGTAGGAGGGTGAGAGGGCGGGAGGGTGGAGTGTGAGAGAGGGCGAGAGTGAGAAAGTTGATTTGAGCAAAGTAGTTTTCGATGACAGTGGGAGGGTGGTTTCGGGAGGAAGGGGAGGGTCAGGGATGTGAATGAGTGAGAGGAAGTGGGGAGGGAGAGTAGATGGGTGGGTGGATGAGCGAGTAGAAGTGGATTCACGCACAGTCCAATTAGATTGGTCAGTGGGGTAAGGTCCTCAAGGTTGCCAGTGAGAGAGTTGTACGAAAGGAAACTGGAGGGCAGATGGGGCAAGGCGAGAGGGGCAGGAGGGAAGTGGTGAAATATGTTGCGAGGGAGTGGTGAGGCGTGGTGAGGCGTGGTGAGGCGTGCACCTGAAGAGCAATGTGGTAGGATTGCATGGGTATGGCAACATGAGAGAGACGGAAATGGGCAGCTAGAATTCGTTTCGTACAGCCAGGAGAGATCGTGCAGTTGGGCAATGGTGCTTGGAATGGATCCCTCAAGCTTGTTGTCGTTCAAGGAACTGGATTTGTCAGGTGAAATGTGGTGAATGGCATGGCATGGCATGGCATGGCATGGCATGGCACGGCATGGCATGGCATGGCATGGCATGGCACGGCACGGCACGTCATGGCATTGCCTGCCAGTTAATGAGCTATTAAGTTTCTCAGAATAGCATGACATATTTGGAAGCTATGCATGCAATGGTATCAAGGTTGTTGAAATCTCTCAGGATTCTCACGTGAGGACGGGCGATGTGGTACCCATGTACCTCACAATCTCTCCGGGTTCACGTGCTGAACCCATCTCCTATGGCAGAGGACAGCACATCCACCTGATAACGAGGAGAGGTTTGAGGCGCTCCAAACCTCACCTCAATGTTATAGGACAGGACATCCACCCACATGATAACCAGTCACACTCACTCGCTCGCCCCCAACCCCCCCTCCCTCACTCCCTCCCCCCCCCACTCCCTCCCTCCCTCGATCCCTCACTCCCTCCCTCACTCCCTCACTCTCTCACTCCCTCACTCCCTCTCCCTCACTCCCTCACAGGGTATTAAGGTATGTCATGGAGCCTATGGAAGTGGGTATGGCTCCTGTCAGCTTGTTGTTGGATAGCAAACTGGGTGAGGAGGAAGAGCAGGAAGGAGGAAGAGCAGGAAGGAGGAAGAGAAGGAAGGAGGAAGAGCAGGAAGGAGGAAGAGCAAGAAGGAGGAAGAGCAGGAAGGAGGAAGAGAAGGAAGGAGGAAGAGCAAGAAGGAGGAAGAGCAAGAAGGAGGAAGAGCAGCAGGAAGGGTTCAGAACAGAGGAGGGGTGGGGGTGTATCAGGGTAAGCGGTATAGAAATATGGGGTGGCGAAGAGCAGAAGGGAGAAGTGAGCAAACAGCAAGTGCGTGTGTTTGTGTGTGGGTGCGAGTAGCATGGGGGGGAAATCGTGAGAGGAAGAGAATGGATGGAACATCGAAAAGAGATTGGAGTAAGCTAAATGGTGGGGACATGAGAGAGTAAGAGATCAAGAAGGGAAGGACAAAAGAGAGGAAGAGAGGAAGGGAGGAAGAGAGGAAGGGAGGGAGAGAGGACGTGTGGAAGAGAGGAAGCGAGGAAGAGAGGACGTGAGGAAGAGAGGAAGGGAGGAAGAGAGGTACAGCAGTGCGGTTCTCACAGCGTCTCTAGAGCAGCGCAGTTGCCAATGTCAGCAGGAATAGACCCTGAGAGCTGGTTGTTGTGGAGCGAGCTGGCGTGGGGGAGAGATGGACAATGGCAGGAATCAGCACATGGATGGGGGATGGGAAGGATGCGGGAAGTGAGGGTGGGAGGGAGGGAGGAAGGGAGGGAGGGAGGGGGGGGGGAGGGAGGGAGGGAGGGAGGGAGGGAGAGAGGGAGGGAGGCAGGGGGGTATATGGGAACACTGACGGGTGGGTTTGTGGGAACACTAACAGGTGGGTGAGTGTTTTTAAGGAAGAGAGGAAGGCAGGGATGGTCCCCTCGAGCTCATTGTTGGCCATGGACCTGCGAGCAGCACACAGCATGGAGCTCGGGGTGAAGGCAGTGCAGTCACACACTAGCCGTGTCGAAGTTTGAAATGCGATGTGGGAGAGGGAGAGTGATGTGGGAGAGGGAGAGTGATGTGGGAGAGGGAGAGTGATGTGGGAGAGGGAGAGTGATGTGGGAGAGGGAGAGTGATGTGGGAGAGGGAGAGTGATGTGGGAGAGGGAGAGTGATGTGGGAAAGGGAGAGTGATGTGGGAGAGGGAGAGTGGTGTGGGAGAGGGAGAGTGATGTGGGAGAGGGAGAGTGATGTGGGAGAGGGAGAGTGGTGTGGGAGAGGGAGAGTGATGTGGGAGAGGGAGAGTGATGTGGGAGAGGGAGAGTGATGTGGGAGAGGGAGAGTGATGCACGATCACAGAGGTTAAGTCTCGCTAGAGTGAAGGAGAAGTTGAGAGCAACGTGGCAATCGGTTAACTCTCGCTAGGCATGCATGGTTGCAGGAGGGAGAGCAATGCAGGGAGAGCGATGCGCAGTTGTGACGTGAGCGTGAGGGAAGGGCAGGAACGGGCTGTGAGGCAGGGGGGACGTGTCTAAATGGGAGCGACTGACAGGTGGAGCAGGCTGGTGAGGGTACTGAGGGCGTCAGGGATGGAGCTTCCCAGCTTGTTGTCGTCCAGGTCGCTGTGATGGGCGCATGGAAACACAAGGAGTTTGGGAGGGCCAAGGTGTTTGGGAGGACCAAGGTGTTTGGGAGGACCAAGGTGATTCGCAGGCTGAACGAGAGCAAAAACCGGAATGGAAAAAGCACAGAGCATTGGATGTGAGAGCGGGAGATGTGAGAGAGGGAGATGTGATGTGAGAGCAGGAGATGTGAGAGAGGGAGATGTGAGAGAGGGTGCATGCGAGGCGTGAAAGGGATGAGGAATGAGAAAGCATGGGGGATACAAGAGCATACGCATGCATGCATGCATGTATGCATGTATGCTTCGGCACAATAATGTGTGGAGTGAAGTGGAGGAGAGTTGCAGCAGAGTGCGGTGTGGAGCGGGGGGGATTTCAAGAGTGGAGTGGAGTGGAGTGGAGTGGAGTGGAGTGGAGTGGAGTGGAGTGGAGTGGAGTGGAGTGGAGTGGAGTGGAGTGGAGTGGAGTGGAGTGGAGTGGAGTGGAGCGAGTACGGAGGTCATTCCAATGGTGGCAACTAGGAGTAGTTGAGAGGGCCAGTCACGGCGCTGACATAACAGGTACTCGAGCAGGTAGAGAGACGTCTTCTAAGGCGCCTCAAAAGTGGGTGAGAGGGTCATATGGCTGGCATGGCACTGACAGGTACTCGAGCATCACCAAGCTGCCCATTTCCGTGGGAATGCTGTCTGTGAGCATGTTGTGCGCGAGGTGGCTGCAAGGGGAGTGAGTGAACACATGTCCGCACAGGGGGACAACATTAGATGCGGGGGGGAAGGGAGGGGCGGGGGAAGATGAGGAGAAGACAAGAGCACGAAAGAGCATAGAAGTAAGTCCAACCCGGTCGTTATCTACCCTGAGGGCCATGCAAGGCAGGCAGACAGGAAGCCAGCAATTCCCTTCCACCAAGCAAAGCCTAAGACGATTTTTTGGTCGGCTCAAAAATCGTCTCAACGCCCTTCCACCAAGCAATGCCTAAGGGATGCTGTAACGCTTACGGCTACTTGGTTTGCCAATGACAGGCACACTCACAGCTCTTTCAGGGTTTTGAGGGCGCTGATGGCAGGGGGAATGGCACCAGACAGCTGGTTGTTGGAGAGATGGCTGTGGCGGGGACATGGGGGTCGCAGGGCCGTGGAGTGGCGGCATTCTTTGAGGGGCTTTAATCGCACGTGAGGGTGTGGTGATGGCGAGGAAGTGAGGGAGGAAGGCTTGGGAGTGAGGCAAGGCATGGAAGTGAGAGTTGCGAGGGAGACATCGGAGTTAGACGTGCGGGGGCGGCATGGGAGGGAAATAGGGAGCGCCGAAATCTGCTGAGGTGGGCTGTGAAGGCACATGGAGGAGCATGGTGAGAGCATGGTGAGAGCATGCTGTAAGCATTCATGCCGTGAGTCATGCGACATGGGAGGCGATGGTGTGATGTGAGGAGAAGGAACGAGGTGACACAAGCGAGCATGTGAAGGTGCATATGCATGTGCTGAAAGCATGCTAATGGAATGGTACGGCACGCACAGGCCGGTGAGAGCAGAAAAGCGGACGTGCATGCGCATTTGCATGAGCACAAAGCATGCAATGCAGTGGTGTGGTGCACGCACAGGCCGGTGAGAGCAGTCATGTGCGAGATGGCATCTGGAATGGAGTCGTTTAGCGTGTTGGACTGCAGATCACTGCCATTCAGAGCGCACAGGATGGAGAGAGGGAGAGATGAGTGAGGGAGAGATGGAGAGAGAGAGGAGAGAGAGAGAGAGGAGGAGGAGATGGAGAAAGGGGGAGAAGGAGGGAGGGCGAGATAAGGCTTCCAGATGCTGCAGGCAGAGGTGAGGAGAGCAGAAGAGAGGGACGGCCACTACACACAAGTGCACTGCACTGCACCGCACAGTACCAGCGAGGGAAACACTCAAGCACCAGGTCAAACGAGGGCGAACACCACAACACGAATGCACGAGCTACGACAATAGTTGAGTGAGTCGACTCAAAAAAACAGGCCGAATACCACACCGCATGAATGCACGTGAGGTGCAGAAGAGAGCGACGCAATGTCAGAGGCAATGTGTGTGTGAGAGGATCAGACCCAAACAAAACTGAATGTGCTTTTGAGGCGCCTCAGAACCACTTTCGTCTGAACGTCCCTCCCCTCCCTCGCTACCCTCCCTCACTCCCTCCCTCCCTCCCTCCCTCCCTCCCTCCCTCCCTCCCTCCCTCCCTCCCTCCCTCCTCCCTCCCACCGTGCTCGGGTCCGCCCATTTCTCACAGGAAGGCGAGCGAAGCAAGGGCGCTGAAGGAAGCCGGTATAGGGCCCTCCAGAGCGTTGTAGCTGAGGGTTCTGCACGCGCAAGTAAAGGAGGAGCACCGCACGCGCAAGTAAAGGAGGAGCACCGCACGCGCAAGTAAAGGAGGAGCACCGCACGCGCAAGTAAAGGAGGCGCACCATAGGTGAGAATTGTGGGGGAGAAGGGGGGGTGTGGTTGGATAGATGGCCGCACAGGTTGCAACGTAGGTTGGAGCGCATGTTGCAGCACAGGATAGATTGCACCGCAGCACCAAGAGGGCAGAAAGGGGCAGCGAGTGAGGATGGGGTGAGACACTACGAATAAGGAGGAGATGATGAGAAGTGCCCCATACAGAGTTGTGACACAGGCGTGCAGAGCGGTCGACAGGCGTACAGAGAGGTGAGAGGAATACAGAGAGGTGAGAGGCGTACAGAGAGGTGAGAGAGGTGAGAGTGCCAAGAACTGTAGGGATGGAGCCCAGTAGACCTTCGCTCTCCAGCCACCTGGTGTGTTGTGTTTAGGGCACACATGCACACATGCACACACGTACACACGCACACATGCACACATGTACACATGCAGACATGCGCACATGCACACAGATGCTGATGCACACATGCACAAGTATGCACATGCACACACACACAGACACGCACACACACACACACACACACACACACACACACACACACACACACACACACACACACAGAGCACAGCACAGCACAGCACAGCACACACAGAGAGAAAGGCAGAAGCATGAAGCACAGTCACAGCACACTGGCAGCAATGGCTTCTGTAGCCCATCGCACCATCTCCCCCGCTCCACCCTCCATTGCTGTCCTCCCATTCCCTCCCTCCATTCCCTCCCTCCACTCCCTCCCTCCCTCCACTCCCTCCACTCCTTCCCTCACTCTACCGCCAACCCCTCCGTCCCACCCGGGGTGCCTACATGCCAGTGACGAGCCCGTTGGCATCGCTTGCAATGAACTGCGCTACAACCACCATGTTGCCCCCACCCCACACTCCCACGCCATACCCCTCCTCCCTTCCGTACATGCCAGTGATGAGCCCGGTGTCGTCGCAGGCAATGAACTGCGCCGTGTCGCACTCGCCCCCCACCCGCCACTCGTTCGCCGACAATCCCCATGCTGTGTCGCACTCCACTAGCACCCCCGCTGCCAGGGGCGCGTGAAAGGGGGACGTGGGGACAGGGCGCGTAGGGGGGGAGACGAGGCAGAGGGGAAGGAAGGGCGAGACGGGGGGGGGAGGGGGAAGGGGAGAGGGAGGGGGGGATTTTGAGTTGGCGGCTGAACGAGTGGCCATGTTGCAGGGCACAGCAGCACCAGCAAGAGTAGCTAGGGAGCATAGCAACCAGGTATCATAGCAGAGACTGCAAACCCTAAGTTAGTATACGTTCGACCAAGTGGGGGACTGTGGTGTGGGACATGACAGCTAGGAGCGGAAGGAAGTGGGGGAGTGGAAAAACAAGCGAGATGGAGAGGAGAGGAGCGGGACAGAGCGAGGGAGAGTGAGAGGCGAGGAGAGGTGCAGGTAGGAGGAGGAGGAGCGAGCGACCTTGGGCGTCGTTGATGCGAGTGGCAGCAGCAGGGCACGGCGGCAGCAGAAGCAGCCCCGCCGCAGCCAGTAGCAGCAGCGGCAGCGGCAGCGGAGAGAAGGAGAAGCTGCGTAAGTCACCCATGACTCTCGAGAAAGGTCTTCCCCGGAGGAAGGAAGGAAGGAAGGAAGGAAGGACGTGCTGAGCTGAGGAGCAACTGGAGGAGTTGTCTTTGAGAATTCTCAAGAACCAACGGGCTGGGAGGAGTGGAGAGGGTCAAGGACTCGCAGGCAGACGGAGGCTGGTGATGCAGCGCAGCGGTCACGGTGGTGACACTGAGTGTCACGAACTCCCGGCCGCTTTGCTCAGGCGGAGACTTGACTGGAAAAAAAGGCTGAGCCTGCGCTTTCCAAGATTTGCACTCGCAGTTGAGACTTGACCACGCGAAACGCCTGGGCGGACACAGAATTGACACGACTAGAGAGGTCTCTCAACTTCGTCTTGAAAAAGCTCGACTCGACTTGGAGGTCATGGTGTTCCAGAATACTATTCTCGGCAACGCAATTGCCTTGCTCATATTAAGACGGGTATGATATAAATCTCCTAGCAGAAGGGCTTCAAAAACGGCTCTAATACTAGTTAAAGAAGACCGCGCGAACGGCAGGCTGGAACTCGAGAATCCAGCCTCCATCCTTTTCCGCGACGCTGCTGTGCACGACGAACTCGAGAATCCAGCCTTCATCTTCGAAAGATTCCGAATCTTGCCAACAAATGGCTGGCGAGCATGGAAGATTCCCGCCACGAGCATACCGCGGCGCGAGAGAGCCCCCGTGAGATACACGTGGAGCCGCGGCAGCCATGATCGACGCCTAGTCGGCGCGGCCCCGCTGCGGCGACGGCGACTGCCCAGCGCGGTCAACGCGTGAATGACGGCGCCGGGGCTCGCCGGGTGGCGCTGCTACACGTCGACCCTACCCCACCATGATGGGATGGGGGAAGACCGGAGGACTGGGATAAGACTTGCCACGGCAGACAAGCCGTGAGACCTACGATGGTAGAGGTGGTGGCTATAGCGTGTTCGAAGTGAACGTCGCGACACGTGTCAACCTTTGATGAGCGGCGAGCGCCGTTTCTGCTGCCGCGGTGTGCGTGTGCTGCGGGCAGCATGACTGTCGAGTCATGATGGCGAACTAGGGGGAGCGAAACGGGAGCAGACCGTTGTACTGCAGAAGAATCGTGGATTTCGGCTCGACACCACCACATTCTCAGAAAGGCTGTCGCTCTCTCTCTCGCTCTTGCTTTTTCTCTCCCTGTGCACGGGTGCAGTTTTGTCGGCTCTGCGCACATGTTATTCCTCGCTTAGCTCCGAACCGCACGAGCAAACGAACGATCAAGAAAAGGCGTGAATCGTGATAAAAAACTTCCAATCCCAAAACCCTCTTTGTTGGTGTTAGCAGGCAACTGCCCTTGTGCAGTGCGGTGCTGCAGGAAACTTTGCTCCTCGTTCGCGTTTTCCTGAAGGCGACTCGTCGTACTCTGGGACTCAATTTGGGGAGGTGTTCACACATGTGTTGCGCCCCGAATTCCGAGACGTCGCCGAACCAGTGAACACTTGACGGCTGTAAAACCGGGCAGGCAGTGTGGAACTTCCAGAGAATTTGCCAAATGTTTCACGCCTATTCACAGCCCTTGACAGTCTTCGGTTCAGCCCCTCAGCCCACCTGATTCGCTTGTGGCGTGTTCGATAGAAGGAACAACACAGTGATTTCGAAAAGGCCATGCTTTGGGAAGCTGCCAACCATGTCCTTCATTTAGCCATTAATATTGTCCTTATGTGAACGTATTGCTGATGTTAAATAACGGGATAAATAAAAGCGCGTACACCCCTCGCGAGGTTGGACCATAGTTTTCTTCTACCATGTTTCGCACTGCCCAAGATCTTGTTTCACCTTCTGACCGCAGTAGAAGCGTGCTGGTGAGATGTGCCTCGTCAGCACATTGCAGCGGCAGGCCACCTGCTCCCATTTTTCGGGATCTGTTGCTCCCGGGAGATCGCTTGGGGGAACAATTGGCGCGCTCATCGGCTCGAATTCACCAGCCTCCCCAATTACGTTACGAGGCGCTATTGACCGTGATTGGTTACGATGGCAACAGTTTGCTGAAGTGGAGCCTGATCGCGTTTAGGTCAGATTACAGCTTTTTTTATGGGGATGCTCCACTCCCTGAACAGTCATCTTTTTTATTACGATCAATATATAATTAAGCCACGTCCTGAACAGTTGAAATATTTCGACTTATGTTTGTTTTTATGCAATCTTCGTGAGAGTATGAGGGGTTGAACCATCTTTTATGGACCATCTTCTATCAATGTCATCTCGAAAATATGGAGACGTCGGTCAGAAATATCAAAAAGTGGTTGCGGTAGTGGCGGAAAGTTTGTTGGCCCCCCGGTCTGGTTCCGCAAGTCGGCTCGTCAGCTTTGATCACGTGGAGACAATGCGCTGTCTAACAGCATTTGTTGTTGCCAAAAGGGAAATGTACTTAGCTAAAAGCTCTGTAAAATGGCTGTAGAAGGCTGCTTGTTCTGCTATACTGATCCATTTTGGATGGCTGCTGTTCCAGTGTTTAGACTAGTTTGTTTCGGGAAAGTACATCCCAGCCTTCGCTCCCAAATTTACGAGAGAAATACTGGGACTCGCGATTTGGATTTCTAGATAATTCTTATTTTTCTGCCATTTTGTACATCCGAACCGCGATCACAAAAACTTTCCATCGCACTGTTTCCCGCGTCGATCATCGTCTCTTGGCCAGTGGTCAGGAAAGAACTAAACCTCTCTCGGATTGCATGTAGACAAGAGATGGGAATCAACCCTCAACACTATCAAATAAGGTGCTTATGGCTGATTACTTCTAAAGTTCGTTGCTTTCCCATTTTGGATCTATTGTTCCTTCGGGCAGCAAGCTTCTCTAGATGTCGTCGTCTAGCGCGCTGGAAACCGCACAATGGGAAGTTGTTGTGATAATGGTCTGGATATAAAATAATGACAGGATGCAAGAAAACATCCCAACGTCTAAGCCGTGTCAAAGTAGTTTTCTCCAAATCCGCATTTGGGTTTCGCGGAGGTCTGGCGCTGTGCAGCGTGCACGGCGTCCCCCTCCCCCACCCCTTGCTCGCCCGGCAAAAGCGGCGAGAGCAGTATAAAAGGAGGCCTTCTTCATTCTGCACATTCATTCCCAGTTTCCCATCTTTCCATCATCTCTTGTGCTCTCTTGCAAGCTTGAGAACTTGAATAGAGATATAGCTTAGTTCCCTCGCATACCTAGATTTGGAGGCGTTAGTCCCTCATTGCCAGCTAGTTACGTTGGTGCCTTTCGTACCCTAAACCCCTTCTCAGTCAAGAAAGTTGTTACGTTGACATGGCTTTTGAAATCGCAGCTTCACCTGTGACTGCAGCAATTCCGCCTGTCGCAGGACTCCTCTCAACGCAATTATCTTCGAACGAGGTCCGTCTTTCGATTAGATTCTGTAAATCTTCTTGCCACACTGGAATCTACCATATGAATTTGATCTTTGACTGTCCGTCTCTTGCGGGATTGATGATTGACTGTGGACGATCCTTGCAAATTCCTTCACCTCAGTCTCACTTGCTTTTTTCTGATGTTCGCTTACCTTTCCCTTTGGCCGCATGTTCTATGCGGGATCTGCAATTCGCTTGATAACACTGTGGTTCCACCCTGACATCTTGACCGGCCATGACCCATCGCAACCGCTTGCCACTGCTTCGGCATCTGGCTTCAACAACAATTGTCATCATGCGAACTTGCAGCAATCTCATTGGATGGGATCCTCGTTCTTCGGGTAAATGCTGAACTCTCCACGCAATTCTCCTTACGCCCTTCTCCTTAGGTCCCAATTAGCGTCTTTTTTTCCTTCCTCACTCTTCCGTACCGCTCTGCTCCATGTCCACCGACACGAATTCGGCATAGAATTTATCAAAATTCATCCATCTAAACCCCATTATCCGCACCTCCCCGTCTCCCCCTTTGTCCCCTTCCCCCTTTGTCCCCTTTGTCCCCTTCCCCCTTTATCCCCTTCCCCCTTTGTCCCCTTCCCCCTTTGTCCCCTTCCCCCTTTGTCCCCTTCCCCCTTTGTCCCCCGCGTCCCATTGGCCCGCGTCAGCACCCGCGCGCCGTATCGCGGGCCTACCCCGCTGCAAGCCTCGTTCGCTCGCGGATCTCTCTTCCGTCCGTCGCCGGCGCTGCCGCTCGCCACGCCTCCCTGTGCGCGCGCGCGCAATCCGCAGTCGGTCACCTCCGCCTCCGCCTCCGCTTCCGCATCTGCGGCGTCATCTGCGGCGGCTGCTGCGTCTGCTTCCAGCGGCGCGTCGACGCTCGTCAAGGGCCCCGCGGTTAGGTCGGCCCGCCTCGATCCTTCCGTCGTCGTGCCCTCCGAGCCCGTTACAAGCAGCTCCGCTTTCGTGAACGACGAATCGCCTTCAGCGCCCGCCGATGATGCAATCAGCGGCGCGTCCTCCGCGGGTACCCGGCGCTCGCTGCGCTCGTCGTCGCCCACCCGCGAGCCCGCGCGCCCAGGCCTCATCGAGCGCTGCTTCGGCCCAGGAACCGCGCCGTCAGTCGCGGAAGCCGCCAGCAGCCTCCTCGTCCCCCTGGCGGAGCACGCGGTGTCCAATTGGGCGCTTCCGAGCGGCACGAGCGGCGGGCGCAGCGGGTCGGAAGCGCGCGTGCGGAGGGCGAAGCGCGCGGCGCGGAGTCTGGAAGAGGAGAAGCTCCGCGAGGAGCGGCGGAGGGAGTTAAGCGTGCTTCTGGAGCAGCTAGAAGCGATTCGGGACCACGCGATGGAGCTGGAAATGTGCAACCAGCACCACCTCGACCTCGCCGCGCCGTACGCTCCTGCCCCCGCTCCCTGCTCCCTGCTCCCTGCTTTGTGTCGTATCTCCCTTAATCCCCGCTCCTTAGCGTTTTCTTCACCCGTCCCCCATCCTAAACCCCTCCCCCCCCTGCCCCTTTCCCCCTTCCCCTCTCTCCCCCCAACCTTCCCCCTCTTCCGGTTCCCCGCAGGCGGTACCGCGAGTCGGCGCGCAACCTGCTGCACTACATGGCGCTGCGCAACATGCCTTCTGAGTCGACTCAAAACTCATCCCCTTCCCCCATCTCTCACTCCCCTCTGCAATTCCCTCGATCCCCCGCTTCCTCCGCGCCTCCCCCTCCGCGCAGGCGGTACCGCGAGTCGGCGCGCAACCTGCTGCACTACATGGCGCTGCGCAACATGGACGTGCGCCAGATGCAGCAGGCGCTCGCGAACCTGGGCCTTTCCTCGCTGGGGCGCACCGAGGCGCACACGCTCGCGTCCATCCACGCCGTCACGCGCGTCGTGCGCTCCATGCTGCGCGAGCTCTCCCCCAATGACGCTTCCGTCTCCGCCGCTTCCGCGTCGTCTTCTGTCAAGGCCAGGGGAAAGTCCAGAAACCTGGTACGTCTGCTGTGAATGCTGCATGTGCATCGTGTGCAGCGTCTATATTGTTCGCCCCCGGCAATCTGCCTCACCTCGCTGCTGTTCACCCCACACCTCACCCACCCCACCGCACTCCACCGCACTCCACCCCGTTGCAGGCGTCTCAAGTGGAGGCCCTGGCAACGGACGTACTCCCGCCCGTCCTAGATTTCGCGGACGGCGACAGGCAGCTGCAGCGCAACACCGTCGACCTGCTCGGCGCGCATCCGCCGCACCGCAAGACGTCCATCATGGTCACGCTGCCCGCGGAGGCCGCCGCGGACCGCGCGCTCGTGGCGGAGCTGCTGCGCGCGGGCATGAACGTCGCGCGCGTCAACTGCGCGCATGACGATCCCGTGGTGTGGGGGAGGATTGTGGCGAATGTGCGGAAGCTCTCCGCGCAACTCGGCCGCCCCTGCAGGTTTGTGGAGGGGTGGGAGGGGGCGTGCGGGGGTGTGGGGGGTTTGCGGGGGTGTGCGGGGGTGTGGGGGGTGTGAGAGGCATGAGCCAAGCCTAGGTCGTGCAGGTCTCAGTGATCCCACTCCCTGCCCTACAACGCCCTTCACCGTTTTCTCTTTTTCCAGTCTGACATATCACGTTCTGCAACGACTCCCCTCTCCGCTCTCCCCTCTCCGCTCTCCCCTCTCCGCTCTCCCCTCTCCGCTCTCCCCTCTCCGCTCTCCCCTCTCCGCTCTCCCCTCTCCGCTCTCCCCTCTCCGCTCTCCCCTCTCCGCTCTCCCCTCTCCGCTCTCCCCTCTCCGCTCTCCCCTCTCCCCTCTTATCTCCGCGCTCCCATTGTGCGCCACATCCTAGTGCGCAAATAGATTTAGCAGGGGGCATGCTGAGAACAGGCTCCGTGCCCTGCCAGCCCTCGCTTGCTGCGCCTCAACCCCTCTACTCCCCTTCCCCCTCCTTTTCCCATCTCCCCGCACCCCCCATCCACTCCACTCCACTCGCAGGATACTGATGGATCTAGCAGGGCCCAAGCTAAGAACAGGCCCCATGCCCGCAGGTCCGCGCGTGCTGCGCCTCAAGCCCAACAAGGACGCGCGCGGGCAAGTTGTTTCCCCCCTGCGCGCCCTGCTCCTCCCCGCCGCACCCGCCACTCCCTCCTCTTCCTCCTCCCCCTCTGCCACCACAATCCCTCAAGCAGCAACAGCATCAGCAACAGCAGCGGCAGCAGCGTCACTCCCCTGTATCCCCGTGCAAGCCTCTAAGGAGTGGTTCCAGGCGGTGGAGACCGGTAACGTGCTCACAATGCAGGACGCCCGCGGCAAGAGGAGGTCTCTGCTCGTGTCTGAGGTGGTCCCAGGAGTCAAGGGCCCACAGCTCATCGTGGAAAGCCGCAAATCCGTCTCCTTTGAAACCGGGCTGCCCGTGAGCGTCCAGCGGGCAGGGGCGAAGGAAGAAGGGAAGGGGAAGAAGAAGAGCAAGGCGGGGAAGGCTCTAGCAGGAGGAGGAGCAGCAGCAGCAGCAGCAGCAGCAGCAGCAGCAGCAGCAGAGGCGTGTATAGGGGAGTTGCCGGCTAAGGAGGTGGCGATAGAGCTGGCGGTGGGGGATGAGTTGTTGATCGTGCGTGGGGAGGGCGAGGGCAGCAAGGCGCAGTATGATGCGGTCACGGGAGCGCTTGTGCGCCCTGCTGCTGTCAGCTGCTCGCTGGAGCAGGTCTTCACCAATCTCAAGGTTGGTTTGCCGTGTGCGGTGGTGGGTTGGTCGGTAGGCGTGGGCGGGTGGGTGTATGTGTGTGCGCGCATGGGCGTGTGCGATTGTGCTCTTGTGCGCCCCGCTTCTGTCAGCGGGGTGGGTGGGTTGGTGGGTGCGTGGGTGCTTGTGTGTGTGCATGCACTCTTGTCCACCCGGCTGCTTTGTTTTTGCTCGCTGGAGCAGGTCTTCACCAACAGCAAGGTCTGGAACCCGAAGCGCTAAGCCTCCAGAACCCAGAACCCTAAACCTTGCAGGTTCTAATGGTCGTTGTGCTTTAACCATGTGCGTGTGTGTGTGTGCATGATACTTCGGCGCGGCGGCAAGAGGGCGAGCCGGGGAAGCTGGAGGACGGCAAGATAGAGGGCGTGGTGGAGGCAGTGGGGGCAAGGCAACCGCAGACTTGTTGACCCCTCTCGCTCTCCCTCCCTCCCTCCCTCCTTCCCTCTGTTCTTCCCTCCGTCCCTCCCTCCGTGTGTGCATGGCAACAGGAGGGCGAGCCTGTGAAGCTGGACGACGGCAAGATCGAGGGCGTGGTGGAGGCGGTGGGGAGCGAGGAGGTACGTGTGCGCATCTGCAAGACTCCGCCCGGAGGAGCCAAGCTCAAGAGCGAAAAGGTGAGCAAGGGGGAACGCGGAGAAACCAATGGCTAAACGATTGGGGGGGTGCTGCGGGGGAAGGGGAGGAGGGGAAATGGTTGGGGGGTCTGTACTGTGCTGTGGTGTGTACCGCAGGGGTTGTATGCAGGTCAATGTTTTCACACCCAATTTTCACCCCGGCCCGCACCCCGACCCATCCCGCTCCAACCCTCCCGTATCTCACCCAAACCAACCTCCCCCTTCTCCCCATCCCCACTTCCCCCTCTCTCCCCCTCACTCATCCCTCTCGCACCCAAACGCTCCCCGCTCCCCCCAGGCCATGAACCTCCCAGACAGCGACCTACAGCTGCAGGGGCTGACGGCCAAGGACATAGAAGACCTGGACTTCATCGTCACGCATGCTGACATGGTGGCCTTCTCCTTCGTCAACGACGCCTCCGATGTCACCATGCTGCAGGTGGGCGTGCCGGGGGGGTGCTTGTGCCCCGTGGATTGTTGTGCAGTGCAGTGTTGTCTGTGTTGTGCCGTGCCGTGCCATGTAACTGGGCTTCATCGTGGCACATGCCGACATGGTCGCCTTCTCCTTTGTCAACGACGCCTCCGATGTCACCATGCTGCAGGTACGACAAGATGCTCTTGCTCCATGCAAACGCTCTGCCGTGCCGTGCCGTGTCGTGCCAAACTGTGCCATGCCATGCTGTGCCTTGCAATGCCGTGCTGTGTTGTGTCGTGTCGTGTCATGTGCACGAAGGAGTTTTTGGGAACGTCGCACCAGTTCTCTGAGAGTCTTCCTCTGCACGGCACTGCAAGGCAGCGCACTTTCTTCTCCATATCCATGCCTGTCACTGCTCGCCTGGCGGTCCAGTCTGTGTCTATGCACACTGACACAGCCCTCCCCCTTCCTGCACCCCTCTCCTCACCACCATGTGTGTGTGTGTGTGTGTGTGTGTGTGTGTGTGTGTTGCGCCATGACAGGAGGAGCTGGCGAAGCGGGGAGCGGATGACCTGGGCGTGGTGCTCAAGATCGAGACCAAGCGCGCCTTCCAGAACCTGCCATGGCTCATGCTGCAGGTGGGTGTATGCACACACACACACACACACACACACACACACACACACACACACACACACACACCTGAACGTGGGAGCATGGCAGCATGGGAGCATGGGAGCATGAGAATTCAAAATGTTTTTGCCTGGTACAACCACTGCCATCCTCACCTTTGTGTGACCATCTCAAAATGTTGAGCTCGAAACTCTGACGCACCCTTTTCTCCTTGCCTCTCTTCCCTCCCTGCCTGTCCATTCCCAACCATCAGGGCATGCAGGGTTCGGGTCCCCTAGGCGTGATGATCGCGCGGGGAGACATGGCTGTGGAGTGCGGTTGGGAGCGGCTGGCAGAGGTGCAGGAGGAGGTGCTGTGGCTCTGTGAAGCTGCACACGTGCCCACCATATGGGCCACTCAGGTGCGTGATGCTGCTGTTTCCTTATGCTGACACGCTAAACCTGAAACCCCACATTCTCCCAACTGCCTACTCACGCACTGCCGCCCGTTGCCGTTGTACCCTCGTTCCCCTCGTCCCTCCTCGCCCCCTCTTGCCATTCCCTCCTCTCTTTTGCCTCGTGCGGCTCTTCCATGTTTGGGGGATCCCTTGCAGCGGAAGTTTCTTCCTCCAAGGTTCCCCTTACCGTAATACTGGAAACCCACCCTTCTGCCCTTCTCCATACCCTCCCATTTCACCCAATATCATCCCTCCCTTCTCCCGCCCGACCTCGACCTCCCTGCAGGTGCTAGAAGGCTTGGCGAAAACGGGACTTCCGTCGCGAGCGGAGATCACAGACGCGGCCATGGGGGAGAGAGCGGAGTGCGTGATGCTGAACAAGGGGCTGCACATTGCAGCGGCCGTCACGACTCTAGATGACATCCTGCAGCGCATGCGCTCGCACCAGATGAAGAAGCAGAGCATGATGCGCCCGCTGCAGCTCTCGCTGCCCTTTGTCTCCATCAGCTACTCGTCTGCTAGCAGCAGCGACTCCAGCAGTGATTCTTCCAGTGATGAAGAGGCGTGAAGAGGTGTGGAGTGGGGTAAAGAGGCGTGGGGAGGCGCGGTGATGGGTGAGGCGGTGTGCTGAGGAGCAGGAAAGTGCAGAGAGGTGTGGAGAGACGTGAAGTAGCACCTGCACCTTCCGTTTGTTACCATCAGTCTGCTGGTAGCAGCGACTCCTGCACTGATTCTTCTTCCAGCGACGAAGAGGCATGAAAAGTGGTGTGGAAAGGTGTGAGGAGGTGTGGAGAGTCTGGAGGAGCATTTGTGCAAGGCAAAATGTGCGCACATATAACGGGAAGAATCTTGGTGGTTGCTGAAGACTGGCCTGCATGGGGTAAATTCCCCACTTGCACTTTCGCAGGTGGACAACTCTAATCACTGCCACGGGTGAATCCCACCCTTTACTGGGCAGCTCCCCGCTGCCATTTATATATTCCACATGCTTACTGTGTAGTCTCTCAATACGGGGGCTAATATGGTTAATTATTATGGAAATTGTAATGATTTGGTGTAACAGGTGCTAATCAAGAAAGAATACCGAAATGAAAGGACCTGGCGAGATACCGTATGGTGTGTACTTCCCGTAAGCTACAAGCTAGGGCTCTGAATCACGTTGATTGGAATTGGTGCTACTCCTAAAGCATGCATGAGGCTCACTCTGTGCCAGTACAAGTGAGCTTGTGCTAACAGATTTGTTTTGAAGCAGTATCACTGTATCCACTATCAGTTGGCCGTTGCGATGCCAATGGCCTTATCTGCCGATGGAACTGGGATAAAGAGAAGTGCTGTATAACATGCCCACATCTTGTTGGCACATATATTGCAATGCATACACTTTTTTTTCACACAAGCGTTTCCATCAAAACACAAAACTTTGCTATTATCGTGGTTCCCTCAAGATTCAGAGTGAAGCCACAAAAGCAGCACACGACTTACGGCACCAATCTTTATTTGGTATCAAAAGAAAGGTTTACGAGGGTAACCAAGAAAACTGTAGTCGTGTTGTAACGGGATGTGTCGTGTCGTGTCGTGTCGTGTCGTGTCGTGTCGTGTCGTGTGAATGTACACAGGCGCACCAGCTCACACTGCTCCAGCCGAAACGGGAAATGCGCCATAAACGGTAGCATGGCCATGAAGCTCTCCTCCAAGCCGGCTTCTCAGCTACTGGTACTTTAAGAGCCACCCCCTTATCCACCTTCAACCTCCGCTACACTCCTGCTGTCACGTGGACCCACTGCCCCTCCTCTCTCCCTCTTTCCAGTGTTCCAGTGTTGCTCCTCTCTCTCCACCTCCCTTCTTTCACTTCTCCCATCCACCTCTTATCATCCACACACATACCACGACTTCAACCCCTCACGCACCCCTCTTCTATCCTCACGCACCCCTCTTCCATCCCTTCTCTCCTCCATCCATACATCCATCCATCCACCCCAGCTTCCTCACTCCTCCCTCCTCCACCACCTCCTCCTCACGCGGTCAGCGGCTGCACAGCAATTACGGACCGAACCGAATGCCCGTTATTATCCACCCACGTCAAGCTCCCATAAGAAAACGCAGCCGACGCCTTCCGCACTGTGATATTCATCTGATACTTCACCGACGCTCCCGGAGCTATCGTAAACGTCTTTGGCTCCAAGTCAATGTTGACATTATCAGGGACCACCAGCACGGCACGGTAGGTAGACGGCTTGACCCACACGCTCGTCACTCTCCGGTTGATCGTGACGGACTTTTTCATGCGAGACACGCTGATGGATGCACGGTTGAGATTGTACGCCGGCACGGGGGTCAGCTGCATGCCCGAAAAGATATTATTCGCGCGCCACGTGCTCTGGCCGGCGAGGAAATTCACGAAATCGGAGTACGACGCGTCGTATGTCAGCCCGGGGTTTAGCAACCCGCTCGTGTTCACCTGCCCCTGCCCCATGTCCCACGGCGTCGCCACGCTCCCGGTATCCGTGGGAATCAACCCGCCGCGATTCGTCGTGGTGCTAGCAGTCGTCATAAACGCGGAGATGATCTGCGCGGGAGACCACGTCGGATTCTTCTGCACGACCAGCGCTGCAAGCCCCGCAAGGTGAGGCGTAGCCATGGATGTCCCAGACACCATGCCGAAGTTGGGAGTAGAGGCTTGGGCAAGAGAAGGGGTGCGCCAGGGGCCCCAGAGGTTGACGCCTGGGCCGACGACATCGGGCTTTAAGATGTCGTTGGTGCCGGCCCAGGAGGCCTGCATGGCGGGGTTGACCACGGGGCCTCGCGAGGAGAAGTCAGCGATCACTGGCGCCATGTCGTTGTCCACGGCGTAGGGCGCGGAGATGCGCGCCGTGGGCACTCCGCCTTTCGCCCTGAAGAGGGAGGTAGGAGAAGAGGTGGTGGGGCATGAGGGGAGGAGAGAGGGATGGAGTGAGTACGAGGAGAAGTCGGCGACGGCTGGCGCTATCGTTGTCGACGGCTGGCGCTATCGTTGTCGACGGCTGGCGCTATCGTTGTCGACGGCATAGGGGACTGAGATGCGCGGGTGGTGCCCAGGTTACTAGGTTATCAGCTGATGGTACCTTTCAGCAAACTCCACCACAATCCCCCCTCCCCACTCCTCCCCCAACCCCCGTCCCTCTCCCCCCGCTGTCCTCTCCCCACTCTGTCCTGTCTCCCCTCCCTTGCTTACCGCACGTTGCTGAGGTATCGCTGCAGCAGCCCCGCTTGCGCGGCCGTGATGTGAATCACAGGAATCGTAGACCGCAGAAACACCGCTCAGCCCCTTGGGCACGTTGCTGATCACCACTGCTGCTGCCTTTGGGTGGTGCCCAGGTTACACCCCCCTCAGAGGATACGTCTGTCTCACCAAACTCCCCCACATTCCGGTCCCACTCCTTCCCACTCCTCCCCAGTCCTCTCCCCAACTCTGTCTCTCCAACGGGCCCCCTCTCTTCCAGTACTCACCGCACGTTGGTGAGGTATCGCTGCAGCTGCCCTGCTTGCGCGGCCGTGATGTGAATGACGGGAATCGTAGACCGCAGAAACACCGTGTTGCTCAGCCCCTTGGGCACGTTGCTGATCACCACTGCCGCTGCGCCCGCTGCGACGGCGGCTGAGAGCTTGTCCGTGAGAAAATTCTCCCCGCGCACACATAGCAGGATCTTGCCTGAGACCTTGTTGGCTAGTATCGCGTTGGAGTAGCACAGCTTTGCCTGCAGGTGGGGGAAGGGGAGAGGGGAGAGGGAATGGGGGAGAGGGGTGAGGTACGAAGGGAGACTGCTATGACGGCGGCTGAGAGCTTGTCCGTGAGGAAATTCTCCCCGCGCACGCACAGCAGGATCTTGCCCGATACCTTGTTGGCTAGGATCGCGTTGGAATAACACAGCTTCGCCTGGAGGGGGGGGGGAGGATGGGGCATGGGGCACGGGGGAGGGGAGAGGGGAGAGGGGTAAGGGGATGCTCGCTGTGACGGCCGCTGAGAGCTTGTCCGTGAGAAAGTTCTCCCCTCGCACACACAGCAGGATCTTGCCCGAAACTTTGTTGGCTAATATCGCGTTGGAATAGCACAGCTTCGCCTGAGGGGATGGGAGTGGGGAGGGAGGAGGGGGGGGGGGGATGGAGGGAGGGTAGGGGAGATAAGTGAAAGACAGGGGGAGAGGATACTGAGTTGAATAATCAGTGAGAGGAAAGCGAGAGGAAAGGGGGAGAGAAGGAGAGCGAACAGAAAGGGGGATTCAAGGGAGACGAAGACGAAAGAGTTAGGAAAGGAGGAAAGGGAGAGGCAAGGCTGGGTAGGTGCTGACCCGGGAGGAGCTGGCAAAGGGGCGCGCGCACGGCCCGTTCCCCGTCCACATTTCCTTGAGAGTCCTCAAAAGGAATGCCAGCTTACCCGGGAGGAGCTAGCAAAGGGGCGCACGGCCTGGCCGCCGTCCACGATCTGCAGCATCTTGTTGCTGCCGCCCCACGACGGGCCCTGCAGCACCACCCCGTTGCCCAAGGTCATGTTCGCCATGTAGCGCCTGTCTGTGGAGCTGAGAGGAGGGGAGTTGGGGGTGTGGTGGGTGGGGAGGGGGAGGGGGAAGGGGAGAAAGGGGAGGGGGAGTTTGGTTCTGGCGGCCTTGGGTAGCCCCTGCAGCACCACCCCGTTGCCCAAGGTCATGTTCGCCATGTAGCGCCTGTCTGTGGAGCTGGGATGGGAGAGGAGAGGGGGTGGAGGGGAGGGAGGGAAAAGTGGAGAGCAGGGGGAGGGGAAGAGTGATTGGCGGCCTTGATAGCCCCTGCAGCACCACGCCGTTGCCCAAGATCATGTTCGCCATGTAGCGCCTGTTCGTGGAGCTGGGGAGGGGGGACGGGGGGAAGAGAGGGAGGAGGGGGGAAGCGGGAAAGGGAGGTTGGTTTTAGCCCCTGTAGGTGTAGAGGGGTTAAGATAGATGGGAGGAAAGTGGAGGGGAAGGGAAGGTGAGGGTGGGGGAAGAGGGAAAAAGGGGGAGGAGGGTGAAGAGGTGAAGAGGGGAAGGATGCGCTGCAAATGTGCAGTCTGAACACAGCTATGCGCAGAGCGGACGGCGCAGGGCGGACGGCGCAGGGCGGACGGCGCAAGGCGGGCGGGCGCACCTGGGTGAGTGCAGGGCGGGAGGGCGGGCGTACCTGGCGCCGACGGTGAGGTAGAAGGGCTAGTCGTCGATGGTGGGGGCAGTGAGGGCAGGGACCGGGGGGGAAGGGCACGCAAGACGGGGAAGAGGGGACAAGCAAGGCGGGGAGAGGAGGAGGGAGAGGCGAGGCGAGTAGCGTACCTAGCGCCGACGGTGAGGTAGAAGGGCGAGTAGTTGTCGATGGTGGCGTAGTTAAACAGGTCCGCGGGGGGCGGGCCCTGGTTGCCCGCCGCTAGCGTCGCGAACACGCCCGCCTGCGCACGCGCGAGACGCGGAAGATGGGGGAGAGGTGGGAGGGGGGAGAGGTGGGACGGGGAGAGCAGGGGGGAGAGCAGCAGATAAGAGGGCGAGGGGTGCTAGTACGAGAATCGTCTGATTCGTGTCGCCAACTAGACTTTCCCAATGTGTTTCCGCGATTTGCGCACACCTGAACGGCTGAGATAAAGCTGAGATCGTCGAAGTAGCTCGTCAGCCCGCCGCCCACGGAGAGGCTCAGCACATCTACGCCGTCCGCAATCGCCTGATCGACGGCTGCGTACACGTCGCTCATCGCGCCGCTCGCGCCGTCCGTGCCGGCCAGCCGCCACATCGTCTTGTACATCGCGATGCGCGCGCGCGGCGCCATGCCCGACGCGATACCGAAGCTGGACGTGCCCATCTTCACGTTCACTCCATTGTTTCCCGCCGCCGCCCTGGGGTTTCCGCGGAAAGAGGGGGTTGGGAGAAGGTGGGGAAAGCGTGGGGAAGGGAAGAAGGGGAGAGGATGAGGGGAGTAGTGGGGAATGACGAGTGATAAATGTGGAGAGGGGAAGATGACTGGCTTAGAGGGGAACAGGTAAGGATGGTTCTCGGCTTTGTGCGAATGGAAAGGGCGCCCTTGAAACGAAATGCCGGACACGAAGCACAAGCACAACACGAGCGGCACAGCACGGAACTTTCACACATTCTAAGAGCCGCCCGCACGAAGCGGCGGCATCACCGTACCCGGAGCACCAGGAGCCGTGGCCGTTGCCGTCGCGCGGCGACTTGAAGTCCGTCGCATAGTCGATTGCGACGCCCGCCTGGCTGATGCCCGCGTTGTAGAACCGCGCGCCGATCACCTTCTTGTTGCACGCCTTGAAATCCGCCGACTTCACGCACGTGCCGCGCCACCGCGCCGGCACCGGCCCGTACGTCTGCTCGTGGGGAGGGCAGGCGGGGGGAAGGCGGAGGGCATGCGGAGGGGAGGCGAGGGGAGGCGGAGGGGAGGCAGAGGGAGGGCGGAGGGGAGGGTGGGCGGGAGGGGGACGAAAGGGGAAACGGGGGTCGGATTCGTTGAAGGCAATTATCTCGCCCACTTCTTCCTTTTTCTGGTATCTCTCGCCTCTCGCCTCTCGCCTCTCGCCTCTCGCCTCTCGCTCTCTTGCTCTCTCTTCCTTGACTCACGTCGTCTGCGAACGACGGGTGCTCGGGCCATATGCCCGAGTCGATCACGCCGATGATCACGCCCTCGCCCGCGTTCTTCACGCCGCCATTGGCGCTCCAGAGCGTCGTCGACAGCTTCAGGAACGTCGGCGTGTGCGACGTGCGCAGATGCACGATGCGGTCGGGCCGCACCATTGCCACGTCAGGATGCGACTCGAGCGCCTCCACTTGGTCTTGATTCAGTCGCGCGCCGAACGCGTTCACCGCGTAGGTGTAGCTGCGAGGAAAGGAGATAATAGGGAGATGGGAGGGGGGCGGAGAGATTAAGAGACGAAGGGAGAGAGGGGCGGTGGTTGGGGTGAAAAGGAGAGGGAAGGGTTTCAAACACTCTGTGGTATTAGCGCCTTGTAATCCCAAACACTGAAGCACACACAGCTTCTGTCATAGAGCTCTCTCTACATACCTTCTGAAGATGTTCTTAGAGGAAATGTTCACTGACGCTGCGATGTCCTGTTGGAGCTTTCCCAGAAACTTCTGGAAAGCTTGCACGCCAGAGGCCCTGATATCGGCGCGCAGCGGGCGAAACCGCTGGCGAATGTCGTTCATGGCGCCATTAACGGCGTCGCTGATACCGTGACCGATGTCGCCCAGAGCGTCGCCGATGGACGACGTCGTTAGCAGCGACGAGTCTGCGACGTCGGGTGCCGTCGCGGCATAGCCCTTGATCCCTCCGCGGTAGTTCAGGATAGGCGGCGCGGAGCGCAAATAGACTATGTACGAACTGGAGGGAGTCACCGTTGATCCGCCATCTGTGCAACGTGCGGGGGGGTTGGGAGGGGAGGGGGGAGCGAGAGGGTAAAAGGGGTAGGGACGAACGAGCGAGGGGAATTATCAGATGATTCTGTCATGGCCGTGGACTCTGCTAGCAGCCGCGCGATCTCTCAAGCCTCTCATGCGCCGTGTTTTCAACCGTCCCAACCCGCCTCGACATACACGGTAAGCACCACGACTTTCCTTTCAAATTACCCTTTCGCCCGTAAGTTTCACGGCTCTCGCTCCTCAAAGGCACGCCGATGCCCAGTCGCAGAGCGCGCAACATACCGTTTCTATTAGTAAGTCGATACGGCCTTTTGAGGCCTTTTGAGCTGCCTATCCTCCAAGAGTCCTGGGCCCACGCAGCGCAACGCTCAGGTTACGGTCATACACACAGAAAATGATCCCCTCCGTGAGCCGACTTTCAAGGCGCCTTACTTGCGTCCGGCTTGGGTGACGGCATGCACGATTCGCTGTGAGTGCTACCGTTATAACTCCGCCGCGAGAGAGTTGTTATAAGAGATTCTCGCCAGCCGCCGCGCGTGTGACTTAAAGAGGGTGTACTCTCAAGCTATGAAAAGAAGCGTAGAGCCCTGGCATCATCCCCTGCGGTTGAGTCGATTCCCAAGCCAGCGAACACTATCCGAGTGCCAGAGACCGACGCGACCTTTAGTCGGCGGCGCCCCAAAGTCCACCGCACGTCATTGACCGTCACTGACCGTCACTGACCGACCAGCAAATCCGCATATTGCATTTCGGATTCAGTTCTCGTACTTGTCTCGGTCCGACGGATGCCCGCGCCGCGCGGACAGCCGCACAGCGTTTGCGAGAGGAATTGGCGGCGAATAATTACCTGATGCTTCGGCGCCATGGACAGGTTGTAGGAGCCGTCGCTTGTCTAGAGACAAAGCGAGAAAGGCGGCGAGCAGAACAAGCGGGAGATTGGAGCTTCTCCGGGGAAGGATGCGTGGAGGAGAGCCTATCAGCACCCTTCGGGAACGCATCGCTGCTGCTGCTGCTGCTGTTTCCGCGCCTCCTCTACGCTATCACTGGGGGGATCAACGACGACGCGTCGCGCCAGGGCACACGACGCGTCGCGTATAGACCGCCGTTTTGAAGGAGCGAAAGAATGAGCCAGTAGAATTGTTTCAAAGCACCAAGAGTGGAGGTTGAGCTGGACAAGTTCTAGTTAGTTTAGAGAGGAATGCGCGAGAAGGCCCGATTAAATTGCCCCTACAGCGTAAGGGAAGAAGCTAGGACGTAAGAGCGAAGATGGAGAGAGGGACGTGCTAAGAAGTCGCGGTCCAGGAAGGGTGAAGTGACGGTCTAGATCTGAATGGAGCGCGGCTTTTTCTAGAGGTTCAGGTTGAAAGGGATGGCGGCTGTGAATGACGGAATGACGGATTTGATGGAACAGCTGGTCATGCATAGGATGGTCTTGCTTGGACGCAAAAGGAGGCGAGACATGCTGGGCGGTGAGAATCCTGCCTGACGTAAAGGGTCACAGTTCCTTGGTGTCGAGTGGGTATAGTTGACAGCGAAATGCCGACGGCAGGAAAAACTACGGGCCAAAAGGGCGATTGAGACGTGAGGTGGGTGATGACTGGTGGGTGTCGGTGTCACAAAGGAGGATCCAGGCTACTCCACGCAAGCCGCGCACAGCTCGACTCGGGCCTGCAGTTTTGCGAGTGGGGGTAGGGCTGACGTGGTTTCCACTATACCTAGTCGGGCAAATTGATTTGGAAACAAGCCGCAAGGCATACGAGGGGCCGAGAGCACGGGAGAGCGCGTGATGCGTGCATCATGGTGAGGTTTGGTGGTGGGGAGGAGGGTCAGAAGGGAGGGGCGGAGCGGACATCAGCAGACGGCCAATGTCGAAATTGAAATGACGGTTGCTCAAATTTCGGGTTTCGGGCTCACGAGGAGGGCCATTTCCCGTGCCGCGGGTTCGAGGCGCCGCGCGGGGATAGGCTGGGCCACAAAAAAATTGCACAGTGACAACGAATTGCCGCTGCGGCTCACTGGCTTGCTTGAGCCACGTCGGAGGCTCTGGACTTGCACTTGACGAAATGCTAACTGGTAACGCGCTGAGTCTTCGTTGTTACGCCAGAACAAACAGTTTTGAGTCTGTAAGGACAAGCTAAACTACATATTTCATACATCAAACAGACTTCATATACACCCTCATACTTGATAAAATATTTACGATTTGATGTTTTAGAGCTTTTAATCGTGAATTTAACATCTGTAAGATAAACAAGATAGAGAATTTGGTACATTATCGTTGCTGTCAGATAGACAGGAAAGTAACAGATCTTATGTTGTTTGTTAGTGACTTATGTCGAGGAGGGTATCCACCGTGGCGCTGATGTGACCTGCCATGAAGGCATTCCAGGTGTCCAGGTGTCCTGTAGGATTCCCGATCAGGGGGGGCAACAGTTGCTGCCCCACCAACCATCGCAGTGGAGATGTTTTCAGGTCGCAGCGAATGATAACGCTTGGATCCTGGAGGCATCGCTCCTCGTGGGGCGGAGCGGAATTCCCTTGCTCCTTTCTGGAACTAACACCTAGCCAACCACCACGAAATGCACCAATGGGGAATGACACGACACGTCACCTGCAGCAAACCGTCGCCAGATCGAACTCGGTCGGGAGGTGTGCGCTGCGTTAATAGAGCATTCCCCGCTAGGCTCAACGACCAGCGCGACTTTGCGCACCACGACCAACCCTTCCCCTTGCGGACTGATGTTTCTTCCCCCTCCCACCCCAGCATTTCCTGGTTTCTCGGTTTCCCGCTCAAAGCCCCCCTTCCCCCACCCGCTCGTTCCCCCTCTCCATCCTCCCCCTCTCCCGCCAGTCCCCCCTTTTCCTCCACCAACCAACCCCTGCCCAGCTTTCTCCCACTTCCCACATTTACATGCTTCACAACTTCTCCCGATTTCTGCACTGCAATTCTGTGTTCCAATTTCAAGCTTGTTCCCCCTACTGATCAGCTAAGCCATCATGGCCCGCCCGGCTGTTTCCGTAGCCAAAGCGGCTCTCGCCGTGCTAAGCTTCGCATGCCTCCTCGCACTTGCGGTCGGCGCAGATTCGAAAGTGGTCGAGCTGAATAAGAGCAATTTTGACGAGGTCATCGGCCTCACAGACAACGTGTTCGTCAAATTCTACACGCCATGGTGCGTGCACACATTAAGTCCGATCCCGTCCCTACTAGTGTGTATCACTGAAATGCATGTCAATCGGCACGTTTCTCTACATTCGACATCTCACTTCATCTAGATTTTTGCAAATCTCGTCATTACATGATCGCCATTACCGTCTCTGTGTGCTTTACTTCTCTTCCGTGCATTGGAACCGGCTTACAGGTGCGGCCACTGCAAGCGTCTGGCTCCGGACTGGGAGAAGGTCGCTCTTTTGTACCGCACTACACCGGACATTGTCATCGCTAAGGCACGTCACGCGCTTCCTTGTCTCTCATTTCTGCAAGTGCTCGTCTTCCTGTTGCATGTGCAACATCTTACAGCATCACTGTCTGCTGATATCTCGAAGTTCATTCCACTGAAGTCCGTGACGCGTACAATAATTGAATCATAGGAGACTGTCTGAGCACAATATGTCACTGCTAACCCATTTTATCAAGGTCTATCCTCCACCTTTCCCTCCCCTTCTTCCCCCTCTCCCCCTTCCTATCCTCCGGCCCTCTCTCCTCTCTCTCCTTCCGCCCTCTTTCATATCCCCCTGTTTTGCCGAGTTCAGCTGGACTGCGAGGCGGAGAAGGAGATCTGTCAGAAGTTTGGTGTCGCGGGCTACCCCACACTCAAATTCTTCCCCGCGCAGGCCACCACCCCGCGAGAGTACGTTTCTCAACGCGTGCGTCTCGCATTCATCGAACTCTTTTCCTTCATGGTTCTTCGCATTTCCGCCTTGTCTCTCCATTATGTGTATTTATAGTGTTTATTTAACAATGAATTGATCTGCTGTACCCGTCTCTCCCCGTGCGCCTCGTCCCCGCGCGCGCCAGCTTCGCGGAGCAGCGCACGCTCGAGAACATCGTCGCCTTCCTCAACAAGAAGCTCGGTACGACTCACCGTTCATGCATGCACCACAACCACGCGCGCGCCCCGCTTTGCACCCACTCACCCCCCTCCCCAGCTTGCGCCATGCGCCATTCCGCCTTTCACTGCAGTATGGCGTTAGGATTCTCCGCGCGAAGCGTGACGCTCTTACGCCAGCACATAATGTGGCCTCTCCAAGCACTTGCTTCATGCAATCGCCCTCTACCCATTCCTTCCTGTCCGTACCCGCCTGTGTCCCGTTCTCAACATGCTCCCCCCCACCCCACCCTTTTTCCCCCTCTCCCCCCCGGCCCCCCTCTCCCCCGTCTCCGCCCTGCGCCTCTCCTCTTTCCGCATTTTCCCCCGTTTCTCCCCACGCGGGTGCGCGCGCGGGAGGCAGGCTCGAAGATCGTGCTGCCGACGGTGCAGTCGGACGTGCTGGCGCTGACGATCAAGACGTTCGACGAGGTGGTCCTGGACCGCGAGAAGAACGTGCTTGTTGAATTCTACGCGCCCTGGTGAGTGTTGATTTGAGTCCTCAACCCAAAATCAATCTCGATGTGTTGGCGGGCGCTGGCGATCAAGTCGTTTGATAGGCCGTGCTGGGCCATGAGAAGAACGTGCTCGTCGAGTTCTACGCGCCCTGGTGAGTTTTGATTTGAGTCTTCGGCCCAAAGGCATCTCGATGTGGTGGCGCCGACGGTCAAGACGTTCGACGAGGTCGTGCTGGACCGCGTCCGCGAGAAGAACGTGCTCGTCGAGTTCTACGCGCCCTGGTGAGTGCGGCGGAGCGGGAAAGAGGGGGAACGGAAGGAGGGGAGGGGTGAGGGGGGGATTGAGAAGATCGTGAGGTAAGGGGGATGAATGGGGAGGTGAGAGCATAGGGTTTGTTGCCAATTCAGGGTAGTGCGTGTTGTGAAGGGAAGGAGGGTGGTTCTGCCACGTCATTTCCCTAAACCCTAACGTAACAACCACATACGAAGAATGTAACGTTTGGTGATTTGTGACGCATGTCCTCTCTGGACTTGTTCCACCTTGCCGTATATCTGCCCGCCGTGGTTGCATGCAAGCATTCACACTCGCTCTGCCACGCTCATCCTCTCACCGCACAGCACTGCACTGCACTCTCTCCCAGACCTCTCCTCCTAAACCGCTCGTCCTCTCTACCTTCGTCTCGCCGCTCCCCTCCCATTTCCTTAGTTCTTTCTGTGCCCTTGGCCCCCCGCTCCGCGTTTGCTGTACAGGTGCGCTCACTGCAAGAGCCTTGCTCCCGTAAGTCGCCCTCGCCTCTTTCTCAGCTCTTTCGCATCCCCTCGTAGCCCCTGTTTCTCCTTCCTTCCTGCACTATGCCCTCTCTTCCCCTCTCTTCCCCTCGCTTCCCCTCTCTTCCCCTCTTGTTCCTGTCCTTGTTGCACCCTCTCTGTTGCAGTCGCTTTGCATGCCATGCCCTCATTCCCGCCCCTCTCCATTACCACTCTCCTCTCACGCCCTTGCCTCAACTCCCGCCCTAACACCCGACCCATTTCCCCTCTCGCACCGTTCTCCATCCTCCGTTTGATTCAACCCCCCGTTTCCTCGCCATCCACCCCACCGTATCCCCTTCCTTCTCTTCCCCTCTCCCTTCCCTCTCCCCCACCCCCCTCCTCCCCCTTTCCCCTTGCTGCACAGACGTACGAGAAGCTAGCGCAGATCTTCAAGCCGGAGAAGGACATTGTCATTGCCAAGGTGGACGGCGAAGCCGAGAAGTTCCTCGCCCAGAGGTGTGTAAAGCAAAGAGCGGCCCTGTTCCTGTGCCCGTGGGTGTGGTGCGGAGGGGGACGAAATCAGTTTACCATATTGGGTGGTGGGGAGTCGGTGCAGATACAAGGTAGGGTATTGGGTTTCCTGACAGTGTGGTGGTTCATGGTCCCTAAAGGACAACAAGGACGGCCGGGAGTACCAGGTGGGACACCTCTTGAGGCGCTGAATAAACCCCAACTGCCCCATCCGTCCCATGGCTCTCGTCCTTGCACAATGACCAACGCAGGTACAAGGTGTCGGGGTTCCCGACGGTGTGGTGGTTCCCCAAGGACAACAAGGACGGCGAGGAGTACCAGGTGGGGCGCGAGCTCAACGACTTCGTTGGCTACATCAACGCCAAGGCCGGCAAGTTCAGGAGCGACACCGGCGGCTACAGCAGCCAGGTGCGTGTGCTGTGCTGCCCTGGGTGTTGCTGTTCTGTGTGTGCTTCTCTGTGTGTGTTGGGTGTGTCGCTGTGTGTGATGTGTGGGACGGAGGCAGATTGATGTCGTTGGGTGGGGTGTGCTGGTGCTGACAGCTGAATCGTTACCTTGTAACCCGAACCCTGAGAGCCTGGTTGGTAACCAGCACCAGCCGTATGTATGCTGACTTGGAGGAAGATTTAGCTGTGAGCACACACGAGCCGTGGCCATGGCATTGTCTCACTGAGTGTTGTTCAGTCTCCCTGGATTCGCCTTCAGCATGGTCAGCTTGCTCCATCCGCCACCCTTTTGTTTCTCCCACCCTCTCCATCCTTGTTCCTGCAGGCTGGGCGTGTGCTGGCTCTGGACGAGTTGGCGCCGCAGTTGATGAATGCAGAGGGCGAGGAGGCAAGAAGATGAGAGCTGCTATCGAGTCCAACCAGAATCCACCACCTTTTCCGGTTTCCCTCACACTCTTTCCATCCCTGCAGGCTGGGCGCGTGCCGGCTCTGGACGAGTTGGCTCAGCAGTTCATGAATGCAGAGGGCGAGGAGGCGAGGAAAGCTGTGCTGGCGCAGGCAGAGGCGGCTGTGGCTGCTGTGGACCCCGCCAACGAGCTGCAGACCAAGTGCGTGCCGTGTGGGATTGTGTGATGAGCGGGATGAAGGGATGAGCGGGATGAGCGAGTGAGACATGCTCAAGGAAAGGGTGAGTGGACTGTGTTCTCGGAGGAGTCAGACGTGCCCTGCACTTCCTGTGCACTTCCTGTGTTCTCCCACACTTGCGCCCACAACTAGTCGCCGCACCAATGCAACAACAGCTCAAAACTTGGCCAGCGGTTTTCCATAGCCTCAACAATCACCTTAGCAGTCCCCATAGTCATGGCATAAATCACCCTAGCATCTGTGTGGTCCTTTGAGACTCGCCTCATCCCTCTCACCTCCTCATCCCTTATCCCCTCTTCCTCTCTCATCCCTACTCACCACCACCTCTGTACCTGCCCCTCCCCCCCTCCCTCTCTTGCATGCTCCACCAGGGGGGCGGCGCACTATGTGAAGACAATGAAGGCAGTGCTGGAGCCAGAGAAGGGAGACGCCTACATTGAGAAGGAGGTTGCTTATTGCTAAGGCGCCTCAGAATCGGTCCCCTCACTCCCTGGTTTCCACCTGTGTGCCGTTACGCTGTTTCACCCATGCATGAACCACCAGGGGAGCGGCGCATTACGTGAAGACGATGAAGGCAGTGCTGGACCCAGAGAAGGGAGACGCCTACATTGAGAAGGAGGTTGCTCGCGTTGGCAAGCACCTTGCTGGGGTATGTATGACTGTCGCCTGCACCTGGTGAAACCTGGTAGTGTTCATGCCCTTGCTTGTAACTTGTGGCCTGTAGCACGTAACCTGTAGCATCTCAACACATCCATACTCATCAGCACCCCTCTCCATTGCCACCTCTGCCTGATGTCCACTCTCCATCCCTCGCCTCTCTTTCCCTGCAGGAACTGAAGCTGGCAACGCGGGAGACCATGAGCCTGCGCCACAACATTCTCTCTGCCTTCCTGCCCCCGCCCCCCCCTCCTGCGGCGGCTGCTGAGGAGAGCAAGCCAGAGGGTGCTGCTGATGCTGCACCTGAAGCCGAACCCGGCACTGCCACCGCATGAGAATCAATTCTTGTGTAACAGATGTTACCAGGGGTACACTGCACTGTACGCGCTGGGCAGCTGTAGTGCATGGAATTGTGGAAGGGTGCCATTTGTGCTTGTGCATGTTGGTTGTCGGCAGTTGATGCGAAGTCTTAGGCTTTCTATTCTAACAGCTTTGGAAGGCTACTATACTATCTGTAGCCTAGCTCCATTCTTTAGGGCATTGCACGCCTCTTCAAGTGTTCAGAATTTAGGCGTGTTTGGAAATTGGGATTGGAAGCGCATCGGGTGTGGGTAAATGTCAGCACAGGAATCTCATCTCAACTCGGTCATGCCTCAGTCACTGCTCAATCATCCATCTACGCATTATTTCATCAACTACCACAGGGATCAGGTCAATCCTACATGCCCAGTTTAGCAGCTTCTGGCCATTCCTCGACAAACTACTGGCGCGGAAAATCCAGCTAGACTTTGCCAAAGCGGGAGCACTGCACCTGTGTCTTGTGGGAACAAAAATAACTTCGTATTTCTGGAACCATCTCTCATGTCTCATGACTAGAAAAGCCACAGGTTTAAGTAGGGTGGACTTAGGAGGTTTCGGGCAAGTGTGGCTCTAAAAGACGCCAAAGATGGTGGCAGCTGCAAAGATAAGGAAGAGCACCCCCCCAGCGATGCCAATCTGCGTGGAATGAAAGGGTGCGACGGACACAGGGAGGCAAGACGTGCATGGGTATGGTGGGAAGGGGGAATGGAAGGGGGGAATGGGAGGGGGGAATTGAGGGGGGGGAATGGGAAGGGGGAATGGGAGGGTTAGAAGTGTATCAGGATGGGATGGGGAGGTAGGAAGAAAAGGGGAGGCCGGAGGGAGGACGTGGACAGGGCAAGTTTTTCTAGCCTATAGAAAGAAATTGCATTGGAAGGCTAAATTAAAATACGATATGCAGCAGCAGATTTCAAGAGGGCCCGAAAGTGTAAATATAAGGAATGCATGAACGAGGTGGGGAGGATGGGAGGGACATGTGTTTGGATTGGAACTGGGGCGGGCAGGGAGGCATGGGAGGAAGGAACTGGGGGGCGTACGAAGCGCTCGGATATGTGCTTGGAGAGCAGAGCGCCTCCTATGACTGCCAGGCCTGTTGCTAGGAGATGCCCCACTGTAGCCCCCAAGGCCACCCCCACAGGATTCTGCCCATGTGCGGAGACAGACAGGGGGGATGGGAGGAGAGGAGAGAGGAGGGAACAGGGGGAGACAGAGAAGGATAGGGGGAGATGGGGAGGGGGACAGGGGGAGACACAGTGAGACAGCGTGAGACAGGGGGAGACGGGCGGAAGGGCGAGGGGAGACGGCGGGAGACGGGGGGAGACAGGGGGAGACACGGGGAAGGACGGGGAGACAGCGGGACAAAAGGGAGGTGCACCGTGCATGGGGAAGGGAAGAGCCAAGGTGAGTGATGCCCGAGAGTAGGCTGCTTCTCAGGCAAAGAAGAGAACCGCAGCAATAGCATCACAAGCACGCAAAAAAAGGGGGATTATGGGTTCTGGCTCAGGCAAGGAGGAGAATGGTTATGAGCATGGTGTAACAGTGCTGTTTCAAGTGCGATTGTGGCAATTGGAGTTGTGAGTTTCGGGTTGAGGTGAGGTGGAGGAGGGAGGTGTACACACCTGGGCTGCTCCGAGTGCAATGGTTGCCAGCATGGATCGATCTCCCCATTCCTGGTGGGGGGAGGTCGTGGGAACAGGGTTGGATGGATTGTTGCGAGATAAGGATGGGAAGAGGAGGAAAGGGGAGGCATGCAGGCATGCGGGATGATAGTCACTGCACAGCGCAGTGCAATGGGGTGACACACTGAACGATTTTCTAGAAGTCTCAAAAAACGCTCACAAGGGGTGATGGCACACTGTATGTGAGAGAGGCTTTTATTGAGTCGCCTCAAAAGTAGATATTGAGCCGCCACAATACAATAAGGGGTGTGACGACTTGACACACTGCGTGTTGTGAGAGAGGCACATGCAAAGAAGCTGTAAGTGGATCACTTGACAGAGCTTGTTTCGAAGATGCCTTACAGCAAGAAAGAAAGAAAGAAAGAAAGAAAGAAAGAAAGAAAGAAAGAAAGAAAGAAAGAAAGAAAGAACAAACGGCGGCGGCAAGACGTAAGGAGTATTATGAGAAGTGAAGGCGTGCATGTGTGTGTATGTGTGCCAGTCAGACGGTGAGGGAGGGACGGAGGAAGAGAGTGGGAGAGTGGGTAAACGAAGCGTACTGCAAGGAAGATGAGGGAGAAGGCCTCCCAGAAGACCTCAAGATTAGTGGCCACTGGCTTCTCAGCCTGCAAATGGACAGATCCAGTGGAAGGAGATATGATTTAATGTCATGCACGCACACGGATTGAAGCCGAGGTGGGTGCATGCGTTAGAGAACCTGCATAAACCTTATGACTGAATTAGTTTCAACCCTTTGTAAGTTCGGATGGACACGGACCATCTACGTGAAATGAGCCGTGTTGTGAGTCGTAAGTTCGGATGAAAATGAATCATTTAGCATCTTGTCGATCATATGGACCAACGCTCGCGCACCCCCTCCCAACCCCCCTCCTCCCCTTCCCTTCTTCCCTCCCCTCCTCGCCCACTAACAAATACACACACACGCTCTTACATGCACACGCACGCACACGCGCTCACCTCAGCCTTCTCCACAAACTCCCTCGCTTCTGCAAGCTCCCCCTCCTCCTCGTCCCCCTCCGCTGCCCCAGCGGCCGAACCCGCAGCCGGCGCAGCAGCAGCAGCAGCAGCAGGCATGGGGGCGGCGGGCAGTTTGAGAGCGGATTGGATGGACCGGATACCGAACCACACGAGCAGCGCACATGCCAGGTACTCTCCCACCGGGATGGCTGCATGCACGAGAGGGGGGGGGGGGGGGGGGGCGGAGGGAGAGGTTGAGAGGGGTGAGGGTGGAGTTTAGGGAAAGAAGAAGGAGGGTGAGTGAGTGGCACCAAAACGGCCAGTGGCACAAGGATTGGTGCGGAGCAGGTGGCGGGAGGGCATGGGGGTGGCCGGCAGGTTGAGCGGGAACTGGATGGAGCAGACGCTGAGCCAGAACCACACGAGCAGCGCACATGCGAGGTACTCGCCCACAGGGATGGCTACATGGGGGGATGGATGTTGGGGAAGGTGGTGGAGGGGGAAAGGAAGGGAGGGAAGAGGGGTGTGGGTGGTGTTTGGGAAGCAGCAGCAGCAGGAGCAGGTCTCAAAGCGTTCACACGTGGATCAAGCAGCAGCATCAGAGTTGCGTCGAAGGATGATAGGGAGGGAATGGTTCTTGCTTACGCAATCAGTCATTTCCCTCCCTATCATCCTTCGACGCAACTCTGATGCTGCTGCTTGATCCACGTGTGAACGCATTGAGACCTGCTCCTGCGGCTGCTTCTGCTGCTGCTCCTCCTCCTCCTCCTCCTCCTCCCCCTCCTCGCTTCCAGTACGCTGTCTTTTCCTCCTCGCAGGGGTAGGGGCACGTGCAGGGGCTGGGGCAGGGGCAGGCGCCGCGACAGGAGGGACAGGGGCAGGAGCATGGCCAGGGGCCGCGGCAGGGGCAAGGACAGGGGCAGGGGCAACGGATTCTGATGGTCCGGCTGCTGATGGTGGTGCTGCTGCAGGCCCAATTGTGTGAGATGATACGGAAGGGTCGCACGTGCGGGAAGTGATCAGCTTGTGAGCGTGTCTTGTGCACAGTTGTGGGGTTGTTCTTGAGAAAGGCATTTCTTGTGTTTTTTTTGCAAAGAGAAACAGAGAGGATGAAAGAATGCAAGCATGGGAGGCGGAGGAGGGGAGAGGGTGGTGGGAGGGCGGAGGGGAGACTCTCCTCGGGAAAGGGAGGGCGGGAGGCAGAGAGGGAGAGAGCGCGCACTCACAGGTGTGCAGCTGTGCGGGCACTTCACGGAAGAGGCGTCCAATGCCCGCGGAGATGGCGGACATGATGCCCAGCGCCGACACTGCCCCGCTCAGCACCTGCGGGGGGAAGTGAGGGACGAGGGAGGCGGGAAGGGGGGAGGCGGGGAGGGGCGCAACGCAGGGCTGAGGGGAGATGGCGGACATGATGCCCAGCGCCGACACTGCCCCGCTCAGCACCTGTGTGGGGAAGGGGGGAGGGGGAAGGGGGGGAGGAGGAGCGCAGCACAGGGGAAAGGGCACACATCGAGGTTTTAGAGTTGAGTCATTAACAAAAGCGGACACTGCTCCACACAGTACCTGCAGGGGGAGGGGGAAGGGGGAGGAGCGGGCACGAAGGGTGAGGGACGGGAGGGGGGTGGGTTGAGAAGGGGTGGGGGAAGGCAGGGGGAAAAGAATGCAGTGCTGCCAGTCCCGAGCGCAAGACAGTAACACTAACGGGATGACGGAAAAAAGGGCTGATGCTAATGGGGACAGATAGCAAGGAGATCTATAGAGAGGGAGAAGACAACAGGAAGACTATAAACAAAAAAAGTGAGAATTCTTTAGAGTGACTCGATACTACCGAGGGAGCAAGGGAGGCGTATGGAGAGGGAGATGGGCGGGAACGTGGAGTGGGGCGTAAGTGGGTGGGCGAGTGCGGAAGCAACTCACGAGCAGCTTAGAGTGGCGCATGGCTAGCAGCGCCGCAATGAAGAACGTCTGCCGTGGTGCATGGAAGACACGGAGGCAGGCACGGAGGAGGGAGGGAGGGGGGAAGGCACGCAGGGGTGAATGGAAAGGAAGGGGTAAAGGCGGAGAGGTAGGCAGCAGCAGCAGCAGCAGCAGCAACAGCAGCAGCAACAGCAGGCAGGAAGTCGGCAACGACAGGATTGATTGGGAAACGGGCACATTACAGAAATGCTGTATAGCCAAAAGTAAACTCACGTCCATATTCACTTCATCTCATCCAATTACACCAGCCCAACCCAGCTAAACCCAGCTGAACCCAACCAAGCTCAAACCAGCTGCACCCAGGTCAAACCAAGTCAACGCGGGTCAACGCAGGTCACCTTATCACCGATCTCGGAGACAAAGATGAGGGAGAACGCGGCGGTGAACCCGGACTTGGCAAACACGGATATGATACTCGACGGCCCGCCAGCCCACACCGTCGCTCCCACTGCCGCCGCCACCACCGACGCCGCCGCCACCGCCGCTATCCGCAGCGCGCGCGCGCCGCCGTTCCCCCCGTTCCCATCGTTCTGCGCGACCGCGGGGTCAGAACCGGACGGCCCGGCGACGCTGCCGCTGCTGGCGGCCGCAATTAACGGGCTAGAGAGCGACTCGCTCATGCCGCCGCTGCTGCTGCTGCTGCTGGAGAACGGCTGCCGTCTTGGTTGTCCTGAAGCAAACCAAGAAGAAGTTAGTAACGGGTATAGAGACGGGCGACTCAAAGCAGCGCACGGGACTCAAAAGCAACGCTGATCGATCATGAGCAGCAGCGAGTCGCGGGGCGATCGAGGCGTCAACGTAACGGCAGGTGGGAAAGCAAGGTCTCAGAAAACAAACTTGGATGTAGAGCACTTTATATCATATCGAATCAAATCGAATCAATCACCGTCGAACGCGTAGCTGACACACTCATCTAAATATCACCTGGGGAGCAAATCGACGATCGCGCGCGTTGCGACAAGCATCGAACCGAAAACGACCGTTCGCCGCCACTCTTGCCAATTGGCAAGCTGAACTTTCGCTGGACCAATTGGCTGCTGCCAAGTGGCGCCGCTGACCAGGAGGCTGGCGACGATGGCCTGGCTTGAGGAGCCGAATCGCAGGTGTCAGTGGGATGACAGCTGGCAGAGCAAATCGCTGGGCGGCATGGGTGGGAGGAGACGAGCGCTGACACCATGGCTGCCTCTAAACAGGCAGCGACTGACGAACCGCGACGCGACTATAAGAGGGGAGCGACTAGCCGGGATGGCAAGAAGCAGGTGTGACGGCGACGAGGCGACAATTACGTGGAGGGACGGCCGAATGGGGGGTGTCGTGTTGACCCGGGCGAGGATGACGCAGGATCCTAGCGAGCGATGCGATGCGAGACCACCGAGGTTGCCTGATTCTGCGGCTGGGATGCTCACCAATGGATCAATGCAGAGAATAAACCACTCGTCACGTCAGCTGCCTGAACCAAACCAGTGGGCCAGAAACTATTCCCAAGGGACGCTTCTCGCGCTGCTGCTGCTTCTTACCTGCCTAGCTGGCAAGTGAGGCAGGTGAGGGAGTGCTTCGGCGCACGTTGTGTCATGGCCGAACCAGCAACTAACCTGAGCTGGCAGGTATGGTCTGTCGAGGGGGCTGGCGTGTTTGGTAAGCAAACTTTTGGTTCGGCGGTTAGAAGCCTTGGTTTCCGCTCGTGGCGAGGTTGGGTTTGCCTGACCATGGGAGGACACGCTGATCGGTTTGGTCGGAAATGGATCAGACTGGATGATGTTCTGGTGTACAGTACACTGCGAATCTTCATGAGAGTGAACCATACGAGATGAAAGTTCCGTGTCAGGCAATATTTCTCACTCCAAGATAATTTTACTATATAGAGGATAAGAATAAACAAAGGTGCAAGCATATTCTCGGGTAAGACGAACCGGTTTGTATATCATATGTGCGTTACCGGACGGTACTGCGCGTTACAGTGCGCTTCGCGCAAAATATGCTATCATAGGAACCTACACACATGCCACGCCAGATTACCAATCTAGCATGCAAGCAATAAACGTCAGAGTGCGCGTTGGCAACAACTGCGCCAATGGCAACATCGGCTCAAGCGCAGGGTGTAATTTCCTTCCCGCGCAATAGGTACCACGGGCAATATATTCTACTCGTCCCTCTCGTATCAGCCATGACATTCGTCGGCACAGCAGCCACCACCACCACCGCAGCACCTGCGGAAACGTCCACAGCGCGCGTCGCCATAGCCAGCTCGTTACTCCACGCGCACCCCTGGGCGCTGCTCGTCGGCTCGGCTCTTGTCGTCGTCGCCGCAGGGACCTATCTCCGTCGGCGCTGGCAACGGCGCGCTCAGGCTTCTGTGCCGCCAGCTCAGCGTCAGTCGACGCCCACGCAGTCAGGTTCGGCCCATGAGCGCGCGGGGATTTTATAGTCGACTTTATAGTATCAAGTCACCTCCCGTCGGTTAGGTTAGCCTCGAAGGCTTGCTCTCACCTTCTTACTATTCGCGGGCTGCTGACCTGTGAATTCTAGTTACGGTTACCCCGCTGCCCTGCCCGCCTTTTGGAGAGTACATTCGCTACTTCCTTTATTTCACAACTTTCTGTCTTTCCCTCCATCGTTCTGTCTTTCTCTCTCACATGTTCATACACGCACACTTTCATATCTGCTACCATTCATAATTTCAATCTCAGGATCCAAAGCTCCTATGGATTCAACAGGTATGACACACCAGCACCAACAGCAGCAGCAGAGGCGGCATGAGCAAGCCAGGGCGAGACCAACCTCTTCCTCCGCGCAACACCCTTCAAGAAAGCAGCAGCTAGACGAACAGAGGCGCGCTGCAATGGAACGCCTACAGCAGCAGCAGGACCAGGCTGCAGCCGAGTGGAAAGCACATGAGGCTGAGCGGAAGGAGGAGGAGCGGAGGAGGGAGGAGGCAAAGAGGCACAAGCATCTGCAGGAGCTGGAGGAGGAGGAGGTGCGGCTGGGGTTCAAGCATAAGGAGGAAGGGGACTGGGAGAGAGGCAAGGGTAAGGGGAAGATGGAGTAGTGGTTAGGTTGGGTGAAGGAAGGGTGTAGTGTGGTGGTGCGTCCTTCTGTGGTGGGTGGGTTGTTTTGACTTTTAGTTTCTGGTTACTGTACTGTATTGTTGCTGAGGGTTACGTTTGGTTGATGGTCCTATTTAGCATCTTCATTCAGCATTTACTTTGAGCAAATACATATGGTAGTAGTGCTCGTGTACAGTATGCATGAATGGCAAGAATGTTGCATGATAATGGAATAAGGGTTCGTGCTTGTTGAGCAGTGCTGTTGTTAAATTGCAGTATTTACATGCTGGTAGTATGGTATGGTACAGTACCAGTCACGAAGTACTACGGCCAATGCACACAGCGGTACTGCTATGTAACACAAGACACTAGGCACAGCAGTGTGCCAGTTGAATCTGAGTACGCCCAGCACAAAAAGGAGCCTACTTTGGTGCAAAGAATACGCATCTGCTACCGTATACACAATACAACCCAAGACCCTACACACTGTAAAGATCTTCTATGCCGTCTCTTGCCAGAAAAGAGGCATGCCCAAAGACTGAAGAACTGCAGTGGCAGTAGCAGCAGCAGCCGTGCCAGCCATACCTCCTGCTCTCTCTGACTCTCGCTCTCTATCTCTGTACGTGGTTGGAGCAGGGGAGGTGTCTCGCTCTTGCACTACGCGGTGGGAGCAGGTGGCCTGTACGTGTCCCTCCGCCTGAGTCCCTGCGAGGAGAACGAGGAGGGCTGCTGCAGGTACACAGTGGTGGGATCATTAGGATCCATGTATGCACTGCGCATCATCTCATCCACTGGCAATCGCTGCGAGGGAAGAGGATCCATGGCTGGGGTAGCAGCAGGGGGAGACGAGGAAAAGGAGGAGGAGGAGTTTGGTGTGGTGGGTGCGGCGGCGGGCGAGGCGGGGAAGGAGGAGGGGTGCGCGGAGGCGCGGAGGCCGCGGAGGATGGAGAAGAAGAGTGGCAGGAAGGTGCCCACCCCGCCGTGCATGAAGTAGATTGTGAAGGCGTGGGGAGCCTGCATGGCTGCATGCACACTGCTGTCTGCCACCTGGAGGGGGGTTGGTTTGAGAGGGGTCAAATGGGGTGGGGTGGGTTGCAGGAGGGTGGAGATGCGAAGGGAAGTTGGATAACGATGGATCTGGAATCAACACGGACAGCCAGATCGGTACACGGGAAAGTGGAAAGAGACAAATGGACACGGCAAGGGGAAGGCGGGAGAGGTGGAAGAGGCAGGAGAGGCGGGAGAGGCGGGAGAGGCGGGAGAGATAGAGAGGAGGACGAGCGGGCGGAGGGAGGGAGTGAGGCAGGGGAGTGGGGCTCACAGGCAGCACGACGCCTGAGATGTTGTTGGCGCCGAATATGGGCTGGTTGAACTTCTCCCCGTGCACGTACAGCTGTTATGGGGAGTGCGGAGGGGGTAGGGAAGAGAGGTGCCCAGGTGGGATGAGTGAGGGAGGAGGGCATGGGGGAGAGAGGATATGCATAAAGTGTTGAGGAGGGCATGATGGGGAAGTTGGATTGAGCATGACGGGGTGAGTGAGATGCTTTGCGTGTCAGAGTCGCCCGCTTGTATTTTTAAGAAGGAAGTAGGGTTGTGAGCACAAATCAATGGGTATTGCACGTCCTAGCCTAACAAAGGAGCAGGATGGATGTTTAGTGTGAATTTAGGAGATGCCAAGTGAGAAAGAGAGGAAGAAAGGAGGAAGGGATGGAGGGACAAAGAGTGTGGTAAGAGAAGGGGAAAGGTAAGACTGGAAGGCGAAGAAACGGGCGATGGCATGGGCGAGGCGAGGCGAGGAGGACGCATACGAGCAGCATGGGCGAGGCGAGAGGGGCACATACGAGGGGCATGTCGAAGGCGAGGAGCGGCGACTGGGTGGACGGCTGGGCGACAAAGACCATGCGGATGTTGGACAGGAAGAGCGACCCGCGACCCACCCACTTGCCGCTCGGTACCCTGCGGTGAGGAGAAAGCGGGGAGGAGCGGGGAAGCGGGGAGAGGAGGGGAAGGTTTGGGTGCGACGGAAGAGTGGGGTGATGAGGAGGAGGAAGGGCGTGAGAGCGAACGGGGAGGAGGAGATTTGGAAAGTTGCGGCAGTAGAGCACTTGCTGGAAGTCGAAATATGAGTGACCAACATGAAAGGTTGAAAATCAGCCAAACCACGGGTGAAATCATCGGGACGAGAGAAAGAAGGCCGCGATAGTGAAGTCGACGGGTTGATGGGAGAAAGAAGAAAGAGAAGACGGGCTGCAGCGTCTTTTGAGAATTCGCACTGCGGTGATTGTTTAGTTCACCCTGTCCTAGTGATTGATCTAGCGATGGTTCTAGTGATACGCACTGCGGCATCTTATCGACGTGGAACTCGATGCCGTCGCGCCGAAGTACCATCACCTCGCCCACAAACGGCACAGGGATACCCTGACCGTCCAGCTGCGGATTCGCTGCCATGGCTGACCCCGCTGAGCTGAGCAACGTACGCGGTTGAGCGAGGCCTTCGTGCGATTTGCTATCTGGAGATGACTACGCGGTTGTATTGACAAGTTACCGTTAAGCTGGCTGAAGACCATCCGACTGTTAGGGATCCACTAGGTAATTGGAACGGAGGGTGATATTCGATGAATGGTGAACTGGTTGACTGGCAAAAAAAAGTCACTCCGTGATGTAAAATCTGTAAGAAATGACTGGAATACGGACGGTACTGTTTTCGGTGTGCGTGAGGTGTACTGCAGTCAAACCGGATATGTGCGACTATTCGCGATATTGTTACCTTGCCATGTGTGCGAGGGAGGTGTGGTTGGCCGTGGAAAACTCTACAGTTGCCAAATTACGAATTTTTGCGAAGTTAGGGACGACTTGCGAATGTCGCACACAGTGGTGGGTGCACCCCTTTGACAGGAACCTCCTTATCGCATAGCGAAGTCTGGGAGTTTCTGGAACGTTTTAGAACTTACTGCACCGTGATGTACCCGCTAGAACGTCAGGTAAGGCTGGCTGATGGTCGTCCGCGACCCATGCGAACGAAGTTGTCGCGTATGCGAAAGCATTTTCAGGAAAAAGCGAATCACAGGGCTCGCATAAAAAGCGTAATTCTTCCCCATCAAAGGGTGTCTTCGCCACAGGCAACCTCGCTTCTCTCGATTGTTATGTTTCTTTACGACTTCCGTTCCCTGATAAGTGTTGGCAATTTCGTTGTGACCTCTCACCTCTGATGATCCATTTCCGCGCAACCCGAAACATCACATTGATCCATCACCGTCTCCCGACTCGACTTGCTCCTATCCCACACATCCATGGCCGCCTCTGCACGGGTCGCCGTAATATTCGGGTCAATAATAGTGAAAATAGACGAATCAGCCCAAGAATACGTTGCGATAGTTTTGGAAAGAGGCTACAGGAGTGACAGGCACGCAAATTAGGGTTCCCGTTGAAATTAGGGTTTCCAGAATAGTTCGGATCCTGCCAGCCTCGTCACTAGAGAAGCCCACCACACGGATGGAAGCTCCAGAAATTTCTTGGAATCCACTAGAGATCCTTCTACTGTTCCGATGCGTGGCGAATCTAGGACTTTCTGACAAACCTCTTTCCAACTCCTCTCGAACCGTACCTGGAAGCGCAGGGGCCGGAGCGATAGCCGATAACTGCGGTTCAGATGGGTTCGTAGGCCGTGACGGTGACGGCTGGGCGGTAGTGGCGACGGAGATGCAGAAACGGTCGGCGTTTGTGTCTCAGCGGCCGTTGGATCGCCCGCACACCGCGCAGGTGCGTCGGATCCGCATCTGCCTCACCGCTGTCTTCCCGTCTTGCTCTTCTCGCATCCCTCCTCTGGCCTGGCCGTTACGCTTCCGTTGCTGCTCGTGCTGCGCGTGCTGCTCGTGCTGCTTGTGCTTCTTCTGTTGCTCCTGTTGCTCCTATCCAGCTGCTACCGCGGACGGCATTCCATGTACGCTTCTCTCTCCCTTCCCCTGTACGTTGTCAAAGCAACCGCGCATCCCCTTCTTCCCCCCCCCCCGGAATCCGTCCGCCGCTCCCTCGCCTCCTCACTACAGGAGTGCTCGCAAGTATATGCCAGAGTTGCAGGAGGCGTTGCACGGGTCGCTAAGAACGCGCAAGCGGCTGCTGCTGCAAGCATAGGGTTCGCTCCTGCACCTTGTCCCCCCCCCGCCGCCGCCGCCCCCTCCGCCGCCGCCGCTGCTGCTGCTACCACTGCCGCGGCTGCTGCTACTGCCGGTTCACAAGGCATTACTTATGCCGGTTCACACGGCAACAGCAGAGCCAAGAGACTGAAAGGGTGTGACACAAACGAAGGCCGTGTAGGGGGGTTCTTGTTGCCATGCACAGAGGGGCGCTCAGGTAAAGAAGCAGCAGGGGTAGCAGAGAACGAAGGGGTACGGGCAGAGGAGGATAGAGGAGGACGGAAAGAGAGGAGGCAGGAGGGTGAGGAAGAGGGGGGTGAAGAGAGAGAGGGAGAGGGGAAGGGACAGGGACAGAGACAGGATAGAGGAGCAAGGGCGTATGATGGGGATAGAGGGGAGGTGATGGAAGAGCGGGTACGGGCAGTGGTTGTGAAGAGACTACAGCGATGGACGCAAGGCAGAGAGAAGAAGAGGCGTATGGGAGGAGAGGAAGATGGGGGGGAGGGCGCGGTCACGGAGGAAAGGCAGATGCAGGTGCAGCAGGGAAGGCAGGAGCATCAAAGGCAGGAGGAGAAACGGCAGGGAGAGGGGCATATGGCGTCTCTAACCGAGGGTGGGAGCGAGAAAGACGGCAAGGGGGAGGGCGATGGTGAGGGCGAGCGGGAGAGGGGGAGGCAGGGGAGCGTGCAGGAGCGAGGGCAAGGGCATGCAGAGGAGCCAGCAAGGGCAGAGGATTCTGATCGGGCTGTGACCCTAGAGCGCGGTGTTAGGGTTCCGGGTAATGAGAAGCATGTAGGGGAAGCAGGCAGGGAGGGCGGTAGAGAGAGGAGGGGAGATGGATGGAGAGAGGAGGTGCGGAGGAAATGGGGGAGGGGATGGGCAGAGACGGAGAGAAGGGGAGAGAGGAGGTGGAGGTGGAGAGAGGGAGGAGGGGAAGGGGAGAGGAGGAGGCGGGATTGAGGGTTGCTGGTGGGGAGTGTGTGGGTGAGGGTGGGGCGAGAGATGGGGATGGGGAGGAGGAAGGAGAGTCAGCACGTAGGGAAGGGAAGGGTGAGAGAGAGGGCGATTGGGGAGGAGGATTTGGGAGGGCTATGGCGGGTGGGGAACTTTTAAGGAGTGCCATTGCTGGTGGCAGTGGGAGAGAGAAGGGGGAGAGAGGAGGTGTTGGGGAAGGAGGACAGGGGGAAGGAGGAGGAGGTGGTGGGGGAGGAAGAAGGGAAGGTGAAGGGGAAGAAGGAGGGGAAGGAGGAGGGGACGGGGAAGGAGGTGGGGGCAGGGAAGCAAGTCGTGTGGAAAGAAGGGGTGAAGGTGGATGGAGGAAAAGGGAACTAGAAGGCAGATTAAGCCATGTGCTCTTAGGCTCTGGGGGCGTTGGTAGGCGTGACGCTGGGGGGGCAAGTGGAAGGGCGGAGGGGGGCACGGGAGGAGCAATGGAAAGGGAGAGTGCAGGGGAGAAGAGAGACGAAGGCAGGAGTCAGGTGGAGAAGGGTGCAGATGGGATTGTGTTTCAGGGGTGGGGTTCGGGGGATGTAGATGGGGAGAGGTGTAATGCGGTGGGAGGGGAGGGGGTTGCGGTGGTGGGGGGAAGGGATGAGAGAGATGGTGGGCCGTGGGAGGTGATGGTAGTGGAAGGGGGAGGCGGCGGAGGAGGAGGAGGAGAGCAGCAGACACACAGTGGTAGTGGGGAGGCAAGGGAGGAGAGAGAGGTATGCACGGGATTGGAGGCGAAAGGGAAAGAAGGATGGGGGAGGGCGGAGGCGGTAGAGGAGTGTATGGAGAAAGGAAGCCAACGGGAGGCAGTGGCAGCAGGTGGAGAGGCAAGAAGGGACGTGCGAGAGGTGGCATGCAATGGGGATGTTGCACGAGGGAGGGCAGATTCTGCTGATTCTGGCTTAGCAGATCGTTCTCACAAGGGTGATTTGAAAGACGGTGGGAGTAAGGAAGGAATGGAGGCAGGTGGCGGGGAGGAGGAGGAGGAGACTGGTTTTGGGGAAGCAGCGGCGAGAGATGCAGCGGAAGCAGACGCGCAGAGGGGAGAAGCAGGAAGGGAGGAGGGTGAGGGGGAAAGGGAAGGGAGCGGGAATGAGAGGGGAGATGGCAGGGGAGCGAGTGGGGGAGGGATTGGGGAGTCAAAAGAGGAGGTGCAAGGTGTAGGAAAGGTTCAAGCAATGCAAGAAGTGCAAGATTTACGGTCAGTGGCAGCAGCAACAACAACAGCAACAGCAGGGCTTGCAGAGGGTCTGTGCTCGCTACTTCCAGAGCAGAATGCGAAGGAGGGGGCAGTGGGGCGGGTGCAGTACAGGCGGAGGAAGGGCGGTTCTGGGTCCACACCACTCAAGAAGAGAGGCCCTGTGTCTCTTGCTGGTATTCTTGTGTGCGAATTGGATGCTGCGGGTGGTGATGGTGGTGCTGCTGCTGCTGGTGCTGGTGCTGGTGCTGGTGCTGGTGCTGGTGCTGGTGCTGGTGCTGGTGCTGGTGCTGGTGCTGGTGCTGGTGATGGTGATGGTGATGGTGGGTTGCGGATCGGTTCTGATGGCCTTTCACGCTTTGCTGCTTCGGAAACAGCAGCCACGACAGCAACAGGCTCGGCAGCAGTCACTGCAGCAGAAGGTCGTTCCCCCCCTGTTCCATCCCCCCCTCGCACGCTACTCGATCAACATGAGAGGGAATGCGTGGAGGTGACTGGCAGGGCGGGGGAAGGGGGTGATGGGGGTGTGGGAGCAGGGGAGGAGGGGGTGGTGGAGCAGCAGCAGCAGCAGCAGCAGCAGCAGCAGCGGAGACCAGGCTTGAGGATTCACGCTGAAAAGAGCCAACAGGATGGGAAGGAGGAAGAGGAGAAGACGAAGAGGGAGGAGACAGGGGATGGGTTAGAAGGGAGGGTTGTGGAGCGGAGAGAGGAGGGAAGGGAAGCAGAGGCGTGCATAGGGCCACTGCAGGAGGCGTGGGGGGAGAGGGCGGAAAGTGGTGGGTGGGAGGGCGGGGTGGGGGCAGTGGTGGAGAAGTCAGCAGTAGGGAGGGCAGCGGTGGGAGGGGCAGTGTTGCGAGGAGCTGATAGGCAGGAGGATGTGCAAGGAGCTGAAGGGCCGTCCAGCCCACGCAAGAGACTCAAACGCTCGGGCTCCTCTGTAAAGAAAGCCCCAATCGGTGCTTCTGATGCTGTTGCTGATGCTGCTGCTGACGGTGATGGGGAGGGAACAACAGCCACCCCAGCTGCCGGTGCTGCTGGGGTGACATGGAAGGGGGTGCGTGGCGAAGGAATGGGAATGAGAAGGAGTGCTGTGGAAGGAGTTGGTGCAAGAGAGCATTCTCAACTGCTGGCCAGCCGTGCTCATACAGAACGAGCTCTGGCCAATACAGGAGCCCTGCCTGCTAGTGCTCCTGCTGTTGCTGCTGATGATGTTCCTGCTGCTGCTGCTGGTGCTACTGCCGTTGTTGCTGCTGCTGGTGTGCGGACACAAGGCACCTCCGTGCATGCGTGTGTAGGGGGGGATGGCACGCGGCAGAAAGGGAGAGCCGCTGCTACTGGCGCTGCTGCGACTGCAAGCGACGATGCGCGTGCAGATGCACATGATTTAGCGCATGAGCATGGGAACGAGGATGACCATGCGTGCGAGCAGGAGCATGAGCATGGGGAGAAGCATGAGCATTTGACAGAGGAGCAGCGTGCAGTGGTGCAGGCATGGCGTGGCATGTGCGCGCATCCCCTTGCTGCCACCTTCTCTTGCCCGCCTCACTCGAAAGTAAGCACTCCCGCTCTTCGCTACTCCCTTGCTCCTTCCCTGAACAATCTCAACACGTATAAAAAACTAAGGATCCCTGTTGCAACCTCTCGTGCTCTATGGGTTGTTTTGAACTTTAAAAACTCACCTCCGGCTATCCAAAACCCCTCCGGGTTCTGCTCTCACCGCTCTCAACCACCCCGCACCCATCCCCACTTCCCCAGGAGCACCCAGACTACACATCCATAGTGCGGCAGCACATAGACCTGAGAATGATCGGCAGGCGGGCTTTAAGCGGCGAGTACCCCTCCCGCCATGCCTTCTTCCGGGACGTGGTGCAGCTGCTGGCGAATGCCTTTGTGGCCTTCCCCCATGACTCACACCACTTCACTGCTGCACTCTCATTCCGAGCCCACCTCTGCCAGGTGATTGGGGTTGCTGGGTGTGTAGGGGGGATGGTTGGGCGTGTGGGGGGAATAGATGGGTGTGTGAGGTCGGTTGGGTGTGTGTGTGGGGTAGACGGACTGGCTGTGTGGGAGGCTGGTTGGGTGTGGGGGGCTGGTTGGGTGTGGGGAGCTGGTTGGGTGCTGTGTGGTGCCGGGACCACATAGACATGCAGCAGATGCATATGCACACACTCTCACTCTCTCACTTCCCATCCTTTATTTTCCATTCCCACCAACCCTCCCTGTCCGTGAATCCAACAGGAGATGACAGCAGCGTTCCCCCAGGACTCGTGGCCTCTTCCCCTGTCAGACCGTGGAGCAGCGGGCATGCACGCGTCCTGTAGCCACAGCAGCCGCGAAAGCTTCCCCTCAGGGGCAAGGGCAGGCACAGGGAGGGTGGGGAGAGGGGTGGCGCGGGGGAGGGGGGGCGGGGGTGATGGGGAGGAGGGGTGGGAAGAGGGGGAGGAGGGAGAGGAGGGAGAGGAGGAGGGGGAGGGGGCAGGAGCAGGGGAGGTTGGGAAGGTTGTGGATGAAGAGGGAGGAGAGGGAGGAGAGGGAGGAGAGGGAGGAGAGGGAGGGGAAGGAGGGGAAGGAGGAGAGGGAGGGGATAAGGGTGTTGGGAGGAAGGTGAAGGAAGGTGAAGAGGGAGAGAGGAGAGGGAAGGAAGGCAGTGAGGAGGGAAGAGGGATGTGCAGTGGAGGGAAAACTTGGAGTGGGGCAGGAGAAGGCACAGGGAAGGCAGGAGCACAGGGGAGTGAAGGAAGAGAAACGAGTAGGAGTGGGGAACAAGGAGGGCCAAGGGAGGGGGAGGGAGAAGGGGAGAGGAGAAGGGAGAAGGGAGAGGGGGAGCGGGGGGGAGAATAGAGAGGGCTGTCGGGGGTCACTGTGAAGGTGAGGCAGTGGATGATAATGGTTGTGAAGGGGATGGAGATGCAGGACACAAGGTTGAAGGGAATGGTCGCCACACGGAGCAACTAAGAGGGGGAGAAGCGGCGGGAGCAAGCAGAGGCAGTGAGGGAGGGGGCGGGGAGGTGGAGGAGGAAGGGAGGGAGGGAGGGCTGTCTGGGTGTCGATCCGGGAGGAGCAAGGCGAGCAGCAGCGGGAGAAGCACAGGCGGGGCGTCAACAGGAGCCGGGTCTACAGCAGGCGAGACAGAGAGTGGTGCAGGGAGGGCAGGCAGAGGGGGGAGCGGGAGGGAGAGGGAGAGGAGCTCACAGAGCGAGGCAGAGGAGACAGCAGAGGAGGCAGCAAAGGAGACAGCAGAGGAGGCAGCAGAGGAGACAGCAGCAGGGGAGGGGGGAACCGGCACGCACAGCAGCCCTACTAGTCCCACCAGTGCTGGTGGGGATAGTGTGGGGGGCGTGGTGACCCGGCACAGGAGGCGCATGCGGTAGGATAAGGCAGGCAGCGGAGAGCAGGCAGATCCGGCCGAGAGAGAGGACGCAAGAGGGAAGGCAGCGCGGCGATGAGTGCTGTAGGGAGCGATTCTCAAAAGACGAGATGGATAGGGTTGAGACGGATGAGACGACTTCTGAGGCGCCTCAAAAGGCCGAGAGAGGACTCACGAGGGAAGGCAGCTGGGCGATGAGTGCTGTAGGGATGAGATGAGATGGATGGGGTTGCGAGGGGAAGGGAAGGCTGGGGAATTATCACTAGTGATGCCCACAAGGAGCAAGGAGAAGAAATGGGTGCTCTTCTCTTGTTGTTTGAAGGAGCAGAGGGAGAAGATTGGGTGGTGATGAGGCGGGGCGTTGGTGTTTCTTTGTGGTTAAGAGCCCGTGGTTGGGCGTGGTGTGTGTGTGCTGTGCATGTGTGTGGAAGGATTGCAGTTTGAGGAGGCATGGCGCCTGTGTACATGGCAGGATCTCATATGTAGTAGAGCCCGTCGCAACTGCAATGGCGATCCTGCAAGCCGCGGGGCACGGCAGGCAGAGCAGACCCTCTAATGTAACGTAACCCTAGACAAGGTGCTTGTGTAAGCTTTCAGAATACTAGCGTAAGAATGGTGCATTGAACGAAACCGTTAGGTACAAGTAGCTAACCCTAGTTGGGTTTGTACCCTGTATTGGTTACCCCACTACAGCCTACCCACATATATATAACACATTACAATTTAACACACCCCCATAGGCAAAGTGGGGGAGAGCAAAGGGTCACAAGACCAGTCCAGCAAAGCAAAACAAGCCCAGGGTGGATCACAACGTCACCACACTCCGAGCACAAGCAAAGGCCACAAGGCCAATTCACATGCAGTGCTAGATATAGAACAGGACAAGCAGCAAGATATATATAAAGTACAGTACAAAGAAAGTCAAGCAGTAAGTAAATGAGGAAACGTGGACACAAGGCCTAAAGAAGTACAGTGCCGCTGATGATCATTAGGCGGGAGCGCCTTGGTGAAGATATCAGCAGTGTTGGCCTTCGAGTCCACGTACACAAGCCGAAGCTGACCGCGCTGCTGAAGCTCTCGAGCAAGAAAGTAGCGAAGAGCAATGTGCTTCGTCCTGTGCTCCAGTCTGTGCTCCTGACACAAGGCAAGGGCCGCCTTGTTGTCACCGTACAGAACTGGAGGAGAACTAGGCCGCTCTCCCAAGTCAGTCAGCAGGTAGGTGAGCCAGCGTAACTCCTGTGCAGCCATGGCCGTGGCGTAGATCTCAGCCTCACAACTAGAGCCGAGAACAGAAGAAGAGCGGGTGGACCGCCACGAGACAGAACCAGAGCCAAGGCTGAAGGTGTAACCCTGTGACGACCGCTGCGTAGCCAGGTCGTCCACCCAAGAAGCGTCCGAGTGACCAGTGAGGACAACTCTGTCGCGTCCTCCAAGCACCAGCCCCATGCCTGATGTACTGCACAAGTAACGCAGCACCCTCTTAGCCGCCTCCCAGTGCTCTCGCCTGTGTCTCCCAGGCGCAACGTAACGAGCAAGGATGCTAAGAGGGTACGCGAGGTCAGGTCGCGTGCAAGTCATCAGGTACATGAGGCAGCCTACAAGCTCTGGGTACGGGCCACTCGGCTCTACGGACTCGTCCGAAGGTGGAGCTGAGAGCGAGTGGCTGGTAGCCAGAGGTGTGGCCAGTGGTGAGGAGAACTGGAAGCCGAAGCGCTGAAGGACCTGCTGCACCATGTGTGACTGAGTCAGGGTGATGGTGCGGCGTGCTCTGTCCCGGGTGATATGCAAGCCAAGGTAGCTACGCAGCTCACCCAGGTCAGTGCAGGTGTGTCTCTTCTGCAGCTCCGACTTCACACGAGCGAGTGCCTTAGTGTCAGCAGTAGCAAAAACCAAGTCGTCGACGTACACGAGGATGTAGAACGGCGGCAGCGACGTGTCTGTACGCAGGAACAGTGACGGGTCAGCAGTGGAAGGAGCAAACCCAAGGGCCGCAAGTGTAGTCCTCAGTGTGTCGTGCCACTCGCGCGGTGCCTGGCGGAGACCGTAGACTGGCCGCCGGAGGCTCCACTGGGTACCAGGAGGAAACGACCCAGTAAAGCCAGGTGGGCGGCGCAGCCAGATCTCCTCGTGCAGGCTGCCCTGCAAGAACGCTGTGCTGAAGTCAAGAGAGTGAAGCTCGTAGTCACGCTGAGCAGCAACGTGCAGCAGAACCCGAAGAGTGGTCATCTTCGGGGTGGGGGAGAAGGTCTGAAAGAAGTCAACCCCCTGACGCTGACTGAAGCCTCTAGCGACGTAACGAGCCTTGAAGACAGGTGGAGAACCTGGCGGCCGCTTCACCCTGAAAATCCACATGCCATCGACGATGTTCGCCCCAGGAGGGGGAACCTCGTCGACGTAGGTGCCTGTGGACTTCCAGGATGCCATCTCTGCGTCCATGGCTGTCTGCCACTGAGAGGAGTAGGGACCCGAGATCGCCTCTGCGTAAGAGCGCGGAGTGGGGATGTCTAGTGCATCCGGGTCTCCCTCAGGGGCAAGCAACCAGGCCACGAGATGAGGTACAGCAGCCGCAAGAGAGTCAAAGTCCTCCTGCCTGTCCTCAAGGACGTCCGTGCCAAGAGCACACTCACCCCCGACGGACGGAGGACAGACAGACTCAGACCCAGCAACAAGACTGGCGGCGTAGTCTAGACGACAGGCAGCACCAAAGTCGACAAGCTCAGCGACCAGGGCAGACGCAGCAGAAGACTCAAACGACGGGTCAGTGACAACAGTGGCGAGAAGACGCGTAACAGTAGGGTGGGCAGCACGAACACTGTCAGACTCAGGGTCGGGAACCTCAGGAAGAGAAGACGCAGGAGGAGACGGTAGGGGGACACGCTGTGGACCAGTGGAAGGACGAAGGGCCATAATATGCGTGCCAGGAACAGGAGGAGGACGCGGACGCGCGACACGACGACCAGTGGGACCAGTGCGCGCAGTGCTGCGCAGCAGATCGACGGGCGGCGCGGGGCACAGCGAGCGGTGCGCGGGGCTGCGAGGCAGCGCGACGGGCAGCGCGGGGCAGAGCGGGCGGCGCGACGGGCAAAGCAGGGGAGGGGGAGGCGCGCGGGGCTCTGGGCTGACAGGACGCCGGTCGGCAGGGCGCACGAGGGCGCTACAAGGGCGCTACGAGGGCGCTAGGGCGCAACGAGGGCGCTACGAGGGTAGGGCGCGGGGGTAACGCGGTAACCGCAGCGTGCGGTGGTGGGCCCTAAAAAAAAAAACGATCGGATGGTCCTAGGGACCACCTGCTCTGAATACCATCTCAGAATACTAGCGTAAGAATGGTGCATTGAAAGAAACAGTTGGGTACAAGTAGCTAACCCTAGTTGGGTTTGTACCCTGTATTGGCTACCCCACTACAGCCTACCCACATATATATAACACATTACAACTTAACATAAGCAACACCAGGAGAGCCAACCTGCGCTGAGCAGAGCTCAGACTAGGCTGGTACTAGAACTTCGGAGTGTGTGTCAAGTCAAGGTCAGTGCACACTGTGTTGCGCAGTGGTTACATACACTTGACCTCATTAGTTCTGTGTGTGGAGTGGAGTGGAGAGAGGAGAACAGTAGCTCCACTCAACACTGGCACCACCACACACTGCTTGACGGACGCACGTAGATGTACGGTAGCATGTGCTACAGGGGGCATCAGGGCTCAGGTTATCAGTGTAATTTACCCTTCTACACTGAGAGCGTATTCCTATCCTCGTATCAAGACAACCTCATATCAAGAATGCACTTTTTGCCTGGTAAAACTAGCGAGAGGTTTTGGGTTTAGGGGAATTTTCAGTGGGAGGTTGATATGAGGTATTCTTGATATGAGGATAGGAATACGCCCTGACTACAAGGGTAAAATTTTGGGTCTACACTGATGTGCTGGGGTAATTTTTTGATGAGTTAGTGTTACACTGATCAGCAAGTGTATCGATGTAGGCCACACTGATGCCTCGGGGTAAATTTTCCCTTAGCGAAAATTACACTGAAGAGCGTACACGGACCCCCACACCCACCCCCCCTTCCCCCTCCCCCCCCTTCCCCACAAACAATCGGTCGAGGGGGAGGGGAGCCAATTTCGTAAGTCCTCCCCTTCCCCCCCCCCCTCATAAACAAACAGTCGAGGTGGGAGGGGACCTGGGAGGCAGATAACTTTCTCGACACCTGTCATACACACCTAATTTACACATGATGTGTCGGTGCTTGGAAAACAACCACACTGATGATGCAGGGTAAAATTTTCAAAACCTGATGTTACACTGCTCTATCAGTGTAATGGAAAAGTACACACTGCCCATAAGGGTTTTTGAAAAATTATAAATTTTAAACACATTGATGTTTTCAAAACTGTGTATTGTGAAAGCGAAGCTGCCTGTACCGAATATTTGGCAGCGTCGAAGCGCGCTAAACGCCCTCCTCCAACTACAAAAACCGTGGGTTGGAGTTCATTCCCTCCACCCACGTTTCTCGTTTTTCAACGGCTCAATCAACATTTCCGTTCGAGTAGTTCTTTTCCCCGTCCAAGCTGGCTAGAACTCGCACCCTCCCCAGAGGCGAGTCACCCTCAACACTTCTGCAAGACATTTTCAACCAGCACCGCTCTACAATGGCGTCTACGCCGGCACTTAACCGCGGCAATTCGTCTGCGCCGAGTTCCGACACCGACCGTAACGCCCGAGAAATGACGGGTGATCGCCGTAACAAGCGCCGGGCAGAGGAAGGATCGCCCGCCCCAACCGCCGTGGACGTGCTGTTGGGCGGGCTCGAGGTCAACAAAAACTCGAGCCCGCCCCAGCAGCAGCACCCCTCGGCCCCTGTGGCGCCTGTGGCGCCTGTGGCGCCTGAGGCGCGTATGGCGCAAGTGGCGACGGCGGCACCTGCAGCACCTGTGGCGCCACACACGCCTGACGCGGAGCACACGCCGGCGCCTGTGGCTGGACCGTCGCGACAGCGCCAGAGGCGCCGAACAGCGACTTCTTCTGACGCGACGACCCCGGCGTTGACCAACGCGTTGACTCCGGACCAGGTCGCCGCGCTTCTGTCCCTGTTACAGCAACACCCGGCCAGCGTTACAGCTACGGAAATTGCACAACCCGCGGCCTCTGCATCTGCTAAAAAGGAAAACGCAAAAAGAGAAAAAGGAGCGCGAGGAACAACGGCGAACCGGCACGACAAGGAAGCACCGGCCAGCATCCCACCTGCGCCAGTGGCCGACAACGACACCGACGGCTCCGACGACGATGATGGTGAGGCTCCGGTCCGTACCAAAAAATTTAATTCCATGGAGCATCTTCCCCCCCTCCCCTCTACTACTAACACCACTTGGTCGGCGGCGACGTTCAACAACGCGCACGTGCGGGCGAAAGCAGAAATTCTGGAGGACATGCGGGCCTACCTGAAACACGCAGAATACAAGCTGCAGCACGGCGACTTGGCGGGCGGACTCGAATTGGTCGTCGCCGCCCTCGACGACATTTCCGCGCGCTTCGAAATGTTTCAAGTCGAAGACGCCTCCGACGACCGCGTTGCCAAGCGCTACAAAATGTACCTGCAGAAAAGCCTTCTCACTTCACGCCCGTTCAAGCAAGCCGTCGCGGACGTGGCTGCCATGGACCGAGCGGCGGGCGCTCACGCTCGCTCCCACCGCGGTGGAACCCATGGCGCCATGGCGTTCGCCCCAAAACGGGGCCCTCAAACCTCGGGCAATTTCCCAGGCTTTCGTGGTTCGTGTTTCCGCTGCGGCCAGCCAGGCCACGTTGCCAATGCCTGCCCTCGGAATGGGCACGGGGGCCAAGGACCCGCACCGGTTGTGTAGGGTTCGGGCTATGGCGAAGGGCGCCACTCGGCGCGATGCACGGTGCACTCTTGAGTGCTTAGACCGTGGGCAGCCTAGTAGGGCTTGCGGTGGCCAGCCCTAGGATAGGGTGGTAGAATTTGGCCATAGGCCTAGCTTTGGGGAAGAGGAAGAATGCCTCTCGGTCCCCTAGGATAGGGTAATAAAGTATGGCCGTAGGCCTAGCCTTGGGGAAAAGGAAGAATGCCTCTCGGTCCCCCGGATGCCCCAATTGATGGGATGAGAAGCGTGCTAGTAGGCATGACAATGCATGACCATGCGAGATATGGATTTTATTAAAGGCCCCCCTCTGGTTGCGAAGGATCACAAAAAAAAAAAAAGGGAGAACGCGAGGAGGAGAAGGGGGAGGGGGAAAACGGGCACATTCCTCCCTCAAACCGCCACCATGCATGGCAGGGATGGGCAGCCCTAGTTCAATCTTTGGAAGACCAAAAAGGGAGAGAAGGAGCAAGAAGTACAAAAAAAAAAAAAAAAAAAAAAAAAAAAAAAAAAAAAAAAAAGGGAGAGAAAGGGGGGCATAGCAATGTCCCTAGCCCAAGCGAGGGCTCGCGCGGAAAGACACGAGCCCATGGCAAGCGAAGCATGCAAATGCTCAAACAATGATGGAAACATGCACAAAAAGAGAGGGAGAGAGAGAGAGAGAGTGTGTGTGTGTGTGAGAGAGAGAGAAAGAGAGAGAGAGAGAGAGAGAGAGAGAGAGAGAGAGAGAGAGAGAGAGAGAGAGAGAGAGAGAGAGAGAGAGAGAGAGAGAGAGAGAGAGAGAGTGAAGCATGATCGCGGTCCCAAGCATCAATCCTAGAGCAAGGTTAAAAAAAAAAAAAAAAAAAATTAGAGCATGGGAAAGAGTTTGCCAAGGTGCGATCGGACGCCCAATATGGAATGATGACAAACCGTTCGTATGGTTCTCACTGCTGACGGTTCATCTTTCGCGTATGCATGTATATGTCACACGCATTCACTAATTAAGGCGTGTAACTTGATTGGTCCCGTTCATTTCCTTGCCGTACAAACAGAAGCACAACAATACGAGGTGCCTCGTGACGAAGACCCGTACGAATTCGCCGTCACGGACAAAACCGTCACACGGATGTGCGGTCGGCTTCGCTCGACCTTTGCGTGGTGGAGCTCATGGTGCCCTTGCAGCCTTGTTCTATCCATAATCGCCAACGGTTACTGGCTTCCATGGAGCCACGGCCCACCACCGGCCTTCCGGGAGCGGAACCACGCCGGTGCATACGCGCATGCTACGTTCACACGTACTGCCATCCAAGAACTCACAGAGACCGGGGCTGCAGTCGAGACAGCCGCAAGCGAGCTTACGTGCATAAGCCCACTTAACGTGGTCGAGCAGAGAGAAAAATGTAGGCTCATCCTTGACCTGAGAAAAGTCAACGCAAACCTCATCGTTCCAAAATTCAAGTACGAAGGACTCAGCCGCGTGGCAGACGTCGCACGAGCTGTGGATTGGATGTTTTCTATCGATCTCAAATCCGGGTACCATCACATCGACATCCATCCCTCGTGCTGGAAGTTTCTCGGTTTCGGATTCGATGGGCGCACTTACTCCTTTCGTTCATTGCCGTTCGGTCTTGCGACAGCCCCATTCGTCTTCACGCAACTCATCAAGCAGCTAGCCCGTCGCTGGCGAGAGCAAGGCATTCGAGTAGTACCATACGTGGATGACATCTTATTCCTTTGCCAGTCAAAAGCCCACGCGCAGGCCACGTGCCACCGTGTGATACTGGACCTTAAAGCAGCGGGTTTGGTGATAAATGCGAAGAAATCACAACTGTCACCATCGCAACACCTTCGATTCTTGGGTGTGGAGCTCGACACGGTCACCGGCCGATTTACCATCGGTCCCGAACGACGAGCCTCACTTCATGCAACCATTCGGAACCTGTTGAGCGCAAGCAAGGCCTGTCGACCCGTCTCAGTTCGCCAAGTGGCCAGAAACACAGGCATGCTCGCGTCAATGGGCGTCGCGCTGGGTGCAACAGCTCGTGCCTTCAGCCACGCCATGCTACAAGTGATCAATGACGCACAGTTGCAATGAGAACGATGCCAAATTATAAGGACAAGAAAGCAAGCTTTCTCAATAGCTACATTGCCAATCGTGAGTAGGCCAAAACCAAACCTGAGCCCTGGGGGGCATGCTGACATGACTGCAGTGCTCTCTTGCTAGATTGTGAATCAGTGAATCTGTGGACGTTGAGTGAGTAGTACCGTACGCTGGTTTCCTGTGAGTGAAACGCACTTGCAATTCTTGGGGGTTTGGTAGCTTTCCCAGAAGCTGCAGTGGGAATTATGTAATGTAGTAGAACTTGTCACAGATCATAGCGGTAAAATTTTTAACACTAGATCAAACTGTATGCTTCTGTAACTGAATTCAACTTCTTTCAAAGCTCTGTCCCGCACAGTCCATGCTACTCGGGAGAAAAATTGGGCTACTACAGTACCGTACTACTGTAAATCAAGGCAACTCAGCGGCGCACTGACACAACTGCTGGATGACCACCACCACCTCCTTTACATCCCTCACTCACTCCACCTGTTGCCCGCTGCTGCACTTCCCACACCACACCACACCACAACGCACGAGGCTAGCTGGCTGACTGGCTGCAGTGCCGGTACCGGCTTGGCTGGATGGAAGCAGAGCTGTGCTGAGGTGAGGACCAGTACTGGTAACTGCAGAGCAGTGTCAAGAGTTTTTCCAACCTGTGTAGAAGAACAGGTAAGCCCCACCCACCCCAGCGCCGGGAGGGGTCAGCTGTACTACCACTACACACTCATTCACAAGGGGTCTAGCCAGCCATGCGAGGTGCATGCTTGTGTGGAATGATGCCTGATGGATGCCCATTGCCCTGTGCTTTCACACAAACACTACACACTGCTACCATGCATGCTCCATGTAAAGGAAACGGCACAGCAGCAACATCCACTCCACACGCCAGCTTCGTCGGCGCAACCCTTCTCACCCCACCCCACTCCTCCCCACTCCCCCCATCGCCTCCCTCCCCTACCACCCTCGAGCAGCAACAACTCGCACACCTCCCTCTCACAATCCAACCACAAAACCCAACTCCCTTCAACTCCCAAACGCACCTCACTCAACCCCTCTACACCTCACCACCTTGGCCTACAGCAACACCCACCCATGCACCTCCCTCTCATGGCACTGCATCACAAGCACCACCCTAGGCACCAGAATCGCCACTCACGCCTCCGCCACCACCGATACGAATGCCATTCTCTAGTCGATTACACCAGAATCGCCTCAGCTTGCGGTCTTGGGAGGCAGAAACACCCGCACCTCCCTCTCATGATACTGGCTTACAGGCACCAGCTTAGGCACCAGAATCTCCACGCCCCCACCGCTGTCCGAGAAGAAAGCCTTGACATCTGCGCTGTCGGGGATCCTGGAGGGCAGCACTATCTCGCGCACGAACTCTCCCGGGGGGCAGTGCTCTGGGTGCGCGTCGGTGAGATGGAAGGCGCGGTTCCAGCGGATCAGGGTGGGCTGGCGCATGGAGGAGGCACATTGCACCTGAAGGAGGGGGAAATGGGGGAGGGAAGGGGCAGGGAGCCTTTGAGTCGACTGGAAAGACGCTCTGGGTGCGGGTCGGTGAGGTGAAAGGCACGATCCCAGCGGACCACCAGCGAATGAGGGACGGCTGTCGCATGGATGAGGCGCATTGCACCTGAATAGGGGGGAATGGGGGAGGGAAGGAGCGAGGGAGGGGAGTGGGATGGGGAGGGAAAGGGAAAGGGGGGGATGTTTGAGGGAGGGCAGGGTTATGGGGGGAAGGGGTTCCGTGTGAGAGGGGCTAAGGGAACAGCTGTTTTGCGTGAGAGAGTGCTGTTGCATGGACGAGAGATAATGGATTGGCAGGGAAGAGGGGAACGAATGGGGGAGAGGGGGGAGGAGGGTGTGGAATTGGACACAAGGGGTTTGAGCAATCAAGATCCTGGTGGCAGGGCAAGCACTTTCATGCTTGAGGACCTTTAATTGCAGCATGAACCAGAAGCACCATCCCTTCACAACTCCCTGCACACCTGCTCCACACACGCCCTCTTTCCCTACCCACTACCACCCTCCCCTCTCTCCCTCCTCGCTCGCCCCTTCCCCCTTTCCCTATCGCCTTTCCTCCCCTTCCCCGCCCCACCCACCCACCTTGACAATGCCATGCGAGAGGGAGTTGCGCCACGTCACCCGGAGCTTGGACAGGTCAGCAAAGGGCAGGCTGACGAGGATAAGGAATGACGTGGCATCCTCGTACAGTGTCTTGGCACATGTCACAGGGCCGGACACCTGAGTGGCGAAGTGAGGGAGAGGGATGGAGGCGGGAAGGAGCGAGGGGCCTTTTGAGTTAAGTCAGAAGTGATCCTCGTGCAGTGTTTTGGCACACGTTGCAGTGAACCTGAGGCACGAAGGGGGGAGAGGGGGGGGGGAGTGGGAGGGAGGGAGTGTGTGGGATGGACCTTTTGAGTTGAGTCAGAAGTCATCCCCATTAAGTGTCTCGGCACCCGTCACAGGGCCGACACCTGAGGCACGATAGGGGGAGGGGGAGGAGAGGGCCACAGGGGATAATTTGGATGAGGAGGGCAAGGGAAATCACAAGAATGAGGAAAAAAGGGAGAGAAAGGAGAGGAGGGCTAGGAGTGGGGTGAGAGAAGCAGGGTACAAGAGAGGGCGGGTGTAAGCTTGGCCAGAGGGCGGGGGCCCAAGAGACCGCCTTTGCTCCAGTGAGGTAGCAACTGGGGAAAGCCGCACCTGAGAGATCTTGCACCTGGGGGAGACCACACCTGGGGGAGGTCGCACTTGGTGGAGGTCACACCTGGGGGGAGGTCGCACCTGGGGGAGGTCGCACCTGAGAAAGGTCACACCTGGGGGTGGGGAGGTCGCACCTGGGTGAGCACGCCGTAGCACTCCGAGAGCCAGTAGGGCGGCTGCACAATCTGCTCCTCCGACTGCTCCTGGGGTGACCCCTCCTTTGATACCTCCACCTCCATCTCCTCCCTGCCCTTTGCTCCGCCTCCTCCCTGCGCCAACCCCAACAGGTCCCCAAACCCCTTTGCATCCCCTTGCACCTGCACCCTTGCCCCTCCTCTTCCTCCTCCTCCTCCTTCCCATCCCCCTCCTTCCCCTCTACCTGCTCCTCCTCCTCCTTCCCCTCTACCTCCTCCTCCTCCTCCTCCTACTCCTCCTCCTCCTCCTCCTCTTCCTCCTCTTCCTCCCTCCTTTTCACCTCTCCCTCCTCCACTGCTCCCACTACCATCACGCGTTGCCCTAATCTCCCCATCCATCCCCCCCCGACTCCTCTTACTTGACCGCCCTCCAAGTCCCCCCTCTTCCTCCTCCACCCTCACTCTCCCTCCTCCTCCCCTCCACTCCTCCCTCCCCTCACCCACGGAATCCGCAAGGCTCAGCGTGGTCATTGGAGGGCCGTCAGAAAACACACCAGCTCCCCCGCCCCTACACGCCGCTCCGTCCCCTTCCCTCCCTCGCCTCCCCCTCTCATCCAACCGCGCTTCACCCCTTTCCACTCCTCGCAACAGCTCTGCCTCCCTGCCGTCTCCGCCCCAGCCCCCTCCTCGTGCCTCTCCTGGTCCCTGAGACGCCCAGAGTGGTGGTCCTGAAACAGGGACAGGTAGGCTTTTGGAGGGGTAAGTTGGGGAAGCGTTGGGGCGAGGTGGATGCGACAATGGGGACTGCTGCTGCTGCTGCTGCTGCTGCTGCTGCTGCTGCTGCTGCTGCTGCTGCTGTTGCCGCTGTTGTTGTTGCTGACCTTGCTGCGTCTGTTGCTCTTGCTGCCGCTGCTGTTGCTTCTGCTGCTGCAGCTGCTGCTGCTGCTCCTGCCACCGTTTCCCTAGTAAAGCCGTGCCTGCAGACGTCTTGACCTCAGACAGCGACTGGTGCGACTGCGAGTCCTCTTGCTCCGGTGCCGAAACAGCAGAGGTAGTAGCAGCAGCGCCAGAGGCAGCAGCAGTGCCGGCAGCCCCAGAAGAGGCAGCAGCGGTGGCAGTGGTGGTGTCTTGGGAGAGGGAGGAGATGCGCCAGTCACTGAACTCGTCCGCTTCGTTGGTCAACACAAAGCCCCACTCGCGGCCTGTGGGGAGAGTAGGGGGGAGATTAAGGGAAGAGGTGAGGATAGTGATGCAAGGTAGAGGAAAGAGAGGAGGGAAGAGGGAGGAGGGAGGAAGGAGCAGGGAGGAGGGAGGAGGGAGGAGGGAGGAGGGAGGAGGGAGGAGGGAGGAGGGAGGAGGGAGGGGGGAGGAGGAGGAGGAGGAGGAGGGAGGAGGGAGGAGGGAGGAGGAAGGAGGGAGGAGGGAGGAGGGAGGAGGGAGGAGGGAGGAGGGAGGAGGGAGGAGGGAGGAGGAAGGAGGGAGGAAGGATCCTTGGCACATCGAGGGAAGTTCAGAAGCTAGAAAAAAAAAGGTTTCGTGGGGAGTTAGAACCACGCAACCGGAAAAGCTCGAGAACCACACAACCAACAACCGGAAAGGCTTGAGAACCAAGAGGGAGCTGCAGAGATGCCCCCTTCCGATCCTGTGAGCAAGCGCGCACCTGTGAGGTCGATCCAGCGCTGGCGCTCGTGCGGGGGCACGCAGGAGAGGTCGGGAGTGCGCAGGAACTGCACGCCGTGAATGCACTGCGGGTTGGACAGCCCCTTGTACCGCTTGCGCTGCATGCGGTGCGACCGCACAAAGCCCTTCTCCGCGCTGAACGGGAACTGCGGCTCTCCAAACCTGGCGGGAGGGGGGAAGAGAGGGGGGAGGAGGGGGGGAATGGGATGGGTGCAGGGAAGGAAAGGTGGGGGGAGAGGAAAGGGTGAATATGGGAGGCAAGAATCAGCACTACACTGAAGGGAAACTGAGTGCTCCGTGAGATACATTTTTGTTTTTATACCACACAGGGACACCTAAGAATCCGCATCCATGCTCCACCTGGAGTGTACATCCATGTAAGAAGCGGCTAAACCAAAACCTCACACACTGCATCACGCCATCCCCCACTCATGACCCTCCTGAAGTGGCCATTCATGTAGGAGCGCAGCTGCATCTTGCCCAGGGCGTTGCGCGGGCAGAACCAGACCCTCACACACTGTCCGCCGCACATTGCCCCACACGGTTTCACATTGTCCCACACCCACACCCACCGGGAGTGGCCGTTCATGTAGGAGCGCAGCTGCATCTTGCCGAGCGCGTTGTGCGGGCGCACGCGGAAGGCCCACATGTAGCAGTTCTCCATGTCGTGCTGCACCATGAACTCCTCCAGCCGCAGGTCCGCCTTCTCCACCGCCCCTACCCACTCCCGCCCCGCCAGCCGCGCCTGTTGCAGGGCGGGAAGTGGCGGGGGGGCGGGGGAGAGGGGGGGGGGGGGGGTGGAAGAGGGGAGAGGGGAGAGGGGAAGGAAGAGAGACAGAAGGGAGAAGCAGAGGCGGGGGCAAGGAGGGGAAAAAGGAGGAAAGGAAAAGGAGAGGTTAAGGGGGGAATAGGCGGGCAGGTTAAGTCAGTCAGATCGGGACCTGCTGCCCTGCTGCTTCTCTCATCCCTCCCCATTGCTGCTGCTCCCTCTAACGACCCATCAAGGGTGATGGTAAACTCTCCAACCAACCCACCCAACCTGGCGGAAAACCCGTGTCCTTTGCCTGCGTGCCCGTGTCCTGTCGGCCTTGTCATTGAGTGCGGGGCGGTAGTTGTGCGCAAAGTGAAGTAGAAAAAAAAAAAAAAAAAAAAAAAAAAAAAACTCCCCAGAATGGAGGCTTCGAGTCCAACCAAGCCCCCTCTCACGAGTACCCCAACCCGCCCACCTTGGCTTTATCATTGAGCGCGGGGCGGTAGTAGTGCGTGAAGAAGAAGAAGGCGCCCCAGATGAGGTCGTCGCGGCGCACAAAGCGGCGCGCCTTGGAGCTCAGGCTCGGCCCCCCCGGCACCACCGCGAGCGGCGAGGGCGCGGAGAGGGCCGCGGAGTGGGGCGGGGGGAGGGGCTGCGGGGAGGACTCGTGCTGCTGCTGCTCCTGCTGCTGCTGCTGGTGTTGCTGGTGTTGCTGGTGGTGCTGGTGGTGTTGGTGGTGTTGGTGGTGGTGCTGATGGTGGTGGTGTTGGTGTGTTGTAAGGGCAGTGGAGGGAGAGGTGTAGATGGGTACTGAGGGGTGCATTTGCGAGGTGGAGGGGTAGTGGATCGGGGTGATGTCGGTGCTGTGATGGCGGAAAGCAGGGAGAAAATGGGGAGGGGGAAGGGTGAGAGGGGAGTGGTAAGAGTTAGGAAAGTTCAGGAACGGAGAATGGAAAGAAGAAAACGCGAAGGGGAAGAAAAGGGGAGAGAATGGGGGAGAGAGGGGAACGCGAAATGTCAAACGAGAGAATGAGATAAAACGGAGAGGCGAGAGAATGAGTGACGGATTGCCAGGAAGAAAGACCCAAGCGAGAGACACTAAAGGAAGAATCCACCTGCGCACATCCACCTTCCTGAGCCGCGCCAGACCCACCTGCCAGACCCACCTGTTCAGTGCATGTCCACCCTCGTTACTGCTCAACCCCATTACAGTCACCACACCACCGCCTCCCTCCCCGCCTCCTCCTCTTTCTTCGTACTGCTGGTGGTGATGTTGTTGGTGCACGTAGTGCGACGGCTGATGCTGAGGCTGCGAATGCTGCTGCTGCTGCTGCTGCGAATGGTAGTGCTGCTGCGGAGGTTGTGGGGCCCAGGGGAGCTTGGAGAACGGAAAGGCGGATGGGCGCGCAGCCTCGCTGCTCGCACCACCTGCCGCGCCTCCATCCGCAGTACCACCAGCAGCACCGTGAGTAGCAGCGTAGGAACGGGGAGAACCAACAGTGGCATCATGAGCTGCCGCATGGGAGCCGCTACCAGCACCACCAGCAGCAGCGGCAGCAGCGGCAGAGGCAGAGGCAGAGGCAGAGGGCAAGCGGAGCAGGGAGCGCGAGGGGGAGGAGGTGAGGCCTAGCGACATGTCGAGCATACTGGGGACGGCGGCAGGCGCAGACGCACAGGCAGAGGCAGCGGCAGAGGCAGGACCCGGGGGGGCGGGAGGCGCGAAGGGCGATTCAGAAGCACAGTTGCCCGCACTGGCAGCGTGAGCAGCGTGGGCAGCGGAAGCAGGTCTGGTGGCGGGGCCCGTGGCGACAGCACCGTCAGCAGCAGCAGCAGCAGTCCCGGCATTATGCTGCTGGTGGGGGAATAGCCTAGCGTCCTTGTCACCAGCAGCAGCAGCAGAAGCAGCAGCGCCACCAGCACCAGCACCGCCGCTGCCACCGCTCCTATCGAGATCACTGCAGTTCCTCCCCTCTTGCCTTAAGCACGCAAAACCCCTCTCCACACTTACACCGCTTCCGCCCCCCTTACCTCCCCACTCTTCCCCTCCGCCCTTTGCCCCCCCATCCCCACCCATGCCCTCATCTCTTCCCCCATTCTCGACCCCATACCCCATTCGTTCCCCTTCCCTTCCGCCTCTTCCCCGCTCCTGCCCGTCAGGCGGAGAGGAGGCGCGCGCGGAGGGGCGCATGGGGAAGAAGAAGGGCAGCGGACGGCCGGCGGGCGCGGAGTCGGGGTCCGCGAGGTCCGGGAGTGCAGAGGGTTGCGCGTCGTCGGGAAAGCGGGACGCGTCGTGGCGAGAGCGCGCGATCGGGCTGCGATTCTTGTGCGACGGCTGCGACGACGGCTGGTGCGACGACTGGTTGCGCTGCGGCGAATGGTGACTGTCGCGGCCGTATTCGCCGCCGCCGGTCGCATAACCGCGCTGCGACGGCTCCGCCAAAGGCTGCGAACGAGACACGAGGAGCGGAACACGGGGAGCAAGACACGAGAGAGGATCGCGGGCGGAGACGGTCCGAGACGACTACCATCGGCGCGAGACGACGTGGCGACGTGCGCGTTCGCCGCTAAACGCGGAAACGGATCACTTCACTCGGAAACAAATAAATAAATAATAAACTGTTGAAGAGACTAGGGATCCGAATGCTCACTCAGAAAAAGCTTAATCTGGGAGTAGGCTGAGGTTGACTCTAACAGGGCAATTCCGAAATAGAGAAAAGAGGCTGCTGGGTTGAAGGGAACGACACGAGGATGCAGTGAAGGCATGGCACTGAAGAGGAGTAGCTTGCTCCGCTGCCGGCCGGAAGCAGAGTATTCTCTGTTACCTGTTGAAGGGGTCTCGAGCCGTTGGCGGAAGATGGTTGCTGCTGCGCGTTGGTTCTCGGGGAATACGGCGCATGATGCGGTGACGAACAGTTAACGGCCACGTCCCCTTGACCGTTGCGAGGCAAACGCGCCGCGACATGCTCCTGCTGCTGCTGCTGCTGCTGCTGCTGATGCTGCTGCTGCGATAAAGACGGGCCGTTATCTCCCAAACTTAGAGGCGGCGCGGATGTTACCAAGGAGACACTTTCGCTAACGCTCGAGCCGCGTCCATCCCGTTCCATAAAGAACGGTAGAAGCAGAAACGGCGGCGTCACCTGACGCTGCAACTGAGCGTGCTTTGATATCGCCGTCGCTGCGAAGTAATGAAAACAATACTCCGTTACTCCTGCTAGAGCTCCCGCTGCCGTCGTGCGAGTGGATCTCAGTACGACTCAGGTGCCACGAGTTGAGAACAAAAATCAGTAGCAGTCGAAAATCAAAATCAGTAGCGACGAGATCAGTATACGTGACAATAGTTCGGCTTGGCAGCTTCTTGTGTTGTATAAGAGCGGTGGGGGGAAACGAGCTGGGGGGAAGGAAAGGGAGAGAAGAGGGTGACGCGTGGAGAGAAGAGGTCAGCAGCAGCTCCACAGGTTGGGGTGGGGTGACGCTCCACGGATTGGGTTTGGGCTCGGTCGGATTTGGGCTGGGTGGTCCTGGAGAAGCGAAATGACGAACTCCCGAACAAGTTCCGCAAACCTCCCCCTTCCCGACCTCCCCTTCGCCCCTGGCCCCTCCCCATGCCCTTTCCCCGCGCAGCCGGAAACGAAACGGCATGGAGCGAAACGATTACCCGATCACGATTCATGACGAAGCGGAACATGACGGGGAAGAGCTGGGAAGTAGGGAGGGGGGGACCTGCGTCGGTGGGTGGAGCCTGCCTCCCCCCTTGCTGAAGCCGAAAATGGCTGAGTAGAACGCGGAACCATGTGATGCGAGATTTGTGTTGGGGGATGGCTCGGCTTCTTATTGGTCGGGACTTGGAACCTGAGCCGCTGAGGGGAACTGCTCAATGCATGCAACCCCAACGCTGGCTTATTTATCTGGCCTTCCTGAGCCATGCTGGACGAGAAGGCGAGATGATCCGTTCCTTTACACACGATGTCCGTTTGACTAACCCAAGGTTGCCTTGTGAAGGGGGCGCTTAAGTGATTCATGCATTTCGTGGAGGTTTCGTCAATTCGCGCCGGGCAAAAAGGGCTTATAGCAAAATTTTGTAACTCACCGTTGACTGTTTGACTTCGGTCTCTTCTGTTTCTGTGGTTCGTATTGGTTGACGTGCTTGTAACGTGGGTGCAACTGCCCGGGAAAAAACCTTCGTGTGCAAGGTTTCTGGAACGTGCGAGGCAATTTCGCGTGCAGGGGTTGGGCATCTTGTGTACCCCTGTCTGTCTTGCAAAATCTGCAGATCTGGCAGGTGGGGAGGGGAGGTTGTGTCTGCATCTTGGGGATGAGAGAACCGATGTTTTAATCCCCGCAAAAAATCAACGGAAACGGTGGGGATTTTTTGGAAGCAACTTGTGGGACTCTTACTGTAAATACTGTAGGCCATCTTTCGGGTGAAGTTGTCTCTCAAATACCAAGTTGGAGGGCTATATGAAAGGCAGGCGGGCTGCCCGATAACGGTTTTGCCCCATGATTCACTTCCTGAAGAACGGTGGCTTGTGATAAGGTTTCGAAACCCTGGCAACGCCAGACCAGAAAAATGAAAACCCAACCCCACTGTGATATAAGGGCGGTGCATTGAGGGAAGGCGGTTCTCAAAAGGTGGGTGAAACTGTTTCAACACCTAAACTGCGATAGTGTCTTTCCATGAACATGAACTCTCGAATTTCTCGAAGCACAATCACATAGAAAGCACGCATTTTAGGGAGATTAAAAGAAATATAATGTAATTATTTGCCGAATATCTATACACTTGACGATCCCCCCAGGTGTGATCATTGTCCAATATCATTGTACCGTAAATAAATGCATTAGAAAACTGTACCATGTAAGATTAATGCCTGACAACTTCCTTATGGAATTTACGTTTGTTTCTTTTTTCAAACAGAATGAGACTCATATCTGTCAAACAATATCATTTTAATAACGTAAAATCTCTTCAATAATTATTACAATCATTCAATCTACATATAATACCATATTATATTATGGGTGTATAATGATACAATATGTTATTATTGGTAGCTTTAAACTATAATAATGATGTGTGGAATGAGGTTGCTTCTTATGTACTATAATTGATTTCTTGTTTCAAGAATTTGGCACGTTCCAGATATCAGTAGCATAGCGGATGCCTCCAACAATGCTCCTGGTTTAGGAAACTGCATATTTCTTTATCGAGAAAACGCTGTACAGACAAGGTCGTCGGCATTCAGCATCAGCCTCAACCCGCCCCCAGGTATAACCCCAAGTCTCGAACTTCGTCGATTGGGAACCAAATGCTCGACAAGCTGACATTCCACCCTCAGCACATAACAACATGAGGGTAACTGTCTGTTTCAACAAGACTCGGGCGATTTATCTCCAGTTATTTTAGTAGATTGGTCCTTGCCTTTTTCAATGCCAAACTACCAGCATCGAGGTTTCACGCACCGTTTTCGACTAAGAGGACGTCGATGTTTTCCATACCAGCCCCTGTCCTCCTTGTGGCAACGGATTCAAAAGCTGAAAAGGGTCAGCCCTGTAGTCGAAAGGGGACTTCTAACCAACTCCCAGCCCAGAACCGCATGCACCTGAAATTATTGACGCGTGCAGCACAGTACACCAGGAAAACACGAACAAACAAACATTTGAAATTTCTCGCTATTAGCGGATCTGGCCTGCAGTACAAACAAACACAATCAGCGGGAGTTTTTAAACAAGAGATAATGATTCCACTATTGGCTTGCCCTCAATGTGCCCTCGTCTGGGTCTCTGCGGCAGGTCCAACTTCACCTTATGGTGAAAAATCACTGCGGCAATGCACAGGAAAAATTTGGGTGTTAATTCATTATTCTTCAGATTGTCAAGATATAGATCCAAGGCTGATTTTATCAGGGTACCCTTATTTCAGGGTGATTTCAGACTAGTCAGTTGGTGGTCCCTGCAATTTCAGAATTTCCTACTTGTGAACACTGATCCATTCAGAATAAAGGTTTAGCGGACCCTGAAAAGTTGTATCCAAGCTCAGTGTAGTGCTATTATGGACTCTGTCACTACAGAGTAAGCGCTCTGTGGACTCAGAATGCGAGGGTATCTGGACGAAGTTTCCTAGAAACTTCTTCCCGATAACCCCCATTGCAAGGGTCCTTTGCACACAAGGGACTCCTCGCACGCGCATCATTCGCTGTTCAGTTCTGATCTGAAGCATAGTGCATATAGCAAGACTTTTCATTAAGTGTGAGACCATTCAAGTGTAATATTCGACAAGCATGAGATTTATGACACGATCAGATCAAAACTATCACAAATACATACGCGTCATAAAATCCATGTGAAAATGTATGTTACTCCATAGCATGGTCTGCCCAAGAATCGTAGGTCAATGAGGTCGTACATCTTATGATAATGGCACGTGGGAATGCACGTCCATATGCAAGGTCTGAAGAGGCGCCATTGTGGGACTCTTACGAGGAGTTAGAGGGTGTTACGATATGAAGCTTTATGAGAAGGCATTCCTGTATGCTGCAGGAGCTGACTCTACCGAGTACGAAGTCGAGGAGTCAGAAGAGTCGAAGCGACACAGCAACCGTCTGACTAAGGCCGATGCAGGCAGGAGCATTTGAAGTGAAAAGAGCGGGAACAGGTTTGAAACTGATTCCCGCGCCGCACGGTTTAAATTTCGCTACAATAAGGGAATGTACCCCTTAGAGTACATGGCTAGTCTAGGTCGTTTCGCATTCCTTTGTATTTCTATATAAACCCAATGTATGCATGCTAATATCAATCTCAGTCATTTACATTCACTCTGACCTGAGTTCACTACTTCCGCTGTGACACTACCTGCGATCAACCCTGAACGATCCTTTCGGACAAATCTCACTTCAGATTCTAACATGGTATGAGAGCTGCTCAGGGATTCTTCACAACGTCAACTCCGTAAAATTCGCCAAACCAAAACTGGCGAGCGGCACACGTTCCAAGACCAAGATGGCCGGAGGATCCGGAGGTCAAACAAATCTAACGGCCGAAGGACAAACCAACCCGGCTGCGACAAATGAGGAGACAACTACGATTGGCACTGCCGCGCTCGAACAGTTATTCGCTCGACTGCCAACAATGGAGAAAGAACTCCAAGATCTGCGCAAAGGCGATGCGGGAACCACTTCTCAACCAGTTCAACATGGACAACCAGCTGCGAAAAGCCGCGATACCGCCGCGCACGGCTTCTCCCTCGACTCAGACAAATCTGCAACAACTGCCCCTCGTCCAAGCGACGAAACCATCAACTCTGCGCAAGCACGCTTTCTCAGTGTGTCAAAGATCAAGACTACTGCCGCGTTTGACGGCAAGGATTTTTATACATGGAGTTTTGAGCTTGAGCTCCTCCTACTGACAGCGCAGATCTACCACTACTTCGACGGCTCCTATTCTAAACCGGTGGAAGACACCGAAGACGCCCGCGCTCAATACTACAGTGAGTCGCTCATGGCGTATAGCGTTCTGCTGCGCAACATGTCGCCGGCAGAACAGCTCGGCATCCGCTCCTATAAAGAGAGCGCCGCTCCGGCTCTTGAAGCTTGGAAGCACCTCGTGGAGGTATATCAGCCGAAGGATTCCGTCACTGCAAGCCGCCTCCTGCAACAACTCATGGAGACGAAGATTCGGCACGGGGAGAAAGCAAACAGTTACATCAACCGTTGTCGGAACATCCGTGATCAAATCATCAAGAACGGAAGTGCGATCTCGGAGGAGATATTCGTAAACATCATCCTCCAAGGACTTGGGCCCGAGTGGAAGCCCTGCAAGGCACTACTCCGACAACGAGGACAACTTTCCGAAGCCGCGCTATGCGCCGCACTGCTGACTGAACAGCAGGACATGGACTCGAGCAGAACGAGTTCCGCGCCACGCCGAGAGCGACTCGCCTTCTACACAGACAACCGTGAAGAGCGACGACAACCAAGGCGCCATTACTGCAAAATTTGCAAAACCTTCGGGCATTTAACGGATCGATGCAAATCCCGATCCAACTATCGGCACCCGAATTCCACTCACCACAACAACTGGGTCAGCCGACAAGACGCTCGTCACTCTCAGCCCCAACAAACAGTCTCCCGTCCTCCTGCACAACAACAACAACCACAGCAGTCACAAGGAGCTCAAGGAGGAGCTCCCAGAAACGTAACCGCAAACATGGCGACGCGACGCCGCCGCACTGCCGAACCTGACGAAGAAGAAGAACTTCAGGGAGTACTGCCGCAATCAGAGGAAGGGTGGAATAACCCCCTTACAGAAGATCACTACTACCTGCACGACGAAGACGAGCAAGATTGGAATCAGCCAATCACACTGCGGGAAAACCCGCCTCACGACAATCAACTCTACGTACCTGTCGGATGGAAGGAAGATGAAGACGCGCTGTTTCACAGCCGTTACAAGGCGACGCTGGTGACCCCGCGACTCGCGTTACTACTCCGCAACAACAACGACAAAGACAACTACAACACCTGGTACCTGGACAGCTGCTGCGGACAACACATGGTGGGGTCGACTCGCTACGTGTCAAACCTCAACCGAGCCCCCGCAACCTTCGTCACCGTTGCTAATAGCCACCAACTGCGTGCCAACTCCCAAGGCATTGTCTGTCAAACATTGCATGTTTATATTATGTAGGCTGTAGTGGGTTACACCTTAGGGGGTACTCAAAGTTAGGGTTTCCTACTTGTACCAAACTCTGTGCTAGTTCATTTCATTCCTGCTCAGTTATTCTGACATGGTATCAGAGCGGGTCCATCGCTAGGACCGTTCTTAGGGCCCACCGCTACCTACCTACCTACCTACCGTGCGCCTCTTGCGCCTACGCGCCCTCGTGCGCCCTACCCTACGTGCGCCCTCGTGCGCCCTACCCTACGTGCGCCCTCGTGCGCCTTTCTCTCCTTGTGCGCCTTCGCGCGCCCTCGTGCGCCCTCGTGCGCCCTCGAGCTGCCCCTGCAGGTCCGTCAGGCCACGCGCGCCGCCCCTGCAGGCCCTAGCCGGCCGCCGCGTCGCTCTGCCCGCAGCGTCGCCGCCTCTCCGCGGCGTCGTCGCCTGCCCGCGTCGAAGCCGCCTGCCCGCGACGTCGATCCCTGCCCGCGGCGCCGTCGCCTGCCCGCGGAGACGTCGCCTGCCCGCGGCGTCGTCGCGGCGTCGCCACCTGCCCGCGGCGTCGTCGCCTGCCCGCGCCACATGCACGCGGCGTCGCCACCTCCTCGCCGCGTCGACCTGCCCGCGGCGTCGCCACCTGCCCGCCGCGTCGACCTGCCCGCGCCGTCGCCACCTAACCCTAATCCGTCGCCCTGCCCGCGGCGTCGCCACCTGCCCGCCGCGTCGCCCTGCCCGCGCCGTCGCCACCTAACCCTAATCCGCCTCTCGCCCCTGGAGCAGCCGCCACTGCAGTAGCAGCCCCTGAAGCCGCCGCCACTGCAGCAGCAGCCCCTGCAGCCGCCCGCCACTGCGGCAGCAGCCACTGGAGCCGCCCGCCACTGCAGCAGCCGCCCCTGGAGCCGCCCGCACCTGCAGCAGCCGCCCCTGGAGCAACTGCCGTCGTAGCCCGGTCTAGCTCTGCAGCAGCTGCCGCGGAGCTTCCTACTGCGCCTGCCACGCCGACCACTGGTGAGCATTGCCCTGCCAGCACTGCTACCGCTGCTACTGCTACTACTGCCGTTTCTACTCCCACTCCCGCTACTCCTGCTGCTCCTGACGTGGCCAGATGCAGCCACAGGACCGTGCGCGTGAGTCCCTCACGCTCCAGCAGGCTCGTGAGTGGTACGCCAGTTGGGGCTATCGAGGTGGCCGTAGTGGTAGTCGCTCTGACGTGCGTCGTTCGGGAGCCCCTGGTAGTGGACAGGTGCAGCAGCCGTGCCCTCCTACGGTCCAGCAGGCTCGTGAGTGGTACGCCAGTTGGGGCTATCGGGGTGGCAGTCGTGGTAGTCGCTCTGACGTGCGTCGTTCGGGAACCCCTGGTAGTGGACAGGTGCAGCAGCCGTGCCCTCTTCTGGTCCAACAGGCTCGTGAGTGGTACGCCGGTTTGAGCAGTCGGGGTGGCCGTAGTGGTAGTCGCTCTGGCGTCCGTCGTTCGGGAGGCTCAGGTAGTGGACAGGTGCAGCAGCCGTGCCCTCTTCTGGTCCAGCAGGCTCGTGAGTGGTACGCCGGTTTGAGCAGTCGGGGTGGCCGTAGTGGTAGTCGCTCTGGCGTCCGTCGTTCGGGAGGCTCCGGTAGTGGACAGGTGCAGCAGCCGTGCCCTCTTCTGCTCCAGCAGGCTCGTGAGTGGTACGCCGGTTTGAGTAGTCGGGGTGGCCGTAGTGGTAGTCGCTCTGTGAGTGAGGCAGCCGCTCTCGGTGCCAGTACGTCTGTTGCCCTCGGAGCAGGTGAGGCTACCACTCCCGGTACTCGCGTGTCTGCTACTCCAGGTGCTGGTGAGCCTACTGCTCTAGGTGCTAGTGCGTCTGCCGCTCCAGGTGCTCGCGTGTCTGCTACCCCAGGTGATGGTGAGGCTGCTGCCCTAGGTGCTAGTGCGTCTGTGCCCCCTGGTACTGAGTCGACTGCAGCACTGCACACCTTCACACTGGACTCAGGTGCTTCTCGCTCTTTCTTTCGTGACCGCACTATCCTTGAGCCACTCGCTCGGCCAGTTGCTGTCTCTCTTGCTGACCCCTCAGGGGGTCCGGTTATTGCGACCTCCTCCACTACACTTCCGTGTCCAGCGGTTCCGTCCGGCACGCTCTCAGGTCTCTACCTCCCCTCGTTCTCTACGAACTTGGTGGCGGGCTGTGCTCTGCAGGACGGGGGTGTTCACCAGTTCACCCCTGCCTACGAGCGTGTGACACATTGCACGTGTGCTCGGACGGGCCGCCACCTGGCTACTTTCACTCGGGAGCCGGGGTCGGACCTGTACACACTGACCACTGAGTCCCCTCAGGTGGCTGCGTCTGCGTCTGCGTCTACGTCAGGTCAGCTGTCCGCCCCCTGCTCATGTCGCTCTCTGGCGCATGAGACTGTCCTCTGGCACCACCGCCTTGGTCACCCGTCTGTGCTGCGCCTTCGGGCCATGCACAAACGGGACCTTGTTGCTGGTCTTCCCAGGGTGCTCCCTCCCCTTCCCGACTCCCCTGCTCCTGACTGCATTCCCTGTGTCGAGGGGCGGCAGCGCGCCGCTCCTCACTCCTCCTCCTTTCCCCCGACGACTGCTCCCTTGCAGACGCTCCACATGGACGTGTGGGGCCCAGCCCGCGTCCGTGGTCAGGGTCAGGAGAGGTACTTCCTGATAGTTGTTGACGACTACTCGCGCTACACCACGGTCTTCCCCTTGCGCGCCAAGGGTGACGTCCCTGGTGTTTTGATCCCCTGGATCAGCCGAGCCCGTCTCCAGCTAGCCAAGCGCTTTCACTCGGACTTTCCTGTCCTGCGCTTGCACTCTGACAGGGGTGGTGAGTTCGCCTCCGACCTCTTGGCAGCCTACTGTGCTGAGCACGGCATTGAGCAGTCGTTCACGCTTCCGGCCTCTCCACAGCAGAATGGGGTCGCTGAGCGCCGCATTGGCTTGGTCATGGAGGTCGCTCGTACCTCCCTGACCCATGCGGCTGCTCCCCACTTTCTGTGGCCGTTTGCGGTCCGGTACGCAGCGCATCAGCTCAACCTCTGGCCCGGTGTCTCCTTGCCGGAGACTTCCCCGACTCTACGGTGGACGGGAGAGGTTGGCGATGCGTCGCGTTTCCGGGTCTGGGGATCTCGAGCTTTTGTCCGCGACACGTCCGCGGACAAGCTCTCGCGTCGCGCTGTTCCCTGTGTCTTTCTTGGCTTTGTTCCTGACGCGCCTGGATGGCAGTTTTACCACGTCACCTCGCGCCGGGTTCTGGCCTCTCAGGACGTCACTTTTGACGAGTCCGTCCCCTTCTACCGCCTCTTCCCCTACCGCACTGCCCCGCTCCCCCCCCCGCCTCTCTTCCTCGCTCCAGGTGCTGAGGTACCAGACCCCCTCCCCCTCAGGGTGCCGCTCCCTCAGGTGTGTCCCAGGTAGACCCGGGTGAGCCTGTCGAGGTAGCTGTTGACTCGCGTCCTGCGTCTGGGGGTGCTGAGCCTGGGAGTGCTGCGTCTGAGGGTGCGGAGCCTGGGGGTGCTGAGCCTGGAGGTGCGGAGCCTGGGGGTGCTGAGCCTGGAGGTGCGGAGCCTGGAGGTGCGGAGCCTGGAGGTGCGGAGCCTGGAGGTACTGAGCCTGGGGGTGCTGAGTCTGGACGTGCTGAGTCTGGGGGTGCTGAGTCTGGGGGTGCTGAGTCTGAGGGTGCTGAGCCTGAGCGTGCTCCACCTGGAGGAGCCCTCTCCTCCCAGCAGCTGCAGGAGAGGTACCTCGAGTACTGCCGCCTCCGGAGAGGTGCTTCTGGAGCTCGTCCCGGTACTTCCCCTCCTACCCAGGAGCTCCCCCCCATTCAGGTGATCCGCGAGTGGTACACGCGGCGCTGCAGTCTTCGTAGTGGTGCTCCTGGTGCTGCGGACCCGAGCGGTGGTGCTATTGCTGGTGCTGAGGACCCGGACGCTGGAGCTGCTGCTGGTGCTGAGGACCCGGGGGCTGGAGCTGCTGCTGGTGCTGAGGACCCGGGCGTTGGAGCTGCTGCTGGTGCTGAGGACCCGACCGGTGGCGCTGCTGCTGGTGCTGAGGACTTGACCAGTGGCCCTGCTGCTGGTGCTGAGGACCCGGGCGTTGGAGCTCCTACTGGTGCTGAGGACCCGGGCGTTGGAGCTGCTGCTGGTGCTGAGGACTCGGGCGTTGGGGCTACCACTGGTGTCCCTGCTGCTTCTGGAGACGCTGCGCGGCCGCGACCGTACTTCGTACCGCTCCTTCAGCAGGTTCTTGGTCAGGCTCCTCCTCCTAGTCCTCCTCCCTCCGTCGAGTGTCCTCTGCCTGTCCAGCCGCAGTCACAGTTACCGCCTGCCTCGCCTCTCCCTGCTCCCTCTCCTTACGCTGGTCCCACAGGAGGTCTTACAGAGCGTCGTGAGCCTGAGTCTCGTCCTGCGTCGCCTGTTCGTACTGCTCGCACTGGTCGTCGTGTCCCACGTGAGCGTCCTCCTCCTGTCCCTGGCACTCACTACATGACTCTGCGTCCCTCCACTGCTCCGCAGCGTGTCCCGCTGCCGTCTCCTCCTGCGTCCTCTCTTCCTACTCTTCCTGACCCGGAGTCTGACTCCCGTCGTGCTGCCAGTCCCACTGTTACGCGTCTCCTCGCTACAGTTGTCACTGACCCGACCTTTGAGTCCTCTGCTGCGTCTGCTCTGGTCGCTGAGCTGGTTGACTTTGCTGCTCGCTGTCGCCTAGACTACGCTGCCAGCCTTGTCGCTAGGTCTGAGTCTGCGTCTGCCTGTCCTCCGTCCGTCGGGGGTGAGTGTGCCCTCGGCACGGACGTCCTTGAGGACAGACAGGAGGAGTTCCACTGCCTTGCTGCTGCTTTGCCCCGTCTCGTGTCCTTGCTAGTTGCCCCTGAGGGAGACCCGGATGCACCAGACATCCCGACCCCACGCTCTTACGCTGAGGCGATGGCGGGTCCCTACTCCTCTCAGTGGCAGACAGCCATGGACGCAGAGATGGCCTCCTGGAAGTCCACAGGCACCTACGTAGACGAGGTTCCCCCTCCTGGGGCGAACATCGTCAGTGACATGTGGATTTTCAGGGTGAAGCGGCCGCCGGGTTCTCCGCCTGTCTTCAAGGCGCGCTACGTGGCTCGAGGCTTCAGTCAGCGAGAGGGAGTAGACTTCTTTCAGACCTTCTCCCCCACCCCGAAGATGACTACTCTTCGGGTGCTGCTGCACATAGCCGCTCACCGCGACTACGAGCTTCACTCTCTTGACTTCAGCACTGCTTTCTTGCAGGGCAGCCTGCACGAGGAGATCTGGCTGCGCCGCCCCCCTGGCTTCACTGGGTCAGTTCCTCCTGGCACCCAGTGGAGGCTTCAGCGGCCGGTCTACGGTCTCCGCCAGGCGCCACGTGAGTGGCACGACACACTGAGGACGACACTTGCGGCTCTTGGGTTCGCTCCCTCTACTGCTGACCCGTCGCTGTTTCTACGCACCGACACCTCGCTGCCGCCGTTCTACATCCTCGTGTACGTCGACGACTTGGTCTTTGCCACTGCTGACACCGCGGCACTCGCTCACGTGAAGTCGGAGCTGCAGAGGAGACACACGTGCACAGACCTGGGTGAGCTGACGAGCTATCTTGGCTTGCGGATCACCCGGGACAGAGCACGGCGCACCATCACCCTGACTCAGTCACACATGGTGCAGCAGGTTCTCCAGCACTTCCGCTTCACGTACTCCTCGCCTCAGTCCACTCCTCTGCCTACCGGTCACTCGCTCTCAGCTCTGCCTTCGGATGAGTCCGTAGAGCCGAGTGGCCCGTATCCAGAGCTTGTGGGCTGCCTCATGTACCTGATGACCTGCACTCGACCTGACCTTGCATACCCTCTTAGCATCCTAGCACGCTATGTCGCTCCTGGCCGTCACCGGAAGGAGCACATGGATGCTGCTAAGAGGGTGTTGCGCTACTTGTGCAGTACGTCGGGCATGGGGCTTGTGCTTGGAGGGCGAGACCGGGTTGTTCTCACAGGGCACTCAGACGCTTCTTGGGCAGACGACCAGGCTACTCAGCGGTCGTCCCAGGGTTACACCTTCAGCCTTGGCTCTGGCTCAGTTTCTTGGCGTTCTACTCGCTCTTCTTCTGTTCTCAGCTCCAGTTGTGAGGCTGAGATCTACGCCACAGCCATGGCTGCTCAGGAGCTACGCTGGCTGACCTACCTGCTGACCGACCTCGGAGAGCGGCCTCGTTCTCCTCCAGTGCTGTACGTCGACAACAAGGCTGCCATTGCCTTGTGTGAGGAGCACAGACTGGAGCACAGAACGAAGCACATCGCTCTGCGGTACTTCCTTGCTCGAGAGCTGCAGCAGCGTGGTCAGCTTTGTCTGCGTTACGTGGCCACGGAGGCCAACACTGCTGATGTGTTCACCAAGGCGCTTCAGCCTTGTGACCATCAGCGCTTTTGCACTCTGCTAGGCCTTGTACCTACTGGGCCTCACTTGCTTACCTCTTGACCTTGCTTGTACTGTGATCACTATATATATATGCCTACTTGTTTACTTTTGCTAGGTTGTGATCACTGTATCTCTTGCTTTGTTATAAACCTGCATGTGAACTGGTCTTGTGACCGCTTGCTTGTGCTCGGAATTTGTGTGGAATCCTTGAGATCCACCCTGAGCTTGCTTTGCTTTGCTTTGACTGGTCTTGTGACCCTGTGGTTGTCTCCCACTGCGCCTATGGGGGTGTGTCAAACATTGCATGTTTATATTATGTAGGCTGTAGTGGGTTACACCTTAGGGGGTACTCAAAGTTAGGGTTTCCTACTTGTACCAAACTCTGTGCTAGTTCATTTCATTCCTGCTCAGTTATTCTGACATTGTCGTTCTGCAAGCACGAGACAGCAACACTCACATCTCGTTCAACGACGTACTCTACGTCCCAGTCCTACGCTTTAATCTACTCTCGGCAGGACAACTTCGGGGCTGTGGCGTCATACTCACCACCGACCTGGCCACGCGCGACCTCATCCTCACGTACGCCCCTCCGGACACACCTCCCGAGTCGTTTAAATACCTCGGTCGAGCCCGCTCAATCAACGGGATCTACGTTCTGGACTTCGACGTACCAAGCTGTGAAGCCTCGTCGGATGAGCTCGTGGACCTGGTCCCCCTCAAATTCGCCTTCATGAACGAAGAATCGTGGCAACATCCTGACGGGCGACCGTGGATTCGCCGCAGCCCACATCCGCGCGAAATCAATCTGCACAACCCCGACATCAACGGGCTCTGCACCACCTGCCATACACCCGCTGCAAGCCGCACGGAACAAGTGGAGAAGGAATACGCGGCGATCCAGGAGGCAGAAAGCGCCGAGGAAAAACCAACTGGCATGACCGAAGAAGAACTCACGGTATCAACTTACCGCATCTTCGGAGAAGAAAACAAGCAGTTCGGTCACCTGCCTGATCCGCGGCCCACACCACGTTCCGAAACTCTCCGATTCATCCTCGAGGCCAACGCCACCACCATAGACGAGGAAGGACGCCCGCGCCCGTACACCCGCGAAGTTTATCGCCGCGAAATTGACCCATCCTGGAAAGACCCTGATGAGGAAGAGGAGTTAAGCGTCAAAGAGGAACAAGATAAGGTCAGGGCAGAGAAGAAGCAAAAACTGTGCGAAGAGCGCATCGCAGCAGGCTGGAGCGAGGAGTCTGCACGACGAGGTGGATGGGGAGACGATGACTATCAACCCGGGGAAGGCACCACATGGGCATCAGCCACCGGAGCATGGGGATCCAGCGGATGTGGCATGGCTACCACAGGAGGCTGGGGTACAGAAGAAACAGCCGAAGCAGATCTCACCCAAGAAGAACTGGAGGAAGCAGAACAAGAGATGCGCACCGAACGCGGAGAGGAACCACCCCGCGTCACCATACCCCTCGGAAGACCACCACCAGCACGCTCACCCCCCCGGTCACCATGGCGCTGGGACAGTACCTGGACGGAGCTTGAGGAGGGGAACGTACCTCCAACACCTGCCCGAGACTCCCTTGGTCCAATCTCCCGTCCAGATCCATTCGCCCGCTTCATCGAAGGAACAACAACTCCGCTCACCGTCATCCCCGACCGCGAATTTCTCGCCCTCTATCTTTCGACCGCACCTGCAGAAGGGGAATCAACTGCAGAAGAAGCAGAAGGAGCGAAAGACGAAACAGAACCAGGAGAAGAGGAGGAACCACCGCTCCAGATCCCACAAGAAACAGAGGAGGAAGCAGCAGAGCATCGCGCATGCTACATGCGCAGCAGCGGCATTCGCGCCGAAGACGACCTCTGGCACCAGCGACTCGGGCATCCCTCGCGCCAGACTCTCGCCAACTGCCTCCGCGCGAAGGTCTTCCCCCCAGGAGCACTTCTGCGCCCCGACGGCACCGAACCACACAACACCCCACACCCACTCACCTGCACCGTCTGCCCCACTGCAGCCCTCACTCACAGCGCATATCCTTCACTGGAGCCAAGCACCAACCGCTACAAGAAATTACAGAAGGTGTACAGCGACTTCATTGTACTTACCTGCGACGGACTCAATGGCGAAAAATACACGCTGACCTTCATCGACGCCTACTCACGCTACGTCTGGATTGCCAACGTCGACGCACGGTCCAAGGCTCCAGAAGTCTTCCGGATCTGGCTCGCACACGCACAGCGACAGTCAGGGAGGAAGCTGAAAATTTGGCAGAGTGACGGCGCTAAAGAATTTCGCAGTTACGAGCTGGAGAGCGTTCTCACCGAGAAGGGGATCAAGCACGAGATTTCTCTCCCCTACGCTCATCAGCAGCAAGGAGTCGCCGAGAGGGTTAATCGCACCCTCATGACGAAAGTGCGCGCCCTCATGAATCAGTCCGGCCTCCCCAAGAAGTTTTGGCCTTACGCCATGAACCACGCGGTGCGCCTGTACAACCTCCTCTCCTCCTCTCCTCCTCTCCTCCTCTCCTCCTCTCCGCGCACATGAAGTGGACCGGCTCAAGGGGAGATCCCTCCATGTTGAGGGTTTGGGGGTGCATGGTGCAGTATCGGCCAACTTCAGCAAACATTGGCAAGTTTGCTCAGTGCGCACGCTGGGGAGTTCATCTGGGGCTCAGCAACGAGCACAAGGGGTGGCTCATTCTCGACGTCGACAGCAAGGAGATTGTTCCCGCGCGTGACATCCTCTTCTACGAAAGACTCACCTTGAAGCAGTGGATCGAGGACGAGCAACACAACCAAGCTCGCGGCGATGTCAACAGCGGCCGCAGCTTTGCATCTCCCGAGGATGAAGCAGCAGCAGCAGCCTTCGATCGCGACGACACCGACGATCATCCTGGCATTCCGCCTCGCCCTTGCTCGGACGATGACGACGACGACGACAGCGATGACACACCTACCCCTGGACCAACCCGCCGCGAAACCGCCCCCAGCACTTCCTCACCTGGACACGACAGCGACGATGATGACGTGGTGGAGGTCCCCATCACTGACACTGCGGAAACCGCGAACGTCTCCGGCCTGCAACTTCTCGGGCTCCACACCTCCGTCTCCGCCATAGCTTGTGCTGTTGAACCAAAGAACCCGCGCCAAGCCCTCACCGGCCCGCACGCCAAAGAATGGCGTGCAGCTATGGACGCCGAACTGAAAGCGCTGGAGTCCCGTGACACCTGGGTTCTCGTCGATCGTGCAGCAGTGAAGGGGAGGAGGGTGCTCAGCGGGAAGTGGGTTTTTCGGCTCAAGACTAACGCTGACGGAACCATTGAGCGCTTCAAGGCACGATGGGTGGTCCGAGGCTACGACCAACGCCACGGCATCGACTTCGACCAAACTTTCGCTCCTGTCAGCCGTCACACCTCCGTCAGAATCCTACTCGCCATAGCGGCTGCTAAGCATCTACCACTGCGACAGATCGACGTGAAAAACGCATTCCTATATGCGTTGGTGGATGCAACCATCTTCGTGGAGCAACCACACACCTACGAAGAAGGAGATCCAAGGGTCTGCCAATTGAAGAAATCCCTCTATGGGATTAAGCAGGCGCCTCGTCTCTGGCAGCAGCACCTGCACAAAATTCTACTGGAAATCGGCTTCAGGCAGCTGCCGCACGACCCGGGAATGTACCGCCTCCACTTCAACGACGATTACATCCTCCTCACCGTCTACGTCGACGACCTGCTCTACACTGGCACCTGCAACACGCTTCTTACCCAGTTCGAAGAAAACTTGACGAAGCGCGTGGACATTACCACCAACCACAACGTCACCCAGTTTCTGGGCCTGAACATCACCTACGCGCCAGAAGCAATTCATCTGTCAGCTTCAAAATACGCAGAGCAGCTGGGAGAACGGTTCAACATCTCACGCGCACCACTCTCAACTCCATACCGCAGCCCCAGCACCAACTACAAACCAGACAACAAACCTTTGTCCCCCGCGGGGCTCCAACTGTACCAGCAGCAGCTGGGCTGCCTGCTGTTCGCATCTGTCACATGCCGACCCGACCTTTCGTACATCGCCAGCCAACTAGCACAGTACTCCCGCAAACCAGTAGCCGAGAACCAGTTGGACCTGAAGCGCGCCCTGCAGTACTTCATCTCCACGCCTGACATCGGACTCTCCTACTCCACGCTGTCAACAACATCCTTCAACTGTCAAACATTATATATGTTGTGTTTGTTTAGGCTACAGTAGGTTAGCCTATAGGGGGTACACAATTCTAGGGTTAGGTACTTGTACTGATTTCACTGTTAGTTCAATCATTCCTGTCCGTTCATTCTGACATGGTATCAGAGCAGGTTCTTCACTAGGACCGTTTTAGGGCCCACCGCTACCTACCTACCTACCTACCGTGCGCCCTCGTGCGCCCTCGCGCCCTCGTGCGCCCTGGCGCCCTCGTGCGCCTCTTACTACCGTGCGCCCTCGTGCGCCCTCGCGCCCTCGTGCGCCTCTTACTACCGCGCGCCCTCGTGTGCCCTCGCGCCCTCGTGCGCCTCTTACTACCGCGCGCCCTCGTGCGCCCTCGCGCCCTCGTGCGCCTCTCCCTACCGCGCGCCCTCGTGCGCTCTTGCGCCCTCGTGCGCCTCTCCCTACCGCGCACGCACGGCCTGCTAGCCACCCGCGCGCGGCCCGCTTTCCGCGGCGTCGTCGCCAGCCCGCTGCGTCGTCGCCTGCCCGCGGCGTCGTCGCCTGCCCTCGTCGCGTCGACCTGCCCGCGGCGTCGCCACCTGCCCGCCGCGTCGCCCTGCCCGCGGCGTCGCCACCTGCCCGCCGCGTCAACCTGCCCGCGGCGTCGCCACCTGCCCGCCGCGTCGACCTGCCCGCGGCGTCGCCACCTGCCCGCCGCGTCGCCCTGCTCGCGGCGTCGCCACCTACCCGCCGCGTCGCCCTGCCCGCGGCGTCGCCACCTGCCCGCCGCGTCGCCCTGACCTAATCCGCCTCTCGCCCCTGGAGCAGCCGCCACTGCAGCAGCAGCCCCTGGAGCAGCCGCCACTGCAGCAGCAGCCCCTGGAGCCGCCCGCCACTGCAGCAGCAGCCCCTGGAGCCGCCCGCCACTGCAGCAGCAGCCCCTGGAGCCGCCCGCAACTGCAGCAGCAGCCCCTGGAGCCGCCCGCCACTGCAGCAGCAGCCCCTGGAGCCGCCCGCAACTGCAGCAGCAGCCCCTGGAGCCGCCCGCAACTGCAGCAGCAGCCCCTGGAGCCGCCCGCCACTGCAGTAGCAGCCCCTGGAGCCGCCCGCCACTGCAGCAGCCCCCCCTGGAGCAGCCCGCACCTGCAGCAGCCGCCCCTGGCCCCTGGAGCCGCCGCCACTGCAGCAGCCGCCCCTGGCACCTGGAGCAGCTGCCGTCGCGGCCCGGCCTCGCCCTGCAGCAGCTGCCGCGGAGCTCCCTGCTGCGGCCCGGCCCAGCCCTGCAGTTGTAGCGGCCCCGCTGTCGCCACTGTCTTGCGCCTGCCGCGCCGACCACTGATGAGCATTGCCCAGCACTGCTACCGCTGCTACTGCTGCTACTGCCTTTTCTACTCCCACTGCCACAGCTCCTGCTGTTACTACTGTTGCTCCCGCTACTGCTACTACTGCTGCTCCTGGCGTGGCCAGATGCAGCTCCAGGGCCGTGCGCGTGAGTCCCTCACGCCCCAGCAGCTTCGTGCGCGTGAGTGGTACGCTAGTTGGGGCTGTCGGGGTGGCCGTAGTGGTGGTCGCTCTGGAGTGGGTCGGTCGGGAGCTTCTGGTAGTGGACAGGTGCAGCTGCCGTGCCCTCCTTCGCCCCAGCTGCTTCGTGCGCGTGCGTGGTACGCTAGTTGGGGCTGTCGGGGTGGCCGTCGTGGTCGTCGCTCTGGAGTGCGTTGTTCGGGAGCATCTGGTAGTATACAGGTGCAGCAGCAGTGTCCTCTTACGCTCCAGCGGGCCCGTGAGGGGTACGCCAGTTTGGGCTGTCGGGGTGGCCGTAGTGGTAGTCGCTCTGGCGTGCGTTATTCGGAAGCATCTGGTAGTGGACAGGTGCAGCAGCAGTGTCCTCTTACGCTCCAGCGGGCTCGTGAGTGGTACGCGAGTTTGGGCTCTCGGGGTGGTGGTCGTGGTAGTCACTCTGGAGTGCGTCGTTCGGGAGCTTCTGGGCGCGGACCGGTGCAGCTGCCGTGTAGTGTGAATGAGGCTGCTGCTCTAGGTGCTAGTGAGACCGCCACTGCAGGTGCTCGCGTGTCTGCCACCTCAGGTGATGGTGAGGCTGCTGCTCTAGGTGCTAGTGCGTCCGTGCCCGCTGGTACTGAGTCGACTGCAGCACTGCACACCTTCACACTGGACTCAGGTGCTTCTCGCTGTTTCTTTCGTGACCGCACTGTCCTTGAGCCACTCGCTCGGCCAGTTGCTGTCTCCCTCGCTGACCCCTCTGGGGGTCCGGTCGTTGCGACCTCCTCCACTGTCCTTCCTTGTCCTGCGGTCCCGTCAGGCACACTGTCAGGTCTCTACCTCCCCTCGTTCTCTACGAACTTGGTGGCGGGTAGTGCGCTCCAGGACAGGGGTGTCCACCAGTTCACCCCTGCTTACGAGCGCGTGACCCACTGCACGTGTGCTCGGACGGGCCGTCACCTGGCTACCTTCACTCGGCAGCCGGGGTCGGACCTGTACACACTGACCACTGAGTCCCCTCAGGTCGCTGCGTCCGCGTCTGCGTCTGCGTCAGGTCAGCTGTCCGCCCCCTGCTCGTGTCGCTCTCTGGCGCATGAGACTGTCCTCTGGCACCACCGCCTTGGTCACCCGTCTGTGCAGCGCCTTCGGGCCATGCACAAACGGGACCTTGTTGCTGGTCTTCCCAGGGTTCTCCCTCCCCTCCCACCCTCGCCTGCTCCTCCCTGTCTTCCCTGTGTCGAGGGGCGGCAGCGCGCCGCTCCTCACTCCTCCTCCTTCCCCCCGACGACTGCTCCTTTGCAGACGCTCCACATGGACGTGTGGGGCCCAGCCCGCGTCCGTGGTCAGGGTCAGGAGAGGTACTTCCTGATTGTTGTTGACGACTTCTCGCGCTACACCACGGTCTTCCCCTTGCGCGCCAAGGGTGACGTCCCTGATGTCTTGATCCCTTGGATCCGCAGATCTCGTCTCCAGCTCAGTGAGCGTTTCTGCTCCGACTTCCCTGTCCTGCGTCTGCACTCTGACAGAGGTGGGGAGTTTTCCTCTGGCCTCTTGGAGGCCTTCTGTCAGCAGGAGGGCATTGAGCAGTCGTTCACACTTCCGGCCTCTCCACAGCAGAATGGGGTTGCTGAGCGCCGCATTGGCTTGGTCATGGAGGTCGCTCGTACCTCCTTGGTTCATGCGACTGCCCCTCACTTTCTGTGGCCGTTTGCAGTCCGATACGCTGCGCATCAGCTCAACCTCTGGCCCCGTGTCTCCTTACCGGAGACTTCTCCGACACTGCGTTGGACGGGAGAGGCTGGCGATGCGTCGCGTTTTCGGGTCTGGGGATCTCGAGCTTTTGTTCGCAACACGTCCGCGGACAAGCTCTCCCGTCGCGCTGTCCCCTGTGTCTTCCTTGGCTTTGTCCCGGACGCGCCTGGTTGGCAGTTCTACCACGCCACCTCGCGTCGTGTCCTTGCCTCTCAGGACGTCACTTTTGACGAGTCCGTCCCCTACTACCGCCTCTTCCCCTACCGCACTGCCCCGCTCCCCCCCCCGCCTCTCTTCCTCGCTCCAGGTGCTGAGGTACCAGACCCCCTCCCCCCTCAGGGTGCCGCTCCCTCAGGTGTGTCCCAGGTAGACCCGGGTGAGCCTGTCGAGGTAGCTGTTGACTCGCGTCCTGCGTCTGGGGGTGCTGAGCCTGGGAGTGCTGCGTCTGAGGGTGCGGAGCCTGGGGGTGCTGAGCCTGGAGGTGCGGAGCCTGGGGGTGCTGAGCCTGGAGGTGCGGAGCCTGGAGGTGCGGAGCCTGGAGGTGCGGAGCCTGGAGGTACTGAGCCTGGGGGTGCTGAGTCTGGACGTGCTGAGTCTGGGGGTGCTGAGTCTGGGGGTGCTGAGTCTGAGGGTGCTGAGCCTGAGCGTGCTCCACCTGGAGGAGCCCTCTCCTCCCAGCAGCTGCAGGAGAGGTACCTCGAGTACTGCCGCCTCCGGAGAGGTGCTTCTGGAGCTCGTCCCGGTACTTCCCCTCCTACCCAGGAGCTCCCCCCCATTCAGGTGATCCGCGAGTGGTACACGCGGCGCTGCAGTCTTCGTAGTGGTGCTCCTGGTGCTGCGGACCCGAGCGGTGGTGCTATTGCTGGTGCTGAGGACCCGGACGCTGGAGCTGCTGCTGGTGCTGAGGACCCGGGGGCTGGAGCTGCTGCTGGTGCTGAGGACCCGGGCGTTGGAGCTGCTGCTGGTGCTGAGGACCCGACCGGTGGCGCTGCTGCTGGTGCTGAGGACTTGACCAGTGGCCCTGCTGCTGGTGCTGAGGACCCGGGCGTTGGAGCTCCTACTGGTGCTGAGGACCCGGGCGTTGGAGCTGCTGCTGGTGCTGAGGACTCGGGCGTTGGGGCTACCACTGGTGTCCCTGCTGCTTCTGGAGACGCTGCGCGGCCGCGACCGTACTTCGTACCGCTCCTTCAGCAGGTTCTTGGTCAGGCTCCTCCTCCTAGTCCTCCTCCCTCCGTCGAGTGTCCTCTGCCTGTCCAGCCGCAGTCACAGTTACCGCCTGCCTCGCCTCTCCCTGCTCCCTCTCCTTACGCTGGTCCCACAGGAGGTCTTACAGAGCGTCGTGAGCCTGAGTCTCGTCCTGCGTCGCCTGTTCGTACTGCTCGCACTGGTCGTCGTGTCCCACGTGAGCGTCCTCCTCCTGTCCCTGGCACTCACTACATGACTCTGCGTCCCTCCACTGCTCCGCAGCGTGTCCCGCTGCCGTCTCCTCCTGCGTCCTCTCTTCCTACTCTTCCTGACCCGGAGTCTGACTCCCGTCGTGCTGCCAGTCCCACTGTTACGCGTCTCCTCGCTACAGTTGTCACTGACCCGACCTTTGAGTCCTCTGCTGCGTCTGCTCTGGTCGCTGAGCTGGTTGACTTTGCTGCTCGCTGTCGCCTAGACTACGCTGCCAGCCTTGTCGCTAGGTCTGAGTCTGCGTCTGCCTGTCCTCCGTCCGTCGGGGGTGAGTGTGCCCTCGGCACGGACGTCCTTGAGGACAGACAGGAGGAGTTCCACTGCCTTGCTGCTGCTTTGCCCCGTCTCGTGTCCTTGCTAGTTGCCCCTGAGGGAGACCCGGATGCACCAGACATCCCGACCCCACGCTCTTACGCTGAGGCGATGGCGGGTCCCTACTCCTCTCAGTGGCAGACAGCCATGGACGCAGAGATGGCCTCCTGGAAGTCCACAGGCACCTACGTAGACGAGGTTCCCCCTCCTGGGGCGAACATCGTCAGTGACATGTGGATTTTCAGGGTGAAGCGGCCGCCGGGTTCTCCGCCTGTCTTCAAGGCGCGCTACGTGGCTCGAGGCTTCAGTCAGCGAGAGGGAGTAGACTTCTTTCAGACCTTCTCCCCCACCCCGAAGATGACTACTCTTCGGGTGCTGCTGCACATAGCCGCTCACCGCGACTACGAGCTTCACTCTCTTGACTTCAGCACTGCTTTCTTGCAGGGCAGCCTGCACGAGGAGATCTGGCTGCGCCGCCCCCCTGGCTTCACTGGGTCAGTTCCTCCTGGCACCCAGTGGAGGCTTCAGCGGCCGGTCTACGGTCTCCGCCAGGCGCCACGTGAGTGGCACGACACACTGAGGACGACACTTGCGGCTCTTGGGTTCGCTCCCTCTACTGCTGACCCGTCGCTGTTTCTACGCACCGACACCTCGCTGCCGCCGTTCTACATCCTCGTGTACGTCGACGACTTGGTCTTTGCCACTGCTGACACCGCGGCACTCGCTCACGTGAAGTCGGAGCTGCAGAGGAGACACACGTGCACAGACCTGGGTGAGCTGACGAGCTATCTTGGCTTGCGGATCACCCGGGACAGAGCACGGCGCACCATCACCCTGACTCAGTCACACATGGTGCAGCAGGTTCTCCAGCACTTCCGCTTCACGTACTCCTCGCCTCAGTCCACTCCTCTGCCTACCGGTCACTCGCTCTCAGCTCTGCCTTCGGATGAGTCCGTAGAGCCGAGTGGCCCGTATCCAGAGCTTGTGGGCTGCCTCATGTACCTGATGACCTGCACTCGACCTGACCTTGCATACCCTCTTAGCATCCTAGCACGCTATGTCGCTCCTGGCCGTCACCGGAAGGAGCACATGGATGCTGCTAAGAGGGTGTTGCGCTACTTGTGCAGTACGTCGGGCATGGGGCTTGTGCTTGGAGGGCGAGACCGGGTTGTTCTCACAGGGCACTCAGACGCTTCTTGGGCAGACGACCAGGCTACTCAGCGGTCGTCCCAGGGTTACACCTTCAGCCTTGGCTCTGGCTCAGTTTCTTGGCGTTCTACTCGCTCTTCTTCTGTTCTCAGCTCCAGTTGTGAGGCTGAGATCTACGCCACAGCCATGGCTGCTCAGGAGCTACGCTGGCTGACCTACCTGCTGACCGACCTCGGAGAGCGGCCTCGTTCTCCTCCAGTGCTGTACGTCGACAACAAGGCTGCCATTGCCTTGTGTGAGGAGCACAGACTGGAGCACAGAACGAAGCACATCGCTCTGCGGTACTTCCTTGCTCGAGAGCTGCAGCAGCGTGGTCAGCTTTGTCTGCGTTACGTGGCCACGGAGGCCAACACTGCTGATGTGTTCACCAAGGCGCTTCAGCCTTGTGACCATCAGCGCTTTTGCACTCTGCTAGGCCTTGTACCTACTGGGCCTCACTTGCTTACCTCTTGACCTTGCTTGTACTGTGATCACTATATATATATGCCTACTTGTTTACTTTTGCTAGGTTGTGATCACTGTATCTCTTGCTTTGTTATAAACCTGCATGTGAACTGGTCTTGTGACCGCTTGCTTGTGCTCGGAATTTGTGTGGAATCCTTGAGATCCACCCTGAGCTTGCTTTGCTTTGCTTTGACTGGTCTTGTGACCCTGTGGTTGTCTCCCACTGCGCCTATGGGGGTGTGTCAAACATTGCATGTTTATATTATGTAGGCTGTAGTGGGTTACACCTTAGGGGGTACTCAAAGTTAGGGTTTCCTACTTGTACCAAACTCTGTGCTAGTTCATTTCATTCCTGCTCAGTTATTCTGACATTGTCGTTCTGCAAGCACGAGACAGCAACACTCACATCTCGTTCAACGACGTACTCTACGTCCCAGTCCTACGCTTTAATCTACTCTCGGCAGGACAACTTCGGGGCTGTGGCGTCATACTCACCACCGACCTGGCCACGCGCGACCTCATCCTCACGTACGCCCCTCCGGACACACCTCCCGAGTCGTTTAAATACCTCGGTCGAGCCCGCTCAATCAACGGGATCTACGTTCTGGACTTCGACGTACCAAGCTGTGAAGCCTCGTCGGATGAGCTCGTGGACCTGGTCCCCCTCAAATTCGCCTTCATGAACGAAGAATCGTGGCAACATCCTGACGGGCGACCGTGGATTCGCCGCAGCCCACATCCGCGCGAAATCAATCTGCACAACCCCGACATCAACGGGCTCTGCACCACCTGCCATACACCCGCTGCAAGCCGCACGGAACAAGTGGAGAAGGAATACGCGGCGATCCAGGAGGCAGAAAGCGCCGAGGAAAAACCAACTGGCATGACCGAAGAAGAACTCACGGTATCAACTTACCGCATCTTCGGAGAAGAAAACAAGCAGTTCGGTCACCTGCCTGATCCGCGGCCCACACCACGTTCCGAAACTCTCCGATTCATCCTCGAGGCCAACGCCACCACCATAGACGAGGAAGGACGCCCGCGCCCGTACACCCGCGAAGTTTATCGCCGCGAAATTGACCCATCCTGGAAAGACCCTGATGAGGAAGAGGAGTTAAGCGTCAAAGAGGAACAAGATAAGGTCAGGGCAGAGAAGAAGCAAAAACTGTGCGAAGAGCGCATCGCAGCAGGCTGGAGCGAGGAGTCTGCACGACGAGGTGGATGGGGAGACGATGACTATCAACCCGGGGAAGGCACCACATGGGCATCAGCCACCGGAGCATGGGGATCCAGCGGATGTGGCATGGCTACCACAGGAGGCTGGGGTACAGAAGAAACAGCCGAAGCAGATCTCACCCAAGAAGAACTGGAGGAAGCAGAACAAGAGATGCGCACCGAACGCGGAGAGGAACCACCCCGCGTCACCATACCCCTCGGAAGACCACCACCAGCACGCTCACCCCCCCGGTCACCATGGCGCTGGGACAGTACCTGGACGGAGCTTGAGGAGGGGAACGTACCTCCAACACCTGCCCGAGACTCCCTTGGTCCAATCTCCCGTCCAGATCCATTCGCCCGCTTCATCGAAGGAACAACAACTCCGCTCACCGTCATCCCCGACCGCGAATTTCTCGCCCTCTATCTTTCGACCGCACCTGCAGAAGGGGAATCAACTGCAGAAGAAGCAGAAGGAGCGAAAGACGAAACAGAACCAGGAGAAGAGGAGGAACCACCGCTCCAGATCCCACAAGAAACAGAGGAGGAAGCAGCAGAGCATCGCGCATGCTACATGCGCAGCAGCGGCATTCGCGCCGAAGACGACCTCTGGCACCAGCGACTCGGGCATCCCTCGCGCCAGACTCTCGCCAACTGCCTCCGCGCGAAGGTCTTCCCCCCAGGAGCACTTCTGCGCCCCGACGGCACCGAACCACACAACACCCCACACCCACTCACCTGCACCGTCTGCCCCACTGCAGCCCTCACTCACAGCGCATATCCTTCACTGGAGCCAAGCACCAACCGCTACAAGAAATTACAGAAGGTGTACAGCGACTTCATTGTACTTACCTGCGACGGACTCAATGGCGAAAAATACACGCTGACCTTCATCGACGCCTACTCACGCTACGTCTGGATTGCCAACGTCGACGCACGGTCCAAGGCTCCAGAAGTCTTCCGGATCTGGCTCGCACACGCACAGCGACAGTCAGGGAGGAAGCTGAAAATTTGGCAGAGTGACGGCGCTAAAGAATTTCGCAGTTACGAGCTGGAGAGCGTTCTCACCGAGAAGGGGATCAAGCACGAGATTTCTCTCCCCTACGCTCATCAGCAGCAAGGAGTCGCCGAGAGGGTTAATCGCACCCTCATGACGAAAGTGCGCGCCCTCATGAATCAGTCCGGCCTCCCCAAGAAGTTTTGGCCTTACGCCATGAACCACGCGGTGCGCCTGTACAACCTCCTCTCCTCCTCTCCTCCTCTCCTCCTCTCCTCCTCTCCGCGCACATGAAGTGGACCGGCTCAAGGGGAGATCCCTCCATGTTGAGGGTTTGGGGGTGCATGGTGCAGTATCGGCCAACTTCAGCAAACATTGGCAAGTTTGCTCAGTGCGCACGCTGGGGAGTTCATCTGGGGCTCAGCAACGAGCACAAGGGGTGGCTCATTCTCGACGTCGACAGCAAGGAGATTGTTCCCGCGCGTGACATCCTCTTCTACGAAAGACTCACCTTGAAGCAGTGGATCGAGGACGAGCAACACAACCAAGCTCGCGGCGATGTCAACAGCGGCCGCAGCTTTGCATCTCCCGAGGATGAAGCAGCAGCAGCAGCCTTCGATCGCGACGACACCGACGATCATCCTGGCATTCCGCCTCGCCCTTGCTCGGACGATGACGACGACGACGACAGCGATGACACACCTACCCCTGGACCAACCCGCCGCGAAACCGCCCCCAGCACTTCCTCACCTGGACACGACAGCGACGATGATGACGTGGTGGAGGTCCCCATCACTGACACTGCGGAAACCGCGAACGTCTCCGGCCTGCAACTTCTCGGGCTCCACACCTCCGTCTCCGCCATAGCTTGTGCTGTTGAACCAAAGAACCCGCGCCAAGCCCTCACCGGCCCGCACGCCAAAGAATGGCGTGCAGCTATGGACGCCGAACTGAAAGCGCTGGAGTCCCGTGACACCTGGGTTCTCGTCGATCGTGCAGCAGTGAAGGGGAGGAGGGTGCTCAGCGGGAAGTGGGTTTTTCGGCTCAAGACTAACGCTGACGGAACCATTGAGCGCTTCAAGGCACGATGGGTGGTCCGAGGCTACGACCAACGCCACGGCATCGACTTCGACCAAACTTTCGCTCCTGTCAGCCGTCACACCTCCGTCAGAATCCTACTCGCCATAGCGGCTGCTAAGCATCTACCACTGCGACAGATCGACGTGAAAAACGCATTCCTATATGCGTTGGTGGATGCAACCATCTTCGTGGAGCAACCACACACCTACGAAGAAGGAGATCCAAGGGTCTGCCAATTGAAGAAATCCCTCTATGGGATTAAGCAGGCGCCTCGTCTCTGGCAGCAGCACCTGCACAAAATTCTACTGGAAATCGGCTTCAGGCAGCTGCCGCACGACCCGGGAATGTACCGCCTCCACTTCAACGACGATTACATCCTCCTCACCGTCTACGTCGACGACCTGCTCTACACTGGCACCTGCAACACGCTTCTTACCCAGTTCGAAGAAAACTTGACGAAGCGCGTGGACATTACCACCAACCACAACGTCACCCAGTTTCTGGGCCTGAACATCACCTACGCGCCAGAAGCAATTCATCTGTCAGCTTCAAAATACGCAGAGCAGCTGGGAGAACGGTTCAACATCTCACGCGCACCACTCTCAACTCCATACCGCAGCCCCAGCACCAACTACAAACCAGACAACAAACCTTTGTCCCCCGCGGGGCTCCAACTGTACCAGCAGCAGCTGGGCTGCCTGCTGTTCGCATCTGTCACATGCCGACCCGACCTTTCGTACATCGCCAGCCAACTAGCACAGTACTCCCGCAAACCAGTAGCCGAGAACCAGTTGGACCTGAAGCGCGCCCTGCAGTACTTCATCTCCACGCCTGACATCGGACTCTCCTACTCCACGCTGTCAACAACATCCTTCAACTGTCAAACATTATATATGTTGTGTTTGTTTAGGCTACAGTAGGTTAGCCTATAGGGGGTACACAATTCTAGGGTTAGGTACTTGTACTGATTTCACTGTTAGTTCAATCATTCCTGTCCGTTCATTCTGACATGGTATCAGAGCAGGTTCTTCACTAGGACCGTTTTAGGGCCCACCGCTACCTACCTACCTACCTACCGTGCGCCCTCGTGCGCCCTCGCGCCCTCGTGCGCCCTGGCGCCCTCGTGCGCCTCTTACTACCGTGCGCCCTCGTGCGCCCTCGCGCCCTCGTGCGCCTCTTACTACCGCGCGCCCTCGTGTGCCCTCGCGCCCTCGTGCGCCTCTTACTACCGCGCGCCCTCGTGCGCCCTCGCGCCCTCGTGCGCCTCTCCCTACCGCGCGCCCTCGTGCGCTCTTGCGCCCTCGTGCGCCTCTCCCTACCGCGCACGCACGGCCTGCTAGCCACCCGCGCGCGGCCCGCTTTCCGCGGCGTCGTCGCCAGCCCGCTGCGTCGTCGCCTGCCCGCGGCGTCGTCGCCTGCCCTCGTCGCGTCGACCTGCCCGCGGCGTCGCCACCTGCCCGCCGCGTCGCCCTGCCCGCGGCGTCGCCACCTGCCCGCCGCGTCAACCTGCCCGCGGCGTCGCCACCTGCCCGCCGCGTCGACCTGCCCGCGGCGTCGCCACCTGCCCGCCGCGTCGCCCTGCTCGCGGCGTCGCCACCTACCCGCCGCGTCGCCCTGCCCGCGGCGTCGCCACCTGCCCGCCGCGTCGCCCTGACCTAATCCGCCTCTCGCCCCTGGAGCAGCCGCCACTGCAGCAGCAGCCCCTGGAGCAGCCGCCACTGCAGCAGCAGCCCCTGGAGCCGCCCGCCACTGCAGCAGCAGCCCCTGGAGCCGCCCGCCACTGCAGCAGCAGCCCCTGGAGCCGCCCGCAACTGCAGCAGCAGCCCCTGGAGCCGCCCGCCACTGCAGCAGCAGCCCCTGGAGCCGCCCGCAACTGCAGCAGCAGCCCCTGGAGCCGCCCGCAACTGCAGCAGCAGCCCCTGGAGCCGCCCGCCACTGCAGTAGCAGCCCCTGGAGCCGCCCGCCACTGCAGCAGCCCCCCCTGGAGCAGCCCGCACCTGCAGCAGCCGCCCCTGGCCCCTGGAGCCGCCGCCACTGCAGCAGCCGCCCCTGGCACCTGGAGCAGCTGCCGTCGCGGCCCGGCCTCGCCCTGCAGCAGCTGCCGCGGAGCTCCCTGCTGCGGCCCGGCCCAGCCCTGCAGTTGTAGCGGCCCCGCTGTCGCCACTGTCTTGCGCCTGCCGCGCCGACCACTGATGAGCATTGCCCAGCACTGCTACCGCTGCTACTGCTGCTACTGCCTTTTCTACTCCCACTGCCACAGCTCCTGCTGTTACTACTGTTGCTCCCGCTACTGCTACTACTGCTGCTCCTGGCGTGGCCAGATGCAGCTCCAGGGCCGTGCGCGTGAGTCCCTCACGCCCCAGCAGCTTCGTGCGCGTGAGTGGTACGCTAGTTGGGGCTGTCGGGGTGGCCGTAGTGGTGGTCGCTCTGGAGTGGGTCGGTCGGGAGCTTCTGGTAGTGGACAGGTGCAGCTGCCGTGCCCTCCTTCGCCCCAGCTGCTTCGTGCGCGTGCGTGGTACGCTAGTTGGGGCTGTCGGGGTGGCCGTCGTGGTCGTCGCTCTGGAGTGCGTTGTTCGGGAGCATCTGGTAGTATACAGGTGCAGCAGCAGTGTCCTCTTACGCTCCAGCGGGCCCGTGAGGGGTACGCCAGTTTGGGCTGTCGGGGTGGCCGTAGTGGTAGTCGCTCTGGCGTGCGTTATTCGGAAGCATCTGGTAGTGGACAGGTGCAGCAGCAGTGTCCTCTTACGCTCCAGCGGGCTCGTGAGTGGTACGCGAGTTTGGGCTCTCGGGGTGGTGGTCGTGGTAGTCACTCTGGAGTGCGTCGTTCGGGAGCTTCTGGGCGCGGACCGGTGCAGCTGCCGTGTAGTGTGAATGAGGCTGCTGCTCTAGGTGCTAGTGAGACCGCCACTGCAGGTGCTCGCGTGTCTGCCACCTCAGGTGATGGTGAGGCTGCTGCTCTAGGTGCTAGTGCGTCCGTGCCCGCTGGTACTGAGTCGACTGCAGCACTGCACACCTTCACACTGGACTCAGGTGCTTCTCGCTGTTTCTTTCGTGACCGCACTGTCCTTGAGCCACTCGCTCGGCCAGTTGCTGTCTCCCTCGCTGACCCCTCTGGGGGTCCGGTCGTTGCGACCTCCTCCACTGTCCTTCCTTGTCCTGCGGTCCCGTCAGGCACACTGTCAGGTCTCTACCTCCCCTCGTTCTCTACGAACTTGGTGGCGGGTAGTGCGCTCCAGGACAGGGGTGTCCACCAGTTCACCCCTGCTTACGAGCGCGTGACCCACTGCACGTGTGCTCGGACGGGCCGTCACCTGGCTACCTTCACTCGGCAGCCGGGGTCGGACCTGTACACACTGACCACTGAGTCCCCTCAGGTCGCTGCGTCCGCGTCTGCGTCTGCGTCAGGTCAGCTGTCCGCCCCCTGCTCGTGTCGCTCTCTGGCGCATGAGACTGTCCTCTGGCACCACCGCCTTGGTCACCCGTCTGTGCAGCGCCTTCGGGCCATGCACAAACGGGACCTTGTTGCTGGTCTTCCCAGGGTTCTCCCTCCCCTCCCACCCTCGCCTGCTCCTCCCTGTCTTCCCTGTGTCGAGGGGCGGCAGCGCGCCGCTCCTCACTCCTCCTCCTTCCCCCCGACGACTGCTCCTTTGCAGACGCTCCACATGGACGTGTGGGGCCCAGCCCGCGTCCGTGGTCAGGGTCAGGAGAGGTACTTCCTGATTGTTGTTGACGACTTCTCGCGCTACACCACGGTCTTCCCCTTGCGCGCCAAGGGTGACGTCCCTGATGTCTTGATCCCTTGGATCCGCAGATCTCGTCTCCAGCTCAGTGAGCGTTTCTGCTCCGACTTCCCTGTCCTGCGTCTGCACTCTGACAGAGGTGGGGAGTTTTCCTCTGGCCTCTTGGAGGCCTTCTGTCAGCAGGAGGGCATTGAGCAGTCGTTCACACTTCCGGCCTCTCCACAGCAGAATGGGGTTGCTGAGCGCCGCATTGGCTTGGTCATGGAGGTCGCTCGTACCTCCTTGGTTCATGCGACTGCCCCTCACTTTCTGTGGCCGTTTGCAGTCCGATACGCTGCGCATCAGCTCAACCTCTGGCCCCGTGTCTCCTTACCGGAGACTTCTCCGACACTGCGTTGGACGGGAGAGGCTGGCGATGCGTCGCGTTTTCGGGTCTGGGGATCTCGAGCTTTTGTTCGCAACACGTCCGCGGACAAGCTCTCCCGTCGCGCTGTCCCCTGTGTCTTCCTTGGCTTTGTCCCGGACGCGCCTGGTTGGCAGTTCTACCACGCCACCTCGCGTCGTGTCCTTGCCTCTCAGGACGTCACTTTTGACGAGTCCGTCCCCTACTACCGCCTCTTCCCCTACCGCACTGCCCCGCTCCCCCCCCCGCCTCTCTTCCTCGCTCCAGGTGCTGAGGTACCAGACCCCCTCCCCCCTCAGGGTGCCGCTCCCTCAGGTGTGTCCCAGGTAGACCCGGTTGAGCCTGTCGAGGTAGCTGTTGACTCTCGTCCTGCTGGGGGTACTGAGCCTGCCCGTGAGGAGTCTGGGGGTGCGGAGCCTGGGGGTGCGGAGCCTGGAGGTGCTGAGCCTGGGAGTGCGGAGTCTGGAGGTGCTGCGTCTGGGGGTGCTGCGTCTCGAGGTGCTGAGCCTGGGGGTGCTACGTCTGGGGGTGCTGTGTCTGGAGGTGCTGATCCTGAGCGTGCTACACCTGGAGGAGCCCTCTCCTCCCAGCAACTGCAGGAGAGGTACCTACAGTACTGCCGCCTCCGGAGAGGTGCTACTGGAGCTCGTACCAGTACTTCCCCTCCTACCCAGGAGCTCCCCCCCATTCAGCAGATCCGAGAATGGTACGCGCGGCGCTGCAGTCTTCGGAGTGGTGCTCCTGGTGCTGCGGACCCCAGCGGTGGCGCTGCTGCTGGTGCTGAGGACCCGGGCGTTGGAGCTACTGCTGGAGCTGAGGACCCGGACGGTGGAGCTGCTGCTGGTGCTGAGGACCCGAGCGGTCGAGCTGCTGCTGGTGCTGAGGACCCGGGCGTTGGAGCTACTGCTGGAGCTGAGGACCCGGACGGTGGAGCTGCTGCTGGTGCTGAAGACCCGAGCGGTCGAGCTGCTGCTGGTGCTGAGGACCTGGACGGTGGAGCTGCTGCTGGTGCTGAGGACCCTGCCGCTGGTGTCGCTGCTGGTTCTGGAGACGCTGCGCGGCCGCGACCGTACTTCGTACCACTTCTTCAGCAGGTTCTTGGTCAGGCTCCTCCTCCTTGTCCTCCTCCCTCCGTAGCGTGTCCTCCGCCTGTCCAGTCGCAGTCACAGTTACCGCCTGCCTCGCCTCTCCCTGGTCCCTCTCCTTACACTGGTCCCACAGGAGGTCTTACAGAGTGTCGTGAGCCTGAGTCTCATCCTGCGTCGCCTGTTCGTACTGCTCGCACTGGTCGTCGTGTCCCACGTGAGCGTCCTCCTCCTGTCTCTGGCACTCACTACATGACTCTGCGTCCCTCCACTGCTCCTCAGCGTGTCCCGCTGCCGTCTCCTCCTGCGTCCTCTCTGCCTACTCTTCCTGATCCGGAGTCTGACTCCCGTCGTGCTGCCAGTCCCACTGACACCCGTCTCCTCGCTACTGTTGTCACTGACCCTACCTTTGAGTCCTCTACTGCGTCTGCTCTGGTCGCTGAGTTGATCGACTTTGCTGCCCGGTGTCGTCTAGACTACGCCACTAGCCTTGTTGCTGAGTCTGAGTCTGAGTCTGTCTGTCCTCCGTCCGTCGGGGGTGAGTGTGCTCTCGGCACGGACGTCCTTGAGGACAGACAGGAGGAGTTCCAGTGCTTTGCTGCTGCTTTACCCCACCTCGTGTCCATGCTAGTTGCCCCTGAGGGAGACCCGGATGCACCAGACATCCCGACCCCGCGCACTTACGCTGAGGCGATGGCGGGTCCCTACTCCTCTCAGTGGCAGACAGCCATGGACGCAGAGATGGCTTCCTGGAAGTCCACAGGCACCTACGTCGACGAGGTTCCCCCACCTGGGGCGAACATCGTCAGTGGCATGTGGATTTTCAGGGTGAAGCGGCCGCCGGGTTCTCCTCCTGTCTTCAAGGCGCGCTACGTGGCTCGAGGCTTCAGTCAGCGAGAGGGAGTTGACTTCTTTCAGACCTTCTCCCCCACCCCGAAGATGACCACTCTTCGGGTGCTGCTGCACATAGCCGCTCAGCGCGACTACGAGCTTCACTCACTTGACTTCAGCACTGCTTTCTTGCAGGGCAGCCTGCACGAGGAGATCTGGCTGCGCCGCCCTCCTGGCTTCACTGGGTCGGTTCCTCCTGGTACCCAGTGGAGGCTTCAGCGGCCGGTCTACGGTCTCCGCCAGGCACCGCGTGAGTGGCACGACACACTGAGGACGACACTTGCGGCTCTTGGGTTCGCTCCCTCTACTGCTGACCCGTCACTGTTTCTACGCACAGACACCTCACTGCCGCCGTTCTACATCCTCGTGTACGTCGACGACTTGGTCTTTGCCACTGCTGACACCGCGGCACTCGCCCACGTGAAGTCGGAGCTGCAGAGGAGACACACGTGCACAGACCTGGGTGAACTGACAAGCTATCTTGGCTTGCGGATCACCCGGGACAGAGCACGGCGCACCATCACCTTGACTCAGTCACACATGGTGCAGCAGATCCTTCAGCGCTTCCGCTTCACGTACTCCTCGCCTCAGTCCACTCCTCTGCCTACCGGTCACTCGCTCTCAGCTCTGCCTTCGGATGAGTCCGTAGAGCCGAGTGGCCCGTATCCAGAGCTTGTGGGCTGCCTCATGTACCTGATGACCTGGACTCGACCTGACCTTGCATACCCTCTTAGCATCCTTGCGCGCTATATCGCTCCTGGCCGACACAGGAAGGAGCACATGGATGCCGCTAAGAGGGTGTTGCGCTACTTGTGCAGTACGTCGGGCATGGGGCTTGTGCTTGGAGGGCGAGACCGAGTTGTTCTCACAGGGCACTCAGACGCTTCTTGGGCAGACGACCAGGCCACTCACCGGTCGTCTCAGGGTTACACCTTCAGCCTTGGCTCTGGCTCAGTTTCTTGGCGCTCTACGCGCTCTTCTTCTGTTCTCGGCTCCAGTTGTGAGGCTGAGATCTACGCCACAGCCATGGCTGCTCAGGAGCTACGCTGGCTGACCTACCTGCTGACCGACCTCGGAGAGCGGCCTCGTTCTCCTCCAGTGCTGTACGTCGACAACCAGGCTGCCATTGCCTTGTGTGAGGAGCACAGACTGAAGCACAGAACGAAGCACATCGCCCTGCGGTACTTCCTTGCTCGAGAGCTGCAGCAGCGTGGTCAGCTTCGTCTGCGTTACGTGGCCACTGAGGCCAACCTTGCTGATGTGTTCACCAAGGCACTTCAGCCTTGTGATCATCAGCGTTTCTGTACTCTTCTAGGCCTTGTGCCTGCTGGACCTCACTTACTTACTTCTTGACTCTGCTTGTACTGTGATCTTTATATATATGCCTGCATGTTTACACTTGCTAGGTTGTGATCACTGTATCTCTTGTTATATTATCATCCTGCATGTGAACTGGTCTTGTGACCACTTGCTTGTGCTCGGAATTTGTGTGGTATCCTTGAGATCCACCCTGAGCTTGTTTTGCTTTGCTTTGACTGGTCTTGTGACCCCTTTCTCTCCCCCACTTTGCCTATGGCGGTGTGTCAAACATTATATATGTTGTGTTTGTTTAGGCTACAGTGGGTTAGCCTATAGGGGGTACACAATTCTAGGGTTAGGTACTTGTACTGATTTCACTGTTAGTTCAATCATTCCTGTCCGTTCATTCTGACATCAACCTCAACGGCTACGTGGACGCTGACCATGCCGCTGACCCAACAAATCGACGGTCCCGAACCGGCTTCGTTTTTCGCCTGGAGCCAACTGGCCCCATCTCCTGGAACTCGCAGAAGCAGGAACTGGTTGCCCTGTCATCGGCCGAAGCTGAATACATCGCCGCGACAGCAGCAGTTCGCGAAGGTCTGTACCTGCAGGAGCTGTTACAGGAGGCGAAAATTCCAACCTCGCCTACCTTTCGCCTGCAGTGCGACAACCATAGCGCGATCAAGATCGCGAACAAGCCCGGGTTCGTGAACCGCACGAAGCACATCGCACTACGGTACTTCTTCGTCAAGGACGAAATCGACCAGGGTAAAGTTGACCTCGCTTACTGCCCAACCACTGAGATGGCAGCCGACTTTCTCACCAAGCGTCTGCCACGTCAGCAGTTCAAGCACTGCTCCGACCTCACCGGAGTGGTAAAGCGAGTCAGCATCCCTCGCGTCTAGGAATGAAGTGGAGTGTTACGATATGAAGCTTTATGAGAAGGCATTCCTGCATGCTGCAGGAGCTGACTCTACCGAGTACGATGTCGAGGAGTCAGAAGAGTCGAAGCGACACAGCAACCGTCTGACTAAGGCCGATGCAGGCAGGAGCATTTGAAGTGAAAAGAGCGGGAACAGGTTTGAAACTGATTCCCGCGCCGCACGGTTTAAATTTCGCTGCAATAAGGGAATGTACCCCTTAGAGTACATGGCTAGTCTAGGTCGTTTCGCATTCCTTTGTATTTCTATATAAACCCAATGTATGCATGCTATTATCAATCTCAGTCATTTACATTCACTCTGACCTGAGTTCACTACTTCCGCTGCGACACTACCTGCGATCAACCCTGAACGATCCTTTCGGACAAATCTCACTTCAGATTCTAACAGAGGGGGCGCGCTGTATGCCCTCGACGTAGGGGGTGCGCGGCTGTGTAGACGAGGGAAAGTGGGTGGGGATTGATAATGGGTGATCAGCAACAAAACCGTGCTGATCCATGTGGAGGACAGGACAGAATTGAGGGACCACTGATTGAAAGAATTCTGAGGACATACAAATTCGGGTTCTATATAACATCCTAACACCTTTGTAGCACAACCCAGCTAACCTACAAAGTACACATCTCAAGGTGAGGAATCAATTATTTTACACGGTCTCAAAATCAAAGTGGAGTGTAACATCGGTGAAGTTTTGCAATTCGAAAGTTTCAGCAATAAACGGCAGCACAATCAGCTCGAGCTGGCAGGGACACATTTCGCTGGTCTGCAGAACTGACTACGTTGTTTGCATGCATGGCGGCTGGTCCTTAGCATTTCCTGCTCAAACTCCCCACGTGTCGCTTGTCTTTCGCTGTCCACGTCTCTTATGCATGCATATGCGACGCGATATCACAAAAATTCGCAGTTATTCGCCATGGAAACCCGGGTCGCTTGTTTGCATCCCCACAGGCACTTGATCTCCTTAATTCTCACCATCTCTGTTCTGTTGTGCGTGATCTCTGTGCCAAACTTTCTTGCTTCTTTGTTTCTTAATCGTCCTTCTCGCCGTCGTCCCCTTACTGCACCCATGAATGCGTCAGCACTCCTTGTCCCGACGGCTCTGTTCGTCGCGCTGTCGCCTGGCTTTTTATTGCAAATCCCAGGAGACAAGGGTCCCGTAGACGTGGCTCCTAACCGGGTGCCAGCGTCGTCTGTAGTGGTTCATGCGGCGGTTTTTGCGGCAGCAAATTATGGCCTTCAAACTATGAAGAAAATGCCCAAGTGACTTGTGCATGGAGGGTTGGCTGATGGCATTTCAAGCTGCTGCAGATTCAGCATGTAGGGGTACTTAGTGTTACTGCGCTGCAGACTTTTCAAATGCCTCTTTTCCTGTTAAGAAAGAGTTGCTGGTTAACATGGCTACCTTGCTGAAAGTTGCCTTCAGTATGTAGGTGTTGGGAAGTCACTTTGTCGATGGATTATAAGAGTACTCCTATACATGCTAATGAACCAGTACTTTTGCATTAAAGGATATCACATGCGCAAGGAAGGTGCAGTCATTACAGTTGAAATTGAGAAGAACCTGCATGGAAACGAGGAACAGGAGAGCAGATTGAGCAGCAACAGATACGAAAAGAACAGTACAACTGATCAGTTACCAAAATGCAGAACGAGATGATCCATTTTTTCCACACCTACCTCTTCAATTGAGGTGGTGACGACTTAGCCGTCCGTGAAACATCTGGTTTTTTATCCTTGGCTTTCTGAGTCCTCTGAAATACCTGGCCGCCAACGCGACCTCCGCCTTCAGCTGCTTCCGCTACTTCCCCCAGCGGCGTCATCACCAGTGCCGCGAGAAGCAGAGTTACGGCGCACAGGCGAGGCAGAACATCTTGCACTTGAGACGATGTAAGCGTCTTGAGCCCAGATTCCCGTCTGCGAGGGACCAGGATGGTGGATAGGGAATAGCTGAGGCGCGGTGAGACGAGCAGACGTGCGCTACGTTCAGTGTGATAACAGGATAGTGGAGAATTCTGTACGAAGGACAATGAGACGACAGTATACTGCAGGGGTTGAAGATTGCGAGGGTTGAAGTGGTGTAACGCGGACAACCGACTCTTCCAGCGCAATTTCGAAAGCCTTACTGTCGCGTTTCTGAACCGCGAAGCAGTACAGCCAAAGCTGGGAAGACTGCTGAAAGCAACAAGAAATGTGGTATGAAGGGCCGTACTGTCGTTACCCCGTGTAAGGTTTCTCAGCGGAGACGGCAGCGCGCGTGGGGCAGAAGCAATGAAGACGTCGTGGTGGGCGGAGAGCCCGTGCTTCCCGGTGCAGCGTTACTGAGGCTCCTAAATGGGGAGCTAGAAGAGTAGCGCGAAGCGAGAACATGGTGCGGTGAGCGAGGGACGACCAGCACTCTCAGGGAATTTTGGGTGGGGCAGTGGAGTGCGAAGAAGGCAGTGGATGTGCACGGTGAGTGTGGCATCGGTTCGCCGTCATCACCGTCATGCAGCTCAAGTTCGCGAAGCTCACATTTGCTCGAACAACGAACGCGTGTTTCCTCGCCGAGGACGGCGTAGTTTCAAATTTGGAGTCGGTATTTTCCACGGAAAATTGCCCGCAAAGTGAAATGACCCACATGATACGGGGGTTGAATCTCTGGTAGTGCGTGATGCAATCTAAAAAAACGGGCCCTTCAGGTCACCCCGAAAGGCCCGGAAGTCTTGATTCTAGGCTGGATTCAGACCGCTTTATGAAATGCTTTGAGTTGTGCGCTCTTCAAAACCTTATCAGACACCCTAAGGTAGAACATATCACATGAGTTTGGGAACACAGGTCACATATTTATCATACAAGATATTATGCATGTTCTTGACCTCATGACTGTTTCCCCACGCACTCTCTGCTGTGCGTGCACTGAAGGCATCAACAAGCTTAACTATCATGCAACAGATTACCGTACCACGCAGCTGCCATAGTAAAAAGCACTTCTCGTATAAGAATAACGCGCACGCTTGCTATATAACTGGTGCAGTGCATATGGTAGAACTTGCAAGCTGTAGAAGTACCATGACTTGCATGCGCATACATCAATCACATGGGTTAAAATCTCACGAGAAAACAGACTCCATTTTCCCCACTGGCGAGGGAGCAGTGAGCTCCACAATCTCCCCTGAACGCCCACCATAGAAGTCCAGGCCAGATGGTTTGGGACGCGCTTGTAGCTCTCTGTGCTCTTGGCAGAGGGCGCAGGGGTGGCAGAGGAAGTGTGTCGGACAATCACCAGCGGGCTCAGCCTGCCAGTGAGGAGATGGCACGTCGCACAGGAGTGGATAAGGTTTGAAGAGGGTTTCATTAGCTCCCAGGGAAACAATGCGTACAAATAATGTATGCTCAGTGGTGCAACAGCTCCATAAACTTCACATGTGGGAACGATGTCTCTAGAACCTGAAGTAACCAAGGCGTGAGAGCATGAAGCCATACCGGCTGGCTCGAGAACAAGCGGAACAAGCACAATGTAACAAGTAAGGAGGCAAGCGGAACTGCATGGCAAGGAGCAAGCACCTTTAGGTGATACTTTGCTCGAAGCTCCGAGCGGTAGTTGCAGGCATAGCAGGAGATGGGCGTGCACCAGAAGGCAGCGGGGCCGAGAGTGCTGTACGCTGCCCACACAATGCACCCGCCCAGCAGACAGTGCATCACACATGGGCCAAAACACTGCCGCCCATGCAGCCGTTGCACGTTCTGAGGGGTGGAGGGATGGGCGAGAGAGAGTGGCGTGAGAGAAGAAGGAAGAGGGAGGGACGAGGAGGAATGGAAGCAAGCAACAGCGACAGTTACAAGTGGAGTAGGATAAGTACTAGTGGGCAAAATTGGAATAAGGGCATGACCGGATAAGGCTAAAGGGCAGCAGAAAAAGAGAGTCTAGGTCAGGAGGGGCTGTGTCAAAACTCAGCAGAAAAAACAAACTGCATCCAAGAGGTGGGTTGCGGGAGGTGAGGGATGGCCGTTGGTGACTGGAGGACAAGCGTGAGTGCGTTGCTAGGGGTTCGCAGGAGCTGCAATGCAGGCGAGTGGAGCTGAAGAGCTGAGGTGGAAGGGCGGCGGAAGGGCGGTGGAAAGAAAGGCAACGGGAGGGGACCACGAGGTGCAAGGGAGGCTGGAGAGGTGAAAGCAGCAGAGAGGGAGGGGGGGGGGAGAACGAGGCACGGATGGAGCTCACCTGGCCGAACAGCACGCAGGGGCAGAAGCAACCCAGGTAACCTGCGCAAGGGGAGTCGGGACACCGGGATAGAAAGGTTTATGCGTCTGACGGAAGTGCCGATGTGGGGAGCTGCAGGTTGCCATGAGGGGGAGGAGCAGAAGGGGAAGGTGGGGAGGGGAGTTGTTTTATCTTTCTGCTGTATGCGGGAAGGCGAGATACGGTGGGCGTGACACTGGGCGAGGCTACGAACCACGCATGTTCCGCGCAGCGGCATCTAACGGGAATGGAGGGGCGTGGATGCACTGGATGCGCACACGTGGCATTGCCGAGCGTGGCTTTACGGAGAGTGGCATTGCAAGCCACGTCACGATGGAGCTGGCGTTGCGATCATAAAACGCGCGTGCGACGAAAAAGGACTAGGAAGTGTCGCGGCGCTGAGAATAGTCAAGGCGGATAAGTGGCTCAAACTCGACTCAGAAGCTGGGCTGGCGGAGAGATATCTTTCGCAACTTACAATGCGCCATCTCCAACAGTGGGGAGGTGTGCACTCCATGTAATGCAAGCGAACACAATTTTCCATTTCCACGCGGCTGCTCAATGCGACCTAAAGCTTCCGAGTAGCAGCGTCCTACTGCACCACACTCACAGCTCTTGGGGTCACTCGAACAGTCGAGTAGGTTCGTGCTCCACGGCGCGCCGCCATTCCCGCCACTCTCATCCGCATCCATCGCAGCGCCCCCGTCACCCGTCACCTGCCAACCGCCACTTGCCACCTGTCACCTGTCACCTGTCACGCGACGCCTGACAGCTGCCACGTGGCCCTTTACGCTACTCCTTTCACCGATTACTTCAAGCCTTCGCCTTCGCCCGTCGTCTGACCTGTCGCAAACGATGTCACCGTTGCCAGACAAATAACGCACCGCTGATTTGCCTTTTTAACTTCCGGTGGTCTATCGTTCTGTGAGCCGCACGATTTTAGGAGACGAATGGCCTTGGAACAATGCTTTGAAAAGAAACCACTTGAATGGTCGGAAGGAGAACCGCGTGTCTGCCTATTGCCTAGTTTCTAACTTATTACTTCTCAATACCACGAGCACCAAAATTACAGTTGAGATCTGGTCTGTTGACTGCAGTGAATGCGAAGCCTCTCGCCCACGAGGCGACGTTTGCGATGCTGGAAGCTCCGAATGAATCTCATGCGACTATTGGCGAATCCAATAGCGACAGAGTTTCAGGCATTCAGGCAGGTGGTGGAGCAGGTGGAAGGGTTGATTGGTTGGGCGACGACGACCCGAAATAACCGGAGGTGGATGAAAAGCGACGAATAGGCGAAGTGCAGACGTGCTTTCAGAAAGGCGTACAAGCGGAGTGGTGTGGTTCCGCAAAAAGTGACCCGCTACCCAGCCGAATGAGGACCTTCCGTGAATTCAATTTATCGGCGTTCATACAGGTGAGCAGCGGTTTGAAGCAGCGACGCTTGACATGACATACTGTTTACAATTGCGCATCGTCTCATCCAAGCGCGAACTCTCCAGTCTTGGTTAAACTGAGCTAAATAACACAGCAAGCAGACTTCCATTTGCATACATGCCCACAGGTCATATGTTGCAGCTAACAAGGTTAAAATAAGAGTCCCCTTGAGAAAATTCTGCATCTAACATGAGGCATACGGATCTATTTTTTTTCATGGGTTTGCTGAGTTCCCAGACCATGGATAAAGAGTGGGGAGTCCTCAGTGTACACTGTTGTCTCCATTGCACATCTGTAAGGAAGCAAAGGTAATGGGGGTTGGAAAAGAATGCCAAATGTGCATAACTACCCACTGGACTCAACAAACCCTCCAAATGCTGCGTTCAAGGTGCACGCCAGTGGCAGCAGAGACCAAGCAACAAGTACATTGACAAAAGAAGAGCACCATCCACAAAACCAACTTAAAACCTGGAATAGATTGAATCACATAAATTGACTGCACGACTTCGATTGACTCAGCGTGGATCCAATTAACTCTACTCATTGTGCATCAACTCTGCTCCATTCTAACTGACTGTCCGGCTTTAATTGACTCTGCCCGACTTTGACTGGCTCTGCTCAGATTGACTCTGCCTGACTCTAATTGCCTTTGCCCAGGGCTGATTGACTCTGCCCAACTCTGATTGACTCCGCCCAACTCTAATCAACTCTGCCCGACTCAGATCATGTCTGCCAGTCTCACTGGTTACGCAGGTGCTTGTTGAGGGACGCCACAGCCAGCATGGTGGAACCATCCAGGAAGCGCAGCTCGCCGTCCACGCGCTGCTGTATCCTCGCGTCCACGTCAGCAGCCGCCATCTCCGGGAACGGCGTGTCTGACGCCTGAAACGGGGAAAGAGGGCACGGGTGGGTGGGTGCGGGAAAAGTGGGGAAGCGAGGGGGGGATGAGAAGAGAAGGGTCGATGATATTGGGTGGTTGCCGTAACAGGTCAGGGATGGGTTTTCCTTGAAACAGGTGGGGCAAGTGGAGCAATGATGGCAGGTATAGCGAAGGATGCATAATCTATTACAGCTATCATAGTGGTTAAAAATGTTGGACATGGGTTGAATAATGTGATTGTCGTAAATGGTTATTAATAGCGGATTGTGTGTGGCATGTGCCTGGAAAGCTTATGTTGCAGCACCATGAAGCAAAGAGTTTATGGAGGGCGTAATTAGGAGGCTCAATGCATACAAGTAGAAGTAAATTAGCAGGACACTGGCAGGATGAAAGGGGCGGGAGAGAGTGAGAAGGGTAGGAGGGGTTACCATAATCCATCCCCATGTGTCAGCATATGATGGCACGTGCGCCGCATATGGCACCACATCTGCTCACACACAGGCGCCAAATAACCACGCACCACACTAAACCCTCAAAAGAGCGAACAAGTTTGGAAGCGGGTGGGTACAAATTGCACTCCTGTTGCATCTCTGTGTAAGTGACGACAGGCGGCAACAGCGCCAGCGGTGGCAGCAGCAGCAGCAGCGGCAGTGGTGGCAGCAGCAGCAGCGGCGGCAGTGGTGGCAGCAGCAGCAGTGAGACCCACTGCAGCAACAGAGCCATGATGCAGCCATCAGCACACACACGCTGCTCCCTCCCTCGAATCATCACACCCACGGCTGCTTATCACACCCCCCCCACGTGCCACCACATACTCGTATGTGCCCAAAATCCCCCCCAGCTCACACCCCCTCTCCCCCACACTCACACACCCCCAACTCAGAACCCCCCCCTCTCTTCTCCACTCCATGCTCCCATCCACCACCAACCCACATCCCCTCTCCCCTTCACCACTCCCCTCAAACCTCCCACCTCTCACCCCAACCAACTTCCCTCCACCACTCACATTTGAACACCTGGCGCAGCGTGTTATAAATCGGAGTGTACACCTCCCGCGCCGACAGGATCCCCGCCGGGCCGGCCTGCGTGACGAGAATGCCCCCGGGGTTGAGGCGCGGCTTGAGCAGCGTCGTGTAGAAGGACTCCGTGTAGAGCTTGTAGCAGGGCCCGCCGTCCACGGGGTCTGCCAGGTCGCCTATTATCACGTCGTAGCCCTCCTCGCCCGTGCGACTCCTCAGCTCCTCTCTGGTGGGGGAGGAGGGAGGGTAATGGGGGAGGACGAAAAGAGGGGAGGAGAGGGGAGGAGTGGGGGGGGAGGAGAGGAGGAGGAGGGGGGAGAATGGATTGGAAGCGGGGGAAAAGGCGACATCAGTAGGGGGCCTTGTAGGAGGGCCCGCCGTCCACAGGGTCTGCCAGGTCGCCTATTATCACGTCGTAGCCCTCCTCGCCCGTGCGACTCCGCAGCTCCTCACTGGTAGTGGGGGAGGGGCGGGAGGGGGCGGGAGGGGACGGGGGGAGAAGGTGAGGGATGAGTTGGGGAGGAGAGTAGGTGTAATGTGGAGGGAAGGGATGTGAAGGGTTTTGGGTGGGTAAGTTGATGGGAGGGGGGAGGGGGGTTCAAAGAGGGAGGGAAGGAGATGGCCAGGGGTATGGGAATGATGTGACATGCACGAATCTTTACAGGTGTATAGGGGAGGGGAAGGTTCTGCCCCGTTAGTGACGGTGGCGAGGTAGGGATTGTTCAGTCCACCATGTGTAGTGTGACGAGAAGGTTCTTTCATTGGAAACAGGTTGTGTGTGTGAGGTGTGTGGAAGTGGGTAAGGGCATCAGGGAAAAGGTGTGGGAAGGGTAGTGTTGTGGGTGGGGGGGGGGGGGGGTGTTTGGCTGGGTGTGGCAGTCGGAGGAAGGGCAGGTGCACGGGAGCAGAGCAAAGCAGGCGAGCAGGCAAGCAAGAAAGGACGGGCAATAGAAGGCACTGACAGGGCGTCGTTGATGATGAGCTTGAGGCGCGGCGAGGCAAAGGTGTCGCGGTTGATGGTCAGATGGCGCCGACAGAACTCCACCACCTCCTGCCATGGCGAACCGCGGGCACGTGAACGGGCAGGTGAACGGGCAGGGAAGGTGAACGTAGGGAATATGAGGACACGGGAGGAGGGGACGGAGGGTGCGGGATGGTGGGGAGGAAGGGGGAGAGGTGTGAGCGGGAGTGGGAGGAAGAAGGGAAGCGGCATGGGGGGTTAGCAGTGGGAGGAGCAACAGAGGAGGCAGGTTGAAAGGGAATGATGCCTAGCAGGGACGGACGTGTTCGCGGCGACTACTACGGCCGTTGGAGTCAGAGGAGGAGGTGAGGGGAGTTGGGAGGAAGGCAAGGGGGAAGGAGAGGGGAAGGGAGTGGGAGGGGGTAGCGGGATAGGGGAGGAGGACAGGAAGGGAAGTGGGTATGGGAGTGTGTGTGGATGAAGGTGCGTGTGTATGTGGTAGTGGCGAGGCGGTGGGCGGGAGGAAGACGGGGGACAACTTCTGTTTTTTATGAATCATTTTGAGCGGGTGTGAACGGGAGTGAGCGGGCGTGTGAGAGACTGAGAGACTGACCTTGTCGATGTCGCACATCTCGAGCATCTCCACGCTGCTGTGCTTTAGACACTCGCGCGCTGTCGACCCCTCGCCGCCCCCCATGATGAACACGCGCTTCGGCCTGCCATGCGCGCACACCCGCACCCGCACCCGCACATTCGCGCACTCAGACGCATGATGCCACGCAAGCACATAACACGCCCGCAGGTGCACACCCATGGACGCACATACACGCGCAGAGGCAACGGTAAGAGGCCATCACTCGGAACAGTCACGGTCGATATCCCACCCATCGCGGAGTCCGCCACTGCAGTGCGGTGCGATCCCCCACTCCCACCATCCCCACTAAAACACATCTAGGCGGTAAACCCGAAACCCCGGCAACACCCAACGACCGGGGCTCCGGACCGGAAGAAAAATGTGCGCGAAAAGCTTAAGAATATGTTAGAATGCCATTCTTCATGAGCGTGTTGATTGGCTAATGGTGGCCTGAGAGCAGGCAGGAGCGACTACAGACCTACGCGCGCCGCGCATACGAGCAACGGCGCGGCGAGCGCGCGCGGGGGGTGCACGTACTGCGGGTGGTAGAGCAGCGCGGGGTGCACGAGCGACTCGTGGTACACGAACTCGTCCGCCTCCGCGCTCTGCAGCTTGCCGTCCAGCACCAGCACCTGCTCTCCGCGCGCCGCGCGCCACGCGCCACGCGCCGCACGGGGAGAGAGGGAGGAGTGAGTGAACGGGGGGAGTGAAATGGTCAGTGAAACGAGGCGGGGACCGAACGGAGAGTGGAACAGTGGGTCGGCGGAATGCCGGGAGATGGAAGAAGAAAGCACGCGCGCGGAATGCAAGCAGCCGCCAAGACGAAAGCAACAGCAGACCGTTTCGCTACGCGGACAGCAGACCGCGCACCGACCGTGGCCGACATTGTGCCACCGCGACTCGCAGATGCGGACGCCGTAAGAAGCGCCGCTTACCTTGCCGAAGGGGCCGCTTTCCAGCAGCTCGATGTCTTGAAACTCGCTCACCCCCGTGTGGAGAATGCTGGTGGACGTGAGAGGGCAAGAGAGGGATCGACGCGGGAGTATGTTGGGCGTGAGCTATTTGTTAGCGGGGCGGTTACAGTCAGGGCGGAATGGGTAGGTGTTCACACAAGGGCGGGCGGTACACGATGGGACAGTAGGGCGCTTGATGCGGGATGGAAGTTGAATGGTAAACTGGCGCTTGAGCTAAGTTCGGAAAATCGGGAAATGCAGGCCCTTGCAAGGTCAAGGGACATGACGGGACAGCAGGATGAAGGCCCGACCTGACGACATTCGACCTTTAAAATGCTGCTACTATCTCGAGCGACGCGAAAGGTGCTTCCTGTAAAAAAATACCCTTAAAAAAAAATCATGTTGAAGTGCTTCTGGAAAGGGACTGAAACGTACTTAGTGACGCCGAAGACCCATCTGAGATTCTCCTCAATCTCCTCCTCGAACCACATCCGCACCCGCCCCGACCCCGCCGGGCCCCCTCTCTTGCACCCCGACTCGCACCGCTGCTCGCACTGACAGTCGCACATGCCGCCTGTGCCGGCCACGGTAGCCATTTTAACGGGTGATCGCGTGCAAAGCCGTTAAGTCTGATCGGCTAAGTTCGGCGGCGGTGTGGTACGTACTAGACCCGAAATCAGCTCCCACGGAAGAAAGGGGAGAGGAGAATGGGCTTGATGGGACGGCGCAATAGAAAGGAATGGGGGAGAGTGGAAAGAAAGAGAGCGCAAGCACAGACTCAGGAAATCGACCCAGCAGCTAGGGGTAACGGCCGGGTCGGGGACAACGAAAGGAAGGGGGCGGCGGGGTTTTGGAGGGAGAGAGATGTGGGGTACTGGGGAAGGAAGAGAGATGGGTGGTCATCAGGTGACTGGTCAGTCATGCACAGAAGTAGTCAAACAGACCGCGGATGTTGGGGGAAAACCAACCGCGAAATTTTCACACCACTCGAATCACGGGCAGCGATCTCAGAGGCAAATCTTCCCCTTTCCTTCCAAAACTGAGGGTCTCGAAGTTTCATACCCTCATGTCCCGTTCGACCGAGACATTCAACATCATCCATAAGAGTCAGTATCGAAGCAAAAACTCGACTTTGATATTCTTTCCAGAGACACCCAGTTCCAAAAACTCATGAAACGGTGATCGTCCCCCATGGGGTCAATCACGACAGCACCGTTGCTTAACCTCTGGAATTCTTTTGTAGCACCCGAGGACACTATGTTTTTTTCCTTGTGTTGATGCGTGGAGGGGGAAACACAATGATCGAGCGGCACCGCTCCGACCCGCAAGGCTAGTGGCTGTGGGAAGAATGGAAGGTCTGGTTTGACAATTTGGAAGGTCCACATGGCACGGACTGAGTGGCTAATCGTGAGATAACGTGGGTCACACATACTTCTTTGGCGGCTGTGACGTGAAACCGCTTCTCCTGGAACCTTTCAAACGGGGTGTAAGGAATTTCGCTAATTCCTTACTGAGGCTGTTCTTACGCGTACAATTCCAACCTTCGGAATTCAGGCTCGATCCGACGACCTCGCCTTCCGAACGTCAACCGCGTCGCCTTCGGGTTTTCCAACCCCAAACCTGCACCCAACCTTCGCGCGACTCCGCGACCTCGGCCTAGCTAGCTTTGCTATATTGTGCCTAGGCTGTTGGAGGTTGCGTGTGGGGGGGGGTTTGCCCCCAACCACCGAATGTGTTGCTTCCGAATGTGTTCATTGCAGGTTTCGTGAAGTTGTGGGTTGACTTTGGAAGACCCACTCAAGTGATGCCACATGGCAGCATCAGGAAGAATCGATGTTGAAGAGAAATTGAAATTCGGGTACCGAATTTCACCCCTTCGAATTTGTTACGCGAATGTTCGCGATACACCTCGTAGTGCCTAGAATGTTACATGTGCGATTCGAGAAATTCCAGTTGCTATAAATGTGCTCGACGTGTATGCATGTTTCATACTGAAAAACAGAGTTCATTGTACACAGTGCAATTCGACCAAAATTCAGAGAGCTCCTATCGGCGACTTTGGGGTCTCTTCGATGGAACGGAGAAAAAGCCGACGGACGACGAGAGCGCCATCGCGGCATGGAAGAAGAAGGACCAAAAGGCGTTCGCTACGCTAATCTCGCGGATCGGCATCAACCTCGTGAGTTCGGTGCGCACATGCATCAAGCTCGAAGCGTCGGCGCATGAAGCGTGGAAACGGCTCGAGACAATGCACGTGAACAAGACTCTCCACGGCAGGATCCTAGCCCGGAACGCGTTCTACACGGTGAAGTTGCGCGCGGGCGAATCGATGCACGAGTATGCGACTCGTGTGGAGGAACTCGGGGAAACATTCTTGGACCTCGGTGGAACGGTCACGGAGGAGGATTGGATTCTCACCTTGCTTTGCGGCCTTCCGGAAGAGTGGTCGACGGTGATTACGACACTCGATAGCGTGCAAGGCACTTGGACGAAGGAAATGGTGGTTGGTCGGCTTCTCCATGAGGAATCGCATCGCCGACAATTCGCTAATGAAAGCGTGGAGACCGCCATGTTCTCCAGAGGGAGTTCCGGAGGAAAGTCCAAGTGGAGCAAGGGTGCGACGAAGAAGTCGTACGGCGGAAGCGATCGCGGCAAGGGGAACACATCGAACGGCGCGAGCAAGTGCCACTATTGCGGCAAAGCGGGACACTTATGGCGAGAGTGTCGGAAGCGGCCGAGCGATTGGACTCCATCGAAGGCGTGGAACCACGAGGGCAACGCGCACACGGCATCCGGCGAGGCGGATGATACAACGGAGTCGATCGTGTTATTGGCCGGTGACGGGACCAACACTCCAAGCGACACGTGGTTCCTCGACACCGGCGCAACGCAACACATGACGCACTCGGCATCGTTCCTCACCAACGTTGGTGCACCGCGGGACGTCAAGCGTGTCGTCTTCGGGAACAACAAGTCGCTACCGGTGGTTGGAGTTGGGAGTACGCGTCTCATCGTTGATGGCGGACCGGTTGACATCACGAACGTGCTTCACGTTCCGGGGTTGAAGGTGAATCTACTCTCCGTCACTCAACTCGCGAAGAAGGACGTGAAGTTCACCATCGACGGCGAGACGATGAACCCCTTTTGGAAGGGGAAGCAATTCGCACAAGGCGTTCTCAACGGAGAACTCTACCAACTCAAGACGCACCCGGGAGTGGCTTCATCCAACGTGGCGCAAGGTTCAAAGGCGACTCTTAAGGCGTGGCATAATCGGCTTGCGCACGCCAACTACGACTCGGTCAAGGAGTTGGTCAACAAAGGACTCGCGAAGGGAGTCAACGTGATCGCCGGCGACGACGAGAAGGGCGTGTGCTCGGCGTGTGTCGAAGGAAAAATGGCTCGCAAGCCATTTGGTAGCCGTACCTCTCCCCTCGCTAAGGACCCGCTTGTGCTTGTTCACATGGATGTGTGTGGACCGATGCGAAACGCACCAAAGGGAGGAGCGCGGTTCCTCTTGGTGATGCTCGACGACGCGATACGGATGTATTGGACCCGTCTCTTGAAGGCTAAGGGAGATACGGCCAAGGCGATTCAAGAGTGGGCGCTCGAAGTTTGCGACGACGACAAGAAACGGATCAAGGTCATTCGTACCGATGGTGGCGGTGAATTCGTAGATGCGGAGCTCGAGAAATGGATGAAGAGCAAGGGCATTAAGCACGACGTCACAACACCCTACACACCCCAACAAAATGGAGCGGCGGAGCGGCTTAATCGCACATTGGTGGAAGCCGTTCGTTCTCTTCTTCAACACTCCAAGCTTGGGAGCGAGTGGTGGGGTGAGGCGAGTTCGCTAGCGGCGTGGATTCGCAACCGTTTGCCGACGAGGGTGCTCCCGGGAACGACTCCGTTCGAAGCATGGACCGGAACGAAGCCGAACCTATCCCGCCTACGCACCTTTGGGTGCCTTTGCTACTACCATGTACCGGATCCCCTTCGTCACAAGTTGCAACCAAGGCTCGTGCGGCAATCTTCTTGGGAATTGCGGCGAACGAGCGTGCGTGGCGCGTGTGGGACTTGGGTGAAAGGCGCGTCGTCACATCTCGAGACGTGGTGTTCGACGAAGACAAGTTTCCGACGAAGGAACAACCAACGCCGCAACTCACCGTCGTACTTCCCACACGAGAGGAAGATGAAGCGGTGGAGGTTCCATCGCAAGAGAAGGAAGCCGAGAATGGAGGGGGAGAGAACGAGGAGTGCGATGACGATGTCGTGGAGGTGCCACCAACCGAGGAGGCAACTTCCTCCACACCTTCTTCCCTACCATTGGCGTTGACCCGTGGGCGTCGTACACCTCGCCCCAACACGAAGTTAGCCGACTACGCTACGGTAGCCGTTGGGGAATTGGATGAGGAGCGTGCGGCATATTGCTTCGCCACCGTGAGAGATGACCCTCGCACCCACACGGAGGCTTTGGCTTCTCCGGATGCGCCGCTATGGAAGCAAGCGATGGAGAAGGAGCTAGCGTCGATCAAGGAGAATGACGTGTTCGAGCTCGTCGACCCGCCGAAGGGTGCCTACTTGGTGGGGTGCAAATGGGTGCTTAAGAAGAAGTTGGGAGCCGATGGGAGTGTCGAACGCTACAAGGCGCGGCTTGTAGCTCAAGGGTACACTCAACGGGAGGGGGAGCATTATAGTGAGACCTTCGCTCCCGTCTCCAAGGCTACAACTCTTCGAGTGTTGCTCGCGCTAGCGGCATCGCTTAACCTCGAGGTGGAGCAATTGGACGTTTGCACCGCCTTCCTCTACGGGCTTCTTACGGAAGAAGTCTACATGCGGCAACCCCCGGGGTACGATGACGATAGCGGAAGGGTGTGGAAGCTCAAGCGTACCCTCTATGGCTTGAAGCAAAGTCAGCGTGGATGGTACAAGCACATCGACGACTTTCTTCTTCAACACGGCTTCGCGCGTAGCGAGTGCGATAGCGCTTTGTACGTGTTGAAGGCGGGGTAGAAGCAATTGGTGCTTTTGCTCTACGTCGATGACTTACTCCTCTTCTTCGACTCCAAGGACCTCATTCGGGAGGTCAAGAAACGGCTAGGGGCGGAGTTTGCTATGAGGGACTTGGGGCCGGTCACGTACTACCTTGGGATGCACGTTGACCGTGACCGAGCCAACGGGACTATCCACCTCCATCAAGAGAAGTATGTGAAGGGGGTAGTGGAGAGCTTCGGCATGAGCAATAGCAAACCGGTGGGAACACCACTAGCTACGGGGTTCTCTTCCCTCACGGGAGAGGAAGAATCCACCCTCGATGAAGCCGAAGAGAAGCGGTTTCATTCGCTAGTGGGCTCGCTCATGTATGCCGCCGTTTCTACTCGTCCCGACCTCGCATACGCCGCCGGGGTGCTTGGACGAGTCGTGAGCAACCCTCATACCGAGCATGTACGCGCGGGAGGACGCGTTCTACGCTACCTCCAAGGCACACCTAACTTGGGGCTCGTGTATGAAGCCGGCCCAATTGAACTCAAGGGCTATGCGGACTCGGACTACGCGGGAGATCCGAGCACGCGCAAGAGTACCTCCGGGTACGTCTTCACCTTGCTTGGGGCAGCCGTGAGTTGGCAAAGCAAGAAGCAACCAACCGTGGCTCTAAGCTCAACGGAAGCGGAGTATATGGCACTCACGCAAGGTGCCATGGAGGCGATATGGTTACGGCGTCTTCTAGCGGAGCTTGGGCATCCTCAAACGAAGCCAACTCCTCTCTTTTGTGACAACCAAGCCGCCATAAGCCTCTCTCACAATGCCGTCCTTCACGGGCGAACCAAGCACATTGAAGTGAAGCATCACTTCATTCGTGAGGCGGTTGAGAAAGGTGAGGTCAAACTCACTTTCATAAGCACCAAAGCTCAACCCGCGGACTTCCTCACCAAACCACTCCCTAAGGATTCATTCCGTGCATGCTGTGAGCGTGTTGGATTGAACTTCTAGTGGCTTGGGTGCAAGGGGGAGTGTTGGAGGTTGCGTGTGGGGGGGGGTTTGCCCCCAACCACCGAATGTGTTGCTTCCGAATGTGTTCATTGCAGGTTTCGTGAAGTTGTGGGTTGACTTTGGAAGACCCACTCAAGTGATGCCACATGGCATCATCAGGAAGAATCGAGGTTGAAGAGAAATTCGGTTCGGTGAAATTCGGGTACCGAATTTCACCCCTTCGAATTTGTTACGCGAATGTTCGCGATACACCTCGTAGTGCCTAGAATGTTACATGTGCGATTCGAGAAATTCCAGTTGCTATAAATGTGCTCGACGTGTATGCATGTTTCATACTGAAAAACAGAGTTCATTGTACACAGTGCAATTCGACCAAAATCCAGAGAGCTCCTATCTTTGAGTCTAAGGGCACTACCTAGCACATAAACAGCTATATCTCACTCGATACTTGGGCGTTCGAGGTGATCTACGGCTCGTTGGAAAGCTACAAGAGTGCTCTACTGCTTAGTACAACCTAGAGTTCCTGTTAACTAGAGGTCACGCCTCTACATCATAGGCTTCGTTGTTCGATCAGTAGTTGTAATCACTTCCGCGATATTGCATTCTGCGCACTCTCCATTCTTACAACTCATAACACTTGGTATCAGAGCTACTTTCTTAGGTTACCCACCACTTTCCGGGGTAGTTTTAGTGCAGGGGTGCGATAGGTTTGGTGGGCTGCAAAGCGGTCGGCTGAGAGATAGACACGATTATCTCACTCCGACTAATAGCGTTTGCGCCTTCATCAAAACCATAAAAATCGCTGTTAACCCGCTGCCCGCTAGGATGAGTATCCGAAACATGACGCAGGCGGAGTTTGACGCCTTCGTGCAGGATTTTCGGGCGATGCAGGCCAACATGCTATCCATGAATGGCGAGTTGGAGCGCCTGAGGGAAGAAAACGCCGAGCTACGCCAGACGCGAGGTGAAGCGCGTCAGGAGTCGCCCGTCGTGGATGAAGCAAGTAGCAGCTCCGCACTCAACGAAAACGTGTTCGATGAGCTGGATGCCGACCAGAACGCTGAAGATGAGTGGGCAGCACGGCAGCAACAAGCACGGGAAACGCCACGACAGCAGCAACAGGAGCAACCAACGCGGAGGCAACAGTCGCCGTCAATGCCACGACAGGCACCAGCGACAACCCCGGCGATGGCCTCGGTAGCGTCCCCGATGCATGCAGCAGCAACAGTCTCAACAACTGTCAAGATAAAGCCGACGAACCCGCCCCCGTTCAACCCGAGTGACAAAACGGTCACTGTATCTGCATGGTTGTTCGGCGTGGAGGTGTTTTTCAATGCTGCGCAAATTGCTGACGATGCCACCCGAATTAATTTTGCAGTATCACTGTTGCGGGGACCAGCGTTGGAGTGGTGGAGGCGAACGCTTCAGACAGAGGGGACTCCGGCAGGGCTGTCACGTGCGAACGACGGGACCTGGACAACTGTCACGCAAAAAGCAACTTCAATCTTCGGAGTGGCCACGATACGCACATGGACGGAGTGGGGCGCCGCGCTGCGGACCAGATTCGAGCATGTATCCGCCTCGGATTCTGCCCGCATGAAGCTGCGTACCTGGAAGCAGGTGGCGTCGGTCCAAGATTACACAGCAACATTCTGCAATTCGGCTGACCAGGTGGACGACATGAGCGATGCGGAGCGACTCGACCGTTACGTCGCGGGCCTCAAATACGAAGTACAGTATGAGGTGCGACGGGCGAGGCCACGCGATTTCCTCGATGCCGTCCAGGTGGCCGAATCTACGGATGCGCTGATGCAATGGGCGAGAATGAGTTCCCGGGAGGGCACTCAATTTCGTGGACCGCCGCGCCAGCCCACAATCAACGGTGTGGAGGCGCCTAGACGTGGACCTAACACGTGCTTCAACTGCCACCAACCGGGCCACTGGAAGAAGGACTGCCCGCAGCTGAAACAGGGAAACAGGAACGACGGAGAGGGGTCGGGAAAAGTGACGAGTCAGTAGCAGTCGGGCCACCTACTGACGAGACCCCGTCGCCCGGCAATCACCATCCACACCGAGTAATGGTACCGATACGGGCTATCGACCGCAACCGGACGAATAAAGTGGATGAACACGTGGATCACCCTGTGCTGGTCGTGGGGAGGGTTAACGGACATAAAATAAAATTATTCGTTGACGGTGGGGCGAGCCACAGTCTCGTCAACCTGGCAACGGCCAAAAAAATTGGAGTCAAGCTGGACAGGTGTCTGCCCGAGATTGATGTGCGACTGGTGGACGGGACAGCGCTGGCGATCAAGGACGAGGTCCGACAAATTCGGATGAAGTGTGGCGACGATTTCGGGTTTTCGATGAAGATGCTGGCGACGACACTGGACGGTTGCGATGTGCTGCTGGGACGAGATTGGCTACAGCGATTCAATCCGACGATCGACTGGACGACGGGGGCAATCACGGTGCTGAGCAACAAGGGGCGCGTGACACTTCCGAAATGGGCGGAGCCGGAGCCGATGACAACACGTGTCAACGCAATCACGCTGACGAGGGCGATCAAACGGGGAGCGCAAGGCTACGCCGTACAGCTGTACGAGGTGGTGGCGTCCGAGAAAGTCGCCGACATTGACACGCTCTGCGCTGCCGTGCCTGGCGACGTGGCGAGCATAATTCGGAGGTATCCCGAAATTTTCGCGGATGACCTGCCTGATGGGCTGCCACCTCAGCGTCCGGAGGACCACAGGATCGAGCTGGAGCCAGGCGCCAAACCAACCGTTTGGTCACAATGGCGGCTCAGCCAACCGGAGCTCGACGAGTTGCGGAAACAGCTGGATTATCTGCTCTCGAAAGGTTTTATCCGGCCGAGCACGTCACCTTACGCCGCCCCGATACTGTTCACACCGAAGAAAGACGAGGGCCTGCGCATGTGTATCGACTATCGAGCGCTGAATCGGATCACCATCAAGTCGCGTTACCCGATTCCGCGAGCGGACGACCTGCTGGATCAGCTTCGCGGGGCTCGCTTCTTCTCGAAAATCGATTTGCGAGGTGGCTACCATCAAATTCGCGTGTTCGCCGACGACTGCCCGAAGACAGCGTTTCGCATTCGTTACGGCAGCTACGAATATACAGTAATGCCGTTCGGACTGACGAACGCACCCTCGACCTTCCAGCTCACCATGAATGGGGTGTTTCGAGACATGCTAGACAAAAAGGTGATAGTTTACCTGGACGACGTCCTGGTGTACAGCAAGACTCGGGAGCAGCATTTACAGGACTTAGACGAGGTGTTCCGGCGCTTGCAGCAGAACCGACTGATTACCAAGGGCTCTAAGTGTGAGTTCTTACAGCCGGAGCTGGAGTTCCTGGGGCACGTAGTTTCAGGGGAGGGTATTAAAATTGACCCTCGTAAAATAAAAGCGATTTCGGAGTGGAAGCCGCCCACGAACATCACGGAGCTGCAGAGTTTCCTCGGTTTCGTAAACTACGTCCGCCGTTTTGTACCGAATATGGCGGGGGTGACCAGACCGCTAACCGATCTTCTGCATAAGGGCGTGCAATTTTTGTGGGGGGAGAGAGAGCAGCTGGCCTTCGACGAGCTGAAGAAAGTTTTGAGTTCACCCCCAGTACTTCGTGATGGAAAGCGTGCCAATCTGGAGAGCGTAACAAGAGATTATGTCCGCCGACTTCGGCGAAACATTGCGTGCAGCTCACGTAACCTAGAACGATGAGCAGATACGCGTTAGAAAGGTCTTAATCTCTACTTTCCAGAATGGTAAAGCACGCCTTCAACCAAGATCTAGGCCGATCGCTATCGCGATTTATGTGCGACGGGGTATCCTGACAGAATTACTTGGCAGCCATGGATTAGATCTAGAAAATAGATTTAGCAAGAGTTCAGATCTGAAAAGTGACGAGTTGGTGAAACCCTACCAACCCAACCCTCGCCCTACAACAATCCCCAACACCTTAAAGTGCCAAACTAGCAACACCAAAGGTGTTGTAGTTGGTAACAAAGGTTTGTTGGTGCTTGTTAGGTGCGAGTTCAAATCCAGCCCGCAACAAGTTCAACCACCACATTTTGCCCAAACCCTTAGCCCACAACCAGCTAGAGCAAAATACCACAACCACCTACACAATCAACACTCCCCCTTGCTCGTGCTGGAGGTGGCTGAACACCACTGGGCAAAATCCTTCACTCCACTCCCCCTTGCCCAGGGAGGGGCGCCATCCACAGCATGAGGTCGTCAAGGCAGAGAAGCACCAATCCTCCCACATCCTGCTCAGGCACCATGCTAACATGGGGCTGCATCCCCATCAAGGACATGCACACACCATGCCACTCAAAAGGAAGGGGTTTGGTGAGTATGTCTGCTGCCTGACGGTCGGTTGGGCACCACCGGAGGATCACCTCGCCACTAGCCACCATCTCCCTGATGAAATGCCACCGAACCTGCATGTGCTTGGTGCGGCCATGCAAGCATGCATTCTGTGCAAGGGCAATGGCAGACTGGTTGTCCACAAGCACAGGCACACCACCAGCAAACTCATGCCCAAACTCCCCAAACAAACGCTTCAGCCACACACCCTCCTGAATGCACTGACACAGACTGATGTACTCACTCTCAGTGGTGGACAATGCAACCACCGGCTGCCTCTTGCTCTGCCAAGAGATGGCTGCACCATTGAGGCAATGGACATAGCCGGTGTGACTCTTGCGATCAGCTGAATCTCCAGCATAATCAGCATCACTAAAGCCCACCAACTCGACCTGAGGCTTGCTGTGTGCGGGGTAGAAGATACCTGACTTGACACAACCTTTCAGGTACCTTAGCACTCTCTTAGCAGCCTGCAGATGAAATGTCTTGGGACAAGACACTACCTTGGACAGCTGTGACACTGCATAAGCAATCTGGGGCTGTGTGGTCGTGCTTGAATACATGAGAGACCCCACAATGCTTGATAGAGCCGAACCAGCTCATCTCTCAGCAAGGGCTCCTCATCGTGTGCATGCACGTCGAACCCTGTAGGGAGAGGGGTACGCACGGGGTTAGCCTCAGAAAGCCCAAAGGACTCAAGCATGTTGAGAATGTACCTCTCCTGATGAATCAAGATGCCACTCTCATCACGCTCAATCTGCACCCCCAAATAGTACTTAGCCTCCCCCAAGTCCTTCATGCGGAAACGAGAGGACAAGAGGCCCTTCACCTCGTCCAGCAAACCCATGCTCGAAGAGATGAGCAGAATGTCATCCACATAGAGGTAGAGGGACAACCTGCCATCATGCCTCACCAAGTGGTACAAGGCGAGGTCACACTCCGACCTCTCAAAGCCAAAATCCATCAGCGCCTCATCAAACTTGAGGTACCACTGCCTTGGAGATTGCTTCAGCCCGTAGATTGATTTTATGAGTCGGCATACTCTGCCTGACCCATCATCAAAGCCAGGGGGCTGCCTCATGTAAAGCTCCTCCTTCAAGACCCCATGAAGATAGGCAGTGGTCACATCCATGTGATGGACGTGAGACCCCGAGGATGCTGCCATCCCAAGGGATCCTCTCAGGGTAGTAGGCTTACCCAACGGGGTATATACCTCGTCATAGTGAACACCTCGTGTTTGAGTGTTCCCCATGGCCACCAACTTGGACTTAGGCCGCTCAATACTCCCATCAGCCAGGTGCTTATACTTCCACACCCACTGACACCTCAAGACCTCCATTCCAGGTGGCACACAAGCTGGATCAACCAGCTCAAAGGACTCGTTCACCCTATGAGACTCAAGCTCCTCACGCATGGACTCGACCCACTCAGGACGGGACAAGGCCTCCTTGATCGACTTAGGCTCATGCACCTGATCCATGAGACAAAAATCAAGCCCAAGCTCACCCCCCTCAGCATCCACAAGCATGCACTCCTCCAAATCATGCACCTCATGATCATGCATGCAAGCATACTGTGCGCTTGGTGTGAACCTGTCAGGTGGCCGGGAGATGCGTGTGGTGCGGCGCAGAGGTGATGCCTCCCCCTGCTCCAAACTTTGCAGCTTCTCCTTCCAAGTCACTCTCTTCATGGGGGACCGTGGTGACTTGGACAGCTGCTGCTGCAATAGTTGCTGCCACCTTCCCACAGCAATAGGCGGTGTATGCTGCTGTGGTGGCTGCTGCTGCTGCTGTTGCTGCTGCTGCTGTTGCTGCTGCTGCGGCTGCTGCTGCCGCTGCTCTTGGGGCTGCGACGGTTCATGGGCTGGTTTGTTCGGGTCAGGGGTGGAACTTGCAGTAGGGGAATCTTCATGGTGAGGTGCAGCTGCCTTGTGTTCCTCCTGCTGCTCCTCTACCTCCTCTCCAGGGTCCTCCCATGTCCCCTCAAAAATGGAAGAGGTGTAGGGATCCTGGAGGGAGCTCCCAACTGTACTAGCACCATGCTCCTTCCACCCCTTGTAGCTCAGCCCCTCATGGAAAACCACATCCCGGCTTTCCACCACCCGCTGATCCGCCACACTCCACAACATCCAAGCTTTGCTCCTCTCCGACACACCAAGGAAAATGCCCCATTGTGCCTTGGGATCCAGCTTCCTCCGTTGCTGGTCGGGCACTTTGTACTGCGCCATGCACCTCCAGACTCGTGCCATGGACACACTAGGCACCTTCCTGGTCCACATGAAGTATGGGCTCTTGCCCCCTAGCCCCTTGCTGCCCATCCGGTTCTTGACCCAGTTGGCATATTGCACTGCTGCCCCCCCCAAGTATGGTCCAGCTGCGCATGAGCAAGTATGGCTCGGGCATTGTCAATGAGGGTCCGGTTAAGCCGCTCCGCTGCTCCATTTTGCTGCGGCGAGTAGGCACCTGAAAGTTGGTGGGTGATGCCCTTATCTTCAAGGAAAGACTCCAGATCCTTCCCCATGTACTCCCCACCTCGATCAGACCGTAGTATTTTCACCTTGGCCCCAACTTCCCTCTCCGCATAGCGTATCCAACGCTTGAACACCTTGGCCACCTCATCCTTGGTTTTCACCAAGGTGACCCAACTGAGGCGGCTGTAGTCATCCAGGAATGTGATGAAGTATTTGCTGCCCTTCTCCCTATCCGGTGTTTGCATGGGGCCAAACACATCCGTGTGCACCAACTCAAGAGGTGCGGAGGCTCTAGTGGTGGAGGTAGGGAAAGAGGTCCTTGGCAGCTTCCCGGTCGTGCAATCAGGGCACTTGCTTGGCTGCCCACCACCCTCCTTGATCTCCACACCCTTCAGCTCCCCCTTCTTCACACACTCCACAAGTTGCTGCCTTCCTGCAAGCCCCATGCGTAGGTGCAGCAAATCTGCCATCACTTGCTCCACATCCTTCCAACGGGTGCTGCAAGCGGCATCCTCGGCTTCAACCCCATGTGCCCTTTCCACCTGAGGCACACAAACTGGAACAAGGTATAGACCCTTCTCTAACTTGGCCTCCATCACCACAGCTCCACCCTTGCAAACCGTGCCACCTTCCATGGTGAAGGTGCATATGTATTCTTGCTTCGCAAGCTGAGAGCATGAGAGAAGGTTGGCTGCCAATTCAGGAACATGAAGCACACCCTTCACATTCAGCACCTCCCCCTCCTTCCCTTTGACGGTGATGGTGCCGATACCGATTGCTTGTAGCTTATCTCCGCTCCCCACAATCATATTTCTGGAGTTAGGTGGGAGGGAGTGATAGATGGTGAAGAGATCGCGCCGAGGCACCATTCCACAGGTTGCTCCGGAGTCTAGAATAAGCTGATTGGGGTCAGCCAACGTACGACCAGCTAGCGCCGTCTCTATCTCCAAGGATAAGAAGGCGAAGCCATCATCCGATGAGTCCTCCTTTCCCTTCTTATCCTCGTTTGTCGCCGCTGCTGCCGCTTTCTCTTTGCTGCCCTTCTTGTTCCATGCTCCATTCTTCATCCTCCTCTCCACCCATTCAGGCCTAGTGACAGGTGGAGCCTCTCCTGGGTACCCTTGAGGCTTCCACCCATCTGGTCGGCTCCAACACTCCTTCTAAGAGTGCTTCCGGTTGCATCCAGGGACAAGGCACTTGTCGAGTTCCTTCTTCTTCCCCCCACCTCCTTGCCGCTGCTGGTATTTCTTGGAGGCAGCCCTATCACCTGCCCCCATTCCCCCTTCAACTCCTCTACCAGCATCCCTTTTGCGAGCCTCATCAGAGACCAACACCTCCCATATCCAGGCCTTGGTCTATTTCTGTTGCTCAAGGTGAAGGTACTGCAGTAGGGCTTCGTTCGCCTCTTGGTCTAGCCCCTGGAGTGCGGTATAGATGATCTCCTTCTCATCTACAGTGTAGTTTAACTCCTCCAAGGCTCTCACATACTCATCCACCCTCTGGAGATACTGCACCATGGTCTCCCCATCACCATAGTTGCGTTCCATGGTGTAAAACCGCTTCCTCCAGGTGAGTATGCTTAGCAACCCTTTTTGCAAGTGCCGATCTTGAACTCTCTTCCATGCTTGGGCAGCTGCACCTTGCTTCCCCTTCAGGTCAATCAGCATCTTTAGGAGCTCTAGTTGGCCTTCCTAGGCCCAACACAGGTACTGGAACGCTTGCTTGTCCTTGCGGTCCCATGCTTCCTGTGCCTTGATAAGCTCCTCCGCACTAAGCCGTTGCCTTCCGGTTCGCGGTGCTGCTGATCCACCTCCACTTCCCTCAGTTAAGGATGAGCTAGAGGCTCCCCCAGCCCCTTCTCCCACTTGGCTAGAGACTCCAGTAGATGCCTTCCCTTCATCAGCTTCAGGTCTTCGCTCCGATCCCTCCAAAACGCCCTCTAGGTCCTTAATACCTAGCCAAAGCGTAAACTGGAACCGCCATAGCGAAAAATCCGAGCCGGTGAACCTAGGAGGGCCATCTAATTTCTGGGCCATGACCAACCCTAGATCTGGAGATTCTTAAGCCAATTCGAAATACAATAATACGAGGGAATGTCGCTGGCCTAACTCGCTCTGATGCCACTGATGGAAAGCGTGCCAATCTGGAGAGCGTAACAAGAGATTATGTCCGCCGACTTCGGCGAAACATTGCGTGCAGCTCACGTAACCTAGAACGATGAGCAGGTACGCGTTAGAAAGGTCTTAATCTCTACTTTCCAGAATGGTAAAGCACGCCTTCAACCAAGATCTAGGCCGATCGCTATCGCGATTTATGTGCAACGGGGTATCCTGACAGAATTACTTGGCAGCCATGGATTAGATCTAGAAAGTAGCTTTAGCAAGAGTTCAGATCTGAAAAGTGACGAGTTGGTGAAACCCTACCAACCCAACCCTCGCCCTACAACAATCCCCAACACCTTAAAGTGCCAAACTAGCAACACCAAAGGTGTTGTAGTTGGTAACAAAGGTTTGTTGGTGCTTGTTAGGTGCGAGTTCAAATCCAGCCCGCAACAAGTTCAACCACCACATTTTGCCCAAACCCTTAGCCCACAACCAGCTATAGCAAAATACCACAACCACCTACACAATCAACACTTCGCCTGGCAGATCCATCTCGACCGTTCGAAGTTGTGACGGACGCCAGCGATTTCGCTGTCGGCGCCGTCCTATTGAAAGATTTCGGCAACGGACTGCAACCCATCGCGTACGAGTCAAGAAAAATGCAGCCGCCCGAGCGCAACTACCCTGTACACGACAAAGAAATGCTCGCCATCGTGCATGCATTTCGTACCTGGCGCTGTTATCTCACGGGAGCTGACGTCACCGTCCGGACCGACCACAAGTCATTACAGTACATGCGCAGCCAACCACAGCTCAACCCGCGACAAATTCGGTGGCTCGATTACCTCGAGTCCAACTTCAGCTACACCATCACGTACAAGAAGGGCGCCAACAACATCGTCGACGCCCTGACCGGCCCATCCATGCAAACCGCAGCAGTACTAATCGCCCATTCTAACCCTTTATTGGCAGGATTATTCAAGCATGGCTACCGAACCGACAGGTTTTTCAGGACCAACCTACACCAACGGGTCACCACAGCGCATGGGAGCTACTACCTAAAAGCCGGTACCAGCCGCGTTTGGGTACCTGCCTACCGACCCCTCAGAGAATTGCTGACGCAGGAAGTCCACGACTCCAACCTATCCGGGCATTTCGGCATCGACAAAACGTTGAAGCTGCTGCAGCGGAATTATTTCTGAAACGACATGGCGTCAGACGTGCAGCGCTACGTATCCGCCTGCCCGACCTGCCAAGCAATGAAATCATCACGCCAACGCCCAGCTGGACTGCTGCAGCCCCTCGAGCCACCCGAACGACCATGGCAACAGGTGACGATGGACTTCGTTACGGGACTGCCAGCTGGCGCAAATGGCAACGACTCCGTGCTTGTGGTCGTCGATCGCTTAACGAAAATGGCGCATTTCGCACCATGTCGCACGACGATCACAGCCGAAGAAACAGCAAAGCTATTTATCGCAACTGTCGTACGACTGCACGGGTTACCTTCGGCGATCATCAGCGACCGCGACCCGAAATTCATGTCGAAGTTTTGGCAGGAGACATGGGCACAGTACGGCACCCGTCTGCTGTTTTCGTCGTCATATCACCCGCAGACCGACGGCCAGACAGAGAGGACAAACCAGACGATGGAGCAGTTAATCCGTACAAACTGCCCCGACATCACCAAGTGGGAAGATTCCCTTCCCATGCTCGAGTTCGCGTACAACAATGCCCCATCTGCGACGACCAATCAGTCACCGTTCTACCTCAATTACGGGATAGATCCGGTGGTACCCTCGTCGACGACCCCTGAGAATCCGGTACCACGATCGCAACAGTTCGTCTCGGAACTTCAAGCAGCACGCGACAAAGCAGCGGAATTTATCCGAAAGGCTAATACGGCCGCCAGCCGCTACGCTGATCGACATCGACGGAATTTACCCTTCCGTGACGGGCAAATGGTCCTTCTAGACACGAAGAACCTCAAACTGCCCCAGCCCGCTGTCGAGATAGCTAGGCAAGGTTGAGTTGCATTGACGAGAGAGATTGCTACAAGAGACACAACCCCAAAGTGTTATCCCCTATAACATCTACCCCACTACAGCCTACCAATATATATCACACATATATATCATTTGACACACCCCCATAGGCAAAGTGGGGGAGAGCAACGGGTCACAAGACCAGTCAAGAGAAGCAAAACAAGCTCAGGGTGGATCACAACGTCACCACACATTCTGAGCACAAGCAAATGGCCACAAGGCCAGTTCACATGCAGAGATATATATGCAGCAATAACAGTACAGTGATGGCTACCTAGCAAGAGCCAGCATGCAGATATATATATTTATATATATATATCACAATACAAGCAGAGACTACAGCAAGTGTGGAAACGTAGGCACAAGGCCCAACAGAGTACAAAAGCGCTGATGATCACCAGACGGAAGTGCCTTGGTGAATATATCAGCAGTGTTGGCCCGAGTGGCCACGTGGCGAAGACGAAGCTGGCCTCGCTGCTGCAACTCTCGAGCCAGGAAGTAACGCAGAGCAATGTGCTTCGTTCTGTGCTCCAGTCTGTGCTCCTCACACAAGGCAATGGCCGCCTTGTTGTCAACGTACAGCACTGGAGGAGAACGAGGCCGCTCACCCAAGTCAGTCAGCAGGTAGGTGAGCCAGCGTAGCTCCTGTGCAGCCATGGCGGTGGCGTAGATCTCAGCCTCACAACTGGAGCTGAGAACAGAAGACGAGCGTGTAGACCGCCAAGAAATAGAGCCAGAGCCAAGGCTGAAGGTGTAACCCTGTGACGACCGCTGTGTAGCCTGGTCGTCAACCCAAGACGAGTCTGAGTGCCCAGTGAGAACCACCTCACTCCGTCCTCCAAGCACGAGCCCCATGCCCGATGTACTGCACAAGTAGCGCAGTACCCTCTTAGCAGCATCCATGTGCTCTGGTCGGTGCCTACCAGGAGCCACGTAGTGAGCGAGAAGGCCAAGAGGGTACGCAAGGTCAGGACGAGTGCAGGTCATCATGTACATGAGGCAGCCCACTAGCTCTAGGTAAGGACCACTCGGCTCTACGGACTCGTCCGAAGGTGGAGCTGAGAGCGAGTGACCTGTAGCCAGAGGAGTGTGCTGTGGCGAGGACCAGGTGAAGCCGAAGCGCTGAAGGACGTTCTGCACCATGTGTGACTGAGTCAGTGTGATGGTGCGGCGTGCTCTGTCCCGAGTGATCTGCAAGCCAAGGTAACTGCGCAGCTCACCCAGGTCTGTGCGCGTGTGTCTCTTCTGCAGCTCCGACTTCACCCAGGCGAGAGCCTCAGTGTCAGCAGTGGCAAAGACTAAGTCGTCTACGTACACGAGGATGTAGTACGGTGGCAGCGAAGTGTCGGTGCGCAGGAACAGCGACGGGTCAGCTGTCGAAGGAGCGAACCCAAGAACCGCCAGTGTCGTCCTCAGTGTGTCGTGCCACTCACGTGGCGCCTGGCGGAGACCGTAGACTGGCCGCCGGAGGCTCCACTGGGTACCAGGAGGGAACGACCCAGTGAAGCCAGGTGGGCGGCGCAGCCAGATCTCCTCGTGCAGGCTGCCCTGTAAGAAAGCTGTGCTGAAGTCAAGAGAGTGAAGCTCGTAGTCACGGTGAGCGGCAACGTGCAGCAGCACCCGAAGAGTAGTCATCTTCGGGGTAGGGGAGAAGGTCTGGAAGAAGTCAACTCCCTCTCGCTGACTGAAGCCTCGAGCAACGTAACGAGCCTTGAAGACAGGCGGAGAACCCGGCGGCCGCTTCTGTCAGAAATAACTGAGCAGGAATGGATTGAACTAGCACATAGTTTGGTACAAGTAGGAAACCCTAACTTTCAGTACCCCCTAGGGTGTAACCCACTACAGCCTACATAATATAAGCATGCAATGTTTGACACACCCCCATAGGCGCAGTGGGAGACAACCACAGGGTCACAAGACCAGTCAAAGCAAAGCAAAGCAAGCTCAGGGTGGATCTCAAGGATTCCACACAAATTCCGAGCACAAGCAAGCGGTCACAAGACCAGTTCACATGCAGGTTTATAACAAAGCAAGAGATACAGTGATCACAACCTAGCAAAAGTAAACAAGTAGGCATATATATATAGTGATCACAGTACAAGCAAGGTCAAGAGGTAAGCAAGTGAGGCCCAGTAGGTACAAGGCCTAGCAGAGTGCAAAAGCGCTGATGGTCACAAGGCTGAAGTGCCTTGGTGAACACATCAGCAGTGTTGGCCTCCGTGGCCACGTAACGCAGACAAAGCTGACCACGCTGCTGCAGCTCTCGAGCAAGGAAGTACCGCAGAGCGATGTGCTTCGTTCTGTGCTCCAGTCTGTGCTCCTCACACAAGGCAATGGCAGCCTTGTTGTCGACGTACAGCACTGGAGGAGAACGAGGCCGCTCTCCGAGGTCGGTCAGCAGGTAGGTCAGCCAGCGTAGCTCTTGAGCAGCCATGGCTGTGGCGTAGATCTCAGCCTCACAACTGGAGCTGAGAACAGAAGAAGAGCGAGTAGAACGCCAAGAAACTGAGCCAGAGCCAAGGCTGAAGGTGTAACCCTGGGACGACCGCTGAGTAGCCTGGTCGTCTGCCCAAGAGGCGTCTGAGTGCCCTGTGAGAACAACCCGGTCTCGCCCTCCAAGCACAAGCCCCATGCCCGACGTACTGCACAAGTAGCGCAACACCCTCTTAGCAGCATCCATGTGCTCCTTCCGGTGACGGCCAGGAGCGACATAGCGTGCTAGGATGCTAAGAGGGTATGCAAGGTCAGGTCGAGTGCAGGTCATCAGGTACATGAGGCAGCCCACAAGCTCTGGATACGGGCCACTCGGCTCTACGGACTCATCCGAAGGCAGAGCTGAGAGCGAGTGACCGGTAGGCAGAGGAGTGGACTGAGGCGAGGAGTACGTGAAGCGGAAGCGCTGGAGAACCTGCTGCACCATGTGTGACTGAGTCAGGGTGATGGTGCGCCGTGCTCTGTCCCGGGTGATCCGCAAACCAAGATAGCTCGTCAGCTCACCCAGGTCTGTGCACGTGTGTCTCCTCTACAGCTCCGACTTCACGTGAGCGAGTGCCGCGGTGTCAGCAGTGGCAAAGACCAAGTCGTCGACGTACACGAGGATGTAGAACGGCGGCAGCGAGGTGTCGGTGCGTAGAAACAGCGACGGGTCAGCAGTAGAGGGAGCGAACCCAAGAGCCGCAAGTGTCGTCCTCAGTGTGTCGTGCCACTCACGTGGCGCCTGGCGGAGACCGTAGACCGGCCGCTGAAGCCTCCACTGGGTGCCAGGAGGAACTGACCCAGTGAAGCCAGGGGGGCGACGCAGCCAGATCTCCTCGTGCAGGCTGCCCTGCAAGAAAGCAGTGCTGAAGTCAAGAGAGTGAAGCTCGTAGTCGCGGTGAGCGGCTATGTGCAGCAGCACCCGAAGAGTAGTCATCTTCGGGGTGGGGGAGAAGGTCTGAAAGAAGTCTACTCCCTCTCGCTGACTGAAGCCTCGAGCCACGTAGCGCGCCTTGAAAACAGGCGGAGAACCCGGCGGCCGCTTCACCCTGAAAATCCACATGCCACTGACAATGTTCGCCCCAGGAGGGGGAACCTCGTCTACGTAGGTGCCTGTGGACTTCCAGGAGGCCATCTCTGCGTCCATGGCTGTCTGCCACTGAGAGGAGTAGGGACCCGCCATCGCCTCAGCGTAAGAGCGTGGGGTCGGGATGTCTGGTGCATCCGGGTCTCCCTCAGGGGCAACTAGCAAGGACACGAGACGGGGCAAAGCAGCAGCAAGGCAGTGGAACTCCTCCTGTCTGTCCTCAAGGACGTCCGTGCCGAGGGCACACTCACCCCCGACGGACGGAGGACAGGCAGACGCAGACTCAGACCTAGCGACAAGGCTGGCAGCGTAGTCTAGGCGACAGCGAGCAGCAAAGTCAACCAACTCAGCGACCAGAGCAGACGCAGCAGAGGACTCAAAGGTCGGGTCAGTGACAACTGTAGCGAGGAGACGCGTAACAGTGGGACTGGCAGCACGACGGGAGTCAGACTCCGGGTCAAGAAGAGTAGGAAGAGAGGACGCAGGAGGAGACGGCAGCGGGACACGCTGCGGAGCAGTGGAGGGACGCAGAGTCATGTAGTGAGTGCCAGGGACAGGAGGAGGACGCTCACGTGGGACACGACGACCAGTGCGAGCAGTACGAATAGGCGACGCAGGACGAGACTCAGGCTCACGACGCTCTGTAAGACCTCCTGTGGGACCAGCGTAAGGAGAGGGAGCAGGGAGAGGCGAGGCAGGCGGTAACTGTGACTGCGGCTGGACAGGCGGAGGACACTCTACGGAGGGAGGAGGACAAGGAGGAGGAGCCTGCCCAAGAACCTGCTGAAGGAGCGGTACGAAGTACGGTCGCGGCCGCGCAGCGTCTCCAGAAGCAGCAGGGACACCAGTGGCAGCCCCAACGCCCGAGTCCTCAGCACCAGCAGCAGCTCCAACGCCCGGGTCCTCAGCACCAGTAGGAGCTCCAACGCCCGAGTCCTCAGCACCAGCAGCAGCGCCACCGGTCGGGTCCTCAGCACCAGCAGCAGCTCCAACGCCCGGGTCCTCAGCACCAGCAGCAGGGCCACTGGTCAGGTCCTCAGCACCAGCAGCAGCGCCACCGGTCGGGTCCTCAGCACCAGCAGCAGCTCCAACGCCCGGGTCCTCAGCACCAGCAGCAGCTCCAGCCCCCGGGTCCTCAGCACCAGCAGTAGCTCCAGCGTCCGGGTCCTCAGCACCAGCAACAGCACCACCGCTCGGGTCCGCAGCACCAGGAGCACCACTACGAAGATTGCAGCGCCGCGTGTACCACTCGCGGATCACCTGAATGGGGGGGAGCTCCTGGGTAGGAGGGGAAGTACCGGGACGAGCTCCAGAAGCACCTCTCCGGAGGCGGCAGTACTCGAGGTACCTCTCCTGCAGCTGCTGGGAGGAGAGGGCTCCTCCAGGTGGAGCACGCTCAGGCTCAGCACCCCCAGACTCAGCACCCCCAGGCTCAGTACCTCCAGGCTCCGCACCTCCAGGCTCCGCACCTCCAGGCTCCGCACCTCCAGGCTCCGCACCTCCAGGCTCCGCACCTCCAGGCTCAGCACCCCCAGGCTCCGCACCTCCAGGCTCAGCACCCCCAGGCTCAGCACCCCCAGACGCAGGACGCGAGTCAACTGCTACCTCGACAGGCTCACCCGGGTCTACCTGGGACACACCTGAGGGAGCGGCACCCTGAGGGGGGAGGGGGTCTGGTACCTCAGCACCTGGAGCGAGGAAGAGAGGCGGGGGGGGGAGCGGGGCAGTGCGGTAGGGGAAGAGGCGGTAGAAGGGGACGGACTCGTCAAAAGTGACGTCCTGAGAGGCCAGAACCCGGCGCGAGGTGACGTGGTAAAACTGCCATCCAGGCGCGTCGGGAACAAAGCCAAGGAAGACACAGGGAAGAGCGCGACGGGAGAGCTTGTCCACAGACGTGTCGCGGACAAAAGCTCGGGATCCCCACACCCGGAAACGCGACGCATCGCCAACCTCTCCCGTCCACCGCAGAGTCGGGGAAGTCTCCGGCAAGGAGACACGGGGCCAGAGGTTGAGCTGATGCGCAGCGTACCGGACCGCAAACGGCCACAGAAAGTGGGGAGCAGCCGCATGGGTCAGGGAGGTACGAGCGACCTCCATGACTAAGCCAATGCGCCGCTCAGCAACCCCATTCTGCTGTGGAGAGGCCGGAAGCGTGTACGACTGCTCAATGCCGTGCTCAGCACAGTAGGCTGCCAGGAGGTCGGAGTCAAACTCACCACCTCTGTCAGAGTGCAAGCGCAGGACAGGAAAGTCCGAGTGAAAGCGCTCGCCTAGCTGGAGACGGGCTCGGCTGATCCAGGGGATCAAAACACCAGGGACGTCACCCTTGGCGCGCAAGGGGAAGACCGTGGTGTAGCGCGAGTAGTCGTCAACAACTATCAGGAAGTACCTCTCCTGACCCTGACCACGGACGCGGGCTGGGCCCCACACGTCCATGTGGAGCGTCTGCAGGGGGGCGGTCGTCGGGGGAAAGGAGGAGGAGTGAGGAGCGGCGCGCTGCCGCCCCTCGACACAGGGAATGCAGTCAGGAGCAGGGGAGTCAGGAAGGGGAGGGAGCACCCTGGGAAGACCAGCAACAAGGTCCCGTTTGTGCATGGCCCGCAGGCGCTGCACAGACGGGTGACCAAGGCGGTGGTGCCAGAGGACGGTGTCGTTCGCCAGAGAGCGACACGAGCAGGGGGCGGACAGCTGACCTGACGCTGACGCAGACGCAGCTACCTGAGGGGACTCAGTGGTCAGTGTGTACAGGTCAGACCCCGGCTCTCGAGTGAAAGTAGCTAGGTGACGGCCCGTCCGAGCACATGTGCAGTGAGTCACACGCTCGTAGGCAGGGGTGAACTGGTGAACACCCCCGTCCTGGAGCGCACTACCTGCCACCAAGTTCGTGGAGAACGAGGGGAGGTAGAGACCTGAGAGCGTGCCGGACGGAACCGCTGGACACGGAAGGGTTGTGGAGGAGGTCGCAAGGACCGGACCCCCAGAGGGGTCAGCAAGAGAGACAGCAACCGGCCGAGCTAGAGGCTCAAGGACAGTGCGGTCACGAAAGAAAGAGCGAGAAGCACCTGAGTCCAGTGTGAAGGTGTGCAGTGCTGCAGTCAACTCAGTACCAGGGGGCACAGACGCACAAGTACCTAGAGCAGCAGCTGCAGTAGTACCTGTGGGAGCAGACACACTAGCACCTAGAGCAGCAGCGGGGCTGGCCTGAATGCCCGGGTCGGGCGGAACACGCAAGTACTGAGCACCCTCTCCACTAATAGACATCGCATACATGGCAGTGAGAATAGCATCAAAGTCTAGTGCCCAAATATCAACACCCTTCCTGAGCAGCTCAGCCCAGCGCGGCAGCTCACCCCCACCAGGAAACTGGGTGCGCCACGCGTCGTTGAGGCGGGCGAAGCAGCGCTCCGTCTGGTGCGGCCCCCCACACGTCTGGCCAGTGCGGTCACCTGTGCGAATAACGTACTGGCAGGTGACGCTGCGCCGCGCATACCACTCACGGGCGGCCTGAAGGGTCGGGGCAGGCTGCTGACTCTGACCGCCCCCCGGGCCTCCACGACCACCACCCCCGCCGCCTCCGCCCCGGCCACCTCCACCCCTGCCGCTGCCACGACCACCTCCGCCTCCGATGCCACCTCCGCCCCTGTCACCACTCCCACCGCCGCTGTCACCTCCACCACTGCCGCCACTAGCCTCTCCAGTCGCACCTCCACCGCCACCACCTCCACTCCCGCCTCCTCCGCCACCACCCCCACTCCTGCCACTCCTGCCCCTGCGTCGTCCGCCTGAAGCAGACGCAGCCCCGACCTTCTCAGTACCAAGGAGGTCGACAGCAGCAGCAGAGGCGACAGAGGGGAGGAGGGGGGAAGGGGAGCACCCCTCGAAGAAGGGGCCGCGGGGGTCGCCACGAGAGGTGCCTACAGCGACGATACTAGCCTCGGCTGCAAGCAGTTCCTTCTCGAGGAGGTCTACGGTGAGTTCAGTGGGGGAGCGAGAGAGGAACTGGTCCCTGACAGGGCGCAGAGAGTCAGGGAGGCGGGTGACAACGTGGTAGAGAGTGATCCAGAGCGGGGGGGGGTTGCTAGCGAGGAACTCGTCAGGCATGGCAGCGCGAAAGCGAGCCTCACTAGTCTTAAGGTGGGTGATGAGGTCTGCGACAGTGTGAAAGGAGGCTAGGTCGGGGAACAGGTAGGGGAGAGTGAGGCGGCCTAGCGTGGCAGAAGCGGGTGAGGAGTAGCGGGCCACTACAGCTGTGTAGAGGTCCTTAGCAGTCTTGCACTGGCCGAAGTGCTCGCGCTCATCTAGTGGCAGGGAGTTGCGAATAGCAAAGCGAGCGTGCGCGTCACGGGTCTGCCACTGTGAGCGCTCAGCTGGGGGGGCAGTAGTGAGTGGGGCGGTCGCATGGCCGAGAGCGTGGTCGTACAGAGTAATATCTTCCTTGGCAGTGAGCTGTAGGAAAAGGTGCAGGTCATCTAGCCAGGTTTCGAATTTGACCGGACGGCCCTCGGCGTCGAAAGCTAGAACAGGAGGACTAGCCATAGCGACAGCGGCAGTAGTAGAAGCAGTAAAGTCACTGAAAAGGCGTGCGCAGGGTCAGCGGGGCCGGTGGGGCCTACGGACTGTAGTGGCGCACAAGCAGCAGTAGTAGGATCTGCAGTAGTAGCAGGATCTGCAGTGGTGCACAGGCGCAGCAGGCGGCAGCGAGAGCCGGCGCAGCAGGGGCGGGCTCAGCAGCGGTGATACGCGGGCGGCGGCGGGCGCAGCAGCGGCGGTGCGCGGGCGGCGGCGGGCTCAGCAGCGGCGGTGCACGGGCGGCTGCGGGCTCAGCAGCGGCGGGCCGGTAGCAGGCAGTGCGCGGGCCGTGCGGGCCGTATGTGAGCTGTGCGGGCAGCGTGCGGGCCGGTGGCGGTCAGCGCACGAGCCGCGCAGGCTCAGCGCGGGCTGCGCGGGCTGCTCGCGGGCTGCGTAAGCGGGTCGCGGGCGGCTCGCGGGGGTTCGCGGGCAGGTCGCGGGCTGCTCGCGGGCAGTTCGCGGGCTGTGTGCGGGCTGCGCGGGCTGGTCGCGGGCTGCGCAGGCGGTTCGCGGGCTGTGCGTGGGCGGTTCGCGGGCTGTGAGCGCGGCGCGCTGTGCGGTTCGCGGGCGGCGTGACGGGGCCGATCGGGGCGCTAAGGGGCGACGCGACGGGGGCCGTGAGAGGCCGCTAGGAAAAAAAAGTTCGACGGGGCCGCAGGGCCGCTAGATCGTGCTAGATCGACGGGGCCAGCGGGGCCGGAAACAAGTGAAGGTAAGCAGGTAGGTAAGTCGGTGGGCCCTAAGAACAGTCCTAGCGAAGGACCTGCTCTGAAACCATGTCAGAAATAACTGAGCAGGAATGGATAGAACTAGCACATAGTTTGGTACAAGTAGGAAACCCTAACTTTCAGTACCCCCTAGGGTGTAACCCACTACAGCCTACATAATATAAGCATGCAATGTTTGACAGCTTCACCCTGAAAATCCACATGCCATCGACGATGTTCGCCCCAGGAGGGGGAACCTCATCGACGTAAGTGCCTGTGGACTTCCAGGATGCCATCTCTGCGTCCATGGCTGTCTGCCACTAAGAGGAGTACTCACCCGCCATCGCCTCAGCGTAAGAGCGCGGGGTCGGGATGTCTGGTGCATCCGGGTCTCCCTCAGGGGCAAGCAGCATGGCCACGAGATGAGGCGCAGCAGCCGCAAGACACTCAAGGTCCTCGTGCCTGTCCTCAAGGACGTCCGTGCTAAGAGCACACTCACCCCCGATGGACGGAGGACAGACAGACTCAGCAACAAGACTGGCAGCGAAGTCTAGACGACAGGCAGCAGCAAAGTCAACAAGCTCAGCGACAAGAGCAGACGCAGCAGTAGACTCAAACGACTGGTCAGTGACAACAGTGGCTAGCAGACGCGTGACAGTAGGGTGCTCAGCACGAAACCGGTCAGACTCAGGGTCTGGAACGTCAGGTAGAGAGGACGCAGGAGGAGACGGCAGAGGAACAGGCTGCAGAGCAGAGGAAGGACGACGGACTACGAGGTGTGCGCTGGGGACAGCCGGCTGACTCGAACGAGGAACATGACGACCGGTACGACCAGGACGAGCAGGCGAGACAGGACGCGACGCAGGCTCACGACGCTCAGCAGGACTACCAGTCTGCTCACTGTAAGGAGAAGGAGCAGGCAGCGGTGAGCCAGGCTGTAACGGAAGACCAGTAGACGACGGGAGAGTAAGAACCTGACGAAGAGCAGACTCAGACGGCGGCAGAGACGACGGAGACGGCGGAGCGAAGAACAGTCGTGTCGGCGCAGCTGCGCCAGTACCGGCAGCTCCAGCAGCTCCAGTACCTCCAGCAGCTCCAGCACCTCCAGCAGCTCCAGTCCCAGAACCGACACCTCTAGTCCCAGGGTCTCCAACCTCAGTGTCTCCAGCAGCAACACCCCCAGAACCAGCACCCCAAGCCCCAGCAGCTCCAGTACCCCCAGGACGAGCACCTCCGGAACCAGCGACTCCAGCAGTAGAGCCCCGGGCTCCAGCAGCGCGACCCTGACGGCGACCGTACCGGTCCTGCAGCTGCTGTGAGGTGAGAGGCACACGTGGACGAAGGCGGCTACTCCAAGGAGACCGCACAACAGCAGACTCAGAACCCTCAGCGCCAGCACCCCCAACTGCTCCAGAACCTCCAGCGCCAGCACCTCCAGACTCCTCACGCGTAGGCTCAGTACCCGCAGACTCGGCACCCCCAAGCTCAGCACCTCCAGGCTCCTCACGCGCAGGCACAGCACCCCCAGACTCCGCACCCCTAGACTCAGCACCTCCAGGCTCCTCTCGCGCAGGCTCCGCACCCTCAGACTCGACACCCCCAAGCTCAGCACCTCCAGGCTCCTCACGCGCAGGCACAGCACCCCCAGACTCCGCACCCCCAGGCTCAGCACCTCTAGGCGCCTCTCGCTCAGGCTCCGCACCCCCAGGCTCAGCACCCCCAGAGACAGCACCCCGAGCAGGACCACCTCCAGCAGGACCTGAGTCACCAGTGACCTCAACAGGCGCAGGTACCGGAGGGTCTACCTGAGAAACACCTGAAGGAGCAGGACCTGGCGCGGGGAGGGGGTCTACCTGGGGAGGACCTGGAGCGAGAAAGAGCGGCGGGGGGGGGCGAGAGGCAGTGCGGTAGGGAAAGAGACGGTAGAAGGGAACAGACTCGTCAAAGGTGACGTCCTGAGACGCAAAGACACGGCGCGAGGTGGGGTCGTAAAACTGCCAGCCAGGCGCGTCAGGAGGAAAGGAAGACGCAGGGAATGGCGCGAGCAGAGACCTTGTCCGCGGTGAGATCGCGGACAAAGGCACGAGCACCCCAGACCCGGAAACGCGACGCATCGCCAACCTCCCCCGTCCACAGCAGCGTGGGCGAGGTCTCCGGCAAGGAGACACGGGGCCAGAGGTTGAGCTGATGCGCGGCGTACCGGACCGCGAACGGCCACAGAAAATGGGGAGCCGCCGCATGGATCATGGAGGTACGAGCGACCTCCATGACTAAGCCAATGCGGCGCTCAGCAACCCCATTCTGCTGCGGAGAGGCCGGAAGCGTGAACGACTGGGTGATGCCGTGCTCCGCACAGAAGGCTGCCAAGAGGTCAGAGGAGAACTCACCACCTCTGTCAGAGTGCAGACGCAGGACAGGGAAGTCCCGCTCGAACCGCTCGCGGAGCTGGAGACGCACAGCGCGGATCCAGGGGATCAAAACAGCAGGGACGTCCCCCTTGCTGCGCAAGGGGAAGACCGTGGTGTAACGCGTGTAGTCGTCGACAACCAGCAAAAAGTACCGCTCACAGCCCTGTCCCTGGACGCGGGCTGGGCCCCACACGTCCAGGTGGAGCGTCTGCAGGGGAGCCTCTGTGGGAGGAAACGAGGAGGAGTGAGGAGCGGCGCGCTGCCGCCCCTCGACGCAGGGAATGCAGGGCGGCGCAGGCGAGGGAGGAGGGGCAGGCAGAGACCTGGGAAGCCCAGAGACCAGGGAGCGAGAGTGCATGCCACGAAGGCGAGGAAGGGAGGGGTGACCAAGGTGGTGGTGCCACAGAAGCGTGTCGTGCGACAGGCGGCGGCACTCACACTGGGTAGCTACCTGAGCAGACGCGTACAGCTGAGGAGACAAAGGAGTGTAGCGTGAAACAGTGGTGAGGGTGTACAGACTAGACCCCGGCTCACGAGTGAACGTGGCCAGGTGGCGGCCAGTCTTGGAGCACGTGCAGATCGCCACACGCTGCCCTCCAGGAGTCCAGGTGTCAACCCAGTGATCCTGGAGGACGGCGTTGCTCACCAGGTTCGTAGAGAACGAGGGAACGTGGAGACCTGACAGCTCACCAGACGGGACCGCCGGGCACGGGAGCACAGTCGTGGCTCGTGCAAGCACTGGGCCCCCAGAGGGGTCCGCCAGTGAGACAGGGACAGGTGCAGGGAGGGGAGTGACGGTGGTGCTATCGCGAAAGAAACAGCGGGAAGCACCAGAGTCAAGTGTAAACGTGTGCAAGGCCTGAGTCGACTCAGTACCAAGGGGAGCAGACTCACTAGCACCTAGGGCTGCAGCCCTTATACCGGGGTCAATACCAGGATCAGGCGGCACACACAAGTAACAGTCACCCTCAGCACTAACAGTCAATGCATACATGGCAGCAAGAATAACATCATAGTCCAGATCAAAGATAGGCACATCACGCCTAAGCAGCTCGGCCCAGTTGGGGAACTCAGTAGCATCAGGATACTTGGCACGCCAGGCGTCACTATGCCTAGCAAAACAACGATACTCAGTGTGAAAACCGTTGCAGGGGCGACCCTTGCGGGGGCCAGTACGAATGACATAGGGGCAGCGGTCAGAACCCCGAGACGCCCCACGCCCAGCATACCAGTCATTAAGCTGCTGGGAGGTGAGGGGAGGAAGCTGCTGCTGCTGCTGTGGCTGCTGCTGCTGCTGCTGCTGCTGCTGCTGCTGCTGCTGCTGCTGCTGCTGCTGCTGCTGCTGCTGCTGCTGCTGCTGGCCACCAGTGGGGCCACCCTTCTGGCCAGATCCACCCCCACTCCCACCCCCACCGCCACTGCCGCTGCCTCCTCCCCCACCACCGCCGCCGCCGCCTCCACCGCCCCCGGTTCTGCCGCCACCCCACCCACCGCCTCCACCCCCACGTCCACCCCCACCACCTCCACCACCCCCGCCGCCTCCACCACCGCTCCCTCCACCGCCACCTCCGCCACCCCTGCCACCCTTGCCGCCCCTGCCACCACCACGCTTCCCACCAGGAGCGGAAGCCGCTGCGACCTTCTCCGCACCGAGGAAGTCGACAGCAGTAGCAGCAGAGGCGTAGGAGGGGTCAAGAGGGGAGGGGGAGCACCCCTCAAAGAGGGGAGTGCGGGGAGTGCCACGAGCAGCACCGACAGCGAGGATGTTCTTCTCTGCTGCGACCAGCTGCTGCTCGAAGCCGTCCAGAGTGATAGTTGGAGGATCCTTGGCAAGGAAGTGATCCCTGACAGAGCGAAGAGTGTCAGGGAGGCGGGTGACGAGGATGTAGAGGGTGAAGTACAGCGGGGGGGTGTTCGTGGCGAGGAACTCGTCGGTAAGAGCGGCTCGAAAGCGGGCGTCACTAGCGCGGAGGTGAGTGATAAGGTCGGCAGCAGTGTGAAACGAGGCCAAGTCTGGGAACAGGTAAGGCAGGATGAGACTACCAACGGTGGCTGTGGCCGGGGCGGAATAGCGGGCAACGGCAGCATCATACAGCGTCTTAGCAGTCTTAAGCTGGTTGAAATGCGCGCGCTCAGAGATCGGTAGGTGATTGCGAATAACAAGGCGCGCGACTGCGTCGCGGAGCTCCCACTGTGCTCGTTCAGGGGCAGGAGCAGTCTCAGCGGGAGTAGGGACAGTGCCAGTGACATAGGCTAGTAGTGATACTCCGTCTGCGACGTCAGTCATAAGGTAAAGCCGCAGATCACCAAGCCAGGTGTCAAACTCGATGGGGCGGCCGTCAGGCTCAAAGGCGAGAACAGGAAGGGTCGCCATGGTTGCAGCGCAGGCAAAAGTAGCAGGCTCAGGCAGCAGGCTCAGGCAGCAGGCTCAGGCTGCAGGTTCAGGCAGCAGGCAACCGTAGCAGGCAGGTGCGCAAGGAAGACGGTAGAGGCGCAAGGCAGGCAAGAAAAAGACAGGGTAAACCCTAAACCCTGGCGGCAGGTACAGGCGGACGCAATGCACGGGGCAGCAATGCGCTGTACGAGCGGCGAGCGCGACGAGCAGGGCCTAGGCGGGCTGCGCGCGGACGGTAGGTGCAGCGTGCAGTTCTGGTGTGGGCCGCGCAGGCAGCAAACGCGACGCGCGGGGCGGAAAGGGGCTGCGCGCGAGCAACAGATGCGACGCGCGGGCTGCAGACGGGCTGCGCGGGGCCTTAGCGGGCTGCGCGAGGCAGAGACGGGCCACGCGCGAGCTGTGCGGGCTCAGGGCGGGCTGCGCGGGCGACGGACGGGGCGCGACGCGGCTGGCAGCAGCAGTGCGCGCTAAAAAAAAAAGGCGTGCGAGCGCAGCCGAGGCGCGCGCGGGCAGCAGGCTAGGCAGACAAACAGGCAAGGCAGGTAGGCAGGCCGTTGGTGAGGTAACTTAGTAACTGGTGGGCTCTTAAACTTAGGTCCTAAGAACCTGCTCTAGATGCCATGTCGAGATAGCTAGGCAAGGTTGAGTTGCATTGACGAGAGAGATTGCTACAAGAGACACAACCTCAAAGTGTTATCCCCTATAACATCTACCCCACTACAGCCTACCAATATATATCACACATATATATCATTTGACACCCGCAAAATTGCGTCCCCGCTACCTGGGACCTTTCCGCATCATTCGGATGCTGACACCGGTCACGGCGAAACTTCTCCTACCGGACGACTGGAAGATCCACGACGCCTTCCACGTCAGCCTCCTCCGCCACTACGTGGCTCCGTAGCCGTCCGACGTCGCCCGACCCAACCTGGCGCCAAGTGTCCGACCTGTGGCAGATCCGACACTTCAACCTTGGAAGATCTTGAATCATCGCATTCGTGCGACCCCCGCTGGACGCCACGTTGACTTCCTGCTACGCTAGGTGGATCGCACAAGCGAAGATGACACGTGGGTCCCCGCTGACTCACTCCAAGGGCACTCGGTCCTTCGGGATTATCTCTCCCGACGACATGTGCCTGATGTTGACCACCTTTCTTAAGGGGGGGGGTAGTGTAAGGAATTTCGCTAATTCCTTACTGAGGCTGTTCTTACGCGTACAATTCCAACCTTCGGAATTCAGGCTCGGTCTGACGACCTCGCCTTCCGAACGTCAACCGCGTCGCCTTCGGGTTTTCCAACCCCAAACCTGCACCCAACCTTCGCGCGACTCCGCGACCTCGGCCTAGCTAGCTTTGCTATATTGTGCCTAGGCTTCGTTGTTCGATCAGTAGTTGTAATCACTTCCGCGATATTGCATTCTGCGCACTCTCCATTCTTACAACTCATAACACGGGGAGAGTCACGAAGAAGCGGGAAGTTACATGTGCGAAACGCAGTAACAGCAGCTGGCAAAATAACGCATCAGTTATCTGTGATTCTCGATGGAGATTACGGCCACTGTTTTTCACGCATCCCACTCACAAAACCCTCACAGCTGGGGAACACATTCAACATGACTGCTTGTCGTTGATTGGCTTGACAAAATGTGCACACTGGCATAAACAACAATTTCCATACGAAACCCCTTGTGTAAGTAATGCTATGCTCCACACGTAGGCCACATCGTGCCCTAAATGCTGTGTGTTCATCAATCAGTGCAGGCAAGGCACAGTACGGTATTGACACATCTTGAAGAGGTCAGTGCATTTGTTTGCAGTCGCAGTCAAACTCACAAACCTTCCCAATGAGAGAAAATACAATGGTCACAATACTTGTTCGAAGCTGACTGTACCTATACATACGCCAGAGGAAAGAATGCAGATGTGTTGTTCCCGTTCAAAGGGTAGAGAGGAGGAACAGCTGTACAGCCACAACAAGCGCAGCAAGTGGAGTGGAAAGGGCTGGTAGTGGGATGAGCACCAACCACATGCGTGCGCGTTGCATGCGGCTGAACAGCCTTCCCAAGCCTCGTTCAATAAAATCACCAAGCCCTTCAAAGGGGTTTGGAGCAGGTGGTGCTAGGGTCGCGGTCAAGGAGGATCCACTGGTTGGCTGAGGGGAGAACTGCTGTGAGGCTGGGACACCATTTGTCGTCAGATGCAGAGGGAGGGGGCCATGAGAGGCACTCGGCATGAAGCTTTCTGCCTTTTGCTTGGAGCTAGATGGGGTTGGTGCTGCTGTGGAGCTGAGAGCAGGGTTGGCTGAGGGAGTGCTGGAAGGATTGTCCAGGTAGAGCTCCCCAGCCCAGCGGCGCAGTGGGACATGAGCATCATTGAAGAAAAGCTCTGCAGAGGAAAAAAACGCAGGGGTGTGATCATCTACCTCCGCATTTCATCACAACAACTGGAAATGAAACAGCATCGTGGACATACGAAGACATGGGCAATGCTTCACCTGAGAGGTACTTGCTGTTTGCTTTTTGTTGCCTCCTTTGCTGTGGAGTTCTGACCTGACCTCCCATGCTGCGCTGCTGAAGCTTGCTGCCACTGGCACTTGTCAGCGCCTTCCTTCTAACCACGGAGGAATTGGTCTGCATCAGAAAACGGAGGTAAAAAATGGTGATATGCAAAATCAGGGATTCATCAGTTCATTCAGGCAAGAGACAGGAATTGCAACCAATCAAGCAGCACTCACCTCATCCTCATTTTGCTCTCTGAAAACAGCCTCATACGCTGCCTCCACGCTTCCTGCCATGTCAGCGAACATCCGTCCTCCACTGGACGCTGAGACATACTCAAATGCTGCTTCTCCATCGTCCAATCCCTTGAATGATTTTGAATCAATTTCGGTTGAGAGAGTCCGTGAAGCATCAACTGCTGCAGAGTTCGCGAAAGAGTTATTGCCCGTGGACTCGGCAGCCACTTTCCTTCGATCTTCCATGAAGCCTGCCTCCTCAGCTTCAGCGTTGCTGTTTCCGGCGAGTTTGAAGGGTTGCCCGTCACGTGCTGCCCCGTTGTGAACGCTGCCGTCACTTGCCACGAACGAAACGGCCTGGTTCTCTTGTGCTGGAGCGACAAAATCAAGTTCTCCAATCTCGCTCCCATTGCCGATGATATCACTTGCCGTAAGACGTGCGGATTCCAAGCTTGCATGGGAATAGCCGTTGACTTCCATATGAGAGTGGTAATAGTCGTGAACTTCCATGCTCGAGTTGGAGTAGCCATTGGATTCCACGCCAGAGTTGGAATAACCATTGGATTTCATGTGATAATCCGCATAGCTAAAAGATTCCACGTCGGAGTCAGTAAAGCCGTTAAATACCGCGCTGGAACTGGAGTGGCCGTTCACCATGACGCCGCGGCTAATCGAATCGCCTTCCGCAACCAGCCCTGCCTCGCCCTCCCGAGCATTGATCTCAGTAAATGCGCCGTCCAGGCTCCAGTCGATTGTGTTACTCTCTGGGTGGTTAACCACCACGAGCGCCTGCTCCGTGTCCCACGGCACGTACACGTCCACGCTGTGCGCCAAGCCCGCCGTGGAGAGCACGTGGTTGCGACCCGGCTGCCACCAGATTTCGCCGTGCCGCCCGAGTAACACGAACTTGAACTCGATCGAACGATCCCCAGGGAGTTCCTGGTTGATTAGAGGATGATGCGACGGGTAACGGGAAGAACGGCGAGGATGAACATTGGCGAAAGAAAGGAATTTGATGCGAGATCTGGGGCAGTAAACTCGACCAAGGAGGTCGAGTGCGATATAGAGGTAGGTAGGCGAGTGCGACTTACAACGGTGACCTTCCAGTGGTGGCCTTCCGACCACTGCGCGACGACCGCTTTAGCGGGATCCCATAGGCGGAGCTCGTCGACCTCCCCCACCACTGCGTAGTGCTCGCCGAACTCGCAGCGTCGCTCCAAAGTGAAGGTCACGTGGATGGACCCTGAGAGAATGGAAGACAGCGAGTATGATGGATACAGCCATTGAAGAGCCGATGGCAAGGCAAAACAGGAAAATACACAACAATCAAGACATCATGTTTGGAATGTAACGAGGATTACGCACTTGGAGGAGCGGCGAGCGCAATTGACCGCTCATCGTTGCTCTTCCTCTGTGTCGTCGTGAGTGTGTGTTCATTAACTGCAAGGATAGCCCTCGTCTTGACGCGACGCGAAACATGGCGAGTGGATTGTTGCCGCGAGGTTAGAAGCAAAGCCAGCTGATTGGAGTAGAATGAGCACGACCTGGCAGCATCGACAGGTCCAGCAGGTTGAACAAAGGCGGCTCCCCTTTCAACCTGAATGAGGGAGCTACATGTGGGCCTAGCGAGGATTCCGTTGCCGAGAACCATGGTTGAAAACAACTCGGGACCGTGTTGCTTAGTACCGTGATGCTCCAAGTCTCCAAGTCTCCAGTACTGTGATGCTTAGTACGTCTGCTCAGGCTCCAACTCAAATGGACGAATGAATTACCTTGAGAATAGAGGCTAATGTATGGGGAGTGTGTGGTGTCGGAATGTACATGAGAGCTTGGATGGTGTGGCTGCTGCTGCGGATGGAGGGAAGGTCTGTACAGTACTGTACAATATGGCTATGGGCATGGTGCGTGTGATGAAGGAAACCATCGCACTGTGGAAGGGAGGGGGAAACAGGGAGGGGGAGGGGAGGGGAGGAAGGGGGAGCGGAGTAGGGTGGGGGTGGGGTGGAGGGGAAGAGTGAAGTCAATGGGGGGGAACGGGACGGTCGGAGGGGGAAACCTGCGGGCGGGTGTGGTGGGGTGGGGGGGATGCACCTAGCAAAGGGGATGGTTTTGCGACCTTGACTGAAAGTCAAGACGACACCACACCTAGCACCGGGACCTCCCCTGCCGAGGGGACGCTCCCCTGCAGGCCTGTGGTGGAATTGCAACCGACCATGAGATCTCAGCCAGACGTTGGGGGAGCTCCTCAAACGTTGGACGCAAGAGCAAGTCGAGAACTTGGACGGTCTAGATGGGAGGAACAGGCATCTTCCCAGCTTGTCGTGTGTCAGGATACCGAGATACTTGGAATTTCCAGCGAATGAGCACACATGTTTGAAGGTTCCGGACGAATACCAGAGCGTCGCCTGATACTGTACCATTCCCGAACCGAACCTACATCCATGGTCAGTACTGTACCGATAAAGGTCATTACCTAAAGGCCGGACTAAACCCAGTTCAACCCCTTGTCGCAAATACAATGTGCTAAACTTGGACTAATGAAGTACTATATTCACAAACAGGCAAAAAGTAATCACTTGGTGCATCTTAGTTGGGGCACTGTATCTGGTTGGTGTATCTTAGTTGGGGTACTATATCCACACAAATGAAAAATCAAAGTTTAATGGCCGCCATGACATCTGAACAAGTGACATGAAAGTGCGATAGAATAGGCCCCATTGTTTTCCCAACTGGAACAACAGCTATTCTGCCTCTCCTCCAACCATTGTGCAAAATAAATTAATTACACAAAAGCATTCAGCTTCATAAGACCGCTTCTCAGAAGCTGCAGTTCTACCCGAAGAAGCTCATTCCAGCAGCTGCCTCGTCTGCATGAAGACACGGTGATTGTCGGAATGTTTGAAGCACAACGAAACATGGCAAAGAGATGAGAGCGAACGAAAGATGTACGTACAATTAAGATGATATAGAGATCATGACGCGAGCATTTCCATACTTCCAGCAAGGATCGGTTTACCGTAATCATAAGACAGAAACGAACATCAGCTAGATGTACCTGATATCCATAACAGATGATAATCAAGGAACAACTGAGCTGTACGATTTTTTATGATCAAGCACCGGGGTGGGAGAGACAACGGGGGGCGCAGGGTAGGACAGCAGGGAAGAGGAGGGGAAGTACAAGAACTGATTACTAAGACGGAAGGGTTTGTTCTCACCGTGCACAGCACAGCTGAAGCCAACAAAGGCGTTGTTCCGCTTGCAGGTCGACCGAGCGCAGTAGCTGAAGGCCATGTCACCCACACGCTGCTTCAAAGGCCGATAACCACTAGGACACGCGCACACTGTGCGGTCCCTCTGTGTGGTGGTGCACGTGGCCTCCACTGGACATGCCGTCGTGTCCAGACATGCACTGGCATCTGGAATATGAGAGAGGGGCGGGAGAGAAGAAGTCAAGAGGGTACAGGTTGGGATGTATAGACTGCTGGCAGTAGCATGTGGCTTCAAGAAACAGGAGGAAAACTCCAAGAAAGGCATGATGTACAATGAAATGTAGAAGAAAAGGGGGGTACTCAAGAAGCAAGAGCAAGTGCGGTGCAGAAAGGACTCACATCTACACTGCCCTTGCGGGATGATGTCATTCATGCACGTGCATCCCCTCTTCGCGCCAAAGTCCAGGCAGTCCAGCTGGAATGGGCACAGCGTGTTCGTGCCCACGTAGCATGACGTCGGCTCTGCCACACACCACATCACCAACCATCGGATCAGCCAAGCACATCGACACGACACACGGAAAGAAGGTGCAGAAAATAATGACCAGAGATGACGCGTGGGAGCGTGTATTCGTATATGTTCTGCAGTGCGGTAGGGAAGAAAAAGTACCGAATGACGTCCTCAGAAAGCGTGTCAACGACAGAACGAGCAGCAGTGGTACAGAGGACGTTCGGAAGTGGAGAAAGCTACACACACTCGCGACCATCAGCCGCTTTCCCTGATTCACTTCGCTACTCCCCGTACTGCCATTACCTGGCACCGCCCTCACCTGGTGGTGGCGACGCGACGCTATAGTGCGCGCGGGGCGCGGTCCTCGCGGGCGGGTGTCGCGCCACGGCGGCATCAACGTCGCTGGCGACGGTGGCGAACACACCGGCGTCGCCGCCGGCAAACTCCGACAGCACAGACGCCGTCGTCGCCAGCGTGCTCGTCACTGGCTTCGGTGGCGGCGGGCGAGGCGGAGGCGGGCTGGGCGGTTTCGGCGGAGGATTTGGCGGCGATGGAGGCGGCTTAGGCGGCGGGCTGGGAGGTTTGGGGGGAGGAGGTGGCCTTGGGGGTGGACTGGGTGGCTTGGGGGGCGGACTCGGCGGCTTAGGCGGAGAGGGAGGTTTGGGCGGAGGGCTAGGAGGCTTCGGCGGAGGGCTCGGTGGCTTAGGCGGAGAGGGAGGTTTGGGCGGGGGACTAGGGGGCTTGGGCGGAGGGCTCGGAGGCTTCGGGGGAGGCGGAGGGCTGGGCGGTGGGCTAGGCGGCTTTGGCGGAGGGCTCGGGGGCTTAGGGGGAGGGCTGGGCGGAGGGGGAGGCGGGCTGGGGGGCGGCGGAGCGGCGACGAATCGCTGCGCGCAGACGGCGGTGGCGAAGTAGCTCCACCCGTCCTGCACGGCGCCGAGCGTGGCGAAGAACGCGGAGCCGTAGTCGAGCGCGCCGTCCTCCACGAGCCGCACCACGTACAGCCCCTCCGGCAACGCCACGTAAGCAACCGTCGGCTTCGGGTAGACTGCCACCTGGCCGCCCACCGGTGACGCGGTGGTGTACTGGAACGCGCCGATCCGCGCCGCGGGCTCCGCGCCTCCCGATTCGGTGTACCCGACAGTGCCGAGCGTGCCGAGGTACGCGTCGCCCGGCAGGCCCGGGAAATCCGCGGCGCTCGTTACAAGAATCTCGCTATTGGTAGCGTCGAAGGCCATGGATCCGGGCATTCCGGGGGTCATTTGCGACGTGGAGAGCGCGGTAAGCGGCGCGACGAGCGGCAGCTTGTACGTGAACACAGTGTTTGCGTCCATGCGCAGAACAGCCACGAATCCGCCGTTCGGGGAACATGCCGCCTGCGCCGGCGGGAACGGGATGGCGAAAGAAGCCTTGGCGGCGGTCTGGAAAGCGCCTGTGGCGGCGTCGAATGGGACGGTGACGAGTACGTTCGCGTCGGTGGCCGTGTCGTGACACGCCAGCAGCACGAACGACGAGCAGAAGCTAGCCGACATGCACTGCCACCCTTGCGCAACCAGCACCGTCGACTGCAGCGTGTCGCGCCGAATCCCGACGGCGCCGCCAGCGGCGGCGGTCCCGTCCGCCGCGATTAGAAGCCGCTCCGACGGCCCTCCCAGGGCGACGGTCGTGACGTTGATGTTGAGCGGCAACGCCGGCAGCGCTACCGGCCCGCTGGTGGTGTACTTAATCATGTTGACGTACTTGTCGCCCGACGACGTGAAGGCATTGCCGTCCGTGGATACCGCGCACGAGGTGAGCTCCGCGTTGTTGTTCGCGTCGGGGTTCGATGAGTAGCCTGTCTCGCGCTGCGTCAGCGAGTTGATCTGCCATGCCTGGTTGTAGACGTCGCCCGTTAACGGGTTGTACACGCCGCCCGCCACGATCGCCGTGGGAACTCCCACGGCGGAGTACGCGGGCTGCGCGGCGGATAGTGCGGGCCCATGAATCAAGCTTGCAAGAAGCAGCGTTGCGATGAGTGCGGGGAGATGCGGGGACATGGTAGGAGCTGCTCGAGGAGGTGATGGTGACGGAACGGCTACAACGTATTCGGTTTCGCGGGGCACGCCATAGTTAGCGCGGCGCCGCGTACGGGGAGGTGTTAGAGACTGCATGGAACCACATCGGATGTGGTTCAGTCAGAGGGTGGAACGGAGAAATGGGCAAATGCTAGCGATTTGAAAGATTACAGCTCCGAGGAGGGCTGAAGGTGGAGGGCCAGGCAGCGACCAGGCGCACAAGCAAGGACACGCAGTGGGATGGTTGCATGCTTGACGAGATGTCAAAAATATTTCGAGCAGGACTTGTTTCAGATTTGTCTCCGAATGTTACCCTTCCTGACTCGAATTTATGCAGCAAGTTGATAGATCAAGCATTGCTTCCTTGAAATGTTTGTTCTTTCTGGTAGAATAATGTATGCAAACTCTTGGTTTCTAAAACACTTTCTTGGTGAAGCCAATGTGGGGCGAATTCAAATGGGCAGGGCCATGTGTTGTGGGAGCCTTCCCGAAGGGGGAGGTTGATTCTTCGAACCGCGGGTTGTTCTGCTGCTTCGTCCAATGTACTGTTCTTAGTCCTGCAATTCGGGTGGTTATTCCGCCTGGCCTGGCCTGGGCTGGATCCACGAGCCTGGTTTGGGGAGAGCCGCGTGGGAGGAGGAGAGAATGAGCGTGCAGTGCCCAGGCGTTGTGTGCTGAGTGGGGTCACGCACGCCACATATCTTGAATGCACTGTACACATGGCGCCGACGTCTGTTGTCGGTCGACCCAAAAGAATTTCGAGTTCTTGCTAAAATCACTGCACCTAAGAATTTCGTTAGGGCGTGTAAAATCGCTGCACCTAAAAATTCGGCCACAAGCCGAATGGCCGAATTGCCCGTTTGCGAGTTTCACGAAGACGCTCGCGACCATCTCACATTTCGCGAATAAAAAACGAAAATGATGGCCGTTTTGAAAGTCGACTCGAATTCGACACCATGTCGACTCCAATTCGGCCAAGTAGTCGACTCCGTGAGCGACTGTCACGTGCGACGTCGCACAGTCTCGCAGAACGACAGATTATTTTCTCTTGTCGAATCAGAGACTTCGCCGTCATATGTGCGACCCCGTCGCACAAACGTTCCTACTGTATCACTTGCAAATTTTACAAGTTTTCTGGAGTCGGCCAGCAATTCGGCCTGCAAAGTTGTAAAATTTGCAGACGTGCAAATACTGGTCGACTCTAATTCGGCCATCAGGTCGACATGTGCGAAAGAAGTGTCGACCATTTGGTCGACAAAAACCCGGCCAAACACCATTTTTTAAAATGCACGCCGATTTTACACGCCCTTACTGTCCCTGAAATCGAGACACGATTCCATACGGTAATTCAAAACACAGCCCCCCCAGTGCCCTCAAGCATCCGTCAATATGGAGCATAAAAAGGCCTAAAAGCTTTTGAGCAAAAAGCTAGTACATTGCATGATTTAGATTCATGCTGTTACGACAATATACAAAAAGAAAAAGGGAAAAGGGATGACAAATATGTCTCATATGAAACTTGAGAGATGTTACGATACACAATTGTTGAATAATAGTCATAAACTAACACACTCTTAACGCGACGATGACTGCAGTGGTGGCGAAGGTCAAACGACAAAAACAATTATCAAAGACAGCTGAAAATAGGAAGAATTTGAAGTGCAAGCGCAGGAAAAAAAGTTCAAGCAGTTATCGTTGCGAGTCTTGTTACCAAACCGCACAATTGGCTTTTCGGATCTAGGTTAGCCCTGAGTGAAATGTACCCCCGCAGAGTACATGGCTAGCTATGACTTCTCTTATTCCATTGCATTCATATATAAACCCCTGTACTTTATTCTATTACACGCTTCTGTCGATATTAAAATCTCCTTTCACAGGGTCCGTACCCGACTTTCACTAGCAAACTTCTGCTCCTACGATTTTTGCGATCAACCCGACATGATACTATAAACGTCAATTCATATTGTCATAAGAGGGAAGAAAGGGAAACAATGCGACGAGAGAACGAGAAAGAAAAGAAGTATGAAATCATAGGTGAGGACAAAGAGGGTATAACCATATAGGGGGATACTACGAGACCTTACAAAGCATAGAACCGCACACAGTGCATGCACTAATGTTCTAACATGGCCTGTCTTTAAAATTTTATTACATCTAGGCAACATATGTTAGAATAGTTGGCACGATGAGGAGCCATAGCTAGGTAAACCCTAGCTAGACAAGAGAGAAATGAGCAAAGGAGGAGTTTCACTAGCTGCAGTTGGGATACATATAGCAAACCCTAACTGGGTTGTACCCGCTATAGAGCACCCCACTACAGGCTAGATAATAACATTCTGACACACCCCCATAGCCAAAGTGGGGTGTAATCAGCACAATAAGCAAGCATAGCAGGAGTTCACAATAATAAGCAAAGCTAGAGGTAATCAGAGCGGGCAAGTGAGAAGAAGGAGGAACTGTGGAAGGAGAGAAGATGGGAGGCAACGACTGAAGCTGCAGAGGCACGGTCACAGGAGCGGCTGACACAGTGGCTACCGAAGCAAGGGCGACGGACTACTGGAGTGACTGGCTCCGCGGCTAAGACGAGCGGCAGGAGCAACGGACCCACTGGCAACTGGTGCAACAGGCTCACTGGCTACCGAAGCAAGGGCGACGGACTACAGGCGCTGCAGGCGGCACGACAGCTACCTCCACACAACCTCCTCCAACTGACCCACACACCCCCTGCTGAACCCCTAACTCCACTCCCACGTCACCCCCCTAGCACCACTCCTTCGGCTCCCCACACACCCACCCCCCTCAGCGGCAGCTGCAGCAGTGGGAGACGGAGGAGGAGGAGGAGCAGGGGACGGCGCACACTCTTGCACCCCCATAACCGCCACCCCCATACTCGCCACCCCCAAACCCTAAAACGGGTGGCACGGGGCAGGAGCACGGGGGACGGCGCGGGGGACGGCGCGCGGCCCTGGGGCAGGCTGCCCGGGCCGCGCGCGGGCCTGGCGCAGCCCGTACGGGCCGCGCGCGGGCCTGGCGCAGCCCGTACGGGCTGCGCGCGGGCTGTACGGGCCGCGTGCGGGCCTGTCGCAGCCCGTACGGGCCGCGCGGGTTCCTGACGCAGGTCGCGCGGGCCGCGTCGGGCGACGGGGGGCAACGCGCGGGTCCGCGGGCTCCGTGACGGGCGACGGGGGACGCTTCGTCGGGCGACGGGGGGCGCTTCGACGGGCGCCGGGGCGGTCGACGGGAGGGGGGGAAGCGCGGGTCCCCGGGGTGACTCACGAGGGAGGAAACCGCCGCGCGCCTCGGGGCCACGGCGGGCAGAAAACCGCCGCGGGACGCGCGACACACAGGAAGGCAGCGGAAGCAGGCGGGCCCACAGGCCAGGAGCGTAACTGCTCTGATACCATGTTAGAATAGTTGGCACGATGAGGAGCCATAGCTAGGTAAACCCTAGCTAGGCAAGAGAGAAATGAGCAAAGGAGGGGTTTCACTAGCTGCAGTTGGGATACATATAGCAAACCCTAACTGGGCTGTACCCGCTATAGAGCACCCCACTACAGGCTAGATAATAACATTCTGACAACATACCGGTACATGCAATGCATGTCAGCCACACTATCAAAACACCCGCGATATGGTGCTAGCTCCCTGCCTCGCTTCGAATACTGGAGATGGCATGCAACCATCACTTGGTGGGCCTAAAAGTCGTGTAGCATGCTATGTGATGATACCGTCTGTGTTCGTTGCAATGTACGAAGAGTCATGTGATAAGGCTCGTCTCGTAAAATTTGTATTGCTCCATCCTCATCCCACCCTTGTATCGTCGCTGATGTGCTGTCCCCTTTGCGCAAAGCCCTAGAAATTGTCGCATAGACTTGCTCGCACATCCCAATGTTCCTACAATACATGCGTAAAACTACAGCGTGGGCTATAGGCCTGCTAAGCGTGGCGCCCAGTCACGCAGTTTTTCCTTCAATCAGCTAGCTGCGGCCACTCCAGCCTGAGTTGGCGTTGCATGTCTCAGCTGTACATTTCCCTCGCACTGTGGCTCTGCCGTGGAAACATCCACGATCATCACCAGTGCCCCATTTGGATCCCTGCATATAAGGTCGGATATGCGGGCAAGTGTACTTACATTGCTTGTAGGACCAGTTGGCCAGCGATGTGATGTGGACTGCTGCCTTATTAGGTCCCTTAGCGTCCCTCCCCTTATCTTCCTTTCTGTCCCTACCTCCTCCTCCCCTATCCTCAATGTCTCCGCTCCCCCACCTCCTCCTCCTCCACCTCTTCATTCCCCTTTATCAAGCCCTTCGACCCCTCTCTCCTACCTGCCCCCCCTCTCTCCTACCCCTCCCTTTTGCCCAATTCATGCTATTGCCACTGGCACTATCATTTCTTTATTTGTACATCCTCCCCCCTCCTCTCTCCTTTTATCTTGCCCTGCACTCCCAAACAGCACCTCATTTTGAAGGGTTGCCCCTCATCTCCCATGCCCCTCATGTCTCATGCTCCGCTCTACGCACCCCTATAATGCTTACATCGCGAACGAGATAACTTCCCCACTTTGTGGCACCGTCGCCTCGCCATCACTTGTTGTTGTTGCCAATCTTGCTACTCCTCCCCCATGCCCTCCCACAACGCTTCTCTCAGTCCCTGGTCATCCAATCCTTAAAGAAGCCCTCCTAATCTCCCCCCCTTTCTCCCTCTGTCATATTTTCCACCCAACCTGCTACTAATACTATCACCCCCCCCCCCCCCCCCTTGCCGCCACCTTCATGCCCCCCTCTATCCTAACTGTCTGCCCTCCATCACCCTCCCTATCAATACCATCACTGCTGTACGCCCCGTCCCAAAAAGCCCGCCTACATATTAAGCAGCCTCCCTATCTCACCGCTTGCCGCTCATGTCCCATGTGCTGTCTCTCGTACTCTCTCCGCCCTAACTACCTCCCTAAAATCCCCAAATCCCAGCCACCACCACCTCGGTCAGGCCTGCCCCTATCCCTCCATTAAACACAGTCACCCCCCTTAACGGTCTCCCCCAGGCTACAACCCCAAAAGATCTCCTCTCTGTCTCCCCAACTCTTGCTGCCATCTCGTTTGAACCTCGCGTATCGAGGGGATGGAAGGGCAGGTCCGTGGCTCCCCCGTATTTGTCCAAGCTCCACCACACTTATAACAGCCCCACCCTCCTTCAAACTCAGACAGTGACATCAACCGTATGCGTGCTTTATCTAAGTGAGGGATCAACATCACGTTCTTCATTTTCACTGTGTGAAACCTCACAGCGTAACCTCAAAGAACGTGCGAAACCTCAAAGCGTAACCTTGACTATATTATGGCAACCGCAAACTATGGCCATCGAACAGCGTGTCACCCCACTGTTCTTTGTCTCCCCAACTCTTGCTGCCATCTCGTTTGCCCCTCGCGCATTGAGGGGATTGAAGGGGGGGTCCGTGGCTCCCCGCATTTGTCCAAGCTCCACCACACTTATAACAGCCCCACCCTCCTTCAAACTCAGACAGTAACATCAACCGTGTGCGTGCCTTATCTAAGTGAGGGATCATAATCACGTCCTTCACTTTCACCGTGTGAAACCTCATAGCGTAACCTCAAAGAATGTGCGAGACCTTAAAGCGTAACCTTGATTATATTTTGGCAATCGCAAAGTATGGTCATCGAACAGGGTGGCACGAGACTGTCATGCCATCGATTATAAATTTGTAGGAATGTCAATATGTGAGAGCAACGGTAATTGGCGAACAAAGAGAACAAGGCACATGAGTCCACCTGTCATTACTACTAAAGAGTCAGTGTACGGAACTGCCGTAAGTTACGCTCCACCATTTGAACCAAAAGAGATGTTAAACGAGCAGGTTGTAGAGGATTGCTACGGCGTGCACGTACCGATTCCAGATCATGGGCTTCGAGGTGGCGGCCTACAACAATGACGAGGTCGTTAAGGGCACCAATAGCGCAAGAGGTCCAAGAGGGAAAAAGAGAGGTCGTACGGCTGCAACTTGTGAATAACTATCGGGATGTGAGAATCAATAAGGCTGGGCTCAACGAGGTGAACCATGACGGATGGACGCTCCGATAAAAAAAAAAAAAAAGAACAGAAAATCGATGCACACTACATAAAAAAAAATCCAGAAAGGTCACTTCGGCAAAGCACTTCATCTGACTTCAACAAAAGTATCTTAATTGGATGGGAAGGAATGCGTAGGACATGCAAATCCGGCAGCGAGGTTCGGATAAGGCAGGGTCTGTGCTAGGATTTAGGGCATCCTGAAGTTTCAGGGTACCTGTAGGCCTTATCCTGAAATCTCAGGGCAAAAGAATTCCAAGACCCTGATTAGTAACGTAGCGTGCCAATGATAGAACATCGCAAATCAGGTGCATGCGGCAAAATGAGTGTGCAACGTGGCAAAAGATCGTTCGTGCCAAGGCAGGACCAGATACTGAGGGGAACGAACGCAGGTCCTCCCTTCTCCCCCCCCCCCCCTCTCCCCCTCCTTTATTCGCGTCAGGGCGTTCCTCACTTTCATCCTGACGCTTCAGGGCAAAATGTTATGGCCATCCTGAAATTTCAGGTGAAACATTCGACATTATTCTGAAGTAACAGGGTAAAAATCAGCATGATCTTGAAATTACAGGGGAAACGTATGAAAACATCCTGAAATCAGGGTAATCAGGATGTTTTGCCCTGATATCGTGGGCCCTGGGATAAGGTATCTAGAAGTCAGCGAAGGAACCATAATTTATATATAACATGTAAAATTAGGTCACAAAACGTTGATTTTCCATAGTACTTGTCATTTTGTGGTTGACAGAAGGGGCAATCACATTTTTCTACCCAAGGGTGGTGCCACATTTCTTAACAAAAAATTGAGACATGGTAGCCAATTTTTCATTCTAAAGTGAAAGCAGCTTACCTAGGTGCAAAATCATTGACAACACAAGGTTTGGTCCAAGTGACCCAAATATGTATCATCCATTGAGTTTCCCAGCTGCTTGTTTGTATCACAGATTGAAGTGTACATCTTGATGGCTGTACGCGATAGAAGATGGAACTCACAGCAAGCAGTGGAAGCGACTTTCAAGGTTGCAGGTGTGTTCCCAATCACGGCTGCCGTGGTTCCCAACCGAACCTGCAACCTTGAACGGGCCTCATGGATACAGTACCCCAGACAAGGTCAGGGCGGACGACAAACGGACGGCGGTCCAAATCACGCCGCTGCGGGTGACTGGTTTGGGGTGACCGCTGCAGGTTCGATGAATGGAGCGACAGGCGGCGGACCCCCACTCCTGCGCACATGGCGGAGGAGAATCCTGGAGCGTTGTTGGCGCATGCGAGGGGTGTGCGGGTTCCAGCAAGAGCGGAATAACTGTACTGTAGTTCCCGCCAGAGTGTTTCCCTCCTCTCCTCCCATGCTTGGGGAAACGCGCCACACATGCGGCCTGCCGCGGAACGGGACGGGAAGCGCGCAAGCGGCAAAGGCACCAGCAGAGCAGACCACCGGAGCCGGGGAATTCTCCGCCTGCCGCAGAGCTGGCAAAACTGGTGAGGAGTGCTCAGCTCGGGGGAGCTGGTCAAAATGATTGCGCCTACCCTCCCTCCTAGCCCTGCGCGCGTCCCCCCTTGTTCCTGCTCTTTCCAGCTCACATCCATCCCACCAGCCCCCCGCCAGTGCACCCATATGCGCACCATGGCTCTAGTCGAGATCCCTAGCTTCTTGGCCTCGCCTGCCCATTACATAAAGCGCCTGGCTAGTTGACGGGGTAATTTGCTGCTGCACATACAGCCTATCGACTTTCAGATTGTTGAACGATCCAGCTCCTAATCACGCTGACTTACCGTCGTCAAGCGTTTTTCCGTTTTCTTTTACCTACCTACCCGTTTCACTCCTCGAGTTGCTCATAATTCCCGCCTTTGGCAAAGTAGTTGCAGCCACGGAAGCTAAACAAAGCGACGCGTTCGCGACAGGACTACACTGGTTAGAGCAGCAGGTCATGACCGCGCGAGCGTGAGTCAGCATGAGAAACCAGGACTGGCCTCGTCACAGCAGCCGTCCATTCGTGGATCAGTCATGCGCTACGTTGTCCTCATCGCGTTGTTCTATCCACTAACACACGCATACGTCGAGTCCCTTAAAAAATAAGCGAGCCATCGCCGTCATCCCACGCTCCTAGCGCGCGTCTCTCTGCGTTCGCTGAATCTCCGGATGAATGCTTGACGAGGACGATTTTGGATTGACGAGAAATCATGCGCGTAAGGACCATCATGCTCGTTAGGACCGCGTGAGCAACGGGGCCACCGTGTCACGCCACCGTCAGTACTTTGGATCTTATTACGATCGGCGCTCGCGCGACGCACCCTGTCGCGCAGTCGTAGCTCCTCCCGGCTGCCGTTCATCGATCTTCGTCCCGTGGCGCTAATACTCAACATAGTAGCACGACACGGCGCAAGGCACGGCGGCGTTAGCGGCTTCCGTAGCAGCACGCCATGGGTACAACCGAGCCCACGTCAGCTTCACCTGGCGCTGCGAGCGACGTTACTGGAAGGGCGTGCGGTGCAGACACAGACACGAGCGTGGAAACAAATGTAGCGACGACTACAGGGGCGAGTTTAGAGACGAGCCCGTGCGAGACGGCAGGCGGAGCGGAAGTTGCAGCGCTAGCCTCTGGCGGTAGCGGCTTGCGGCGGATAGCCGACAGCAGAATACCTGCCGAGAGGGAGTCTGCAGGCGTGGGGTTAGGAGCGGTGCTTCGCGGTGCGGCGGGCGTGACGGCGGGCGCGCTGGTGATGCCGTCCGTGGCGCACGCGTTGCGCGCGGAGCTGGTGCCGAGGGCGGGAGGAGCGGTGGCGGCCAGCGCTGATGGGATTGCGCTGCAGTGAGTCTTTCGCCCTGCCCCTCCTGCCCCTCCTGCCCCTCCCTTGCCCCTTGCATGCCTCTCGCCTGCCCCTCGCGGTGCCGTTGCCTGATCGCGTGTTTCGATTACTCATATTCTTGTTAGATCCTGCTGTAACTGTTCCCGTGCTCAGCGCGTTCTACTCCTTGCCCCCGCTTCTGTCCTCGCCATCGTCATCGTCCCCCTTGAATGCTGCTGTGCCGATAGTCCCCGCTGGATTTTCCGCCGATCGCTCCCCCGTTTCCCCCCTGTTCTTGTTCCCTCTGTCCCCCTCTCCTCCCTCCCCCCTGCCTGTCCCGTCCTTTTCCATATTCTGCCTCTCCGCCCCGCAGTACCGGGGTCGCAGTTGCTCCTGCCGCCCGGCCAGACGCGGACCCTCCGCACCTTCGACGTTCCGCCGCTTCCGCCGCCGCCGCCGCCGTGTCTTCCGCGCGACCCCCGCCTGCCGCCGCCGCGGCGTCGGCGGAGCTGCAGGAGGGGGAAGAGCGGGGCGCTGGCGGAGCGACCGTGATGGGGCTGCAGCAAGCGCAGCAAGGGCTGCGGGGGGAGGGGTTGCTGGGGGAAGGGTTGCGCGGGGAAGGACTGCGGGGGGAAGGGCTGCGCGGAGAAGGGTTGCGGGGGGAGGGACTGGGGCACGGGCACGGGCCCGAGGAAGACGGGCTAGAGGACGACGAGGAAATGGCGGCGGCCGCGGCGGCGGCGGCGTACGCGAAGCAGCGGATGCGGCGGGCGGGGCAGATCAGCACGGTGGGGCAGCTAGTTGCGGGCGGCGTGGCGGGCGCCGTTAGTAAAACGTGCACCGCTCCCCTGGCGCGACTGACGATCCTGTTCCAGGTTCGTGGCTCACAGGGAGGAGAGTAAAAGATGGAGAGGAGCTGAGAGCGGTGAACAAAATGCAGGGGAAGAACAAGTTAGGATGGAATTCAGGCCAGCAGTATCGTTGAAAGGAAACGGGAAAGGCCAATTGAAAGACGAACGGAAACTGTGTGTGTGAACAATTAAAACAAAGTGCGAGCGAGGGACAGCGTTCGTTTAGGATTTTCAGAAAGTGCTTGCAGCACGAGTGATGGGGCTGACGAGAATGGGTGGCGCTGGCATAGGGAATTACGAGGAGGGTGCAGGTTGCACGCAGGGCGGAGTTGAGATGGGTGCGGATGGGTGAAGGGTGTGATGGCCGTGTGGCGGCGGGTGAAGGGTGGCTATGTGCTCATGGAGGTGGAGGTGCATGGTCAGGTGCATGGTCATGCTTATGGTCAGGTGAATCATGTGAAATACTCAGGTGGATGACCAGGTGTCAAGTCAGGTGCCTATCTAGGTGGATCATATGCAATGCACAGGTGCTTTTCAGGTGCATGACCAGGTGCTTATTCAGGTGGGACTCGTGCAGCAGTCAAGTGTATGGTCAGGTGCTTGGGCAGGGCATGGCCAGGTTCTTGGTCTTGTGCTTGTGCTTTGTCAGATGCCTGATCAGGTTATATTCCAGGTGCACATTCAGATGCGTGGTCATGTAGAACAGGTATGGGCATGGGAGAATGGGGCCGGGGGGATGGGATGGGGAGATGGAATTAGGGGAATGAGAACAAGGGGATGGGGATGGGGAATTGGGGATGTGAGGAGGGGGTGTGCAGGCAGGAAACAAGTGGCGAGCCTTGATAAAAGCATATTTTCACCCCCCGTTCCATCCCCGCACCCACTTCCGCCCTGCCGCCTCCCTTAATTCCCACCCTCCTCAAACCCCCATCCCCATCACCCAATCCGCCCCCATTCCGCCTGTTCTCTTCTTCCCATCCCCCTTGAACCCACCCCCCCCCCCCCCCCCCCCCCCCCCCCCCCCCGCAATGCCATCGTTGTCCCGCGCAGCCGTGCATCCCCTCCCCTCCCCCCTGATTCAAGCCCTTGTGGCCCTTGCGGTGCGGAATCCCAGTCACAGCTCGCTTGTCGTGCCGCTCTGCACTCCCGCATTGCTTGATCATACACCCTACCCACCATCGCCCACACACCCGCTCTCGCCCGCACTATCCCAACCAACCTCACCACCCCATTACCCTCATCACTCCCACCCTCCCCAATCTCCTCCCTTAGCGCGCCCTTCCACACACCAACCACCCTCATCGCGCCCCCACACCATTCCCCTCGCCCTCCCCCCCCCCTTCTCTTTCTCTCTCTCTCTCTCCCCCCACCAGGTGCAGGGCATGCACGACGCGTCAGCAGCGCGGCGGCGGCCGTCCATCTTTGGGGAGGCGCGGCGCATAGTGGCGGAGGAGGGCGCGCTGGCGTTCTGGAAGGGCAACACCGTCACCATCGTGCACCGCCTGCCCTACTCCGCCATCAACTTCTTCGCCTACGAGAGCTACAAATCCGTGAGACACCTGTGCTCCCCCCTGAGTTGAATTTCCAGTTGACTCAAAAGTCAAATCAACTTCTTCGCCTACGAGAGCTACAAATTCGTGAGACGCTCACTTACACCCTTTCTCACTTCAACCCCCACCCGCTTCGTTCCTCCTCCTTAGTAAGATCTGTTCATTAACCGTTTTTATAGTCAGTTTCCTCTCTTCCCCCACACCTGGATTCAGTCTATCGTACTCTCAGAAACGCATCTGCATCTCTCTACTCCCTCCCCTCACCATCCCACCACCCCCAGATGCTTGAGTCCATGGCAGCCTCTTCCTTCCCCAGCCCAGACCTCCCGCCCACCCACGCACAGCACGCACTGCAACCAAGCCAGCACCACCAACCACAGCAGCAGCAGCAGCAGCAGCAGCAGCAGCAGCAGCACGATCAGGGGTGGCAGGCGGCGCGGAGGGGCGTGGTGGACATGGGGGTGAAGTTCCTGGCGGGAGGGGGTGCGGGGTGCACTGCTGCCACCATCACGTACCCACTTGACCTCGTGCGCACACGCCTTGCTGCTCAGGTGCGCATGTGCTGTGTGACTGGCATGTGCGTGATGGGCGAGTGGGTGGGTGGGTGGGTGTGTGGGTGGTTGAGTGTGTGGGTGGGTGAGTGTGTGGGTGGTTGGTTGAGTGTGTGGGTGGGTGAGTGTGTGGGTGGTTGCGTGGGTGGGTGGGTGAGTGGGTGGGTGGGTGAGTGGGTCAAGTGAATGAGTGGGTGGGGGAGTGAGTGGGCGAGTTGAGTGGATGACTGAGTGCTGAGCGACTTGGTGCAGTTTCGTGCGGCGCCGATAACCTCTGCTTTGCTGCACCCCTTACTGGCAGTGCAGCTGCTGCAATAAAGAGCTCCTGCATTCCCTCAATCGCCGTGCCTTGATCGTTTGCTTTCTCCAGTTCCGTAAACCCTCTTTTCCTTCTTGGCTGCACCCCATGCCCCATGGCCGCCCTGTCATTCATGTGACCCTCACACTCCCTGGTAGTGTCTACCACAGTTGCTTCAAGTCAACTCTGTCACACCCTTACGCTCCGTTAACCCCTCTCTCCCCTCCTCTGCCATTTCTCACTCTCTACTTCTATTCCCCCCAAATTCCACCCCCTCTCCCCCTTCCCCCCCTCCCTCCCCTCCCCCCCCCCACCGTGCTGCTGCCGCTCCTTTCACCATGCGTGTGTGTGTGGGGGGGTACAGACCAAGTCGCGGTACTACAAGGGCATAGTGGGCACGCTGAGCACCATAGTGCGCGATGAGGGGCTGCTGGGGCTCTACAAGGGCATGGGCGCCACTCTCCTCGTACGTGCATGCTTCCTGCTCGCGATCAGGATATTTCTCATCATTGGGCTCATGCTCATGCCCATGCCCATGCCCGTGCCCATACCCATGCTCATGCTTATTCTCATGCTGCTGCTGCTGCTGCTGCTGCTGCTGCTGCTGCTGCTGCTGCTGCTGCTGCTGCTGCTGCTGCTGCTGCTGCTGCTGCTGCTGCTGGAGCTGTTGATGGTGATGATGGTGTTGGTGTGCGCTGCTGGTGGGGATGGAGACTCGCATGTTGATTTCCTCCTGCTCTGCTATGCACCTTTGTGCACCCCTCGCTACCCTCCCCTCCCCTCCCCTCATCTTTCCTCCCAGGGTGTGGGGCCCAATCTGGCCATCAACTTCTGTGTGTACGAGACGGTGAAGGCCAACTGGGTGCGGCGCCACCCCGACATGCCCGTACCTCTCGTCTCCCTCGGCTGTGGCAGCCTCGCTGGCATCTGCTCCTCCTCAGGTCCGCCCCTCCAAGCATCCTTCCCCTTCCACCTCTCGACCTCGTGTCCTACCGTTCTCTCTCTATACCTCTCTCGTTTATCCAACCTTGTTGCCCCTGCCCCTTCCTTTCGCCCTTGCTCTCCTCCTTCAATCCTCTCCCCACATTTCTCTCTCCCACCTCATCCGCCTTCACCTGTTCTTTGCCTTCTCCCCCCCGTTTCCCCCCCTCCTCCTCTCTCTCCCTTGCACCCCCTTCTGCCTCGCACCCCTCTCTCCCGCAACACTCCAGCCACCTTCCCTCTGGACCTGGTGCGGCGGCGCATGCAGCTGGAGGGAGCAGGTGGCCGGCAGCCATCGCAGCGCCGCACAATCCCCCAAATGCTGGCGCACGTGGTGCGCACAGAGGGGTGGCGAGCTCTATACCGAGGCAATCGTGCCCGAGTATGCCAAGGTGGTGCCAGGGGTCAGCATCGCCTTCATGACCTATGAGTTCATGAAGCGCCTGCTGCGCCCAAGAGATAGCTTCCTCGACTGACCTGACCTGACTGCACTGCACTGCATGCACCGGTGCTGGAGAGTTCAGGGGAAGGCGGGGGAGGGGGAGCATGGGGCAGCTGCGCCCCAGGGACAGCTTCGTTTCCCTCTCTTTCTATCTCTGTCGGTCTGTCTGTCTCTCGCCCTTGGGTTTGGTTTGGGGCCAGGTGGCAGTGTGCTCCCATGGGGCCAGGCCAGCAGCAGTTGGTGTTGGATAATTGGATTCGACTGATGGGTAGTCGTTTGTGTTGCGAGGTTGCTGCTGCTGTTGCTGCTGCTCTGAGTGATTTGGTACCTCATATGCACAAGGGTGTGGGTCGGGTTGGGGAATATACTGCCTCGTGGCCGTTGGGGCGGGGGATGAGGTGTTAGGTTTCTGGCGGGATGAAGGGCAAGGTGAGGTCTATGGTATGGTGTGGTGTGGTGGCGCGAATGGAATGGCACCGCAGGCAAGCAGCACTTGGTGGATCCGTAGCATTGTGCTCCTGTCCCCACCTCCTCTTCCAGCACACACAGACATTCATCATACACACAGACTCTCCGCCAGCCACAATGATTGGTGGAAATAGCTGCATTGGGGGGCATGCTGGGCTGCCCTCTCAAGTGTGGAGATGCATGGAGGAGAATGAGTTTAGGTATTTTTCATAACTCATTCTAATATTCTGAATGTGTGCAGTAACAAACTGATTGAGCAGACTGTTTGCCCTTAGGGCTGAATTGTACAACACCTGTCCTGTTGTCAGCCTACAGGCACCTCCCCTGTCAATGTGAAGTTAGGTGGAATATTAGTGTAGGTTTCTTGGAGCTGAAGCAGGACAGCAATGAATGCTTCTGAAGAACCCCATATTCAGCATCGTTCACTCAGTCCTTTATCCATTGTATGGTACCGGTTTCATCTGAAGTTTAGCGTGGACAGGTGTTCGCAAATCAAATTATACTCGAACAAGCTGTGAAGGTGCAAGGGTTGTGGCAAATGATGGCAGCCACTCATACTCAAATGAGTTATCGAGTCTCAATAATGTGCCATGTGGATTTGAAATACAATGTATACATGAGAATAAATTAAGGTTGTGCAGCCTTGTATTTCCAGTTATGCCTGTTATTTTCACTCGCCACCTGGGCCAGACATGAAGAATGTCGCAGCCCGAAAATCGGCGGCATTCAGAAACCTCAGAATCACGAAGATCTAGTTCAGGAAATTACCAGTTGACCCGTCGCTAGCGACTTCGTTAGATCGTAAACTCCTCGCTCCACATCCAACCCCTACCTCACCCCTCTGTTTTCCTACACCTATTACCTCCCCTGCCCCACCCTCTTCCTCCCTCCCCCCCCTCTATCCTGCTCAAGGACCGCATCGTCCTCCGAGAGGACGTGACACAGGCACTAAACCTTAGAACGTTTAGGCGCGGCTCGCCGTTAAGATGGTAGGTTGTCTTTTGCCTGTGGTCGCACCGCATAGCCATCGCTGATTCCCCGTTAGCGCATGGTTCTTTTAACGACCCGTTGATCATGGGCGTGGTCGCACTCCCGCGGCTGTTGTTCTCGAGAAAAAGCGCTAGATGTTTGGGCGATTCCTGCTTTGTTCAGTTTGTTGCGCAAGTCGTTTTTGTCCTGACGATTGGGTTCTTGTTGTCGATGGCAGACGAAGAGGACCAAAAAGGCTGGGATCGTCGGCAAGTACGGTAGGTTTTTTCAACAACTGCTTTTGCCATCTCGTTCAATGAGTCCCAATGAGTCTCATCTGTGGAAACAGGACATCTTTTGGTGTGTCAGCAAGCCACTCTGTTCAGAAGCTGTAGGCATTTGTTGCATCCATCTTGAGTTCTGGTGCACGAAAAGAGTGAAAGATTCATAGAGTAATTCGGAGAATGTAATCGAACCCGTTTCCCCTGTCCAACTGCCATATTTCAGGTACCCGATATGGTGCCAGTCTGCGGAAGCAGGTGAAGAAGATGGAAGTCAGCCAACACGCTAAATACTTCTGCGAATTCTGCGGCAAGGTACTTGGTTCCTGAATGCTCGTCTTCCTTCAATGATTGGCTTCTGGCGTAGATGCCTCGGCACGACCAGGTGCAGTTGGCGACGTGTTCAGGACGCGCAGCAGCTGTTTTATGTTGTTTCAGCTGTGCATGTGTTGCATCGTGGGGTAGATGGATGACATTTATCATAGGCATTTTTGTGACGGCGCTGACGAGTTTCTGAGTCCGACGGCTTCGTCCAAAGGCTAGCGACCGCGTCGGAAACATTGAATAGAGATCCTTGTCTTACACAGTTCGAGTTAGAATCTGGGTTCATTACAGAGGTAGCGTTATGCAGGCGTTTTGTGACAAGAGCAGCAGGACAGCGGCTTTGGGTTAGCCTGCTCGTCTCGATCAGAAAGCTCGTAGGTGGCTAGTTTCTCTATTTTGCACCAGAGAGTTTCTATCTGCACGTTGTCGTTGGCGGGTTCAGTGCAGCCAACATCATAAAACCCATTTTTACGCCGCATTCATGCGACGCTTCTTCCGTATGGCCAGTCAATGATGCCCAGTACGGCTAGAACCGGAGTGGGTTGATCCACGTGAATGCTTGTGTGGGAACTCAACGTGCGTTTTTTTCCTTCCGTGTGCTTTGCGTGTATTTGTGTGGGTGCGTGTGCTTATGTTCGTGTGTGTGTGAGAGCGCGCGCACCCGCGCGTGTGTCTCTATGTATGCTGGCGCATGTGAGAGTGTGTCTGTGTGTGTTGTGTGTGCTGGCGCGCGTGTGTGGTGGTCTGTGTGTGGTATGTGTGCCCCTGTCTTTCTGTCTGTCGTTTTGTGTGTGTCTTGTGTTTCCGCC